>MTQE01002208.1:48939156-48949248 GCA_014337955.1 Aspidoscelis marmoratus | reverse complement strand
TCCGGAATTGCATGGCACTTTTAAAGTCCGCTTGAATAGAGTGACGGTAGTGGGAAACTAGAGAGGCAAATAAGTTGTTTGGGGATGCAGCCTGTGAGATAGTGGAGATGGTTGAGGAAAATAAGCGCCCTTAAGTTGACTATAGCAAAAATTTCAGGAAATTAGTTACTTGACCACCTGTGAGAAGGAAATAATGGGTCTCTTTCAAAGCAGACAGATAAAGACCAACAGTATCATTTCTATTTACTATTCATAAACCTTAAGTTATCTGTACAGTTTTTATGGTTACTGATGAGAGTAAGGGACTTTCAGAAGCTGTGTGTCATGCTGAAATTCAACAGATTACATTTTTTGAGTTTGGAAATATAATGAGAAACCTTGCCTGTTGACGTGCTATCTGTGACAGATATTATTACTTATGTATGACTGCTGATTTGCTTTGGCTCTTCTGCCCTGCCAAAAGAGGGTAAGGGTATACAAATATGCCATATGCAAATATGATGGAAATGTATGTCCTCTTCGAAATTTGGATTAAGGGGGAAGAACAAGCCAAGTGTAGTGATCTGGGAGCAGAAAATCCTGTTGTGTTGTTGCTGTTATGGGATGCATGCCTAGAACCAGCTTTAGCAATTGTTTACTGCCAAGCTGAAACCTACCTTTTAAAACAGACTTTTGATCTTTAAAATCTCTTGGAGTTTATTGAACTGGTAGTAATTTGTCATTTTTAGGGTGAGGAAAGGCTTTTGTATCATATTTGTATTCTATATGGAAGTTGCTTTGAGACCTCAGCATTCCTTATCAGCCATGATTGTCAGTAGCTTCAGAGGTTTTGAACAAGATTCTTCCAAAACACCTGTAGTCCTTAGAGTTTTCCACAGGCCAAGCATGTGATCTTACTTTTAGAACAGTTTTCTAACGGTGACTATCATAACTGCAGTGAAAAAATGTTATTTAGGTTAACGCACCCTTTTTTTCAAGTAAAGAGGGCATATTTGCCTTTTAGCACTTTTGTCATTTTTTTATTGAATAAGGAAGCATTTCCACTTCTCTGGGAGAGCTTTGCTGATTCAGATGCCGTTGTCTATTACAGTACATGTCTTGAGCTATATTTGGAATTTCATTGAGTTGGTCTAGAACTCCCTAGTCCCTAGCCCATTCAGCACAGCCTTCAAGGTTCATAGCTAATCACTAAATCTTGTTCTACTGTGCAGACTCTGACCATTTTTAGTTAAATTATGAAATCTGTGTTCTAATAAAATGCAGGCTTTCCAAAACTGATCACTGCAAGATGAAAATCCATACAGTAATACCTCTAAATATGAGTGAGAAGACCCAGGAGGGTCAAATTGATCCATATTTTCTTTAAACTATGTGATAAAAGAAAGTTTGAACTGCCCATGAAGCATATTAGGTATTTTATGGATTTAGCTTGCTCATTTTTGCTGGCATCGAGACTTGTAGCAGGCATACTTTAAGCATTCATAGATAGAATTTCTGTTTGTGTTCTTTTCACCATTTAAAGCCTGCTACCAGCACCAGTGATTTGAACTGTGGACACTAGCTAATGTGCTGAAGAGTAACCCTTCTTTACCACTTGAGCTATCCTCTGAGTCTGAATTCTTTATGATCTTAAAACTACAGATACTGTGCCCATACATAGCAGCCATATCCTTTTTGTAGGGCAAAACAACTGCTGAGTGTCAGTGTGTGAATGAAATGCAGATTAGGACCTTTTCACACTTACTGTTCTAGTATGTTATAACAATACTATACTAAGTTTGCAATGTGGTAGCGTGACAGTGGTGGCAGTTCACATTTCAAGTGCTGGTAAAGCCCTGCACTGGGCCAGCAGCACTTGAAGTGTGAACGGCTAGGCCGGGGGCAGGTTAGATTGCCATGGCAACAACTAAAGCAACATCTGGCATTTGCATTTCTTGTAACCGTGCTGCCACAGTTCTCTTGGAAGATGGTGTGGATTCTGCTGTCTGGGAAACAGCTAGCCTCTCTTGGTCAACCATGGACTGCTGGATTGCTCTGGGGAAGGGTTATCCAAATTTGGGGCAGCAGTGGTGGAGGGTGGACTGTGAGTGGACTGGTGCTTACTAAGAGGTAAGTGCAAGCATGAACATGGCTTAAAAGTGGCAGTTTGCAGAACACTTCTGCAGGGGAGTGGCTGGGGTAAGACTCCAGCTGGAAGCCTCATTTTGTAGTTCCCAAACATACTCCAGAAGTATTAACATGGGTCTTCCAGCTGGAGACCACTCCTGATATCTGTCTGATCTTCATCTGTGGGTCTCCAGTGAGAAAGAAAGACCCTGATACACTTCTCAACTATTCCCTAATTATTTGGCATGAACAGCAATATAAGAGGATCCAGTTATAGATTTATTGACAGCACATCTAATAAAAGACCTAGATTTGGTTCTTGCTTTCAGTCAGTAGCAACACTGCACCTGCTTCCTGAGTATGAGACCGAATGTGAATGTTTCTGTGTTGGCAACTCAGAATGCCTCAGCCAAATTTATACTTCCGGGGTCTTTTCCCCCTATAAATCCCTTCTTTCTAAGCTTGCATTAACCAAAATTTGTTCTTCCTTGTTTCCTTTCCCTCTTTGTGTTTCTGCCTGTAATTATCTCTGAGCTTCAGTTTCTCCTCTTCTTGAAATTCTACTACTTTAACAAAGCCTTTCCTGAGAGATGCTAGTTTTACACTGTTTGATCTTCCACATACTGTTCCACAACATCCTTTGTTTACATCATGTCTGTACATTACCCCTTAACTATTGGCATGAAATATTAAATGCTGAGATCTTCCAGCACCTCTTTCCAATCCTACAGAAAGGAGAAGCAGCATATCTTTTGCAACCATGTGGCAAACATTTCTCTCTATCTTTTTCTCCTTCCCTTTTTTCCAAAGCTTTCCATGTTGTCAGACAAGGATCTCCCACAACAACTGTCTGATATCAGCCTTAAATATTAGAGCAGAGACATTGAAATGCAGTGCCTCCAGCTTCTGAACTCCATAGCCCTTTCAGAAGGATACTGTGGTCAATGATGTCAAAAGCCACCAAAAGATCCAGGAGAACCAATAAAGTAGTATTGCTCTTGTCTTTCTCCTTTAGGAGGTCATCTAGAGTGACCAAGGTAGTTTCAGTGCCAAAACCAAGCCTGAAGCCAGACTGAAATAGGTGTACATAATCAGCTTCTTGTAAGCATTCCTGCATCTAGCCCAGCAATCTACTTTAACAGTGGCAACCAGTTAGAAATGGAAATCTGCAAGCAGGGCATGAGACCCAGATTGCTCTACTCAAAACACTGCCTTACCTGCAAGTTACATAAAGCAAGTAACTCGTGATAGCCCCGACTTCCTGTTAATAGGAAAATCTTCCAATCATAGAATTATTGGAATGTATTGTCTGGAAAAAAAAACCCTGTCAATCTTGCCTTTGTCTGGACCTTATTGTTGAGCTAGTAATATGCTTTCACAACCTTACCTGAAGCACTTAACTTCATCTGTATCCTGAAGCTCCCAAAGACTGGGGTGCAGACATGCTCCCCGGTACATTTTTTCTTCTCCACTTTGTAAATAAAACTTGTAAAGACTAAACTGCTGCGGTTGTCTCCTTTCAAAACCCTAACTTGTAAATTAAAAAGGTCAGGCAAGTCCTTGCATAGACAACAAAACAGTGACCTTCCTTCTAATCTAATATATTAGATAAAGAACTTTCAGGGATTACTTCTCATCAGCTCCAATACCAACAGATCACTGGGCCTTTTTGGACTAGTTATGATATAACCAGCTTGTTATGATATAACAGTACCATAGAAGACTGATAAAGCAGTATTGCAGTGGCAGCCAACTGTACTTTGAATGTTTAATAACCCTGTACTAGGCTAGCAGCACTAAAAGTGTGGGTGGTTAGGCCAGGGCATGGTAGATGGCCATGGCAATGTCCATGGCAACATCCGGCATGCGCTCGGATATTGCCATGGCAGTCAGAATGCTATACATGATTGCATAGCTGCCTCTGGAAGTGGTAGTTAGCTTCTCCTGGCCAAGCTATGGACTGCTTTTTCGATTACTCTGGGGAGGGATTAGCTCACTCCAGGGTGGTAACAGCAGAGTCTGGACAGGCCTGTCTAGTGAATGGATTACTGCTCATTAACAGATTAAGTGCAAAAGGACACAATTGGCATGTATATGTGGTGACCGGAAAGGAAGAATGAAATTAAGTCACGGTTTAAGCTGTAGTAATCAAAACTCCAGGTTGCCATTGATGGAACATAAGAAGAGCCCTGCTGGATCAGGCAACAGCCCATTTAATCCAACATCCTGCCCCATACAGTGGCACACCAATTGCTTATGGGCATCTCAAGAAGAAAACAAAGGCCAGATCTTCATCTGCTCTAGAATCCCAGCATGATAATTTTCCAGATGAGGTCATTAGGATGCTTAATCATCCTGGAAGTTCCTGTGTTTGTTAGCTGCAGTTTGGAGAACAAAAATCAAAGTGTTTTTCAAGTTTCCTCAACCCATCTGTTTGCTGTTGGTGATGTATACAATATTTTTGTAATATAGAGCACCAAGCTGTGATGTTGTCATCGCTGTGGCTGAGATTATTTGATTCTTTCCCAATGCAGCAAATTGGTCCTCATGCAAAGGTAGTATTTTGGGGAGAAGAAGGTTGAAGTTGTGATACTTTAGACAGTATCTACTGAATATAGTATGAACCTATTTTTGCTACATTTCCTCTGCAGGTTTCTTGTAGTTTCTGCATGTGAACCCAGAGGACAATGAGGTAACAAAGTAATTTAGTATCCCTTTTATCTCTCTGAAATTCTCCTTGCTCATGGTTGTAAGTAGCTCACTGCTGGAGAAGAAAAACTCTGAGAATCCACAATAAGGAAGGGAAGGTGTTCAAGTAACTAAATAACACACAGTGCTGTTTTCAATGCTATGGGTAGACTGTCCTTGGAGAACACAAACCTTGAATATTGAGGAGTGAGGCAAATTTCAAAACTTGGTGCAGCTGTGAGCTAGACATTATTTCTTTTTGGTCTAGAGATTTACACACTGGCCAATCTCTTTTTTTCAGGTTGTGTTTGGAATTTATAGTCACGGTAGAATTTATAGTTATGGTAAAGTAGCAAGGTGGTTTCTAGACAGAAGTATAGTGTAATTGCTACTGAATCAGTCTGTCTTTCTGTCAGAGGCCAGGGAAGCAAAGACATGTTTGCCTGGCAGCTGATTTTGGTGTTTAACATTGTGCTCTGTGCATGCATGTGGTTTCAGTTTTCATGCCATGATGGACCTATCTTATTAGCTTTGCCACTTCTCCTATGCCTTTGTCTGTGCCAATTCTGACAGTATTAATAGAGGCAAAGGGGCTTAAAATGCATTTAAAGAAAGAAATAGCAAACCACTTCTGTGTTGTTGCTGCTAAAAATGCAAGAATGTGTGCATCAGGAGTCAAGGCTGACTTGAAGTTATCTCCATTTTTACCTTTTTCTGTTCTTAAGACTATGGTTGCTCTGGCTGTCAAATTACGTGCTATGAGCAGATGTAATGTAACACAGTATTATAAGATGGAGAAGGGAGAGACAGGAAGAGGATCAGCATACATTCAATCCACTTTTTTAAAAAAAAAACCCTGCTTGTGCTTCTGGAAGCTAATTTGAAAGAGCTCCTATGATGTTACAAATGTTTATGTGTAATACTTAGGGCCTTTCTGCACTTAGCCTTATTGTGGAATACGGTATTTCCCAGAGCAGAGACCTGCTGTTCACATGCTACTGCAGACTACAGCAGCCCCCAAATATGGTCTGCCATGGTTTGCATTAGCATGCAGACAGTGGACCCCTGTCCTGAGATATATTCCAGAATAAGGCCAAGTGCAGAAGGGACCTTAGTTTGACCTTAATGTAACTTTGATATGTTTAGGGTATGAAGATAGATCTTGAACATGAGTTATTAGAATGGGCAGGGGTGTTCAGCAGGTGGCTTTGGGACTATCATTGTTATTTGGCTGTAGTTGAACAGAAGATGTGACCATAAGACTGTATAAGAGTTGTCCTGCTGGATTATCAGTTTATTTTTCAATGGACTTTCTGTTTGTTTAATGGTACCTAATTTATATCCTGCATTCTCTAAAAGGCCCCAAAGTGACAAAGGATGGGATTTTCAGAAGGAGTCAGATAAGGATCATGGACGGATATATCTCCCAGCTTCCTTTGTCATGTGGGTTGGAGCTGATGGGAATTAGTAGCCAAAATCATTGCAAGGGCCACAGAACTTCCCTATGCTGAATAAACCTCTAGAGGATTTAAGGAACATCTTGCTTCATCTATTTATCACAGTGAACATGGAGCGTCTAGCTCTAGGTTTGATAACACCATCAGTCACGGGTTTACTTCTTAATACTGGTTGCTGGGAAATATAAATGAGGAGAGTGCTACTGCACTCATGCCAAGCACATCTTGCTTTTCAGAGACATCTACTTAGACAGACACTGTAACAAGCAACCACTGGAATGCTATGGTTTGAAGCTGTGGGGCCACAGGAGTGAAATATAGCTTCTCTGGAGGCTATACCTCGAGACCCAGTAAGAAATTTGCCCATGTTTTAATTGAGAAGGAAGAGCTCTTGTGTAATCCCCAGGTTCTGCGATAACTAGTTTTAAATTGTTTCTGCAAATTTACAAAACTAACTGGCGTGATCATTCATAGGTGGCTGCACTCCCCTCTTTTAACAGTGTTAAACGCTTAGCATTAGGTATCCAGTGCGGGAAACAATACTGTGTGCTGTTGCACTTTCTATGCAGCTTTTTTTTTTTTTTTTTTAGTAATGAGGTGTTTTGATTTGTCTTGTTAGTTCACTCTTATTGCACTCCATCTGTTGTGATTTTCAGTATTGTAGTCCTACATTGGGAATGAAGTGGTTGTGCTGTGGCCTCGGTGCTGGTTGTAGCCCCCAGATTATGGAATCTCCCCTCTGCGGTGCGTTGGGCACCCTCGCTGTATATGTTCAGATGACTGGTGAAGATGCATCTCTTCACCCTGGACTTTGCCTGAGGGAAAAATCCCTCCTTGTGTAGGCACTATGACTATTTTAGCCAATCTGTTTTATCAGCTCTCTTCTTTGTAGGTGCATTTGGTTTTGCTGCCTTTGGCTTATTGGTCTTGGTGTTTTTCTACTATATTTCTAGCTTACTATAAGGATCCTAGGCTGCATCCCCAAAAGACTTATTTACTTCTCCACTGTCACTCTACTGTCACTCTACTGAAGTAGACTTTAAAAGTGCGATGCAAATCAGGAATAAGCGTCTGCATGAGGCTCAGGAAAATGCGTGTTTTTAACGCACCTTCCGTCCCCATAGGATCCCTGTTTTCTTTGCGCGCATCTTTTTCTCCCCGCCCCTGCTGTTGTTCATAGGGTGCCAGCGGGAATGGGGAGGGACTGCGCTCGGTGTGGCCACAACTAGGAAGACAATCCCTGACAAGTGCAAAGGAGAAACAGCGATTGGCTCTCTGTTTGTCTCCCAGATCTCCACCCCCCACGAAATGGCTTCTCCTGCTGGAAAACATTCACTCTCACCACTTTCCCTGTTATTGCTTTAAAATCCACCCCTAGCAATAATCCACCCATTTCACACCTCACAGCGACTGCAACAATGTTGCAATTCTGCGTGATTCTGGCTCTTTAGTTCTGAGCTTTAGAAAGTGAAGCTGCTTGTGTTTCTGCTGTGTGTGTGCAGGCGGCAATCCCCGCCCCTTTTGCCACGGAGCGTCCTCAAGGTAAATGTAGCGAGGAAAACCCGCGACTTACAGAAAGAGCACTGGAAGAGTTGTTTAAAGTGCATGTATTTTTTCGAGCGATTTCCACGTTTTGTAGTGCTGGAACCTCGTTAAAAACCCTGGCTTGGGGGCGCTCAGAGGCAAAAGGAGAGTCTTGGCAGACTTTTTATTCCTTGGGGACAGGCCCCTAGAGAAGATTAGTGACATCGTAAGCAGAAGAACTGGAGCTTGGGGAGAGGAATCTATAAGAGAGGAAAGTGGTGTAATTTTTTTAAAAACTACTATTGTAATCACAGAAGAAAAATCATATGTTAGTTCTGGGAGCTCAGTACTTGTATGTAATTTGGCCTAAAATTTCTGGGTTAAAGATCTTTGGAAAGTACAATAACAAAGAAGATATTTCTTTATAAGAGTTGGTTGCAGCTTCAGTTGCTTAAACAAGAAGCAAGGATTCTGTGCTTTGGGAAGGGGTTATCAAAGACAGTGGGATGTTTGCATTTTGAGCATTCTCTAAACCACTTGAGTGAAAGCAATTAGGATGAGATGTAGAGCTTCATCTCCCTGTGGGGAAATAAGTGAGCTTCATATGGCTTGGAAGTTATCTTTTGTAATTGGGATTTGTCAAGGCTGTGATTTCTCTGTGTAACAAGTAAATAATTTTAAAAAGTGTTCAACTTTCTTGCACTCTTTGTGCTTGGCTCACAAAGGAAATGGGGCGGCGTAAAGAGTATTTCATTATTAACATCAACCACTGAGCGTGATGAATAACATGAACATTATAAAGCTCTGTTTGCTGACAGCAGTTCAGGGTGCAGTCTTGGCAGGGAAGATACGATCATTTACAGTCTCTTTTATTTTTCCAGTGTGATTCCTCTGAGTGTAATAAAATTATTTCCAGGTAAACATTTTATTTTTAAGCTTTGGCATATCTGCATGTGAAAAAACTACCCAGGAACAACAAAGCTCTGTCAAAACTCTGGTTTCCTAGCTAGGTAATCAAAATCTGTTGTGATGCTGGAAAGTTTACTTGTACCACCTGTCATATGCCTAAGCCCAAGGGTCTCCCCTGCCCCAAGTTTAGTACTCTATAAGAACCCTCCAGGTGGCTGTAGATCAAAAACAAAAACAGAATACGCACATGCAGAAATCGTGATTGTTTGATAGATGAAGACCTGTAAAGCTCTGTAACATCCTTTGGGAAGCTTTGTGTTTTTAAAGACAATCCTACTTTGTATAATAACTTTTGCAAAACAGAAGAAGCTATTACTGTATTTTCTGGCGTATAAGACTACTTTTTAACCCAGGAAAATCTTCTCAAAAGTCAGGTGTCGTCTTATACGCCGGGTGTTGTCTTCTTATACAGCGAGTATATCCCAAACTCTATATTTTAACTGGAAAGTTGGGGGTTCTCTTGTACTCTCAGTCGTCTCATACGGTGGAAAATACAGTATGTCTATTTTTTAAAAAAGATAAAACAAACAATGGGCTCCCATTCTAATATTTATTCTACATATGCAGGCACTAAAATCTATGTTTTAGATGAACATTTCTATATCCGGAAACAGAGGAGATTTCTTCATACCTGAAGGCCCCGCTGTAAGAAAGACATTTGCAAAACAACTGGGCAAGTGATGGTTCACATGTTTAGTAGCTGATGTGAGCAAACCTGGAAAGACCAGAGTTGTGCCATTATGGAGAAACCATTTGGATGACTTACATAAAGCTCTACTTACACAGCCTAGCATGAGTGGGTGCATATTTGAATAAGGCTTGAAAATATTATAGGTGCCCCAATGTATTTGGCTACCAAAAGTGAAAATGTGAAAATTTTAGCCCTTTCTAGAAAGGCAGGAGATTAGACTGGAGAACTAGATTGGAGAGTTTCTTAATTTGATTCAGGAAGGAGCTTCTCATGGCTGCAAAATTAGTAGCAAAACGTATTATTTTACCATATTAAGATTCTTCTCATGATTTTCCTTCTACTGGCCTTTCCATGTATCTTTTCAGTCTGCCAGTCTGTTCCTGAAAGGTTGAAAAGGATGAATGTATTAGTTTCTGCTACCGTGCTTTTGGAAACAAAAGTTGCACTATGTCTTCTGGAAGGGAAATGTTTGCTTGAAGGATGCTGAAAAGAGATTGCTCTCCCCTTGCTCTAAGTCAGTGGTTCTCAACCTGTGGGTCATGACCCCTTTGGGGGTCGAACTACCCTTTCAGACGGGTCACGACGAGTCTCCTGCCGCCTCTCCCTCCCCCCTCCCAGCTGCCCTGTCCCCATGGTTGGGGGTCTCCACAACATGAG
>MTQE01002208.1:48906004-48939093 GCA_014337955.1 Aspidoscelis marmoratus | reverse complement strand
CCAGCTGCCCTGTCCCCATGGTTGGGGGTCTCCACAACATGAGGAACTGCGTTAAGTGATCACTGCATTAGGAAGGTTGAGAACCGCTGCTTTAAGTACTCATGCGGATATACTTTTGAGATACAAAGTAGTTCTGTGAAGTGCACTGATGAGCACCCTCTTATGTAGCCAGCAGTGTGGTTTAGTGGTTAAGGAGTCGGACTCTTATCTGGGAATACCGGGTTCGATTCTGCCCTCCTCCACAAAGCCAGCTGTGTGACCTTGGGCTAGTCACAGCTCTGTTCTGAGCTCTCACAGCCCCACCTGGCTCACAGGGTGTCTGTTGTGGGGAGAAGAACAGGAGCTTTGTCAGCCGCTTTGAGTTCCCTTAAATGGGTGAGAAAAGTGGGGCAGAAAAGCCAGCTCTTCTTCTTCTTCCTCTAGATAGGCGTATCAATGACTACTAGAATGGATGGCTAGGTACTTCCTCCAGGCTGGAGAGACAAGCAGGATGCCTCGCAATACCATTCACAGGGAGTCAAGATCAGCTGAATGTTTTGCTTTTGTCTTCTGCTTGAGATGCCCATAAGCAATTGGAAAACAACTGTGTGGGACTAGATGCTGGCCTGTTCCGGCAGGGCTCCTCTTATGTTCTTATGCAAAATGTGCCTCCTCAAACAGAACAACTACAGTATGTGCATGTGTGTGCTAACAAGATTCTTCACTGTAAGGACACATGGCTCTTCTTCTGTCACACTGGCATAAATGTGAAGTCTGTGTGCTGGGAAGTTCTGCAGCAAATTCAGGTGAGAACAAAAGATGCCTGAGCAGCAAGCCTGTAAGCAGCTGTATTAAGCCATATTGAATGAATTGCCGGTTAAGAAACCTTGTTACGTACTTCTCTGAAATTAAAATAAAATAAGTGCTCTGGTTCATAGCGGAGAAAATGCAAAAGCATAACCTTAAATGCATGTTTTATTAATCGAGTGAAACTATGAACGAGTTTATTAAGACAAAAGCAGTTGTTTTCAAAAGAAACAAATAGAAACAGTTGCATGAAAGAAAACAATGGCTGGCAAACAGCAAAAGAAAAGAACATTTTAATGCAACTCTGCATAATTGTACAACTTAAGATTCTAGTGCAAAAGAATTAACAGCTGACATTATTGTATCCTGGGAATACAGATTCCTTTAAAGAGAACATAATGCATGACTTCCGTTGAAAAGAGCAAGACGGGTTTCAATTTCTTTATTAGCATCTTGAACTTAAGAGAACTTCTGGTAGGAAAAACAGAGGAAATTAATAATCATTCAGCAAGTGCATGGTACTTTATGCACTTAGTGTCCAACTGAAAAACAAGATATCACTGTGTCTTGTCACTTCCCTCACTGTGTGCTATGCAATAATTTAAACTATTATTTTTAGACTGAACAGAATAAGTGGATAGTAGTGGATCTTCACCAGTATTGCTAACTCTCCAACACAGTGATCATTTATGTAGAACGTTGAAACTTGATTGTTTTGTAAACATGGGAAAAACTGATAACCACAGAAAAGAAATGGCATTTATTTTATGTATAACGTAGCTGTTGGGATTGGTGCATCCAGTTCTATTGACAGGAATTGGGATCCTGTTGATTAGTTCTGATAAATTCCAATCACGTCAATCCGAAAGAGATAATTTATGGAGATGGAATAATATTAATAAAGGACATTACTTTTTGTTGTGACAAATGATTATCAAAGTTGCTTCCCAAAATACAGTAATTGCCCATCCAGATTTGGTGTTCTAGCATTTTTTTAAAAGCAAGAATATTTAATGCTTCACTAAATGTAGACTTTGAAATTAGTATTCACTATTCATCTGTCAGAGAGAATATTCTGCATTTCTATTAGCTTTAGGGTCTCCATGATCAGTCTGATGCAGAGAAAAAAGGGCAAATTACAAACACATACACACATATATAGAAAGACCGAGACAGTGCTTAGAATTGAAAACTAACTGAAAGCAGGCTAGTGGTGGTTTGTGTGCTAAAGGAAGTAGAGTTCAACCTGATCTAGGCAGTCACAATTCACCAAAACCATGCAAAGCTACACTCAGAACATAGGGCAATTCAGCTCTGGCCAATGTATCACAAGTGTACTGTCATCTGCAGGGAGTTGAGAGCAGATGAAGGTTTTGTCTTTGTCTTCTGCTTGAGATGCCCATAAGCAATTGGTGGGCCACTGTGTGAGATGGGATGCTGGACTAGATGGGCTGGGGTCTGATCCAGCAGGGTTCTTCTTATGTAGCCTTCCTTCCACATGCTGGTGTGGTCTGAGGGAGGCCAGCATGCGGAAGGGAGGCTCTTAGTACACTTGCCGGTCTGGTATACCAGCAAGTGCAGAATTGCCCTCAGACGAACTTATCAGCTTCCTCACTTTAGAACACAAATGAGAAAAGTCTGGCTTTAGACTTTTGGCGGGAAAGGGTGCAACGACGAAACAAAGGGTCATGTTATGAGAGGAGGGTCTCAGTTAGTAAACAGCATAATAGCAAAACCATGCTGTGTGGAAATGTATTATAGAAGGTTGCACTGTATTTTCCTGTTGCTAGTTGGAGAATATAATGCTGATTGGACTGCCTACACATCTGGTTTCAAAACAGGAATCGAGAGAAATGGCCTTTCTTAAATGCAAGGGGCGGGGACACAGCGGTTGCTTACCTGCAATCCATCAAGTGTCTCTGCTCTGTGTATTGATCTTATATCCCCCTTTGTTTCCTGCCTCTGTGAAATCTTTTTGTCTCCCAGCATAAATCATTTTACTTTTGTTAACAGTACTTGCTGTTTAGGAGCTGGGGCTGATTTTTACAACTTTTTCTTACTGCTAATAAATGACTTTTATTTTTGTCTAGAGGACAGCCTGTACCTGTGTTTTTACACTGTTGTACTTTCCTTTGCAGGCTTTCCCCATTTTGATGGGGGCAGCTAACATTAGATAATAACAGCTTCTCCTGGATTGGATATGGAGATACTAACAAAATAGTGATCTTAAGGGGCTTTTCATACTTGACCTTACTCTGGAGTATATCCCTGCATATTAGCGCTGACTCTGGGAGGTGGCAGGCAAGGTCCACCATATTCTGTACTAGTATGTGGACAACAGACTCCTATCCCAAGATATATTCCAGAAGAAGGCCAAGTGTGGAAAGGACATAAGTGCCTTTGCCTAAAGGTACACAATGTTGTCATTTCATTAACATGTAAGTGTTTTAATCTTGGTTTCTTCTAGGGAGTCACGTCTTTGCTTTTGTTGAAGACTGGTGACTTAGTCCTTGGCACTGGAGCCGGAGTGATAGCTCATTGTTCAAAATCTAACTATAAAATAATCAAGTAAGTTTCTGATGATCCGCAGGCAAGAATACTGATGCACAATGAATGGATACAATGAAAAGGTTATGAAAATTAGTACATAGCAGCAAAACTGATTGGAACTTCTTTTAATCAGACTCATACATTTGCTTCGGCTGAGTTCTTTGGGATTTAGTGCCAAGTAGGCCTGCAGTCTTAATTACCATGTTTAATGGTATAATACAAACCTACTTGGGTAGGAAAGAGAATCCTATTACAAGAGGGGTGGCTATTTTAGATTAGAATTTATTGCAGCAAATTTTCAATTGAGTTGAACGCAAAATTAGGGGGACAGTAAGGGAAAAAATGCCTATTCACCCAGCATCAGATTCAGTACTCCTTTTGTGTGTGTGTGTGTGTCTGTGTGTGTGTGTGTGTGTCTGTGTGTGTGTGTGTGTGTGTGTGTGTGTGTGTGTGTGTGTGTGTGTGTGTGTGTGTGTGTGTGTGTGTGTGTGTGTGTGTGTGTGTGTGTGTGTGTGTGTGTGTGTGTGTGTGTGTGTGTGAAAGTGAGTTGCTCCCTCTCTATACTCCTGTCTGTCCCTCTACCCCTCCTCTTCTGAGGGGAGGAGAGAGAAAACAGGGTTTAAGAATAGAGAGTGGGAATCTGAAGTCCTTTTTGAGTCTGTATTATAAGGCGACAGGGGGAACACTCAGAAATTAGTTCTCAGTGCTGATTCAAAAAAACCCAATTAAAACTGGCCATAAGTAACTTGGCCTTAAGAAAATAATCCCCCCCCCCCCCCCCGAAAGCCTGGAGACTGCAGTTACTGAGTTCTTTTATGAAGGACTTGTTATTACTTGATAAAGTGTTATATAGCAAAAACTAGCAAGATTTGCCTTAAAAATGAGAAGCTTGGTTGTGAGGCTTAGCCTTCTTCTTCTCCTGCTGTTGTTGGTCTGTTCCAAAAATAAGCATTACATTAGTCATTAAATGTTCCGTATGTATCAGATGAAACTCTTTCCTACTTATTGGTGGTAGAGCCTGTAATGGAGCACTAACCCTCAGCACAAAATGTTTCTTTGGCTTTGCAGAAGGGTTCAGCTACAAGGTACCATTACATCCATCACGCCACGAGGACAAGGACATCAGTTTTTTGTGGGCACCAATGAGTCACAGATTTATCGTTTCTCATATTCAGACTTCAAAGATGAGCTCATAACTACTTGCCACAACGATGCTGTCTATGATATCATTTTTCCATTGTAAGTGGGATCTAGTACATTCTTTGGCCTTTATACATGGAATGGCACCTCAATGTTGGTGGACACATGTCTAATCCTTTATATTTGATTTGTCTATTAATTTACAAAACTATTATTTAGGTTTTTAAAAATCAGCTAATGTGCCACAGTTTTTCATGAGTTCTAGTATACAGTCAGGAACTAAAGCAAATGAAATAGAGAGGTTCATCTTTTATAGCCTGATGCTTTTAAAGGCTCGGACCTTACTTAGCAGAATAGTATGAAGTTTTCTGTGCTTGATCACCTTAGCTCTGTTTTGGATTTTTGGCAAAAATACATAGTGATGATGTACAGAAAGTTACTTCAGTTGCATTGGCACTGGAGGTTTGCTCCAGTGCTGTTCATGCTTTGATGAATGGCAAAAGAGGCCATGGACAGTTCACCTCTTTGGCATTGCTCTTTTACTTCTGAGAAGTACTTGCAGTGTGGAGAACCTGCCCAGTTTCTAGACATTTACTTGATGCTATTATAGGTCCCTTTGTGGGTGGGACTGCGGTGTGCATTGGCACACATGCACATGACATCGTGTGTATGTACCCATATGAGCTGCCACCTCATCCCTGGAAGGGCCTATAATGGAAGCAAATAAGTATCTGAAAAGAAGGCATGCTCCCCACATCATGCTTACTCTTCAGCAGTAAGGGAATGGTACTGAAGAGAGCCAGGACTATCAGAGAAAGCACCTGACAGTCCATGGCCTCTTCTGCCCTTTTTTTTTTTTTTGCACAAACAGCAATTTGGCATGTCCCTTATTGGTGTACATCACAAGAACTTTGCCCCTTTTCTCTGCTCACTAGAACGTCTCTTGACAATCTGCATTAGTTGTTCATGCTTTAGTGAACATCATCCTTTCGTTTTTTGAAAGTTGCTATAATTGTCACAATGTCTAAACAGCTGCCCAATTGTTTACACAGTTCCAAACTCTATACTCCAACTGGGTTTATAAGTTGTATTGACAAAATAGGTATAGCCTCCTTCGTGATCTGAAAGAAATTTTATCTTGTGAGTGTCTTAGTGAAACAATTCACTTTCAACTCTGCTTCTGACACGTCCTTTAGGCATTTCTGATATTTGTTTTTCCAAAAGCAAAGTGGTTTGAAGTTTGCCGAGAGATGACTCAGCCACCTGAAGAATCTAATCCTGCCATGTAGCTATTGAAGTGTGTGAAATCTATTCATAAAAAAATGGCTTCATGGGGCTTGGACTAAGGCTGAAAGATGCTGCACCAAACAACATTTTATTTACCCATAGAGCTACTGTCCTTTCTTTCACACCCGAATCACAGAACTTGGGGTTGCTGCTTTCAGAGATATCCTTCTACATCAATGCCCATGCGGGTTTTTTTTTAACAAGGTGCTTTGTTAGATGTCAGGCGTGCCGTATGCTTGGCTTTAGGATGATCGCTTAGTGGCTGTCTTCTGCAAATGAAGCCTGGCATCCTGAGACAGGATAACATGGTAGGCTTTCAAAAGCACAGCTGTCTCTTTTGCTCTACGTTTCATGCAGTGTCAAACATTCTGCTGAGTTACATCAAAAAGAGTGCTGGAAACAATTGCAGGTAACCCTTGTCATCAGAGTACCTACAGTCACGTTTTCTGTTTAATGAGCAGTCCTTTGAGATTTACAGAAATCTGATGCCTGTGTGTGATTCATGCCTCCTGTGCAAGAATTGTTCAGATAAGCCTGATGGCATTGATTGCTTTTGGCTCTCACTTAGCTTAGTGATCCATTTTCTGTTGTGGAAACAGGAACTCTACAACCTGTGAACTACTCTTTTTTTTTATTCATCTCAGCTCACTCTGAGATTTCGAAGCATTGTTGTTATTTGTGTGCAGAGGATGAAAGAGGTAAGGAGTGATTAAAATATTAGGAGAAAAGATAGCTGTGAAGGACCTAGATATGAACCAAAGTCCAAACTGGAACTGGACATGGGTGGCCTGCTTAAAATCCAGCAGCAGCTTAGAGGAATTAAGCCAGGAGGAGACTTTAAAAATGAGAGATGGTGGGTGAGTATAGTATGCAACTTGTCATCTTCAGCTGTTCCTGAAAATGCTGTTCCAGTTTGCACCAGAAATAGCTTGATCTAGTAATACACCAGTTACTGCCTAAATAAAATTGTGCATTAGAAGCACATGGCTATTATCCCTTTCCCTAAGTAGGTTTCTTAAGATATTTGCATTTACGTCCATTATTGAATTATCCAAAGTGCAAGCTTTTGTTGAAAATCGAACTCCAAATGTTTAGACTTATACATATTTATCCTGTAATTTTTTAAAAAATGTGTATGCATGTAAGGTTAATGGACTTGTTCTTAGCTCATTTGATAAGATTCCCTTTTTAATCTGACCCCATACTTGTCAACTTTGTGCTTGAATTGTTTGAGATTCTCATGGAGATGCGGCCCAGGGGCATCCAGTTTCAACCTGTTAAGCAGGAAGCCTGTTGGTAGCACAGGCTCTTCAGAGATTTATTCTTCCATTCTTCTATAGTGGTACATCTGACTTGTTTGCCACCTGTTCCAAGAATGACATCCGTGTCTGGTATACACCTGAAAATAGAGAGCTACTGAGAATAACAATCCCCAACATGACTTGCCACGCCATAGATTTTATGAGGGATGGCAAGAGCATTGTTTCAGGTAAACATATTTTGCATTGTATGGTTTATTCTGCTGCTAGGTAGACCATCAAGCTTTGCTCAACATTTCTCAAGGTTTGTACGATATTATAGTGCAACAGCATTGTAGAAAAAGTCATTATTGGAAGAGGCTTCAGAATTTAGGTGAACTATCAAAATGAGCTCTGTTTCAATAAATACCACTTGTCAGAACCTTGCAACTTTATTTTAACAAAGAAATCACTGTGGTTCACCAGGTTAAGACAGATAGATTGTGCTTGATTCATCATTTACATAACATCATCCTTGAAGTAGGTAATCAGTGGCATTTTGGATACTAATGAGCAATCTAGTGGGATTCTATATGTACTAGCTAGCCAGTGATACTGATTGGAGTATGGGAGGGAGAGGCAAAGAGATCCTTTACCTTTAGAAAGTTCTTTCTATATTGTACTAGCATGGAATGATGGGAAAATCCGTGCTTTTACCCCGGAAACTGGGCGGCTGATGTACGTGATAGAACATGCTCATAGCATGGGTGTGACAGCACTGGCAACCACAAGTGACTGCAAAAGAATCATCAGTGGAGGAGGTGAAGGCCAGGTAATGAGTTTCCAGAATTCATGAATCTACTTTGTAGAATCCATCTACAGATAGATGTTAATTACTCAGTATTAAAGTAGGAAATTATTTGCCTGATAACCTCAGCAGTTTTCACTCTCTTGTGGTCCTAAGCTGGGCAAGGAGGTTTAAAGCTTTTTGCCTTAGGCAGCAATGTGTCTCCCCCTCCTTTTTGGTGTTGCACAAATTTGCACGTCTGTGTGGGGAATGCATAAGTACTGTACTAGAGTCTTTTATCACAAGTATAAATTTGTGTGAAGGACCTCATAAGAGGGATTACTCCAACCACAGTTAAAGCTGTCATGTTAACTGAGGTTGACTGCAGAAGAATTCATGAGAGATGATACGGACACAGTTATGGCATGTGGGCCCACAGATTGGAACCACACAGGCCGTAGGAGCAGGGAAAGACTTTTCATTCAAATGCGGTTCACAAAGATCATGAAATGCTTTCCAATCAGACCCAGCCTTTCCCTCGCTACCCTTGTGATAGTGCTCTTGACCTGATGTTGATCATACAGCCGTGAATCATTACATATAGATAAAAAAGTGAAATATTCATATTTGAACCAAATCACAAAGGCTGTAAACTGGAAGTGCCTGTTTCAAAGTTCATTTCAGCATGAAACGTTTTAAAGAGAAAATTTATTTTCACTATCACACAACACTAGAACAAGGGGGCATTCTATGAAGCTGGTGAACAGGGGAGTTGGATCACACATGGGGAAGTATTTCTTCATCCAGAGGGTCATCAGTCTATGGAATTTGCTGCCAGGAGAGGTGGTAACAGCAGCCAGCCTAGATGGCTTTAAGGAAGGGTTAGACATTGTTAAGGCTGACAGCTGTATCAATGGCTACTAGAATGAATGCTTAAGTACATCTTTCAGGGTGGGGGTGGGGGGGAACAAGCAGGATGCCTCTAAAGCCATTTGCTGGGATTCAAGAGCAGGAGAAAGTTTACCTTTGTCTCTGCTTGTGATGACCATGGGCAATTGGTAGGCCAGTGTGTGCGATAGGATGCTGGACTAGACGGGCTGCGGCTTAATCCAGCAGGGCTCCTCCTATGTTCTTAAGTGGTGTTGTACAATCCAGTATTCTCTTCTTGGCTTTAGTCCCTATTACAATACGTAGATAATAATCCTGGCACGATCATATAGCATGCTTCAGGTTTCCATAGAAGAAGACCCCTGCTGGATCAGGCCACAGCCCGTCTAGTCCAGCATCCTGTCACAAACAATAGTCCACCAATTGCTTCTGGGCATTCTCAAGGGGAAGAACAAGGCAAAACCTTCACCTGTGCTCGAGTCTCCATAAATGGCCTTTGGAGGCATCCATTGTAATAGCCATTGATAAACCTGTGCTATCCAGGCTGGTTGAGTCACCACCTCTACTATAGACCGATGAGCCGCTGGGTGAAAAAATACTTCTACTTCTTAACTCTCCTGGCTGCCGTTTTCATAGAGTGCCCCCTGGTTCTACTGTTGTGTGACAGAGAAAATATATTTTTCTTTATCCACCTTTTCCACACCATGTATGATTTTATATACTTCAATCTGGGCACCTCTTACATGCAGTCTTTCAAAGCTGAAGAGGCCTGGATGTAGTATCCTGATTTTGTAAAGGAGATGTTTCAGCCCCTTGATCATTCTGGTTGCCCTCTTTTGAGGTGTAGTGACTAGAATTGTACACAGTAGTCCCAATATGGCCTCACCTTAAATGAATAAGGTGGTACACTGACATTTGCAGATTTATTTCTTATTCCCTTCCTAAATAAACCTAGCATTGAATTTTATTTTTTAATTGCTGCTGTGCACTGGGTCGACACCTTTATTGACTCGTCCACCAGAAACCCTGGTCTATCACAGAAAGCTCAGTCCTCACCAGTTTATAGGTGTAATTGGGATTATTTTCCCCAATGTGCATCACTTTGCACTTACTAAAACTGAAGCACATTTGGCGCTTCATTGACCACTCACTCAGTGTCAAGCTTCACTGTCCTAAATAATTTAGTGTCATCAGAAAATTTTGCCTTTCCGTTACTTACCCCTACTTTTAGTTTATTTATGAATAAATTTAAAAGCAAAAATCCTGATACTGAACCTTGGAGAACATTTTTTACTTCCCTCCACTCTGAGAAGTGACCATTTATTATTACTTCTATTTCCCATCCTGTAGCCAATTACCAATCCAGAATAGGTCTTGTCCTCTTATTCCATAGCTGATGAATTTATTCAGGAGCCAAACCCCCTTTTTCCACACACAGTCAAAGATCTGGATCTTCAAGATCCAGATCTTTGAGATGGGATCCTCTGGAGATCCTATCAGGTCCACACAAAATCCAGATTTAAGAGCCTGAAGGACCCATTAAATCCAGATTTTTCCTGTCCTTGTGAGGATAGGGCCTTGCAGATGAGGCCTTCAATGGGGTCCAGGTGGGGACAGGGCCTTCCTGATTGGTACCAATTAGGTACTAATCGGGTTCTTAATGGGGTCTTAGAAAGGTTTTAAGCCCTAGTGGGAAAAGGCCCTTTGATGATTAGTTTATTTGCAATGATATATCAAATAGGACAATAAAAGCCTTCTGGAAGTCCAGATAGATAAATGTCAACTGGACTGACTTTGTCCATATGCTTATTAACACTAATCCATGTGACATACTTTGAAAAATACACAGTATATATGATGGGCTTCTGCTTTTGGCCTTCAGGTGAGAATATGGGAGATTGGCAAGGAAACACGCAAACTAGAGGAGGTCATGAAGGAGCATATCTCTGCTATTTCATGCATCAAGATCAAGAAAAATAATCAGGAGTGTGTGACAGCGAGCATTGATGGATCATGCATTATCTGGGATATTATGTAAGGTCACTTTTGCTTCAAAATTTGACTCTTTGTCATAATAACATTATCTTTTCTTGAGAAGATGATCCTTAGGAGGGAAGACCTGACCTTGTAATCCCCGCCCCCCCAAAAAAAACACCCATAATAGGGGTATGCCCAAGTATTTCATTAATTGCACCCACAGTAATCCAAAGGGATTTGGCTGCTTGCTGTATTGGGTATTGGTATAATGCTTGAACAGCAGAAGCAATTGATGGAGGGCTTGGTTTGCGTTAGAAATTTTTGCATTCTGTTTACTCCTATAGTCACTTTATGAGACGACAATTGATCTTGGCAAACACATTATTCAAATGTGTATGTTATCACCCTGATGAACACCAACTTATCACAAGTGGCACAGACCGGAAGGTGAGTGACTGAGCTGCGTCCTGCATTCATTGCTCTTAGTAAATGCATTAATCAATGGACTGAACAGAGGAAGCCTCAGGCAGTTCTTCTGAATTCTCTGTTTCTCTGGCTTCTAGATCGGTTATTGGGAAGTGTTTGATGGATCCCCAATCAGAAATTTAGAGGGCTCCCTGTCTGGTTCCATCAATGGGATGGACATTACATCAGATGGGACCTACTTCGTCACTGGTAACTTGGAAAAGAATGAGCTTTTAAAAAAATGTGCAGAGATGCTTTTCCCCTCACTTGTTCCTTTATGTTGGCATGATTAAGTGCTAAAGAGTCAGATATCCTTTACAAAGGCAACAGAGAAATATAATGGAGAAGAAAATAGGATTTAACTTTAGAAAAGGTATAGGAAGGTAGATTGTCCAAGAAAAACCTTAAGGTTAAAGTGTATTCCATTGGGATTCAGCTGAAATAAATCCAGTAATTACTTCTGAGTAGGTGTGCTTAGGTTTGAACTGCAAATGCACATTCCTCCTCTCTTGCTAACTCAATAATGATATTCAGGGTATTTTTCCACTAGCACTAAGTACTAATTGAAGCACCCATTAAGGACCCATTAGGCTTAGAGTTAGATGACCCCATTTCCACTACAGACCCCATTAGAGCCACATTTGTTTCCATCACAGCTAGTGGTCCTTCAGGACCTATAATCCGGATTTCCTGTGGACCCCATAAAAGGGGTCTACAATGCAGTCTTCAGCCATCAAATCTGGATTATAGGAAGCCTGTTTCCACTACAATTGGGCAATGGGATCTAGAGGAAGCTCGGGGGGGGCACCCATGGGGGGGTGCCCCAAACTCAAAACTTTGAAGTCCCTCCAAAGTTGCCTTCGGAGATTAGCACAGGCTCAGAAGAGAACCCCTTGCGAGAGCAATGCCACTGTCAAAGGCTCCAGAGGATCTTCAAAGTTAGCGGCAGATTGCTCCGAAGATTCTGCGGAGCCGCTCCAGAGGATCTTCGAAGATTCTCTGGGGTGTCTATGGAGATTGCACCCCCTGTCTCCCAAAACACCTGGGGTGACAGGCAGACCCCTTGTGGGTAGATCTAGATTTGCACATCGGTGCTCCGGCATTTCCACAGCAGGCAGGCTAGCACCCATTGCTTTTGGATGCTAGACCACCCGTGGAAACACATTGGGTTCTTCCTTTAATCACTAGATCTGGATTAAGGGAAGTACCCATTCCTTAGATCCAGATCTTCTTAGATCTGGATTAAAGGAGCTCAGTGGAAAAATACCCTCAGATGACTTGTTCTTCAGTTCTCATTAAGGACTCACAATCTTAACCGTGGTAGATCATCCATGATAACTGCTAAACTGAGTCAAAGGGTATGTCTGCATGTCAGGCAAACAGCTGCACAGATGAACCCACTTCATTTTCATTCATGCTAGTTGCCATCTGCTTTTTTTTTCTTTGCAGAATTTGTCCCATACATAAATAAATGCTGAGACCTGTAGATAAGTGCAAGAACCTATTAAGAGGTGGAGAGTGTTAGAGAAGTCTTCAGATTAGACCATATGTTAATTTTGAGCCGAAGTCAGAGGATTCCTCTCCAAGACCAAGCATTCACAAATAAGCAAAAGGGACAACCATCTAACAGTCAATGTTTAAAGGAAGATTCCACCAGAGATCTTTTGCTGCTATCAGTCAGGAGATAATTATGGCTGATGGTGCTGGCTTAAATGGCTTGCTTGCTTGAGGCTACCAAAAACTGAGGCAGAAGTGTGATTGGGATGGAGTGTTAAGAAAGGCTGCACCAAGTTGGTTAAAGTCAGTTTGCACTGTTTAAAGATGACCTGAAATGGGACCCTGGCAATCTTAACTTGCCTTCTTTCTCTCTGTTACAGGAGGTGATGATCATCTAGTGAAAGTATGGGATTACAATGAGGGTGAGGTGACTTTTGTTGGGGTTGGGCACAGTGGCAGCATCACCCGCCTGAAGATCTGTCCCAACAACAAATATATTGTGAGTGTGAGTGCTGATGGGGCTATCCTTCGCTGGAAGTATCCTCATGTTCACTGAGGCTTTAGAACAGGAGCTCTTGCTGCCTTTCTACCTTAAAAAATAATAAGTCCAGTTTGTTTTATTATTGTTGTTATTATTTTTAAATGAATACTGTTTTTAAAGTTTAGCAGTCCTTGTTTTTCAAATGGAGATGTTCAACTGTCCTAATAAAAAAAATTTATTGATCTGACATTCCTGTTCCAAGTGCTCACGGTTCTTACTACCATAATTTTTTTCTTGTGCCAAGACATGCAGCCCTGAAAACCTTAGGCTTGTCTCAGTTGTCTTGTATGTTTGTGATATATTCTGTTAACATCGTTTCAGATCTTTTGTCATGTGTGCCTCCTTCACAGTGAATCATGTCATGTAATTCTACCATTCTGTGCCCACCTTATCATTCTTCTTTGCTAAAAAGACCAAAATCATAGCCGTCATTCCACATTTGGAAAGACTCTGAAGCAGAGGTGTGAAAGAGATGCTTTATTAGGGTTTCTACACGAAGAAGGGGTGGATTCAATAAATGACACAGGCACAAGCAACACTAGTATTCTAAGTGCTTCTGTTCATGGATTTAGTACAGTAGGGCCCCGTTTAACATGAAAGTTCTGTTCCAGCAAGTTGTTGCTTAAAGCAAAATTTCTCTTAAGTGAGGAATACGTACGCACTGTAATGTTAGGAAAAATTTCTTAACTTGAAACATACTGAAAAGTCTCAGTAAATTGTGTTGTATTGAAATACACTTGTGGTGTCAAACAGGCTGCTTTGGTTCTTACTAGAGCCAGATGTGATAGGAACATATAAGTTAATTTCTTATTTCTTGTGATTTGCTGGTTAAACCCAAAACCCACCCACTAAAAAAAAAGGATAACAATCTTCCCAGAACATAGGAACATTAGAGGAACCTTGCTGGATCAGGCCACCCCATCTGACATAGTGGCCCACCAGTTGCTTCTGGGGATCTCAAACAGAAGACACAGGCAAAAGCTTCACCTGCTCTGGAATCCCTGCAAATGTCTCTTACAGGTCTCCTGCGTGCTTCTCCAACTGGAGGCATTACCTGGGCATCCATTCAAGTAGCCATTGATACATCTGCCCTCCATGAATTTGTCTAACGTTTTCTAATCAACTCTGTACTGAAACTGCTCTGCACCCTGAGCAGTCTATTTTTGAGCAAATTTGGTACAGGCCCCAGAACTGCCTTTGTCACACCTGTGATTTGACTCTTATTTCTTCTTAGAATATCCAGCTGCCTTATAAAAGCCACCTCTCTTGTTAGAAGGGGAGGGCTGTGGACCAGCTGGCTTTAGAGATACATTTATTCTTTCCGGGGGAAATACATGAAGAAATATGATGAATTACAATGGCTGGAAAATGGAGCTAACGTGCATCATGTTCTTGTTTTGAATGAGAAGGCACAGCTACTGTGATGAAGGATCATTATAGTTGTAAGAGTAAAAAAGAAAAGTCCAGGAAAAGTGATGGAAATGATTGTTAATTAAGTGCTGTTAGATGGTTAATCTGAATTTAGTTGTGTCTGTATCTCCTTGTGCTGGTCTGTATTGTAACTTCAGAACTGAAAGAGCAGTTGGATCCAGTCCATGGTCTTAACTCCTGCTGGTTCAAGTATAGTTTGCAACTGTAAGGTAAGCCCTTTTGGGAAAAGTGCCACTCATTTCTAATCCTAAGGAAACTGCCATCTCTCTGCAGCATATTCTGAATAGATCTTAGGCACAAGTTACCTTCATACGCTCCACAATGACTACAGTGGGCTTTGAACAGCAAGTTGACAATTCAGTTTGAGTGCAAGTGAACTGGTTTTCTTGTGGCTGATAACAGTAGGATAGTTCTGGCAGGACTGCAAAGGGCATTAATTTTGTTTCCTCTAGCAGCTGAAGAGAGACTTCGCATACTTTGGTCTTCTTCCTTAGAAAGTAAGTAATACATAGTGCACACAGATTCTTTTCCACACATGCATGAATACACACACAAGAAGGAGGAATAAGTCTACAACCACAGCTCAAGCTGAAGTGTCAAATAATTGGGCATACTGTAAAGCATTTGTCCCACTCAGGCTGCATCCCCATGGGCACTTTAATCCAAATTCTATTTGAATTTGGGAAGGAGCATCCCCATGACTAATGTAATTAATCTGAATAGAATCCGAATTTGGCACCCAGCATCCCCATAGAATTCCTTATTCCCGAATTTTATGAGGACTATCCTGCCTAAATCCAGAGGAAAATAAAGTCCTGATGAAAACAGGACTGAATCCACTTTCTGGAGCCGAGTCCACTTATTTCCTCCACTTGGGGATGATTCTGGGCTATTTGGGGTGGAGGCCTACCTTTCTGGACAATGGCAGCCAGCTGGGGGTAGTTTTAAAGATGTAAAGCTCCCCCCCCTTGCTATGTCTGCAAAAGCTTCATACGGTATGAAAAGGCAGAAAGGGGAGAGAAGGGGCTTTTATTTGTCTTTTATTTAAAGGGGATTTTAAAACATTTTTGCTAGAAACATGTATCTTTTTTTCAAAACATACATGGGAGACGCTTAGGAACCCTTGAAATACTTTGAAATGATACATTTTATTGAGCACAATTGCCGGCAATCTTGAAAGGGAGAGGTGTGAAAAAGATGTAATTCCCTTCGCATTTGAAGTCCCTTCGTATTTGCTTCTTTTATTGCAGGTAGGTTTTGCATGAGGGGGATTTAAAAGCCCTGTTTTTACCTTTAAAAATAGCCCCCAAAATTTATATCACACTGGGTCCAATGCTTCGCAGATATCCAAAAGCACACTTTTCCTCATAATCTCAAAAGGGAGAGGTGTGAAAAAGAAAGTATTTGCAGCTGGAATTTCTTTTTAAAACTTCCGTTTTTCTGCTTTCATTACAGGCAGGGTTTGCAAGGGGGGGGATTTAAAAGCCCTGTTTTTTTACATTTGAAAATAGTCCCAAACCCAAGAGTCAAAAAGCTGCATGGGGATGGCTATATTTGGATTAATTGACAAATACCTGGGAATAAAAATAGTCCCCAAAAATAGTCCAAACAGTACTGAACTTGGACTAAAATTCCTGCATGGATGAGGAAAATGGGGTATATAAGCCAACTCTTCCTCCCTCTGTACAGGAAGCCAGAAAGAAAAGGATTTTTGCTTAATTTTCAATCTGTCAAGATGATTTTCCATTGTAAGAATGTTATCAGGCTATGGTGAGAAGTGGGACATTTCCCTAAATAAGGTAGATTTGGTGATGATGACTTTTGCATTCTGTTGGCTGACCCAAAGCATGGGATAGGTTTGCAGACTAAAGTGTAACAGAAGAAAATATAGAAGAGGTACAAATATGTACAGGTTGTTCTGAAGTGGAGGAGGGTGGGGGAAGTAAGAATAAAGGCTTGGGGAACAAACTAACATGGGATTATGTTAGAAGAAGAAGAAGAAGAGTTGGCTTTTCTACCCCACTTTTCTCACCCATTTAAGGGGACTCAAAGCAGCTGACAAAGCTTTTCTAGTCTTCTCCCCACAACAGAACACCCTGTGAGGTAGGTGGGGCTGTGAGAACTCAGAAGAGAGCTGTGATTAGCCCAAGGCCACCCAGCTGGCTTCATGGGGGAGGGTGGAATAGAACCCGGTATTCCCAGATAAGAGTCCGGCTCCCTAACCACTAGACCAAACTGTTAGCCCCTTAAAAAATATTAAATTAAAAAAACAGTTCCACTCATGCAGTCCTTTGTGAGATCATAGCTTTTCAGGTTCTCAGGAATAAAACCACTCCTTGCCTGCATGGTGCAAAGGTAGAGAAGCTCTGTTTAGCAGCAAGCTCTTACGCGTGCAGGAAACACAGAGAGAGGATCTATATACAGAGCAAATAACTTGTGAGGTTGTGTGCAAGCAAGTGATCATAAGGGAACTTGGGTCTATCACTCCCCTGCTTTCTATCCCAGTTTTGATGTTCCCCTGAGCTCCTGGTTTGAATCTAAGTGTTTGCATTGTCTGATGGAATATACAAACTCTATGTGTCCATCTGCCATTAAACCTCCTGCACTAACAAGTGGATGGCAGATTACAGAAAGGATGTTATCTTTTTTCCAGGTCCCATTCTTATGAAGCCTTAAAAATGAATTACAGCCACCTGTGTGCCAGTTATCATAGTATGCTATGAATGCAAACATTTTTAAATCGGATTTCCCCCACAAATAGAGTCTGCCTTTACTGACTCACTCTCCAGCCTGATGATCAGGGGGTAAATTCACGCATTTAAGTTCATAACAAGATGGCTGTGGATGCTTTCTATGTACCAAACCACAAGCACTGTATCAAGGATACCAGAATTAGACAATCTCAAACAAGACTTCATAGAGGCAACATATGCATCAGAAATGCCTGTATGCTAGCCTTATTTGACAGTAGATTTGCCACTTGCCTCAGAATGCCTTTTGTTTCCTTCCTTCATATCCCAGAATACTTGTGAGCAAGTAGAATTGACCACAGTATAATTTCAGGATTTGCAATCTTGACAGAAGCATAAGGTGATTTCTTGTCTTTGTTCTTCCTTGCTATTTCAAGGTTAGTTTCCAACTTCAGTTTTAAGCAAAATTATGGTTTTGTTGAAGTTGCTGGGACATTACTGTCATAAAAGCTGACATTAGGAAAACCCTGCCAGTCTTTCTGTAGATTAAAGGGGAGAGTGGGACAATTTGATCACGTGACCCAATTTGAAACACAATTTTCTTTTACTTTCACACCCCACTGTTTCACTGCTTCTTCACCTCACTGTTGGAATGTTGTTGGCCAGAAAAGCACATTTTGCAAAGTGTATATTCTGCAAATCACCGTCTGGAAATGAGTCCTGTAATAAAGGAAGATTACAGGGTACAGTCTTACTAATCATGGAACCAAACAGTGTATCCACTAGAGGGCGACCAAACACTTTTAACTTCACCTAAGCCAGCCTCTGCATAAAAGGAATTTTGCTATGATACGAATGAGACTATCCGTAGTTGGACTGCAGGACTTCCCTAGTTGAAGTTTAAGCAAGTTTTAATTATTAGGGACTATTAGGAATTCTTAGAATGTGTAGTTTTGCAACCCACATAGCTTTGTTTTACTATCTGCCCCAACCTACACATGGGAAAATTAACATGGCAACACATTAGCTGCCTGACGCAAAGGGCAAAATTGTGCCCTCTGGAATTTTAAAGGAGGAGGAGGAAGAGGCTTTTCTACCCCGCGTTTCTCACCCATTTAAGGGGACTCAAAGTGTCTGACAAGCCTTTCTATTCTTCCCACATCCTGTGAGGTAGGTGGAGCTGTGAGAGCTCAGAAGAGAGCTGTGACTAGCCCAAGGTCACCCAGGTGGCTTCATGGAGGAGGGTGGAATCAAATCCAGTATTCCCAGATAAGAGTCTGGCTCCTTAACCACTAGGCCAAACTGGCTCTACAAGAGCTGGCAGCACTGATGGGTGGAACTTATTTTAATATAATCAATGGCAGCAGTGTGGGCACTGAACAAGGCTTAGGTGGTGCATACTTGGCTATCTTTCATGCTGAGGTAAAAATAGAACCATTGTGGCTTGATAACTCCCCCCCCCACCGCATTGCCACATTTTAAAAAGGAGACATGTCCACATTTGCCTTTACCTATCTTCATCAAGGTACATTCCCTGATCAGGTTTAGGTGCTAAATCAGCAAGTAGCAAATGAACACAGCAGCCATCTTGTATGTTTTTGTTTGAAAGCAATTTTTCAAGATTGTTCTTTGCATGGTTCCTGCTATGCATTCTGCATGATTTCCTTTGCTCTGTCTCTTGTCGCATAGTGCTGGTGAGCATGAAAAACCAGAATCCAGTACTGACTGGAATGCCCATGCTTGTGGAAGTCACAATAATGCCTGAAGACAGATCTGTTGTCACCGAAAGTCCTAATAGGCATTCATGGTGGAGCAAGGCTCAGACTGTTGGACGTAGACTATGGGTGTTTTTCCACTGTCACTAGAAGTACCCACTAATGGGTACTTAATGCCATCTAGTGACAGTGGAAAAACACCCTATGTCAAAGAATCTTTTGTTAATCATTCCTATGCTTTAGTTTTATTTTAAAAGATATCTATGCTTCTTTGCATATCACTTCATACCTGGATTCTGCTTGCTTGGTTTGGAAAAGGTGAGTACTGAATTAAGCTGGGAAACGTATGCTCTGTGGCGCTGAACAGCTGGGTCCCATACATATTTATCACAGGCAGAATGACATCTCTGCAAACCTAGTGCATAAGTTACCGCAGCAGAAGGGTAACCGAGCTAGCCGCTGACCTTTCATGCTGAAAATCAGTGGAGCGTGTCTGTGGCTATTCCTTAGGTTGATAAGAGCTCCCACAGAAAGCTGAACTCACCTGTCTCTCTGACATTCACAGTCATGCCATCTCCATCTTTGTATAATTGCAAACTAAAGTTGCTTTGTAATGTATAATTTAACTGGTGGAATGTTGTAAGAAGAAGGAGCGAGGCCTTTGCAGGCATTAATCTAATTCCAGGCAATTCTTCTCCACTCTGAGAAGTGTCTGAACTGTATTAGCAGGTTACAGCAAGCTATATTACTGCCTTTGGGCCAGCTAGTCTCTTAAAAGAATGAACCAAATATAGAAAGTCTTAACATTCCATTTACACATACAATTAACACAGAATGCAGTGCTAACACGTCTATTCCAGACATTAACTAATCCATTTCGTTCCCTCCTCCCTTCCATCCCTGGCCTGAACAAAGGACCATAGGTTAATCCTTTTAGAGCTGGTTGCTTTCAGAGATGACTTTTGTTTTTTTGCTCACCTGTGTAGTGAGGTGGGAAATCCCATCCAGATGGAAGGCATGGGGGAAAAACAATTGAAACTGAAATGCAATGCCATAATCTAGCACAACCTACTGTAAAATTATTGTCGGTGGGCTATTCACTTCAGTCTGGATCCAGGCAACTTGCTTTTATAAGCCATGAGCAAGGATCAAGCGGGCAGTTGGTTAGACAGATAACTTTGAGAACAAGAACCCTGTCCTCATTCTCAAACTTCAGCAAGTGAAACTGGTTCCACATCACACAATCAGACCATTCACTGGACACTTCTCTGTCCCAGATCATATACAATTGTGGCAGCCAGATTGTTGTGGATATGGCCACTCTTATTTGTAAAGTGCTTCCCAAACTTGTTGTATTGCCATCCCCTACAGAGACTTAACTGGTTTGGAATGTCCACCCCCAGGCAAGTCCCTGACTAGTGGCTCACTGCTGCTACAGTGATAGGACAGGAGGAAAAATCCTTTTTGTTCTCATAGTTGCCATGTTGTGGGTGTGGTGATGCACACTAACCTGTGCTTGGTCAAAATCATTCTGAGGCTTGTGATTTCTCTGCTGTGTCCCTCTCCTTGACTATTACTCTGTGCTCATCAGTAAAACAATGCCTGTGTGGCTGGAGAGGGCACTCTGGTGACATCCTGTCAGCTGCTTTGCCATTTTACTGTCCCACAGGGAGACTTGGGCTGAGGAAGGAAGGAAGGAAGGAAGGAAGGAAGGAAGGAAGGAAGGAAGGAAGGAAGGAAGGAAGGAAGGAAGGAAGGAACTCTGAGGTGGCTTAGAGAAGGCTCCAAGATGGGAATGTTCACACATCAGTCTGCCTCTCTTCTAAATATTCTTTTCTAGAAAAAGTTGGATTAAAGACAGATTAGAAACATGAGGGCCAATCACTATTGTCTCTGAGGCACTTCTAAGCTACCCCTTTTGTTATATCTGATCAGACACAGCAAATGCACACAAGCACACGTCTATCTGAGGCAGCTAAGAGAAGGCTTTGAGGTGAAATTGTTCATCCACGAGGCTGCCCTCCCCTTCTCATAGCCATTCTGTGATTAAAAAGGTGAATAGAGAAGGGCTGGGAACAGGAGGGCCACACACCACTGTCTCTGAGGTGCCTCTTTTCTTATGTCTGAACACAGCCAAGGACTTCAACAACAGGACCAGTTGTATCAGTAAGGAAGTCCCCCAAAGTGCTTTGGAATCACCCTTATTCCCCAAATCTTTGAAGCTGGGTCATTCTAATTGCTCTCCCATTCCTGTAAGAGGAACTAAGGCCCCATCCCCATGCTGGCCACAGTAGGAACACAACTAGAGGGAAACATGCCTGTTTTCTTCTACTTGTGTCAAACTCCTTGGAGGCACAGAATACACAGATGACCCACACTGCAAGGTCTAGGCTCAGATAAGTTGGATCCAGCCATGAAAAAATGGGAGTGACCAGTGATGTTGATGGCAGTGAGCTGCAGGATCTCAAAAGATGTGCTAATGGCAGTTTTGGGGAGGCAATGGGGAAAAGGTCTCAGAAGTGATTACTGAGACTGGCAGTGAGGAGACGGAATCTGACAAATAGCAGTGGCAGGTTAAGAGGACCTAAAGATGAATGGCAATGTGTCATCAAAGCAGAGGACAAAACTGATAAGACAGCAATGTGGGGCATCCAGTAGTAACAACACTCAAGGAGAACAAAGTTTCAAAGTTATTTGGGGGCGAACTCACAAAACCCAGATAAAATGGCAGAAGCCTGGGCTAAAACAAAAAATTGAATTGTCAACACACACACCTCAGGCTAAGCATAGTGCATGGCTAGTACCTCAGAGTAGCAACTAAATCTTACAATCTACAGGTAACTGTGGACCCAGTCACAACACAACATGATTGTCTGCTTTAGGAAAGACCAGGAACTCTGTACATTTTCAGCCTGCTCACATGTACCCAAGGGGTGCTCAGATCTGGTCCAGCCAAGGGCAGTGTGGAAATGGCCTCAGTTTTGCATTGAGTTCTCATCACTTTATTTTAAAAAGAACACTGAGAAGTTGGAATGTGTTCAGAGAGGTACCAAGGTGACAAGAGGTCTGGAAACCAAGATTGGATCCACATTTGTGTGACATGATTGCCTGATTATTCAAGACCCTCTAGTAGAGGAGTTACTAGGCTAGAACCCTGGAGTCTTCATTTGAATCCCCATTCCACTTTGGAAGTGCACTGGATTTTCCCAGCTATGGGGGAAATAGCCTTATTGCATTGAGTGCACTTTGGGAAAGAGAACGGATGAGGCAGTAAACTCTGGTAGAAAACCCAGAGTGGAGCCCCTAAGGGAGGTAGATGGCCTATGCGACTGTAACCCCACCATCACACAACGCACTGAAACCAGGTGGTATATGAAGGGATGTAATTGTAAACAAATTATGAGATAATGGAGGTGGATTAGCACCTAACTGCTCCTGCATTCTGTTATGCAATACTTTCCAGTGCAATGTGAGTCTGGTAATGTTCGCACAGCCAGAAAAGAGAGTTTTGAAAGAGCTTTTATGCCTGAGGGCACTGGCAAGGCTATCATCCAGGCTGGCCTTGGAGGGGTGGAGCACTTATACAGCAAGAGATAGATACATTTGCAGCCATTTCTAGGGCTAGAACACTATGCAGCTATGATCTAGGGATGTGCACGAATATTCGTAGGCATTTGAAATCAGATCAAATGTGCCAAATTTTGACATTTGAACTCGAATAGAATGCCCTGAAATTCAAATGTAAACATTCAAATCAAATTTTGAATTTCGGATCTATTCATTTGGATTATCTGGACATTTGTATGTATATAAGTTCGTACATGATGCGTACTTGAAGATCCGCATCTTTCCCGCATCCATAGTACCTTCAGGGACTGGAGCAGAGGTGAGAATGGCCAGGGCAGACTGGATCACCGTGTCAATAGTGTGGATGCTGCTGTCTGGGAGATAGCTAGCTTCTTTTGGTCAAACTGTGTACCACTTCCTTTTTTAAATTTTATTGAAATAGAACAGTGTAACAAACAAAAGACAGAAAACAATAACTTACAAATAACAACGTCCGCCATTCATGCTGAGTAGATCAGAACTGAGGGGAAAAAAACCTAAGTATCAGTTTCTGGATTATCCAAATGAGTTATCCAAAAAAGTCTACTATTAACAAAGACCAGAAGAAAAGAGGATTGGCGTTGTAGATGCATATTTCTACAAGCTGCTTCCAAGAACAAGGCCCATCGCACCACAAGCCAGGATGGATCAGAAGAATCCACCATGATGATCTGCTGTGCTGTGATCAAGTTGTTAAGGACTGTGGACCAGGTTCTCTGAAGCCACATTTCCATCAAGATTGGTTTAGAATCCTTCCAGAATTGAGCTATAGTAGCCTTGACAGTCATCAATAAAGATTTTTATCAGAGTTCTTTGTTTATAATTCACATTCTTCCCCAGAAATTAAAACAAGATAGTGCCAGTGTAAGCGTGATATCTTGTTTAGTGATTAGTTGTATAGTTTGCTGAACTTTCCCACAAGATTCCACCACAACCTGGCAGTCCCACCACATAGGTTTATAGGAGTCGATCTCAGTGCAACCTCTCCAGCAGAGAGAAGAGGTAGTTTTGGTGGTCTGATGGAGTCTTAGGGACTGTGTGTCACTTCTTAACAGTCCACAGATTACTCCAAGGATGGTACAGCTGCTTCTGCTGAGCTGTGGTGGTGGCTGGGTGCACACGAGCTTCACCAACAAGCAGACCAGAGTTTGCCATAAAGAAAGTGTGAACAGACCCTAGGAATCTGTAAGTTACTAGCTGAAACTAGGAAAAACAAATTCAATAGTGTGTGATGTAAATCAACACTGCCTAATGGTGCCTCCAGGCATAAACTAAAAATTTGAAGTTTACTTGCTGCAAAGTAAAAGAGCTCTGCAGGGAGAAGGGAATGCCTCTCAATACTTTGAAGCAGCAGGGAGTTGCCTTCCAACCATGTGGTCAGCTCCTCTGCCTCTGAGAAGCCTGCTGCTTCTTGGGTTAGGGCAGTGATGGTTAACCTTTTGAGCTAGGTGTGTCAAAATTTGCAAGAAAACCTAGCTTAACTCGGGTGCTGTGTTACACCTAGAAATATCCATAATTTTGTGATATTTGTAGCTCTAGTTAAAAAAAGTTATATTTTTGATATATATATTTTATTAAAAGCAAAAAAAATTCTTTACGTTTACTAAATCTTCAACTGAAAGTTGGTATTTCGTACACTTCAAGAACAAGCAAGCACTACATGCCCAGGTGCCAGAGTGACCATGTGTGTCACCCAAAAGGACTTGGTGTGTCACCTGTGACACGCGTGTCATAGGTTGGCCATCACTGGGTTAGGGTGAACTCTCATGAGATCTTGCACAGGAAGATGTGGAGGGAAAGGAAACTCTGCAGCCAATGCTGTTGTAAGTACTTTTTTTTTCACTTTGCAGCATCAGGCTTTCCTTTGCAGGGTCTGCAGAGCATTGTAAAACCTGTCTGGCATTTTGACCGCTGGTCTGCTGTCCCTACAAAGTATTTCTCCTATCTGGACACAGCATGACAGATTTCCTTAGTTCTGGAGCGTTTGGCTGTAAATATTGGTGTTCTTAGACGTGGATGTGAGGGAGCAGAAAACCTCAAAATAGTAAGGAAAATAGATCTTAAAGATATCCTCAGTGCTAAAGGTATGATTTACTAACATCCAAGAGTAAACACTGTAAGTCTTCAGTCATGTACTTCTCTGTGTTTACCTCCATGTGTATAATAGAAAAAAATGCAGTAAGACTAGTTCTTAAACAGAAACCTAAGTTCACCTTTGTACCTCCCACCCCTGTAGCATTTACCGGAAGTAAAGGCTTTATTTTAACTCGACACTAACAAAGGGCCTTTTTAGTTTTCACATTCCAGTCATATTTGGGCTATCAGTAGCTTCACCATTCAACTTCCTCCCTCGGTTTCTCAGGTTTATTCATGGCTGCTGTATTGGATTTCCCTTTTTTTCAAGAGCCAGACGAGGAGGGAAGAAGAATCTACTTGGTTTTTTTTGTTTTGTTTGTTTGTTTTTGACAAAAGAAACAAATTCCAGGAATTGTTTCTCAGATTTCACCTGTTTCTCTTCACTTTAAATCAATATTACATAAACCGCCAAGGAACATCTCAATATCAGTTTTATCTGTCTACCAATATACCTGCCTATCCTGGTAACTTCTATGCATTATTAAACATTAATTTGCATTACGTAGGAAGAGGTTGCTTGATTTCCCCCCCATGATTACATACGGGGTTTGGAACAGTCTAGGCAAGGTATATATAGTGCTATTATGGCTCGGCTATGCTGGGATTACCATACATATCTCTGGCAACCCCAACTTAGCTCTGAGATGTTAAGGTGAGAACCCGATACTTTGTATTTCAGGAAAACCCAACCCTGATTGCTGGTTTTCCCAAAATACTACTACATCTTACCTTTCTGGATGCTGCCACTATCTTAAACATGGCTACCACATACGTGCAGAGCCTGAAAAAAAAATGTGCCGCACATGTGTGATGGTGGCAGTTGTGCACACCCGAGTGTTTTGTATTGTTGAAACAACCAGATGTGTGGATTTGTTTGGTTTTTCCCCATTCTACCCGTTTTTAATGTTTTTAATTGTTTTTATTCTGCGGATGTTTTTATTCTTATTTTTAATGTTCCTTGTAAACAGCTTTGATATTTTTTTTTTAATAAAAGAAAAGTGGTATATCACAGGTTGCCTCCAGACTAGCAGAATAAATTTGCAGTTAAATCATAAAGCTCAGTATACTCACTGTGTAGTCCACACTGAGAGAGTTGAGGGGGTGCGTGGCGTCATGCGTGCTGAGGCAGCCGATCAAGTTTCGAGCTGCACTTCCTGCCTGGCTGGCATCTCGTCTCCTTTTCTTGCCCATCCTGCCCGCAATGAATTGAAACTTTATATTTTCTACATACTGCGCAGCGAATGTCACTGTAAATGGGCAGTCCCAATTGTATAATGCGGCACCACAACAATCGTTGTGTGTGATGGCTCGATCAGGATTGTGAATTCAATGCACAGTATTAAATGTGTCTGGACACAGAAAAAATAATAAATAAATATAATGATATTCATTCATTCATTCATTATAAATACGAAAACAAAAAACCTATAGAGGACTGGCTAGCAGCTTTCAGAACTAAGTCCATGGGTGTTTTCCCACTGTCACTAGAAGTACCCATTAAGTACCCACTAATGGGTATTTAATGGCATTAATGGGTACTTAATGGGTACTTCTAGTGACAGTGGGAAAACACCCCATATTCATCTATTAAAACCATTGCATACTACTTCCCTAACAAATTAATTTGAAGTGGTTTCTAATATTTCCACAGTACCACAAGACAAATCCACACATACTTAATTCATTGTCTGAGATCCCACTTTGAAGCTAGCTTAACTCAGGCTAATTCATAAAGTTCAGAACACAACGTTTGCGCAAAATTCTCCTTTTAAAAGAAAATTTTTCATTGCTGTCACTCTGACTTGAGCTTTCAAAGCAGGTAAAGTCTGCTGAAACAAAATCCCCACAATAACCATGGCAAAGGCCTTATCTCCCGTAGAAACAAAAACTGCAGCCAGAGTATATTTGTGCTCATTCAGTTTTATTAAAGCATTTTGTAAAAAAAAACAGAAGATCATAAAAACATATTTTTTGAGTCTGTTTAGCTGTTTTTGAGCCAGACAGTAGGAAGCAATAGTAGGGTCTTTTTTAGATCCTGCAACTGCTTCTTGCCACCCCTACTGGGCTAATCCTGGGCTCTTACATGTCTGCCAGCTCCTTGTGCTATTATTCCTGTTCTGTGTACCCAGAGGTCAGCCAAGTGGCCATCCTCTTCTCTTTCTCCCCAGCCCCCTTGGCTAGCATCGGGGTATTTGGAACAGGATCAATAATGCAAGGAGCTGGCAGACAGAGGTAAGTAAATGCTATTACGGGAAACCTGGCATCCCATAATAATGATATTTGTTTTTGGATATTGCTTCGATATCCCAGGACTGTATTGAGAATGCCACTAATTTTAATCCTTGTTTGGAGGCACGCCTGGTAAGAAGTGTTTCCATAACATTCATTTCTGTCTATGCACTGGCAAGTGCAGACCTCATTGGCAAGAGCTGGCAGGTAGACAGCCGTGCAGGACTAACCAAAGTCAGGAGGAAGAGGCACGCAACAGAAGCCAGATCATCCCAGGTTATTGCACCTGAGGTGTTTTTATATTTCCCTTCCTGTCCTGTGGATGGGAAAGGTGTATGACAAACTAACCTTGACTAGTGCTCTCACTTGTGAGGGCTAGTCAATAACAGCCCACCCCACTGTGTTCGATTGCTGGACTGCTCCTCTTCTGGGTACCCTCATTTTGAGTGTGGCGCCCTCTGTGACTGAGTGTGCATCAGCACCCTTGCTATGATGACAAGGACACTCAGTGCAATCCCAGTTGTGTCAGGGGGTTGTTGGAGCAGGATTGTGCTGGTTTGTTGCAGCAGATCAGTGTGAAATAGCAGGAATGCAGGCAAAAGACATGAATGGAAGGAACTTTCGCAACCCCAGGACGGAAGCCGCCAATTTGTTACACTGATCTCTTATTACAATGTTACAATCTTCAGGCTCTGTTGATTCGTTGACCTCCCCCCTCCCTTTCAGGCAGCCAGATGGTGGAGAGCCAGGCACAGGAAATCAGGGATTATCACTGGATCAGGGGAAACTGAAAAGAATGCCCCTAAAGCATGGTTCCCTCCCCCAAAAAACTGCTAAATAGTGAGGATTATTTCTAAATCCAGCAGGGAGACCTCTTTTGATCCAAATATAGAAAATCCACTTTTCGGGGCCTTTAATCCCCAGAAACAGCAGATTCTTTTAAAGCTTTGGGAATGGTGAGCACTCAAAATCATTTCAAAGCTCTTTAAATTTTGAATGGGAACATACTGTAGTTCTGAACACATCTCTAGGGTGCTTCCAGATGATACCAGCTATTAGCCATTCTCAAGAAGAAACCCCAAGCCACCTTGCTGCTCCTAACCTTCTACATGCTTTTCGCTCTAGAAAGCTCTAAAAGGCAGAGAATTGAAATTACACTCTGCTACGCTTCCCCCCTCCCTCTCAACCACTCAGCCAAAAAGGAGATTGGGAAAATGCTACGTGCTTTGTGTGGTATTCTTCACCATCCAAAAGGCAAGGCTGATGACAGGGAGAAGACCCTTGGGAGACAAGAATGTCATGGGAATTGCTCAGGATTATTTTAATCCCATGGACACAGATTTCCTATCCATGGAATGGGGAGGAAGGAAGAAATTTCCTCCCCAGGTAGATGGAGGGAGGTCGGTACATGGCTTTACATATTCCATGCTTTAAAAAAATAATAATCAGTGGCAATTTAACTACCCTTTTTCTAGCTTTCTCACTTCACCGCTCCATTTGCCAAGAATCAGCCTGAGCTCCCTTAAACCTAAATGCAACTGAAGTGTTATGGTAGTTTTGTCTAATCCCTAGGGATTCTCTCAGGGGGTGGTTGATTTGACATAGACAGATTCCTTTTTCACATCATGATGGAAGATAGCTTCTTTTCAACTAAAACGCTCTTTTGTACAATTCCTAATTGAATTCCATTTTTCTTCAGAATACAACATGACAAAGATCAAATGCATAAAGTTAATTATCTATGAATACATTTTGGAAGACAATGGATTCGGATTATATATTTATTTCACAGTGTGGGCTGGAATGGATTCTACAGAGACCAAGAAACTAAACAGCAGTTTCAGTGTGTTTGTCTTATGGGATAAATATTATATTCCTGTTATTGACTACATAATTAATACACATTTTAGCTTGTCAGTTACCAGAGCAAAACAAATAATCAGATTAAAATGAACTCTGTTGTGTTTATATTTTTGTTTCCTCCCCATTGAGCTGGAATCCTATCTTTCTCAGCTAAGCATCAAGCAGAGATTTTCCACATAGATTTCTCCATCGTGCAGTTAAAGTCATATTCTGAGGAATTCTGCCAAAAAAAGTAGTCAGCAATTCTAGTTAATCCTGTTCTTAAAACAGCAATAAATACTTAACACTAAACATCATTATAGCTAAAAATATAGCTAAAGGTGAGAGAGTTAAAAAAAGAAGAAAAAGAAAATGCTTAGTTTTTTTTAAGTTTCAGTTTCATTTGTATAGATTCTTACTTTCCAGTTCAGTTCAGACAAAATGGAAGCAGTCCATTGTCAGACTCAGCTTTGAGAGGCTGATGAATGCTAGGTGTTTTTTCTAGACAATAAAAATCATGCTTTCTGCTGCCCAGTTAATACAGTTAAGTGTCAACTAAAGGTTGGTACTTGGACATGAAGGACTTTGGCTCAAAGGCAGAAGAAGCAAAGAGTTACATAAGAGCCTGACCTGCAGCATTTCCCTGATTCAAGGCAGAGCCACTGGTTGAGTCAATTCACCACTTCTTTGGCTGATACCTCCATCAGATAAATGGAAGTTATAATGGCCTATTTCCCAGCTCAAAGGGTATCATGCAAATGCATTTACAGTAGAAGCTCTCAAAGAGCACGGACCAATTTGCACTTCGGCCCATAGTCAGCAATTAGGGAACATCTGGGCAGGTGCAGCTGCACTTGCAGGAGGCATTTATAGCATAGAAATGCCCCCTACCTGCCCAGATGTTGCCTAATTGCTGACTAGGTGTAGACCATGAAATCATGCCTTACAACTTTACCAACCTTTACCCCAACTTTACCAACCTTTACCCCAGGTGCATGATACCTCTGCCAGCTGGTGAGGTCATTGAAGCTGCTGTGCAAGCACACTTGCAGCCCTGCTGGCCTTCTGATGAGAGTACGACTGTGCAAGTTGGCGGCACCCAGAAGAGAGCGCTAGTGAATGTTAGTTGATTGCACCCCTTTCCCATCCATGGGATGGGAAGGGAAGTGTGAAAATGGCCCTCATCTTGCAAACTGTGACCTTTTCCTCCTAACGAGCGCCATTTTTTTGCTTCTGCATGATTCAACGGCCTTGGAGAATAAATTTCAAGGAAGGGAAGGGCAGAGGAGGACTGTTGCCAGAAGAGTGAAGAAGAAAGCATAAAAAGTGACAATTTGTGGCAAAGGAGAGCCAGAGGCATACAGATCACAGAGCTCGCTTGCTTTCTGAGGGTGGAGGGAAGGAGGGGAAGGCACTTGGGAAAAAGGATACGTGCTCCTTGTACAGTCTCTCAATCAGAGAAGCACTAGAAACAGAAAAAAGCCTGAAGAGGTGGCAATTTGTGACTCACCTGTTCTTACAGGCACTGGCTTTTCTGTACTGCATTGGCTTTTCTGTACTTACGATAGTTCAGGAATAGAAACCCATGAAGCCACGTTAGTGCAGATTCATGAGTCCCTGCTCCTGCTGGTACACTCATTTGCAAAGGAGGGCCCTGATTGGGATGATCAGTTTAAACCCATTTAAAGATGTCCGCCAGTGGCCCCGTGGAACCTGACCCAAAACACAGAGGCATGAAGGAGATACATCTCACATGTTCCGGACTACTGGCAGATCCATTTCGCCAATGCACCAAGTGCACTACCGGTTGGAAAATGGATTCCCAGTGGCTCCAAGACTAGGAACATTCACTTGCATGACTTTCAGGGCTGGGCTGAACAAGTGCTGTTGGGCAGACGGTGCTGTTGCATGGGACACATTTCCAAGATCCAAATCAGCAGTGGTCCAGACCCACTGGTTCAGACCATAGATAGGTAGGTACATAAAGGGCTATTGTCTAAGGTAGCCCTGGAATGTCCTTGCACTCCATCCAGTTAACATAACAGCTTGCTGGCAGCTTTCTGGAAAGTGAGCTCTGCCTTTGCATCTTCGGTGCTGCAAATTATCTCCTTTGTGCTGCCAGCACTTTTCTGATAGAGGGGTCACACCAGGAGCGGCTCCCCTTTTGGCAGATGTGTTCCTTTGCCTCTCCCCACCTTCAGAAGGCAAGCAAGTTTTTCAGTCCAATGCAGTTTCTGCACTTACATGGCTGCATTCAGAACCAGTGGGTCTGGAACAGGCAGTCACTTGGATTCTGACCACGGGAAGTCATGGGTGGGATCAGTGCCATCTGCATGACAGTGCTGGTACAGACCAACCTGTGGCCTCAATGCTCACATGAGCTTCACTTCCACACCTCCGAGGACTAGCCTGAACCGGGGAATACAGTTTAGCAACACTCTAAGGTGCACCACTGAAATGCATCCCCCAGAAGTCCCAAACACAGGAGAAGTTCAGGAATGCTGGTCCACCAGTAATCCCAATCAGCAGGGGTGAAGCCTCATAGATCCAGATTAACATGCAGATCCGCCAGGACCAGGACCTTACTATGTGATCCCTTTCAGAAAGGGTCTCTGTGTCTCACTTTCTTTCACTGCCACAAATTACCACCACCTCTGTCTTCTTTGTGCACCTGATACTTTTATAAAAGGTGAAACCCTTTTGGCAATAGTTCTACACTGTCTCTCCCCACTTCAGAAGGTGCCAGACGTCTGACTGCATCCCTTCTCCTTACCAGTTGGCCTCCAGGAGGTCCCATGAACCCCCTGATTTCCATTAATTTCTGTTGCCCATACTGCATGTTTTCATACCATGTGTGCTTATGCCAGACCCTCACTTGTGACACGGGAAATTCTATTGTACAATTATATCCAAGTTGCAATAGTATCTGATAACCTACCCAGTACTGGTTATTCCCAGTAATAACACAGCACTGGAATAATGACCTCAATGCTTAAGCAACTCAGTGTTATTTTTTGTGGTAAATTTGTGGTAAGACTTAGTGAGTAATTGGCAGGTACACTTTAGCCCCAGAAGAGTTGCTGCTGGGGACTTAACTCAGGAGCCTATTAGGAGTCTTTCAACTCTTTAACTAGGACATTTTAACATTGTGATGTGGACACAATCTATTACAAAACCATTGTCACGATCAGGAGATAACCAGTGTTGTAAATTTTAAAATAGCCTTTGTCTGGCATGTTGTCTCCACTGATCGGTCTGCCCAAGAATTGCAATCACAGACCGCCTCTTCCTCTCACTCACACCAAGATCAATGGATGCATTTCCTAGCCTGGACTTCACTTCCTTTTTATAGATGAAGCAGAAGCATGATTCAAACATCAATCAAATGGCAAGAAACTGATGCCGAAACCATCCAGTATACCCATGTAGTAGTAAACAATAAGACAGTCTTTTAAAAGGATGAACCAGATATAGTACTAACAACATACCATGCACACTTATATAAGTTGCCTGTCCCCTCTCTTTAGCTCAAGTGAGTGATTCTGTTTAACAAATAACATGCTCTAAACTTCAGAAATTATTTATTCTGCAACACACCATGATGCAGTGTTCCTCCTCTCAGAAATAAAAGCACATGTTGGCAAACAACCCCAAATCTGGGTTCTTGAATTTGTCACTCCAGGTCTTGAAAAGTAGCAAATATGCTATTTTCTAATCATCTCAGCCTAAACAGTCATGCTCACAGGCAACTGTTTGCATCATGGTACCTACGTGTTTTTTTGTGGGGGGGAGGCTGGGAAAAGTGCTCCCCTGAAAGTGCAAGAAAACAATATCTTCTTTTCAGACCACAGGTTCAAAATGTAGAATATGGGTGTTTTTCCACTGCAGCCCTTAGATCTGGATCTAAGAAGATCCGGATCTAAGGAATGGGTACATTTCTTAATCGGGATCTAGTAGATCCGGATTAAGGGAAGCACCCAATGTGTTTCCACAGGAGGTGTAGCACCCATTAGGAATGGGTGCTAACACCCCTGCTGTGGAAACAGCTTTGCACCCATCTGGGGAATCCGGATCGACCCACAGGGGGTTGGTCCATTATCCCAGGTGTTTTGGGGGGCGGGGGGGCAGTCTTCGAAGCAACTTTGAAGTGATTCCGAAGTGACTTCGAAGTCAGCTTCGAAGTGACTTCAAAGCATGAGCTCAACTTTCGAGGTTGAACTCATGCTTCCAAGTCACTTCGAAGCCAATGTTGGGGGGGTGGTCCCAAAGGTGCATCCCCTCCCC
>MTQE01002208.1:48859825-48895932 GCA_014337955.1 Aspidoscelis marmoratus | reverse complement strand
CTCTAGTGCTAGTGGAAATAAACCCTAGCACTAGAGTACCCATTAAGGATCCTTTAAGGATTCATTAAGGGTCATTAATGGGTTCTTAATGGGTCCTTAAAGGGTACTCTAGTGCTAAGTGGAAAAACACCTCTAATCTATATAAAAGCTTAATTAGTCCATAGAATCTTTTACAACATGCAGATATATGCATTTGCCTCTGCTGTCGATTATGCACAGATTTTGCAGTGGACTTCATCTAGCAAGAACTTTTTTTTCTCCATGGAGACTGAATCGAACACTCTCATTTGAGTATAAACATCCTCTGATGAGATTGATTTAACTCTAGCTTGCATTTCTTGAGAAACACCCCTGCCTTGGACACTTTGGCTGCATATTGTGAATAGTCAGGTACCTTATATGGCTTCCTACCCACTCTGCTCTGGAACAGGTCTATGGTCACTAGGGGTGTGCACAAATGCATTTTTTGCATTCAAATTTGGGTCAATTTGAATATTCAAATATTCAATTCCAAATTCAAAAATCCAGATTTTCAAAAATCTGATTCGAATCTGGATTATCCAGATCCGTACTTTCAGAAATTCGATTCATACTCAAGAATATGAACGTCGGCAACATTCGTATCCAATTTTTGGATTTGCATGCATCCCGTTTTTATTGTGTTTGCATTCCATATTATAAGCGCAAATAAACATGATATTCAAATGTGATATACAAAGTTCTATTCAGTCAAATTATTTGAAAATCCGTATCAGATTTTTAAAAATCCAAAATCTGTTCAAATTAAAAAATCCGATTAGAATTCAAATGTCGATATTCATTGAATTTGAATTGGATTTTCAAATATCCATTCACATCCCTAATGATCACTCCAGACAGCTCAATTCTTGTGCCTACTGTAGTATGCTTCTCAGATTTCGTTAAAGAATTTTAAATGATTTAATTAGATCATCCCAGGAAGTCTAATAGGTTCTAATACTAGACTCCATTCAGACACCTAGGGCCTTTCTGCACTTAGTGAAAAGGGAAAGTCTCGGTAAGCTCCAGCATGGGGCATATGCACTGCACAGAGCTACTTCTGTCTCAGAAGTTTATCTGCATGTGCCAGGCCGTCCCTTGGCTTATAGCTGTGGAGCACTAAAAAGTGCTCCATAGCTATGCTAGCCAGCAGCCAGCACAGGCCAGCACACACCTGTTCACACCTCTTCTGGGTGACAGGTGTGTGTGGCGGAATGTCGTAGCTTCAGCTGCATACCATGACAGCAGCTGGCATGCATGTCTGTTACTGCTGTTGCCGTGACAAGGCAATTGCCTCTAGTATAGAGGCAATCACATTTACCTGGTGTATGACGAAGCACCAAGAAAAGATTGGGTGTTCCAAACTGCAGGATCTACCCCCATCTTCACTTCCACAATGGGATGATTTCCACAATGATCTTGCCTTGAGGTATCCCTGGCTGGATTCACATTTGTCAGCCTGGTATGGTATAACAGTTCCAGACTAGACCAATAAGGTCCCAGCGTGGTGGTGGCCTTCTGCACTACAAGTGCTAAACTGTACCTGTCTGGAAATGCTTCCAAGTGCAAATGCCCAGCCTGAGGCTGCTCTGATCACCAAGGCAATGTCTGCAGCAACATCTGGTGAGAGGCTGGTCATTGACACAGCAATCAGGGTGCCGCAAACAATTGCAGTCATGCCCACCTCACCATGCTGCACATGGAAGAGGGTGCAAAATCGCCTCTCCAGGAGTGATCCAGCTGCTTCTGGTCTGCTACTTTTTAGCAGTTCACAGCTGGATTACTCAGAGAAAGGCTGCAGGGATTCCTGGTCAGCTGCAGAGGACGCCAAGTGCAGACGTGCCTCAGCAGTAAGTGGATCAGAACGCTCTACGTGGAAAGCCCTATAACACCCCCTGCTTCTGGGTAAGATGTGAGTACTCTGCCTCAGGCACCACCCACCCCTGCCAGTCATTGGCCCAGGTTGCTTTCACTCCTATGTCATATCCAGAATACAAGGCTGGTCTGGAACTGACCAAAACAGTGTGATGAAGTTTTACTGGTAAAGCAGACTAGGGTGCCATTTTGGATGCTCTAGCCCTACTCTTCCAGTCTAGCTCTTTTTTATCAGCTCCCAGACAATACATTTTTTTGGGGATCTCAAGAATGATTAAAAAAAGATGGGGAGTCCTGAGTACTTAGGCTTAACAAAGGCTTTCAAAAATTTGGATTTTTACCTGAGGATACTGGGAAGGGGTGCTCTGGAGAAGACAGGTGAGGAAAGAAAGACTTATCGAATACAGAATTTGTCAGAGACCCTATTGCCCATAATGCAGGGAGCAGTAGCTTGTCCTGACATTACTTGAAGCAATTGCACATCAATAACCTACAACCTTGTTTTAGCAACCACCCAGCACTTTGTGTGTCTCATAGACACTTTCACCCCACTCTTCCCCAGTCTGGCCACCAAAGAAAGCTTGAGCTCCTTTGAAAAAAGGTTTAGGATTGTGCCAGTGAAAATCTAAGTACATAACCCCGCAGTCATTCAGAAGGGTCCGAAAGTCCTGGGGCCTTTCTGTACTTCCCGTCCCGTCCAGGGGATAGAAATACTGCACTTCCGCAGGCATGCACTAGCACTCACATTCACGGCATTTGGGAATGCTAGTATACCTCAAACCAACCCCCATGTGCCGGGACACTCACCTGTATCTGGACACATGCACAGGCACTGCTATCTTCTCTTTGGGTTCCAGGGCCAGCACACATGTGCTGGTGCTGTGAGCAGGACAACGGTGACATGGTGTGCAGGCATGGTAGCTTTTCAGGCCTGCGTGGCACATCAGGTGACCCTCCCCCTGCACCTGGAAGAGGTGAAAGCTCCGGTTGCTGGGAAAGGTAAGGATTTGGACTACCACCACTAGTGAACTTTGGGGGAGCTTCTGGGATGGCAGGAGCCGTTTCTGGTGTGGAAACCTTTCATGCAAGTGCAGTTGCTCCTCTCCAGAAGTTCCCCCAACGTGCACTAGGGGCCAAGGGCAGAAAGGCCTCTGGTCAGTCCTGACAAAGTGCATTTCACACTGGCCTTATTGTCACTTCAAGGGTTTAGGTCCATTTCAATAACATCTGCAGTGTGCAGTCATTTCCGAAAGTCATCCTGCTATTTCTCCAAAATGAGCTTCCTGTGCGTCCATGTATTAAAATACAACTTTAGGCAATGTGTGTACAAACAAGATTTGGCAATATGCAGTGTCTTAATTGTAGGTGATTTGCATGAAACAGTGCTGATATGGACCAAGCAGCAGCCCGTGACAATCAGATGCACACCAACAACTAGGAATTAGAATACTTACACAGCGTGTTCTGAGTGATCAGACTTTACAACTGCTATCTTCCCAATACAATTTAATGTTGAGGTTTAATTAATGGTGGGAGTGACTAACTCGTGAGCACTATATGCTGATGATCGTGATCTTGGAAAGCAGGGCTCATATCTCCAGTTTGCTACGTGACTTTGGACCAGATACAGTTTCTCAGTCTTGCCTAGCTCAGAGGTTTGCTGAAAGGGTAAAAGAAAGAAAGCATGTGCTTTGCCATTTTGAGCTCACACTTAGGGCGCATCTCCATGGTCTCTTTTTGCTTCCTCTTGTGTCGGATTCTTAAAATACGGGTTGTAATTCAAAATAAAGCATCCCTATGTGGATTGGGGCAACCTGGATTTAAAACCTACTTTCTTGTCTCCAGGCAAACCGCTTTCTGTGAGCCTGGAAAACAAAGATGAAGTGGGAGCCTAGACAGACAAATTCAAATTGTCCTGCCAAGCTGACATTTTAGAAGATGGTGTGTGCACGTGTGCTTGTGAATATGAGGTATCTCCACCCATTTGGGATACCTCCCCACCCGGGGGTGGGGGTGGGGAATTCCTCACTGGCGTGAAAAGCAAATGCGACCATTTAGTGCTGAAAAGGTTTGCTGCCTGTGCCTAAAGCATCTTACAAGTTCATGGCAGGAGGAAGGAAGCTTTGAACTAGATTATACAAGCATCTGCCAAGGATACACTTGGAATATGCCCATGGGTTGTCTCAGCTATGGGCCGAGCCACCCGACTGATCCCGCATCCACCAGATGACCTTTTACAATGTGTGCCAGCTTTTTGCCAGCGTGGAGCCGCTATCACTATTGGGTAAAGGTTTTCTTCTCGTCTCTGGAAGCCACATAAGGACCCGTCCTGCCTCACACATCGGAAAGAGGGCAGTATTTGACATTGGGCATTCCACAGTGCCCACCGGCTGCACTGCGTGGTGGTAGTGGTTCCTTTCACATCTTAGCACATCCCAAGGGTGTTTTTCCACGGTCACTAAAAGTACCCATTAATTACCCATTAATGGGTACATAATGGCATTTTTGTACCCATTAATGGGTGCTTAATGGGTACTTCTAGTGACAGTGGAAAAACACCCAGCATCAATATAGGAATAACACAGCACAACGAGCCTCACTTCTGAGTAAATGCATACCTAGTTGTGATGGGCGGCTTGCGAAACACACCTAAGCTTTTATTCAGCTTCTGTCCATTATCAGAGTGAGAGAACAAGTCAGCAAAATGGGAAGCTATGTTCTTTTGGCGTTCTCTAACTCAGAAAATTCACCTTTGAGATAGATAATATGTAAAGAAAAGGACGGGTCAATTGATGTGTTCTCTCACTCTGTAGATGACCTGAAGCCAGATTAAAACTCAGGTGTGAACACAGCCCTTGTGCTTTAGGCTGAAGGGAAGAAGCAGGCAGTCTGAGGTTTGGGAAACTTGTTTTCTACAAGACACCTTGCTATTGAAGGGTGTTTTTCCACCTAGCACTAGAGAACCCTTTAGTGCTACGTGGAAAAACACCCGAAAAGTAGGATCCTTTCAGGCTTTGCTGCTTTTAACCTTGAAATGAAGACGGACGTTGGGATGCCTCCTCCTAACCCAGCAAACGAAGCAAGGAAGGCGCTGTATTAAGGGACAAATGCACGTCCGTCCGTTTCTCCGTCCGTCCGTCCGTCGGTCGGTCGGATCGAGGGCAACGGCACTTGGGACACACCGGGAGTGCGTACGTGTGTCTGCCAACGCCACGTCCGTCGGTCTGCCGCCCAGATTGCAGCGGATGCCCCTTTGCAGCCACACCAGCAACGCTGCTTCCTCCTCTTCGCCAGCAAAAAAACCAAAACACAAACACGTCGAAGCAAGCGAGAGTGAGAGAGATCCAGAGGGAGGCGCTTGGCTCGGCTCGGCACACCTCCAAACTAAGCCCGTGGCATCAGCCACCCCCCCACCCCCACCTCGTTTACTCCCCCCTGACGCCCCCCGCCATCTGCGACGGCTAGAAGGCGGGAAAAGAGCAGCAACGTGTCCTTCGTGGCGGGGCGCTGCGCGATGCTTCCCGCCCGCCCGCCTGCCCAGAGCCCAGAGCCCGGCCCGCTCTCCTCCGCCTCCCCGCCCAGCCCAGCCCAGCCGTCAGCCGCGGGGGGCGGGCGGAGAGAAGCTCGGAGCGCCCAGGGAGGTGGCGGCGGCGGCGGTGGAAGAGGCGGCGGCGGCGGCGGCGAGCGCAGGTAGCCGAGGCGGCGGCGGCGGCTCGCCGTGCCGCAGCCTGTTCCCGATGGGCGAGCCCGAGGGGGGAGTCGACCTCGGCGACCCGGGCTCGCAGCCGAGGGCCCCGAGCGGCGAGCAGCCCTGCGCCGGGGCCGGTGGTCGGCGCAAAGCCGCGCGCGCCCTCAGCCGACTGGCCCGCCGCCTCCTGCAAACTTTGCGGGGGGCGCGGCGGCGGCGGCGGCGCCGCGAAGACCGGGAAGGCGCCGAGGTGGAGGACGACGAGGGAGGCTTCAAGCGTCCGCCCGGGCCCGACCGCGAGCGCAGCAGCGGCAGCAGCACCCAAGCAGGTGGCGGCGGCGGCGGCGGGAGTAGCGGCGGTACCGGCCGGCGGGTTTCTTGGGGAGCCCTCAATCCGCCTCCTCCTCCTCCTCCGCCGCCGCCGCCTTCTGCCGCCAGCTCGGGAGAGGCGCGCCCGCTCACCCCCGGAGCCCAGGGGCTCAAGAACCACGGCAACACGTGCTTCCTCAACGCCGTGGTGCAATGCCTAAGCCACACCGAGTTGCTCGCCGCTTTCCTCCTGCTTGCCTGGCCGGACCAGCAAGGGCCGCTCGCCTCTACCGCCGCCGCCGCCGGCCCGGGAGCCGGAGCCGCCTCGTCGCCGGGAGAGGTGACGCGACACTTGGCGGCCCTGGTGCGCGCGCTCTGGACCCTCGAGTACACGCCGCAGCTCTCCGCCGACTTCAAGGTAGGGCTCGCCGGTCCCCGAGGGCACGAGCTTGGGGATGGGCGTGCGGGCGTGGAGAGGCGGCCGCCCTCTCCGTGGGGTAGGAGTGGGGCGCTGAGGGGAGGTTTACGCAGGACGCGCGTCGACGAAGCCACCTGTAGCTCTTCTGAGGTCTCCGATTGAGCGCGTCCGGGACCGGCTCCCTGACTCGCGTGTCCTGATCTCGTTGGGAGGCGACTGACGGGGAGGGAGACTGCAGTGCCGGCGCTGCGAGCGAGTTCAGACGTGAGCGGTCGCTTTACTGTAACTTGGAAGCGGCCGCCTGGCGCTAAGCAGCTCCGTCTCGGAGCGGGTCGTCTCGTTCGCACCCCTTTCTTCTTCTTTTAGTCACCCTGGCCGGGAGAGACTCGCTGTAAAGGAAGCTAGTTGGGGCTAGCCAGGTTTGATAGTGGGACAGGACAAGACCAGAGGTGGGTGAATCGTGTGTGTGGGAAGGAGAAACAACAGCAGATTAGCCAAACCGTTTGATTGAGAAGGTAAAACTAGAATTCCAAGAGAGCTCAGGTTTAGTTTTATAGTACATCTAGCTCCGAATGTGAATAAGCTCTGAATAGGAATTTGGATCAGCTAGTACTCTGGGCATGGGTGTACTGGCTCAGAGATGGATACCTGGGTCATGGGTGTTGTCCACAACTGGAAAAAATGGTACCTTCTGTCTCTAAAAAATTTCTGGAAGACTTTTATAGATCCAAGGGTGAGTGAAATTCTTTCAAAGAGTATGAAGTTGAGTGGCTTACGTTCTTCTCCTCGGTCACCCCTCCGGACAAAGGGGCTGAAGGGTGAGGGATGTACTGCAGAGGTAGCCGGCAAGCTTTGCCTGCTCAGGAAGCTCTGCTGGACTCCATGGTGATGCTCAACTTCTGTCCAGCCCTTTGAAGTTGGGAATGAAATATTCATTATTGAATAATTGCAGTGAAACTCCCTGCCTTTCCCCTCCCTTCCTGAAACTCCTCTTGCGTGTTTGAGAGCTGAACGTGCCAACAGCGGGTGGGAAACAGGGATCATAAACGGAGGGTCTGAGCTGGCTCATCTTACAGGCTCGGTCCAGGAGACCCATTGTGTAACTGGATGCCTCCACTGCTAGAGAATCCCTGCATCCACACACCTTGAAAAGGCAGCTCAGAAGCAGTATAAGCGTGGTAGCATGTGGGCACTAGTTCCCGTTCCACTTCTGATCCCCATTAAAGGTCAGAGAACCCACATACAAACACCGCCACTTCTAATATGCTTTGGAATCTTTTTTCTTTTTTTTACTATGTGCAGATTCAGTCGGTGAGTTTTCCCATTTCCCTTCCTCAGGTACTTTGCTGAGATTCCCTTAGCCAGGATCGTAGCGTGCGTGGGGCAGGTTGGCTGGCAGTCTACCTTGTTGGCGTGCCAGCCTGATTTCATACTAGGAGAATGAAAGGGTGGTGCAGGGACTGAAGCTTGAACTGCTATTCTCAACTCACCAAACAAAGGAGACTCCAGCACTGTAATCCCCTTCCCCCCACTCGGGAAGGGAAGGCCTGTCTTGTCCCAAATGAAGTCCAGTACACATTCATCATCAGTAAACTAAAAATTCAGATAAGCCCATCAGACAAATCCCTGCCTCAGGACGAGAACCCATGTGTGCGTACTCTAAAAATGTCCATAGTAAGAGATCCACTTTAAGAGATTCACATTTGCAAAAGGCACCCAAGATTCCCAGCTCAGCAAAAATGCTTTTACAGTTCCTCCCCAGTAAGACTAGAGCTGATGTCCAGGAATTCTTTGCCTTGGGGCTACTGGTGATGTGTGGGCTTGAAATTCCCTTACGTATTTTTGTTTCTGAAAAAATTGTGTTCCTGTTTTGCGGAGTATGTGTCCTAAAAAATGGAGGCAATGCAGATTAAGGGACCTGAGGTTTCTCGTTTCTTTATGTTGTTTGAAACTGTTGTGCCTGGTCACTCGTGTTCACAAATTGGATTTCTCTAGCAGGTGAGCCTTTTCTATCTTGGATGCTGACATTGGCCACTGACTGTCAAAGAGTGTTTGAAGCACACGCCTAAGCTGGGCGCGTTGGCAGATCTCATGTTGCTATTTCAGCTCCTTGACAAGATAAGGCTGCATGTCTGCGTGCATTTCAAAGGCGGTGCAGCAGCCACTATCAGAGGTGAAATTGTTTTAGTCTGGCTTGCTTGCTTATTTATTTATGTATTCCATGCTTGCTGTGGTAGCAAGCTATGGAGAAACCCCAGGTGGATGTTGGATTACAGATGAGGCTTCCAAATCTTGCTGCTCTTCATTTTGTGCTTGTTTCTGGAAACACTGGTTGCTGACTCTACTGAGAATAAATCCCTGAGGCAGACTTGTGAAACAAATTTAGTATCAATGTTCACCTTTGCATGGTCTGTGGGCGTGCGAGTCAGGGCGTAGATTCGGTGCCACAGGTGTTGCGCATCGTTACCCCCAGGAGTATTTCAAAATTAATAATGCCCAAGTTGTGAAGTCTGTATAAAAATTCAGGTTTATTATAGATGGGAAAATCTAGTTTCTAGTTTCTGAATCCTTTTGCATGGGAGAAGCGTGACAGAAGAGTTGAAGATCGGAGCTTGCATGGAAACAGGTGGAAAGAGCTGATGCAAGGCACATTTGCTTTCTTGATACAGCAGTAGCAGGTCATTGTTATGTGTGTAAACAAACCATCCTTGATCTAAAACCACAGAAGCACCATTTGTCACCTCAGTTGCAAGTTGTCACTCTTCCACTGACACACTTTGATCCTGGTTGTGAAGTTGAAAATTGGTAGATAGAGCCTATAGTTTTGTCCTTCCATTGTTTGGAGGGGAAACAAACTTACTTTCAGAGATGAGCTGTTCAGGGTCTAATTTAGGCCGTCAACATCTGTGCTGTGCTGCTTAGCATAACAATGGGCATGCATGTGGATATGTTACTCATCATGATGTGGTTTGCTTTCTGTAAGCCACCATGTTAGGCAAGTGATTCATGTCTGTGGGAAATGAGAGTTGGGAACCTGTGGAGGTTCACTCAGTCTACCAAAGTAAATCAGTGGTGCCACAGAGGTGAGACGCTCTACCACCGCAAGGAAGAAAAAGCACAGAGGCTCAGTTGTTTCTGGGATTGCGTTAAGTAAGGAAATTTGCATTAAGAGCAAAATTGTACTCTATAGGATCATGTTATATGAGGCATGGTTGTGTTGTGTGAATTTCAGTCTGATATTGTTGGCAATATCATGCCACTAAGGTTGCAGAGAAAAACTTACTTGTGTTTGGAGGGGTAGCATAGTCAAAGATCAGCCAAATGAGGATGATATTGAGTTTCTGTGATCAGTTTTTGCTTGTATGCACCTTCAGCTGTTAAATCAAGTGAGTGTTTGAAATAAGAACATGTTCACACTGTGTTGTATTATCTGTATAGTACTCTAGGGTGATTTTGATAAAATAGGCATAAAGACTAGTTAAGGGGTGCTTTTGGAAGAGAACGGGGAAAGAAGTTTGCATGAGGACCTTGAAATACTTAGATAATAATCCAAACTTTGCCCCTGCCGTGACTTTTATCGGATGGCATCAGATGAATGTTTGTCTCTTACAGTATAGGGAACTGCTTGTATATATTGCCGCAGGCCTTAAGGAATTTAAATAGGGGTGTGCAAAACTCTGTTTTGGATGCCTTACAAAGCATATGAAATGGCTGCACTCCCTTACATGAGGAGCACCTAGCAAATTTGGTCCTGTAGCAAGGTAAGAGGGGTTTCTGCACTTTGTCCTGTAGTATGCAATTAGTGAACATCTGGGCAGGTGCATCTGCACTTTTAGGAGGTGTTTACAGCCTACAAACATCTGCCTGCCTGCCCAGAGGTTGACTAATTGCACACTAACCTTAACCTAATGCAACTGGGAGCTTACCTGGGAGTGTCCAGCGGTGACCTTCTGTACCTTTTGTGGTGCAAAGAGTCATCTGAGCTGCCGCGCAACCGTACTGGCAGCTCAGATGATCCCTGATGGACGGCACATGCACAGAGCGTCAGCATTGCCATAGCAACAGAGCTGGGGCTCGTGCAGTCGTGTGTGGCACCGCAGCCAAGATGGTGGTGCCCGGCAGAGGATTGGACACGCGACTGGGTTCAAGTAAGTGACCAGTCGTGTGTGGGCTAGGCTAGGCTATCATGTACTAGCGCTTGTAAGTGTGAGCGCTAGTAAATGTTCATTTATCATGCACTTTCCCCGTTCAATGGATGGGAAAGCAAGTGCAGAAATGCCCAAGCGCTTGCTTCAGCTTACCGTGCTTCTGGGCTTTTTTGGAGCTTAGAGAAAGTGAGTCTGTCGTTGTCCATGTTGTATCATGCTATACTGTCATTGTATGGCCTGACACAACCGTGGGCCTTCCAGGGCTTCCCACAGCACTTGCCAGGACTCTAAATATGATTAGGAAAAAACGTTTATTGTTTAGAGGCCTGACAGACTTGACCCTCATGTAAAAGGGGCATGGCTATTTTGAATGCTTAGTGAAGCATTCAGAACAGTGTTATATATACCCTATAAGCATAGTCCTGTGTACCTGGGAAGGTGTGAGCTAAGGTTCAGGTCTTAGGGTCACCAAATGGACCAGTGCTCTGCTCAGCCCCTCCATGCACTGTGACATCCTCACCTTTGAAGCACAAAGTGCTTGCGTCCTTTTTAAAAACTAAGTGTATATAAAGAAAAGGCGAAGTTAGAAGTTCTTCATGATACTCGAGTGCCACCCTCTTTCGTCTGCCTTTCTCTCTTTTTAGAAAAAGAGGTGCAAAGCCCCCTCTGCCATGCTTCGTGTTTTAAAAATGAGGGGGTTGAGACAGTGTGGGTATGTGTATGCTTGGAGAGGTGGTGGAATCTGTCTGGTGCAGGGAAGGGCGAAGACTGCCTGGGAGGATGTCCCTATGGCAACAAGGGCCTTATCCCCTTCCCCTCCCCAGCCTGGGAATGCCTCTTGATGTAAATGTGAGGAAATAAATAATGTGCTTCTGACTGGAGAGGCTGTCAGGATTATATCAAAGTAGCGTATATGAACTGCCGTGTTCAAGAAACAATAGTGTCCACATGCTGTGTGTTATTACAATAACGGTATGTTAGCACATTTATCTGTTTCCCCAGAAAATAGTGGTGGGGGATTGTTTAGTTTTTAGCAGCTGCAAGATGTTTTGGTATGTAGGGATTAACAAGGGGAGGTATGTGCGTAAGTGTGTGTGCTTTTGATACAGAAGATGCACAGGGGTGATGATTGATTTGTCCTGTTGAACAGGCATCATGTTTTGTGGCTGAGTGTGCCTCCAGACTTGAGTGGAAACCTGTGTTCCTCTGTGGACTGTATTGGGAATGCCACACACATCTATGACATTCACAATATAATCCTGAGATATTGAGGTGATATCCTAAACTATCACTATTGGAAATGCTGGTTTTCCCATAATAGGGAACGCTTACTTCCGTCTGCTGGCTCCTTGCATTATTCTTCCTGTTCTAAATACCTGGATGCTAGCCAGGCAGAAGAAAAAACAAAACAAAAGGAAGTGGGCAGGTGCTTGGTTAGTATTCAGATATTTGGAACAGAAAGAATAATGCAAGGAGCTGACAGATGGAGGAAGAGCTTGGGATTGCCTTCTGCTCTGGTAGGGTTGCTAAGGCGATGGAGGAATCTAAAAAGGATTCCGCCGTTGCCCCTTTCCTTCTGGAGGCACCCTGTGTTGTGCACAGTTTGTTTATCTAGGATGGGGGCTGCCTCCAGACTTGCGGAATAAATCCACAGTTAAAGGGAAAAGTGCAGCAATCCTGCTGCGAAGCGATGACCAGCTGTCCCAACTAAAAAGTGGTCCATAGCTTCCTCTTCAGAAGCTGCGAGAGCTGAGTCGGCACACGCAGTCATGCGGGATGAGGCAGCCAATCAGAATTGAGCTGCCCTTCCTGCTCCCATTTGTCTCTTCTCGGAGTTCGGGAAAAACTGGTGGGAAAATTTGAATCTTCTTTATACTACTCAGCGAGTGTTGTTAAATCGGCATTAAGGTAAGTGGGCAGTGCTGATCAGATAATGCGCCGCCATGATGATCTGTTGATTGTCGTGTGCGATGTCCTGATTGTGACTGCGCATTCTGCTGAGCAGTATAAACAAATCTGGATGCGGCTGGGGTGAGCACCACTGAGTGCGGCATGGCTTTCTTCCATGTAATCATCTATAGGGGCTCATAGCAGTTGCTGTTTTATTCAGACATTCATGAAGGATTCTTGACAGGTGCGGTATTGTGCCAATAAAAGAAATGAGAGCTTTTGTCCTACCAAGGGTTAATTCACAAGCAGGTTCTTTTTCGAGAGTGTTCACACGTATTTTTACACTACTGAATGCTGAATCATGAACATAATGTGCATACCTATGCGCATAAGTCTTCTGACGTCTTGCTGTCATTCTGGGTATTCACTGAATTTTCATACAGCATTTTCCATCAGTCTCTTGGGTATGCCACTGGTATGGGAGCTGGGAGCAGAGCACAAAGGAAGGATTTCCTGGGAGGCCTGGTACAAAACATGAATATAAAACTGCTCTGTTTCTGAAATCTACTCAGGACAGCCTGTTCTTTCTCTCTTTTTTGTGGTGGGATTTTGCATCGGGGTAGATTGTTTCTCACATAAGTATCAAGCATTTGGGATATCTTTGGCGTGAGGGAGTTACTTTGAAAGAATTAAATCCCATCCCTATTTCCATTTTCAAAAGCTGGAAATGGTAACAAAAAGGTGAAATGCAAAGCCCCTGCTGTTGGGTGGGAGGGCCCTTTGGCATTCACACATCCTCTGTTTGTTTATTGTGGTGATGAGTTCGAAGGGCTGTGTTTCTAGGAGACAGCACTGCAGAGGACTCTGGGAAGGTGGCTGTTTATGCTTGGGAGAGGGAGAGAGAATAGAGAGTCCAGCTGAGAAAATTTCTTCTACTGGTTCTTAGGCACCTTCACATTCCCATGGGATTTCTATCTTCTTTCACACAGTTCAGTGCAGAATGAAGTGACTATACTGAATCATACCTCACTTCTGTCATACGGTCATTTGGGAAACCATTGACATAGGAAGCCTGTTTTGTAACAGTACCCTGGACACCAGCCTGAGAATATCTGTTAAATCTCTTTGTTCCCACTTATCCCTCCCCTCTTCCTGATAGGCAAGTGTAGAAGGTTCAGGCTATTGAGTGAGTTCTGCATGCTTAGTTACAGTGTCCAGCATGGATTCTAGTGAGTTTCTCCTGCAGCTGTCCAGAGCGCACAGCATTGGGTTCCTGAACCTGCCGTAGTGCCTAGCTTTGTCACTTAGCAGGAGTGTTTTTAAAAGTGCATTAGAAGAGAAAGTAAGGATTTGTCCTGACTGGGGGACACTGCGCATTCCGATGTCCAGTCAGTCCATGGGCATCACACCTGATGCCTGATACTTTGTAGCGGCAGTGCATTATGCTGCTGCTACTGTGGAATTACCTGTGGTGGAACGATCAACTCTTGCTATTTGATTTAGTTTCCTGCAGCTTCTTGAGTAACAAAGCTATGCGCTTGCTGGATTCATGGCTGTGAAAGTTATCACAATGACGTTTTACTCATCAGAATACATTACTGTGCTACTTAATTGTATGGCTTGGTAGCACCATAAAACACAATCCTTTTCTAAATTATCTCACCAGTGATAGGTTCTTGAAAAACAAAAAACAAAACCTTTAAAAATCTTATTCGATGCTACCTCCCACTAAGAAGAGCCTAGGCTTTGGAGGAGAAACCCAGTTTTCCAACATCACAAGAATGCTGATTGCAGAAACATCCAATGGAAAACCCATATGGACTTTACTTTTTACTTACTGATTGCTGTTCTTATAAACAAGTTGCAAATTGGTCAGTAGAACACTGGTGGAATGTGATGCTCAGATTGTCGTCTACAGACCAGCACGTGCAAGTCAGAGCAGAAATGTCTTTGTATAGGGATGTGGCAGGGGCTGGCAGAAAAGAGAGGGAGAATTTTTGGCTCAGATTTTCTGTTACATCTTTGCAAATGCACAATGGGAACTGCATGGGTTATGAAAGGATTTACACTCCTTCCCTCACTGCTGTATTAAATAGCTGTGTGTCTTGATGGTGCCCAAGGCAACATACATGAAGACTAAAAACCACAAAACCAACAGAGATAAACGCTATCCTAAAATTAGACCAAAGCAATTTAAGCATTAAAAGCTAGTTACAAAATTTGATTGGGGAAAGCATAGGTTTTTTTTTGGTGTTTATAAGGAAACAAGTGTTGATGGTAGACACAAATCTTTGAAAAGATTTCACAGTCAGGAACTACAGCTGCAAGTATACAAGGTGAAGCCAGTAGAAAGTTTTCTTGGCAAAAATACCGAATATTTTCCTCCTTTCCAGTCTAGCTAGAGCACCTGACATTCTGTCCAAGTGCCAACTACACCTGATGTTGTTTAGCTTCCAAGATCAAACAGAATTGGCAGTGGCACCCTAAATACTGAGGCACAGTGAGAAGATCCTGCCTTAGACAACTACTTCCTTGAGTTTTGCTAGAAGAGGTATCTGAGTAGGATATCTGATTATTGATATAGTTATTTCCACTTGTTGTTTCTTGATATATTAGTGTACTAGAGGTCTCAGAATGTTTAATAAGGCTCAACCCAGGGGTTTCTTTGGTAGAGAATCAGGGGGCACTACTATCAAATAATGCTATGCCACTTCTGTTCGCTACTTTCCTCTGCCAGCAAAAAATCCTCAGTGAGGAGCACTTCTCCTTGTTCAGGAATCATATGAAGTGAATTAATTCCCATCTACTCCTTAAGTAGAATGCTCAGTGTTTCTACAGTTAACATTGCCACAGCTTTGCTTGGACGCTGTAGTACGGTCTGTTCTGGCCTTCAGCCAGGTCTGGTTCTGCTGTCCTTGAAGGGGTTATTTACTGTTCCAGTTAGATGACTGGTTAGTGCCAGAAGGAGAATCTAGAGCTAATGGGTCCATTTGAAAGATATGCATTTTACAAGCTGAGGAGACAGCCTAGTACCACACATTATATTCTGGAAATTCTGAAGTATCATTTCCCATCATTTCCTAGTTGGCTTCTGCTTCTGAGTAGAAATTTGCCTGTGGCAGCTGGAAGGTTGTGTTCTTATGAGGAGGGAGTCATCCTGATGTGAGAAGTGTGACTATAATTGGCTATACCATGATCTACATAGATTATCTTATTTCCATGTCTAACCGGAACTATTCTCTATCCTTTAGTGACTCCTATGAATAGCTGGCAAATCTTGTCTGGCTTATTCTGATTGTCCGCTGCTGGATATAGTTCACAATGTTTTAACGCTGTAGTTGAGCCAACCAGAAAGAACATAAGAGGAGCCCTGTCAGATCAGGCCACAGCCCACCTAGTTCTGCATTCTGTCTCACATAGCACTCACAATTACTTCTGGGCATTCTTGGGCAGAAGTTGAAGGCAAAAGCTTCATCTGCTCTTGACTTCCTCAAATGGCCTTGGAGGCATCCTGCCTGTTTCTTTAATCTGGAGGCGGTATATAGGCGTAAGTTTTAGCCATTGATGCACCTGTCCTCCATGAATTTGTCTAACTCTTCCTTAAAGCTGCTTGCAGTCTCCACCTTTTCTGGTAGTAAATTCTATAGACTAATGACCCTGTGGGTGAAAAAATACTTCCCTTTGTCAGTTGTAACTCTCCTGCCCAACAGCTTCCTAATTGCTTCCTAATTCTACTGTTGTGTGATTGAATTTTTTTTCTATCTGCTTCTTCCAAACCATCCATTTTATAGGATTGGAAGAACAGAGCTTTTTTCTTGTTCAACTGATGCTTGCCAGTTTACTCTGTTCTCTGTTTAGCTTCTCAGCCATGGGTTTTATATGCTCAACCCAATAAGATCACTTTCTATATTCTAATGCTGTTGTTGACCTTATGGTCCAGAGCAGGGGGACCTCACAGGAAGCATTCCAAACTTAAACGAATGACAGAGGCAAGACTTCTTTTGCTTACCAGTTTGCGTATACCTTGTGCAAACTGATGTCCCCGTGAAGTTGAGTGCAGTTTGTGGAACATCTGCTCAAATGGTGTATGTTTTGTGGAATTCACTTTTCCTGCAAAACCCATCTGAAGATCCTCCTTCCCGTTATTCATCATGTTGCAGAGCTTATAATGTTCAAGAGAAGTATTTTAAAATTATTTATGGGCATGTATGAATAGCCCACATTTTTTCAGTTCAGTCCAGAAGCTGATTCATCAGGAAGATCTGAGTTTGAGATGTAATGAATGTAAATAAAATCCACATTATCTAGCTTCTATATTTCGAACATAAGAATAAATTAAAGAACCTGTTGATATAAAGCAGTTAAGACAAGTCATAAGCATGTCTCAATAAATGTAGTGGCCTTCAGTATGTCCCAATGCTCTTCATGCCCCCCTTATAACAGATCAGTAGCTATTTATATAGTTATTTCTGGTAAAACACCATGATATATTACAAGCTTTTTATTTTTATTTTTGTTTCTTTGAATTTTTATCCCACCCAGTATTTGAAGGTGTCAGGGCAGGTTACAGAAATTAAGACAAAATATAAAATGAACACACTAGAAACACTAACAGTGCATGAAGAATGGCCTCAAGGGGCATCCTGCCTGTCTCTCAAACCCAGGGGCAGTATCAAGGCATCCGTTCTAGTAGCTATTGATACACCTGTCCTCCATGTATTTATCTAATCCTTTCTAAAAGCCATTCATACTGGTTACTCACATCACCTCTTCTGGTAGTAAATTCCTTAGCCAAAGGCGTTTTATAGGCGTTTTATAGGCACATTTTCTCTGTGGTGGTATAGGTGATGTGATATACATTTCCGCTGCCTAATTAATTATGGTGTTTCATAACTCAAGCACGTTTTTTTCCTTTTTCCTTTTACTACGGCATCAACATTCAAATAATGACCCTCATTAGTGGGTGGCGTGAGTCACAGCACTACTGTATACATATATGTGATTAAAAATATGCTTCCGGGTATATGTTTGGGTTAGGGTAGGTGTCACATCTGAAAAAAATGAAGAGTGCCACACCATACAAAAATTGGGGATAAAACTGTGGCCTAAATCCAGCTATGTATCTTGTGTAGACTTTACGGCCTTGTAGTTTTGTTATGAAATAGACACTTGAGAAATATAACCTCTTTTTTCCCCCATGAAAACTTTGGGGTTTTTTCCACTATGACGAAGCTCCAGAGATTCTCTGGAGCCACTCCAGAGAATCTTCTAAGAATTTACCGAGCATCTATGGAGATTGCACCCCCTGTCCCCCCAAAAACCTGGGGGACTGGCGGGCCCCACGTGAGTCGATCCGGCATTTCCACTGCGGGCAGGCTAGGGCTCATTGCTATTGGGTGCTGCATTGCCCGTGAGGACGCATCGGGTACCTCCCTTAATCTGGATCTACGAGATCCGGATTAGTTGAAGGACCCATTCCTTAGATCCAGATCATCTTAGATACCATAGACTTGTATGACATGTGGTCAAAACCGATTTGATATGATCTGGATCAGCTTGATTCCATGAACTTAAACAAAAGTTGCCACTTGCTAACTTTCCCTTTTGGGATAAGGCATTGGAGAGAGTGGTGGCTTCCCAGCTGCAGGCATGCATGGAGGAAATGGATTATCTTAATCCATATCATTCTGACTTCAGGCAGGAATATGGAACTAAAACTGCCTTGATCATCTTGATCTCTGTCAGAAGAGGGGCAAGGGCAATGCAACCCTGTTGATTGTCTTTGATCTCTTAGTCACTTTTTGGTACTATTGATTGTGGTGTCCTAGTGGGGGAGCTGCAGGGATTGGGAGTTTGGAGACTCTAAAAGGTAGTCGTGAGAACTTTTGTTCAGTCCCTTGGGAACTCTCATGTGGAATTCCTCAGGGTCAGTTCTGTCCCTTAGGGTGTTTAACATTTGCATGAAGCCGATAGGAGAAGTCATCAGGAGATCTGGAGTGAGTGCCATCAATTTGCTGATGACACCCAGCTCTGTCTCTCTCTCCCTTCTGAGCCAGGGGAGGCAGTAGTGGGCTGGATGTGGACCAATAAATTGAAACTCAGTTAAGCCAAGATGGAGGTAATGTGTGGCATGGGGCAGCAAGGCACATGGCATTTGCCTGCTCTTTCAGTTGCTCCAGTGGCAGCTCCCAGTCACCTGCCCAGATCCCACCCTTTTTAGGGTCTGTGTAGTAAAGCTTTAGATCAAGATCATCCAGCCTTGGCATCTCTGGGCCACAGTGGAAGAAGAACAGTTGTCTTGAGCCACACATTAGATATACAAACACTGACAAAAACTGATGAGCGAAAAAAGGTCTGGGCATAATTTCATAATGTTTAAGTAAATTTACGATTTTGTGTTGAGCCACATTCATAGCTGTCGCGGGCTTTAGATGTAGCTGTGGGCAGGGAGCATGTTCTGGATCTGTGACATCTGCCAACATCTTTTGCTACGGGTGGTCATGCTACAGTGCAAGCAAGTAAGTAAAACTTTGCTTTGGAAGAACAGATTTGCTTTTTCCTCTTCCAGATTTCAGTACCTTGATAGCCATACCTATTGCCATACCTAGATTGAGTGTGTAGTGAGTAGTCATCAACAATATTTCTGTATTACACTTATAAAGACTGAGAAGAATTCTGTACCATCTCACTCAATAGTTATTATGTGAGGAAAAGTTTCCCCATAATTTTACTTTAATGCTTAGAAAAGCTTTCTATAGCCCAGTGGGGGTTCAGTCATTAAAATAGGAATATTAAGTTTAACCCTCTTCCTCAGCCTCTTGACAGACTTCTTTGTTTCATGCACTCAAAACTTTAGGCAGCACTAGCAATGTCTCATAAATGTAATTTCAGTGGAACCATCTCTTCTTTCCCCCTCAAGTGCTTATATGTATGAACAGTGATGCCTCTGACTTTCTGTGTGATAACACAATAGTGCTTTCTTGTGGTTGCTGACTGCTCTTTTATATCTGGAGCTGCAGCAGAAGACTATTGTGGCTATTGTATTGTTTTATTATAGTAATATCCTCTGGCAAGGATGTATTTAATTTCTCTTTAATAGAGTGATTAGTAAGTAGCCATAAGGTTTCGGTGATGAGCTACCTGCTGAGGTTTCCCTGCATGTTACAGATAAGTACCTGGAAGGCAAATCTGTTAACACTCAATGCTCTGTTAATAATCAAGAGTGTGTTATAATTTAATGGTTCTTCGGTATCCTTAGAATATGGAAAACATGCTTTGTTTAAGGAGGATACAGCCTTGAACTTCTTTCACTGACTTCTCTGGAAGCATGCTGTGGCCCAAACTGCATAATGAGGCAGATGACTGCTGACGGATTTGATCTTATAAGAATATTGTGACGCTTTCTGTCTTGACCTTCACATTAGAGGGGCCCTGAAATATTCTGACTTCATGCTGAAGATTGCTTTTAGGGGACATTCCACTAGATGTGGTTTCTCCCAATCTAGCAAGACTGCCATATTATGTAATATTATGATGGAAGGTTGATTCAAGACATTTGCTGCAAAAAATAAAAAACCCAAAAAGCGATTTTTAACACCGGGGTGGGGGGAGAGAGAGATGTCCATTTGAACAGCCTGATGCCAACACAGCACGTGATAAACGTTCCCCTACCCACTATTTCCATTTTAGTCAAATAACACGCAGGCTGTTTTTAATAAGCCATGGAGAGCTTTACTAAACTGTAAACATTTTAGCACTCAGAGACCCACGTGAATTCCAAAGCATTTTCTGTCACCTTGTCATGCATTGAGGACCTGAAGTGATATCTACTTGTTCCCATCTCTTTTATAGGTAGCTTCTCAAAAACATATGGGTTTTTTTCCCACTTGCACTAGGTACACATTAAGGGACCCATTAAGGATCCATTAGGCTCAGAGCAGGAGGACCCCGTTTCCACTGCAGACCCCGTTAGAGGCACGTTTGTTTCCACCTGTACTAGGGAAAGCCAGATTAAAAGAGACGTATAATCCGGATTTCCTGTAGATCCCATTAAAGGGGTCTACATTCTGGTCTTTGGACATGAAATCTGGATTATACGGTGCACGTTTGCAAAGTCATTGGGCAGTGGGGTCTAGGGGCACCCATGCCCCCGCCCGAAACCCAAAGCTTTGGAGCTGGTGCCTAATCTCCGAGGATGCCTCCGAAGACAGCTCCGAAGATGGCTCCAGAGAATGGCACAGACTTCAGAGTTTAGGCCATTTCCATGGGGCTGTTCTATGGAGCTTTGGCCAAGCTCTGGAGAATCTCTGGAATGATTTGCCACAATCTTTGAAGATTCTTCAGAGCGGTTCCAGAGTTTGCCCCCCGTGTGTCCCCCCCCCAAATGGGGTGATGGACGGGCCCAACATGGGTAGAGTCAGAATTGCCACATGGGTGCTTTGACATTTCCACTGGGAGCATGCCGTGCGTAGCACCCATTGCTATTGGGTGCTACACTGGCTGTGGAGACGCATCAGGTACCTCTTAGATCTGGACCTACTAAATCCAGATTAGCTGAAGGACCCATTTCTTAGATCTGGATCATATTAGATCCGAATTAAGGGAGGTAAGTGGAACCCCCCCCCCATATTTCCACCCTCAGGACTGATCATTTAATGGGTTTCCCAACTCTGCCTTTTCTTTTTTGTTAGCGAGAGTGTTCTGCCTGCCTGGTTTTAGTCCACTTCAGCAGAGCTTGTATGATATGGCAGCACACTGTCTATTACCTTTTTGGGTAGCTGCATTCCAGCACAGTTTGGCATGGTGTCCTCTGCTTGGCACATGGTCTTTTCATGTATCTTTTTGCTGTATCTTAATGTTCCCATCTCAGTATTATGAATGTCACACTTAAACAATCATAGCAGTATTCAGGGAGCCATTTGCTTGTGAAATGGAGCATGTGGGAAAGGCCAGTGTGGAGGGTTGGGGAGTAAGGGAATAGAGCTTTTCAGTGTGGATCTTTAAAAAAAATAGAAGTGCCTCAGTGTAAACAAGAACAATGAGGAGAAAGCAGAACAGTCTATATTGTCATGTGCTAGGAACAAATACAGATGGTCATCTCAATGATACTCTTATGTATATGTGTGGCCAGAATATTGGGGTGTGTCCTGACTGGGAGATACTGCGCATTCTGATATGTAGTCGGTGTGTGGGCGTCACACCTGATGCCTTATACTTTGTAGCAGCGGTGCATTATGCCACCACTACTGCGGATTTACCTGCTGCGGAATGGTCAACACTTGCTCCAAAGTATCGTGTAAATTCGAAGTTTCCGGCCATCCTGACAGGACAGTGAGAAACAACCAACAAGAGCTGAGCCTGCAGCTCAGCTCCCCTTGGTTGCCCCATCCCATGTGACGCGTGCCACACCGCTGCCGAGAAGGAAGCTGTGGACCTCCGTTTGGAGTGGGGACAACGCGTCAGGACTTCACAGCCAGGTAAGCTGTGCATTTTTATATAACTGCAGATTTTTATCCGCTAGTCTGGAAGGGAGTCCAGTCTTCCTCTTGATCCGACCACCCACGTTTTGCTTACATGCTTTCCCTCTTCCCCTTACTTTCCACTCCTCTTCTGCTTACAGAATCATAGCCAGTTGGAAATCATAGGTTGCCGTAAAAGATGTTGACATGAGACTCCTATGAATTGCGTACTTTTGTGCCACAGGCTGCATCAGGGGAATTGTAATACTTTCTTCCTTGGGAGCTGGTGGGTGCTGGTAGTGAAATCGATTGAGAGAGGCCTAGTAAAGCAACGTGTCTGCCAGTCTTGGGGAGGCACAAAGAAAGTGTGGTTTTAGGGAAGTGGGGCTTCTTTTTCAACTGTTTTGTACACCCAGCTGTTTGCAAGGAGGGTTTCTACCTCTCCCTCAGTAAGATTTCCATGACTTTAACATGGAGTTCTGGAAAAATGATACTCGCTATAGATTGCTAGATCTAAATTCTTTTTACTGCATTTATGCAAGAGAGGCAAATATCTTTTTTAAAAGTCATGCCTTTCTTAGCTGAGGGGAACTTCTCTTTTTGAGTTTATTCCTACACAGTGATTAAGTAGACTCTTGTACAAAGTGCAGGCAGTGCTGTCCTTCAGGTTATCACCTTTACTGTTTTTGCTTGGTGCTCTAGGAGCATTGCTTTATCTGTGTGGTGGACCATGTGGGATAGGAGCTGGGGCAGAAAAGAGCAAAGTAGCCCAGACAAGCAAAATAAAGAAAGACCCTGAACACCTTATCTTTCTCCTGGGCTCTCCACAGTGTAGCTTTAGTTGTCATGGCAACTGTTTGGCAAGGCATAGGCAGGCAGAGCCTATGTTTGTCTCCTGTAGAGTGACACAGGGGATCAATTTAGCATCCTTGCCTATTGCTGCAGTGATAAACTATGCTGTCCTTTTTCTTTATGCTGTATATAAATGGGGATTAAATTTCAAAGAGGCAGATTTCATGATTTACGTTTGGAGATTTATTTATTTTTTAAGTGTGTGATACTGGCTTTGGTGAGTGGAAGGGGATCTCAAAACCAGCTATTCAGATTCTGTAATAATGATGATGATCAAGGTGTTAGAGCAAAATGCATGGTGGGATAGGCTTTTTCTTCAGCATCAGGAAGGCATAAGGATTAGAGGGAGGCCTTGGGACTTTGGATCAGCTGTGAAAATCAGTCGGTGACTTACACCTGTGAGTCTACCCTGCCTTAGAGAATTGCCTATATGGCTTTCAGTCCTTTGGAAGAAAAATGGCATCAGCTTACTTATTGTGTTGCTCTGTTTCTTGTGATTTCTGTGTTTTTTTGTTTTTTGTTTTTGCTGATTGGAAGATCGATATTCTAGTCTTTATGTCCCTGAATAAGAAAACAAATAAATAATATAGAAACGAATGTGTAAGCTATATATAGAAACTTACAGTATTACGTGTAGAAATGTTTTTGATACATCTTGTGTTAATCAGTCTGATTCTCCCTGGATTAAGAAAAGGTTAATAATCTGTTCCTTCAAATCAAGAAATGGGAAAATGTCAACACTGAACTACCTTTTGTGTGTGTGTGTGTGTGTGTTATTCAAGCATGCTGTGCCCATATAATATCTGAAACTAGATCAGAAAGAGATTTTGAACAGTTCTGCACTGTGCAGTATACTGAACCAGCAAATGTACTAGGAATCTCCCTTCCTCAAACTGGTGTGGTCTAAGGAAGGACCCACCTGAGGGGTCCCTGCCCATTTGGGGCCTCCCTTAGACCACACCAGCGTGCACAAGGGAGGCTCCTAGTATGCTTGCTGGACCAGTATACTGGCCACTGGAGAATTGTCCTTTACGATCTTGTGCTGGTTTCAGGTACTCCTGCTGTGGTTAACTTTCTTCGTTTAGCTGGAACTAGTGGTAGATGTGCTCATGCCTTTTTGGCATGTTTTTTCTTCTTTCTTCATTGGATACTGATATCTGTTTCTGCTCCTTTATTCTTTCTTTGTTCTAAACTCAGTTGTCCTTTCATCCATTGCCCTCATCCTTGCTAAAAATACACCATGTTCTGTGGATGTTGCCATGTTGGAGTCTGTCCAACTTGCAGGGAAAGGGAAGGAAATGTGTTCTGAATAATAGAGGCCTGTATTTTCATTTTGTGTGTTTGGGCTGCCCACATGATGGTTGTGTTTATCAGGCAATTGAGTCACCTGGCCAGAGTTTCTCCAAGCATTGTTGGGCTTATTTTATCCAAAGTGATAAGCGTGGGTTTTCCTGGACCACACTGACTGCCAATAAGAGAGCTTTCATGGCCATATCAGAGAGTAGGTTCTTATGTAAACATTCCCCCATGTCCTTTTCCCAGGACTGATTCATCTTAGCTTTCTAAATAGTGAAGTTTGACAACATAAAGCATTTCTGCACTTGCTTTCCCATCCGTTGGATGGGAAAGGCGCATTAGGGATTAACTTGTACTAGTGTTTGCATGTGGGAACGCTAGTACACAATAGCCTAACCCTAATGCAACCATAAAATGACCTGTGTCTGGTCAGACATTTGATCCTCTGCAAGGTGCCACTATTTCCGTTGTGGTGTCCTGTGTGACTGCACATTTGCTGGTGCCATTGTCATGGGCACCAATGATGCTCTGCGCACCTTAGACAGCCCTCTTGACCAGAAAGAGTGCAGATGGTCGCTGCCTGGATGGAAAAGGTAAGATTTCTAGGTTGGGTTGCTTGGGGTGCATGATTTTGTGCACTGCAGCTAATATGCAATTAGTTGACCTCTGGGCAGGCAGGGGGCATTTGTAGGCTGCCCAGAGGTTAGCTAACTGCATACTATAGGGCCAAGTGCAGAAATGCCCGTAGTTGTATGTTCTAAATTCTGTGATATGAAAAAATGTTGTGGAACTACCTCTGAAAGAGGCAGGTTTTTGAATGTTGCACAGGAATGCTGCACAAATTGGGTGCAGTACACTGCAGAGCATGATGTTCAGGTAGTGCAAAATGTTGCCAAGAAATGCTGACAACCTAGGCAGTTTGGATAAACCTAGGTCCAGGAAACCTATATAAACAAATCTGTATTTTAGGCCTTATTAAGCTCTTTTTTATATGCACTGTGTGCATAGTCTAGACGATTTGCTCCTTGGCCTGATTGAAGGATGTGGAAGAGGCTCATGATGTATAATTATGAAGGTTTGGGAGCCTTCCTTGGCTTGGGGGCCTTTTCCCATTTTGTGTTAGTATTAACTTTGATTGCTTGTTTTAACTGCAGAATGTCGTCTCCAAATATGGTGCACAGTTCCGTGGGAACTCGCAACATGATGCCCTGGAATTTCTGCTGTGGCTGCTAGATCGGATGCATGAAGACCTGTGCTCTGTACCTCTTAGCCAAAAGGGGAAGACTCCTGGAAAGGTGAGTTACTGTTGGGACACTCTGGTTTTACCCCCAAATTGACTTTCTGGCCATGATCACACTTTCACTTTAAACCTGCTTCAATCCACCTGCTCACAATGCTCACACTTTTTCATTTCTATCTGTTTTGTTTGTGGAATTTCCATCCTCCATTTGGACTTTCCAGGGTGGAGAGTTTACAAATAAAATGGACAGAAATAAAAAGGTATGTACATTGTGATCAGACGATAGACTGAAGAAGATTTTTTAAATAAAGGTTGAAAAGCAAGAGGTGTGCTAAGAGATAGATTGGCTGGTAGTCTTGGGAAAGTATGTCCATAACTTTTTGTGTTCTGAGAAGATGTAAGAGTGGACAGAGACATGAAAATGGGTTAACAAAATGAAATTAATGAGAGGAAGATGGAATTAATAATGGAATTAAAGACTAAGAGGGGAGGGACTGTGTAGTTAGTGCAGGATATTGACTAAATTGTTAGATGAGGCCCGTAAAAACCATAGGACACACCCCTACTGATCCTTGAAGCCCGCTGACTGACTTTGGGCTGTTTGGTGCCTCTTAGTCTAACCTAATGTGCAAGTCTGTTGTGTGGATAAAATAAGGATGTGAAGAATTATGTTTATTACCTTTGAAAAGTCAGGGTATTAATTTAAAATCAATCAAAATCAGGAAATATAATTAAACCTTTGTGAAAACCGATCTCTATTTGACGACATGTAGTACTATTGTGCCACAAATTATTTGTGGTGATTGTGGGGTAGGGGTTGTGCCCCATTTTTTAAAAAATGCTAAGAGAGGGTTAAGCATGTTTCACTTTGCGAGAAGAGTTAAGTGGCATATACATTTTTGCTTGAAGCCAAATTCTAGCAGTGACTCTGCTGGTTTGTGCTGCTTCAAAGCCAGCCTTTCTGGAACCAAGTTAATGTTCTACCCATTTTGCATACCTTTAACTGTCAGTGAAGCTCAAGAGACATTTAACCTTTGAGTTCAGTTGACTTGCAGATAAAGTAGCAAGTCAGACTAATCTTAATGTGAGACATTTAGTATGGGAAAATAGAGGGCGATGGTGTACTCCTATTGGAAAGAGCAATGGGGTAGTTTTGTATCCCAGCTATTTTGTTTTCTTGTCAAATTACTTAGGGTAATGAATCAACATTCTTAGGATTCAGTCCCTGGGGTATCCTACATGGATACGACTGGGATTACAGTGTAAAGATTAATAAGTAGTCTTTTGAACTAAAAGGGAATATAAATGTATCCTATAATTTCTGATGAAATTATATATAAATGAAAAATGATTTAAGTTAATATTGGCACTGGAAGTTAAAAAGAAAGTAGGAGAGATTTGGAAATATATAATGAAGTTAAATATTATTAATAGGCAGTGTACCAAAGTAAATACAGAAAACAAGAAATTTAGCTTTCATGTTAGAGGGCAGTAGTGTGACATTTTACTTTATGATAAGTTGTGTCTCTTTTACAAACAGTGTTTGAAGTGAAAAGACATAATCTACGTGTTCGTACGTGTACAGAATAGGCCTAGTTGTGGTGGCTGGGAATTAAATTATTAGATGAGAATGTCAGAAATATCAGCATTTTCTAAAGTAGCTCCTGCATCTTTTGACACCCATTCCTTACTACTTCCTAACCTGGAAGTTTACTGGTCTTAACCCCTCTTACCCATTAACAGTATGAGCAACACTTTAAGTGCCTCTTGGCAGCTGACATTAATTCCATTTTGCTCTTCTGGGTTGGCTGTAAGTCACGCGGCCTTCAGGCCTTTCTCTGCCTGTGCCGGATGGCAGGGGGTACTCCCAAGCCTTTTACCTTTGTCTGCTGGCCCCTTTCATTAAATTATTTCTGCTGCAAATGCCCAGATGATAGGTAAACACTTGACCACTTCCCTTTGTTTTTTTTCCTCTCACTTCACTAGCATCTGGGTATTTGGAACAGGAGCAGTTAACGAAAGGCACCAGAAGGGAGATATAAGCAATCACTATTACAGGAAACCTGACATCATTGCTGGATGTCCTGTAATAGCAATGTTTCAGAATATCTCCTTGGTATCCTGGGGTTATTTTGGGAAAGCCAAGGATACGTGTGGCATTCCCAATATAATCCTGGGAGAATCACGGGTTTTAACCTGTGTCCGTAGGCACACTCAGTGCGTCTTATAGGCTGGCAAATATGGTACATACATAAAATAAAAACAAAGAAAGCAGTCACCAAAGTACTGATACATACCTTTCCCCCCTCCCTCATGATAAACCATTCCTATTAGATTAATTTTGACTACAATCTAGACATGCAGCCATTTTAATAAGAAATTATTTTCTAGGGTATTTGTCTTTGTATGTGCTAATATTTGTATGTGTTCCCATATTCGATGAAAATGCTCATTAGTATGGTTATCTTCCAGTCGATACTGTTTTAAACCTTTAGAGACATCAGTGTGCAGTATGAGCACAATTATTGATCTCACTGATTCTCTCATAGTTTTCGTGTCTTCCTCCTCTCATAATTTCTGGGCAGTTTGAGAAACTTTGCAGCTTATTGGTGTTTCCCTGTATTATAAAACTTGTGGGAAGATTCCAAAACAATGGGTACATTTGCCCTATATTGCTCAGGTGAGTGAAGTAAAATGCAGGGTTTTCAATTATGGTTTCCACATTTGCAACCCAAGATGTTACTTCATTCCAGCTTCCATAAACCTCATCTGACCTGGACAATGGGAGATAATAATGTAACATCTGGAAACCAGGTTTGGGGGACACAAGGTTAAAGAAAGAGGCACTATATAGAGATTTTTGCATGCTCCAGCTGTGCTTGTGTCCTTGTCGGCAGTGCTGGCTTTTCACTGCTCTCAGAAGGTGTCTTGACCCAATCCTGGTTGTAGTAATGGTTTAAGATCAATATTCTATGTAGTATCTCAGTATACAGCTATGAGGCCCTCTAGTGGTGCAGTGGTTAAGAGCACTAAGCAAAAATGCATGAGTCCTTCAGCTCTAATCCCCACTCTGTCATGGAAGCTCATTGTATTTTCCCAGCTATGGGTAAAATAGTGTTGCTGATTTGTGAGGGCCTTGGGAAAGGCAAAAATTAAAACAGTAAACCCTGACAGAAAATCTGGAGTGGAGGCCCTAAGGTGGTTGGATGGACCACAGGCCATCTGTCTGGCAGCTCTGTCAGGCAGTCCCATGCTAAATGTTGTGTGTCACACCGGCAAGGCCAAGGGGGAAAACTTTGTTAGGGGAACAATCCATATTTTATGTACCTTCCTGCCCAGGCTCATTTGTGACAGAAGGATGCCAGCAATACAGCTGTGACTTAGCGGTTTTAATTTTTTTGTCAGATAGTTGATTTACGACTTTCCACTTGTGCTTATATGCTCTTATAAAGATTGTGATTTATCTTCCACAGCATTCATGGTGTGGAGAATCCACAGTTTGCCCATCTGTTCTTGAAATTTGAAGTTTCAGTTATGACCCTAATCCTGAATGTTTTCTGTTCCTGAAATGAGGGCTGCAAATTATATGCACTAACTAATGCTCCTTGCCATTTCCGAATACTAAAGCAAACTAGTTGCAGTTGATGGAAACTGGAATCTGACAAAATTTAAATGATCGTGGATTCCCCACCCCTGTGTCAAACATAGAAGACCATGGCATTTTCCTCAAGGAAAAGTAAAGAGCTTTAAGAGCCCAGCCACTGTATTTGCCAGGGCCAGTTTGCACTAGAGCGTTAACCAGGATGCCTGTGGCCTCCCTCAACTGACCCCAAGCACTTGAAGTGTGAATGGTCAGTTTTAGCCTGGCCACAGCAACTTCTGGCATGTGTGGGGTTATTGCCCACTGAGTGTGATGCTGCTCACATTTGCGCAGCCACTTTGCTCTGCCCCGCCCCCACGTAGCATTCACATAGAAAGAAAGTGCCAATGCTGCATCTGGGAGCTCACCAAGAGCTCCCCAGCAGCTCCTGGTGAAGCTGTGGAGCTATAAAAGCTGCACCAGATCTTTAAAGGACTGGGGACGCTCCTGCACTTTCAGAGATGCTCCTGCATGTTCCGGGACAGAGGTGGTGCTGTGCTGTGCAGATGGACTGTCCTGGAGCATGTGGCAGTGTCCCTGACAGGTGCATGCAAACAGGCCCTCAGTCTCTGGTAAACTAGGCTCTCGGTGAGTTACATGGACAAGCAAGAGTTAGACCCAAGAGACAAAGCAGTTGCTTCTTCCCCTCATCACTGGGGCCAGTGTAGTGTGGCTCCTTTGCAACTGACACATTATTTGAAAAGTCCTGATACTACAAAATGTTCCTCACTGCCTGTGGTTCACATCCTTTGGAGAGTTAGGATAGTTTCTAAGTCAGTTCTTAGAGGATCTTTGGGTAAGTTGCTCAATCATGTTTTGTTTTGGCAGGAATTTTAGATAAGCTAAACATTACCTTACTTTATTAAACATCGCAACTCTTTCAAATTTTAAACCAGTTTGGTCTAGTGGTTTAGGAGCAGGACTCTTCTCTGGGAATATTTCCTTGTACCAACTACACAGTAGCAGCTCTTGCTTTGTGCTTTCCAAGGCAAAAAAAACAGCTACACCATTATCTCAGAAGGTGTGAATCCAGGGGCCTGAGTCACTTAAAGAACCTTAGTGATGTCCAAGTCCTTACCTCAAATGCACCGTTCGACTGCCTGCATTATTCCCAGTTTCAGAACATGGTGTGCAGTTGTAGGATACTTACAGAGCCAAGTATCCTTTTGCAGCACTTAGTGATGATAGAGCACAACACTCATTCTTTCGTCACACAGAAGATGTTCTTGACAATGGTGTGGTTGTCAGGTTCACTTCCTAGAGCTTATTCTGAGTAATTGAGTGTGGGTATGTTCAGACATGTAGTTAGGTGTGTCCCTAGGGATAAATTAGGAACCCAAACATAGAATTAAAAAAAATACTTATTTCACTCCAGGCCTCTGTTTATGTGCCCCTTCCACAAACATGAGAAAAACACTTTTTTGGGCAAAGAGGAGTTAAGGTTGGATAGGGTAGGACAGCTACAAAGCTGCTGAGCCAATCCCAGTTTGCTACCACCTTGGACCAGTCAGGGCTCTGGAAAATTGGCCAGAAGCAATGAATCAGTTCTGAGTTCTTGTTGCTATGGTGGTTTCTAGACCTTGAGGCAAAGGTGAAGATGAACAGAAGAACAGAAGAGGAGCCCTGCTGGATCAGGACATAGCCCAACTGGTCCAGCATCCTATCCCACACAATGGCCCACCAATTGCTTCTGGGCATTCTCAAGCAGAAGCCAAAGGCAAAACCCTCACCTGCTCTCAACTCCCTGCAAATGGCCTTTAGAAGCACCCTGCCTGTCTCGCTTACCTGGAAGTGGTACAGGATTTTCTGTCAGGATGAAAAGGTTACAAGGTATACTTAAACTGATCACTGGCTATGTCCACACTTTTCAGGTCTGTGTGTGGTCATTTCAAACTGCTAGCTTCTGCTAGTTTTGGCTTTCTGGCATTTTTATTACTGTTAGCTTTTGGTCAAATATCAGTTCTGGTACTAATACAACCCCCTCCCCTCCAATATTCACAAGTGTAATGATTCTTGGGAAATAAAGATTCCATACATGCTCTGTGTGGTCATACCCTGTGTGTGAACTGTCTGTTACTGTGGCAGGCTTCAACATGTAAAAAACAGCCACACAGTTATCCTGTCCTTGTGTTTGGTGGCTGCCTGGTGCAAAAGTGGAAGCTGCATGGTTGAAGGAGTGCCCCTATGGTAAAGAGATTCATGCCCCCATATTTTGGGAATGCCACTCCTGGAGAATCCGGGACTTTTTTTATTTTATGTTTATATGCCACCCTTCACCCTACAGTGGATTTCTACTGTGTGGCAGTGGCATCAATGCCCTACTGTTAGAAAGAAACAATAGATTAAGAATATTTGCTTAAGGCAGTTTCCATGCAATCAGTAGCAGCTAACATAAGCAGCTAACCTGCTGGTGGCCTGCATATCACCTCTCCTCATCACTGAAAGGGGCTACCTTTTTGAAAGGGGGTTTTTCCAGTCTGAGGTTGGTATTTTCATGGGATTTGATATGGGATGGGATGTATCTGTCACATCAACCCCCACTATCTGCATGTGGTAGACTCCCAGATAAGCAGATGGGCCACGGCCAGAGAACTCGGCCTCTGCAGGCAGCATTCCACCCTCAGAAAGGTTCCAGGTGGCAAGGGGGGTTATCAGAGTTTGGGCCGTTTAGCTTTGGTCCTTCTGCCCTCATGCTGCCTTTTGTTGCCACAGAACAGCCACCTCTTTTTCCTTTGGATGGTATCTGAAACTGAGACCCAAATAAAAATCTATAAGTTAGAAAAATTTAAATATAAGAGGTACCCAATGAAGAGGCCTATTGAAGAAGTCGTGGCAAGGAAAATAAAAAGCAACAACAACAACAAAAAAAAAGAATGGAGGTGGAAGCCTTCTGTATTTTATCTAATCTTAATTCTGGCCCTAGAAGAGATTCAGTAATGCTCATGCAAAGGATCGTCTGTTTATATAATCACACAGGTTTCATTTGGAAATTTAAGAGGAGGCAAATATAAGCAACCACTTTCCAAATTCACTGTAATGTATAATATATTTTACCCAGGTGTGTCATGAATGACAGGTACCTTCTTCTTTCTTATGCAATTCTGTAAGAAGATACAGCATCTGGTGTTTTCAAAGTCTCAATTTCTCATGGCACTTTCTAACTGCTCTATTGTGTCTGATACTGTAGAACAGTGGGTTCCACACTTGGGTCCACAGATGTTGGGACTACAGTTCCTACCGTCCATTGGCATTATAACCAGTGACAAAGAATTGCAGCACTTGTAATCTAATAACATCTAGGGGCCAGTGTTTGGCAACCACTGAGACATTTGGGTGTGAGCATATGCATATTTGTTTTGTATTTCAGCACACGACAACCCTTGGATTGCTTTGTAAACTGAAGAATGTTTAATTCACGTACCTTTATTTCATAGTGAACACTAGTCCAGAAGGTCCAAATTGGGCAAGTTCTGTCCAAAATTTGGAAGAAATGATATATTTTGAGCATACTTCATAGCAAATAGCCTGGATCTGCCAGTCAGGATCTGATCAGGTGAAGCTCAGGAATGCGGCATCCACAGTATATTAGCGCTGTATTCCACCATAAGAGCTACCTTAGAGACAGTACTATGTAGCACTCATGTTCTCAAGGGGTGTTTTTCCACCACAACCCTTAGATCCAGATCTAAGAAGATCCGGATCTAAGGAATGGGTACATTCCTTAATTTGGATCTAGTAGATCCGGATTAAGGGAAGCACCCAGTGAGTTTCCACAGGAGGTGTAGCACCCATTAGCAATGGATGCTAACCTCCCTGCCGTGGAAATACGTTTGCACCCATGTGGGGAATCCCGATCGACCCCCAAGGGGTCGGTCCATCATCCCAGGTGTCTCTGGGGACAGGGGGTGTGATCTCCAAAGTCCCAGCTTTAGAGTCATTTCGGAGTCATTTCAAAATCATTTCAAAATGACTCCGAAGTCCCTCTGAAGAGATTGCCAAGGACTCTGGAGAGGCTCTGGAGCTGTCAGCGCGATCCGTGCACTATTAGCGCAGACCACGCAGACTCCCCTCCAAAGTCCCTCTGAAGAGATCGTCAGAGACTTCAAAGCCGCTCCAGAGTCCCTTCGGAGTGCCTCCAAAGTCTGCACTAATCTCTTTGGAGAGACCGACACGAGACTCCGAAGTCTCTGCCGATCGCTTAGGAGGCACTTTGGAATCTCGCCGCTGGTCTCTCCAAAGAGATCAGAGCAGACTTTGGAGGCACTCCGAAGGGATTCCGGATCAGCTTCAAAGTCTCTGCCGATCTCTTCGGAGAGACTTCGGAGTCACTTTGGAATGATTTCGAAATGACTCTGAAATGACTCCGAAGCTGGGACTTTGGGGCTTACCCCTCATGGGTGCATCTCCTCCCCCTAGCCTCCTCTAGACCCCAGTGCTTGTTTCCTGGAAACAGGCTCCCTTTAATCTGGATTTTCTGGCAGAAGACCCCATTATAGACCCCATTAATGGGGTCTACAGAAAATCTGGATTAAAGGGAAGAAAGTACCCATTTGATCCAGATTTCCCCCATGGCAGTGGAAACAATCGGGTCCCAAATGGGTGCCGTGGTGGAAATGGGGTCATCTGGCTCACACCCAAATGGGTCCTTAATGGGTGTAAAAATGGGTGCTTTTTGTCAGTGGAAAAATACCCAAGAACTTCTTTCATCTACCTTTTCTAGCCTAGAATGTTCAGGAGGAGGGGTATGAACAATCCCACCTTGAAGCCATCTCTAAATCTCCTCAGGGGCACCTCAGAGATACTTTTTTGGTGTGTCTGATCCCATCTTCTAATGCTGTTTCATTATATACATCCTAGGGCTCATTAATAGTAGCAGGATTGGAATGATCCTCCTGAGATGATGGATTCTGATTTGACAGCATTTACTAGGAGAAAGTCCTGCTGTTGTCATGATAACATTTTGCTTAACAGATTATTTAGCTAGAGCTGCTGTTGTGAGCCTTAAAAAAGAAAAGAAAAAGTAATATCTGTGAATCAAGGCTTCAAAGGTAAGCAGAGGAGGAAGAATTATGCATATTCTAAGGTTCCCTCCCACTGAGGGAATGTGTTGCAGATGTTTGGTAGTGTTTAAAAAGTCATTACTTGAATTTCCCTTGTTTGAAAATGGAAAGAAATAGACATTATGCATGTGTGCTTATATCTCTAGGATTCAGAATTAGCTTTCTTTGCCATTTTAGATCACTTTAACATCATTCCAAAATGATGCATGCCAAGGTTAAAAATGTAATCTTTCTTTCATTATGTCTTCTTTTGGCTCCTTAAAATACTATATAAAAAGTAGTTGAATGCAACTGGAGGATGGGGGCCCGGTAACTGTAGCGGTAGAGCTAGGCCGAGCTGAGCCTCCCTTGCCAAAATATTCCCTTCTGGCTTCAAATGGCAAAATGAACCAGAACAACAAGTATAAGTACAGTATTTGGTTTATTAAAATAAAAAGGCAAAAAAATTGAGCAAATAAATAAAATATCAAAAGAATACAGATTCAAAATAATTCATAAAATAAAAAAGATGAGGTCCAAGCTTAGAGTTTCAAATAGTCCAAAAGATCAACATAAAAGCATCAAAAGAACATCAGCATAACATAACTCTGAATCAGGGTGAAACAGACTTATGGATTCAGTTTTCAGAATAAGGTAAGATAAGATTCCTAATGCTAATATAGGCATGGCTATATCTAAATCATGAGTACATCACATGTTAAATAATAAACAATAAGATGCCACAACACAGACCCTTCCGGTTGATGAGTGAATAACCCCTCCCATCAGGTAATGTAAATAACTACAGGTCGCCTCTTTGCAGCCAATTAGCGTTATCTAACTTTGGGAGTCGGTTCACAGGTGCAACTGATCTTGGACGGTACTACTCTAAGGCCAAGTACTGTATGCCTTTCTTCTTCTTCAAGACATAACGTAACAAGCTGATTTTTCCCAGGAGAAAATTTTTACTTTAGATGTTGAACTCTTTAAGGCCAAAATGGATACAGTTAGGCTCTCCTGTTACAAGCTGGCTCTTCCGTTACAGTAACTCTGGCCAGAGGCAGTTCCAGTGAGGTCACCAAGGTTGAACCTTTGTGTTTCCCATTGTTTCTACATATGCATATTTGTTTTCCCAACCTTCTGCCTATGCATCCCACATCATTTTAATATAGTTAAATTAGCAGGCATATGTGGGTCAATAAAAGGTTGCCTTTTATCTTCCTTTTATTTTAGAACACAAAAATGATACATTTGTAGTGAACGTGGAAGGAGGGTACTTCTGCACTACTTTCCATTAGTTTTTCTTGCTCGTGGGATTTTAAATTGTATTATTCTCCCCTCCCACCCCCACAAAAAAGATATGGCCAGTAATTGGTTGTTATGTTGCAGCTGCCCCATGATGACTGTATTTACACATTTTGGCGTGTTCAAAAATTGTCATTGTCTTCTGAGGTGATGCCAGGAATCAAAACTTGTTGATTTTTGGTTTACTGCTTTTTAGGAGGGAGAAGCTGCATTTGGTAATATGTACTTGATGGTTCAGATCTGAGTATATATTGTGGATGGAGATCCTTCTACCTATGGTATCTAAATAAAAAGGAGAACACTTTGTCTCCTTGTCCCTAAACTGGAATGTAGCCCCAGTAGAAAGATGGTGGCATACCTTTTGCCAAAAAGGGACTCTTGGCTGTTGCTACCAATATTCTCTTTCTGCCACTGTCTTGGCCTGCCTCCAGCAGTGCAGGAAGACTTGCAGTTCTCTTGGAACTACATTGTGAATGTCCAGCATTGCTCTGGCATTCTCAGTATAGCCCTGATTTAAGCAGCCCAGACCCCCATGTATTGCTATTACAGAAAATCCAGCAGTGGCCACTGGCTTTCCTGTAATAGTGATGCTTACATTGGTGCCCGGCAGACAACTTTCACAGTGAGGCTAGTTAGACTTGGCTGGGTTCTGGTAGCTCTATGAAAAACAATGAAAGGGAGTAGGCACAAGCAGAGATTGCTCCTTGCATCGTGTGTGTGAATGTGTGTCAGGAGGTGAGTATGAGTTCTTAGTTAGATCCTGCATTCCCTCTTGTCACCTGGAGGCAGCTGGTTTTGGTGAGTGTGTTGTGCAAACCTTGTCGTGGGTTTAGAAACACCCATGTTTCTTCTGGTCATTGAACAGTATTCCACTCATCAGAGTCCAGCTTGGGTGAAGTGAAAGCAGGAGCTTTTCTCAGAGCACACGGCG
>MTQE01002208.1:48827855-48855480 GCA_014337955.1 Aspidoscelis marmoratus | reverse complement strand
AGGTCCCCTCCAACTCTACCATTCTATGATTCTATGATTCTATGAGTCAACCCATCTTATCTAAAAATTCACAGTGTTAAAATCTCTTGACTGAAATGCAACAAAAGTAGGAATTGCAGAATTGACACCCCTTTTCCATGCAATTCTAATTGTCAGCAAACTACAGAAACAGCAAAATAGAATAATATAATTAAAAAAGCACACCCAGAACTTAAAGCAAGCTATGACTTAATATTGTGCAATATTCTTCCCTGCTGTATATGCACAAGATATGCAAATAATTAAACTAGGCAACAACATAAAACTTATCCAATAAAGAGCTGCAAGCTGTAACTGCCAAGGGAAAAAAGATGTTTAAAACCGATCAATTTAATTATATACCAGTAGAAATAAGGGGAAAAATTGTAAGGCAGAGTAAGGCATTGCATACTCAAACAAGGAGCATTCTAGTTAAGAAAAGGAATGATGTTCCAGGCAAGGCATTCTCACATGGATTGCATACAGATTGGCATTTCTTGTCCAAGCAGGACCATGGAAAGTGGCAGCATGCTGCCAGAGCCCTCTTCATACAGATGCTTACTAGCCAGGAGGGCTGGGCAGGAATTACAGAAACACCACTGGAACTCATCTCAGTCAGCATAGTCTGGATTGTTGGATCCAAGCTATGCTGTTCCAGAAGGGCTTGGGCAGTGTAGCTCTACTTCCCCTGGACTTTCTTGGAACAGTATATATTTATACATTGGGTTCAGGTTGTGTTGCCTGATAAAGATCTGGGTGGTGTGATGTCTCCCTCCTTGGCCATCTCAGGCCAGGAGACATCAGTTCTGAGCACTACTTGATGTGTCCTCATTTCACAATTTTGCAAGAATAATGTACAAGTGTGCACAACACATAGAACAACAAATGAAAAATAAGCAAAAACCGATTGGTAATCTTTTTTTTTTTAAAGGGATTTAAAAAAGGCAAGCGATATTGCTGTTAAGGGTATACCTGACCATGAAGTTTGATTTAGGCCTGTCAAGTCAAGCTTGGACTTCGGTGAATTCACTTTGGTTAAATAAGGTTCTATACCTTTAATACTTTTATGTAGAAACTGTGTTTTTCTTTGAGCAGATTAGAATGAAATATGCAGGCATAATAGCTCTTCAAGATGATTCAGCCTACCAGACTGGGCAAACTGATGCAGTGTCAGGCCTCGTGCCCTCTCTGACTCATTGGGTGATGAGGTCCCTGCCCGTGCCAGCCAAGTCGGGGGACCTGCTCCTCAGGGGCCCACCTTGGAAACTGATTCTGTCCCCCCAGATGTGAACGTCTCAGACTTTGATGCTGAGCCACACCCAGAGCCGACTTCTCTCCAGAGAGAGAGAGAGAGAGAGAGAGAGAGAGAGCGAGAGCACTGCATCGCTCCTCATGCCTCCATGCCAAACAGCTGCGCTGGTGGGGGACGGACAATCTGAGTCCCTCATAAGGAAGTCCCACCCAGCCACCTTCCATTGCAAACAAAGGATTTCCCTGGCAACACCTGGCTCACTCTTGGAACTGACTTGGCTCCTTGCTATTGCTAGCTGTGCGTGTGTGTGTGTGAGTGAGTATGCTTTGCTGCTGCTGCCCGGTCCAGATACGACAATTCAGGGATTTTTGTGTCAAACATTTTGAAAGCTTAACTTGCAAACAGGATGGGAGCCCCTGGTTTGATGAAGCACCCCAGCTCCAGTGACAAAATGTCAAGGGTAGCAAATGAATTAGGTGCCCGTTTGGAGTTTTGCAATGAGGCAAGGAGGCTGGCCAGGCTACACTTTTCTTCTGAGAAAGGAAATTCAATAAATAACAGTAACAGGTACTTGGGTAGAAGGTCAGTAGAGGAACAAAGCCATGCGGCATATTACATGGTATGCTACAGAAGTCCTTGATTCCTTTTCAGTTCTGTGAGCTCCAGGCTGTCACTGAACAATTTCATTTCTAAAACTGGGCAAGTCAGGAAGGCTGATGGACAGGGCCTTCAAGAGATACAATAACAGAGCTGTCATGAAGAAGGAGGATCTGAGAGATGCAGGGTGCTGTTCTGAGGAAGAAGGATCCATTCCTGGGGGAATGTACACTATATTATTTTGACCTGAGGCTGCTCCTTTGGGGATTGAATCACAATGTGAAGTGTGTTTAGACTGCATAGTGGTTTCTGCCTGACATTAAAGTCTCAGATGCTATAATTTACTTGGCTTAGTAAGTAAAGTTGGGAGGAGTCAGTAATCGTGTTGGAAGCAAGAATATCATATCCTTTATCATAGTGGCTACCTGCAATACTACCAAGAAAGGGGAAGTTTTAATGCTGATCAGGTCCTTTTGTCTAGACAGCTTGTTTGCATGTGTGACGGGTGTCAGAATGTGATTGGCAGCTGCCCCTAGGCAAGGATGAGAAGCCACCAAAAGCATAGACTCGCTCCTCCTTCTCCCCCAGGCAGGTGTCTTAAAATGTGCACCCAAACCAGGTGAAGCTGTCCCTGGGATTCAGTAAGTATGCCAACACAATGGCCTGTCATAGTCATCAGGATAGTCATTACAGAGTTGTGTTTTTAAGAGTGGCACAAATTCCTGCAAACTAAGGCAGACAAATTAGTGGATACTTTTCAGCTGCCCTGTGTGTCAAATTTGTTTGCAAAAAGGAGAAACTCCTTTGTCCTCTGATTATGTCCTCTGAAGCTGCAGAGTCTTGGCAAAGCAGAGAGCGACAGATTTAGACTGTACCTACTTATCTAGGCATAAGGGCTGTTGACCTTTCTTCTGAGACAGACTTCTAAGTCGAAATGCACAGTGTTTCATTTACACTTTTCTAGAGCCTGAGCCATTTGTGTTCTTCCCTCGTAATTGAGATGAGAGATTTATGGAAGGAGAGAACACCACCAAACTATTAGTGATGGAAAGGATCTCAAATTGAATATGACTCCTGGTCAGTATCTCTTTCCTGGAAGAAAGAGACCCAATACTAGTCCCACCTCAATTTGTTAAAATATTTAATATGGTCACTTAAAGCCTTTAAGAACATAAGAACGTAACAGAGTCCCTGCTTCTGGACATAGTCCAGCAGATTATGACAGCCACTAGCCATTCATAAGTCTGTCCTCTATTATTTTGTCCAATCTCTTCTTAGAGCCATTCAGGCTAGTGGCTGTCACCATCCGATATGGTTGTGATCTTGGTGGTGGAGGAGGAACACTTTACCCTCAGACTTGCTTCTGGTAACAGTTTTGATGTGCAGAGCAGTGTGCAGTGTGCAGTCAGCATGTATCCACATTGAAAACAGTGCAACAGATGTTAACTCCTATCAGTCTTACTCTGACCAAATGGACTTTCATACTCTGATCTCCTTTGAGACCCTTCTACTTAACTTTCCTTCCTCTTCTAGGACTGCCCTTGCATATATACACTGTTCTCATTTATTACAATCTCTGTGCCCTCTATTGGCTTGTGCTCAATTTGGGAAGCTGACATTGGAGAAGCCCCTACACCTGAAATGTGGCAAAAACCTCTTTGTGCTGCTCATAACACATTTAAGTCTTGCCCACCTTGTGAGTTTGCACAGAAAGTTCCTTGGTACTACGCCCCTCTCATTCATCGCATCACTAGAAAGGGATCACTGCCATGCTGGCATGAATGCCCTGTGCTTGGCACTTACCTTCCCATGCGGTGAGAATGTCCAGCCATTTCTCAATTCTGGAATATTGTGAAAAATGTGGTAGGTAATAGTCACACGTATCACACTGACACACAAGCTAGGATTTCTGTTTTTATATCTTAGCTTAAATATACCTCATCAGCTTTGAGATTTAACAAAAAAAATGGTTGCTATGGCAAAAACTGAAATAGAAGACTGGAAAACAGCTCATCAACTAACATATAAGCCTTGGCTAACCCACATCTGGAACAAAAGCTCCTAGCCTCAGCTGTACATGGTTTAGTGCGCTGTCAAAAAGCCCTCCCTCGTAATTCTGAACATGGGAGGCTGTTTTCTGCATAGCTCCCATATTCTGGATCAGGGCCCCCGTCCCTCTGGTTGTACTAGGGCCTCCTTGATTCACAGTAACGTGCAGTTAGGGGGAGCCCAAATGAGTACTACTCAGACCCATGAGGAGCTGTAGTTTCTCTACTTGTTTTACATGTTGTATCCTCATTATACTATTTCCTGTGCTTGTTTGCTAAAGAATAGTTTATTATATAAAGCAGTAAATAAAATTGTGCTACAAATTTAGCACCATTCTTAATGCTCTTGTAGCGTCTCCTTCTCCTGCTTTGCAGATATTATCCTTAAGTATGTTCAGATTTTGCCTTTTCCACTAGAGGAATTCAGATGGTGAGACGGATGCACTTAAAGGAACAAACCACCCCTGTACTGCTGTTTTTGTTCAATAAATGTATTTTTTTTTGTGTTCTAAGTGTCGCAGTGAATGCATGTTTTTGCACCAACAGGATTAGTTCAAGCAGCATTGAAACAAAGTGATAAAGGCACCCTTGGGATGTGTAGGCACTGGGTGGGTAGTGCAACTCAGAGAGTCGGTTCTGATTGCTACTTTCCTTGCCACATTTGTGGGTTCATCCAGGGCTCAGATGGTGTGTGTGTGTACCTGCACACAGTGAAGGAAGGGTCTCTTCGACTTGATTATTTCTGGGTCATCATAAGCCAGCAAAAGCATCTAGAAGGCAAGAATGGCTTCACGGGTACTATTCATAGCTTCTCTGAAGCTCTGTGTCCTGCGGTGTGTATTATTCTCTGCCCCTGCCTCTTCTTTAACTCCCCATTCTCATCCCAGTCCCACCAAAGTGACCTGTGAATCAGACCAAATGGAGTCGAATTAAGCATGCCTGTGTAGGAGTGCAGTGGTAAGTAACGTACTCCCCAAACAGTAATAATAAAGAAGCTTGCAATGACTTCCGAAGCGCTGATAGTGAAAAACAGAAGATAAGATTTATTTCTCATATTAATTCCCATTTTTCTCCGATGATGTAGGGGAGGAAGGAGGGAAAAAAGGCTGCCTAGCTGATTCTGCAAGATTGAAGGCATTTCCACTGATAACTGCAAAGATGATGCATGTTCAGTGGATAGCCGCAGTGCAGAAAAGCAGGCAGCTAGCTACACTGGCCATGTTCAGGTTCCCGCTCACCCACCCACCCCCGTTGGTTAATGTTCCCTTAACAAAAAAAGGCCACTCTCCCATGGGTAGCATAATGGGCCATCTTACTGTTGGTGTTCAGCAGTGTTTTATTTTCATTACTGGAGTTGTATGCAGATATCTTGACCAGGAGTTGATGACAGCTCTGATACCCATGGTTTTAAATAACTCTCTTTTTACAAAGCAACAGCGTAGCTACCTATGCCTGAGGCTGGCCTTTTGTTGAGGGAAGATTGACCAATTGGGGAGGGGGCCTGGACATGTTCAATGCAGCTTGAGCTGATGAGCTTGGTGGTTGTTTATTCTTGTACTCTCTGCTTGCTTTTGACACCAGTCTCAATTATATGAGGAGCCCATTCTGCTGGGCCTACACGCCCACTCTTCAAGGTGAGAACCATTAAATAACCTCTAGGGTTTGGCAAGATGCAGGAAAAGTATCTCTGTCTTTCCATTTTAACACGATCATACATTACTGATAATATCTTTGTGTGTTTGGGCAGTAGAAGGGACCCTGGTCTGGTCTAGGCCTTTGTCATTTGCAGAGACCCCTCCTAATACTCCCCATTTGCACAGGATGGATGTAGCCTGGGCTAGGATGACCAAAATGGGCACTTGGTCTGGTAGATTGGTAGACATCTTTTTCAATATCTACATGCATACTATGGGAGATATATCAGACCATGGAGGTATGTTCCAGTATGGACAGCCATGGTCTGTGCCAGGAGCAATCCATCCCAGCTTATTGCTTATTTTGGTACAGGAGGACAACTCACCTTGTTCCGGAATAGTGGCCTTACCCAATATTGTCTCCAAATATTTAAACACTATCATCATTATATTGCTAGTTTTATTCATAATATTTACTGTTGTCTCAGCTGCATGCTTGGATTTTTAGGGTGCATCTGAGCTATGCAGTCTAGATGGCCATTTCCCCAGCTTTTCTGAAATTCTTTTGCTATTCCCTTTTGGTATGTCAGATTTGGGGTGTTGATGGGAAAGGTGTGCAATCAACTAATGTTGACTAGCGATTGCACTTGCGATTGCTAGTCAACATTAGCCTACTCTCCCTCGTGATTGAACACTTAGCATGTTTTTGATTGCCGGTTGGTCCTCTTCTGGGTGGCACCATCTTGTGTATGGAGCCTTCCGCGACTGTGTGTGCGTCAGTTCTGCCGCTGTGACGATGCTGACGCTTGTTGCAGTTGTGTCTGGAGACCAGCAGAGCTGCTATTGTGCTTGTGCAGCAGCTCCAATGACATCCCCGACCAGCAGAGGTGTGAATGGTTGCTGGCTGGACTCTGTCAGGTAAGTTGGGGTAAAGGTTGGTAAGGTTGTGGAACATGATTTTGTGCTCCACACCTAGTCATCAATTAGGCAACTTCTGGGCAGGCAGGGGGCATTTCTAACATGTAAACGCCTCCTGGAAGTGCAGATACACCTTCCCAAATGTTGCCTAATTGTTGACTACAGGATGAAGTGCAAATTGGTTCCTGGACAGTTTAGTGAAATAGGAAATGTAGCCTGATCATTGCTTATTGCAAACTCCAAATTAGAACACAATGGATTACAGAAGAATCACTTTTTTCATTTGTGCATTGTAAGATCTGCCTTTTGCCTTTTACTCTCAAAATCAGTTATTTATTCATAGGAATTGTGTTGCTGTTCCTTAAACTGCCAAGCTCTCACAAGACACTTTGGGAAGGACTTTATCTATGGACCTTTCCCCAATGGGCAATAGACTGGCCATGGTACTGTCTAGTCCTTTGCCATCTGCATATAAATGCAGATAGCAGAGTCCCCTCCAATCCAATCTGCTGATAGACTTCTATTGTTCTAGAAATGAAAATGCATATGTAACAAAGTAGGATTGAGAATGAGATTTGGTCCCATACATTAGCTGCAAGAAATATATACAGGGAAGATATGCAGATTTCGCACCCTTTAGAAAAGACTTGGGCAGTTTTCACACTTACTGTGTAAAGCACTCAGATCCACCCACTGGTAAGACATGTCTGCACAAAGCTTCTGCTGCAGCTCACTGGGAGTTGCCACATCCTTTCCCAGTATGTGGCTTTGGATGTTCCCTTGTTGATCCAGGCAGCTCTGGGCTAGCTGTTTGCTCTTACACGTGCTGCTGGCCAGATACAAAGCTAGTTCAGCACTTGTAGTGCGACTGCTCCCCACCGTGCTAGATCCATATTGTTAAACCATACCAGGCCATTGGGTGTGAATCTGGCCTTGGAATATTTGCTTAAGAAGAAAGTCCTTCTCGGCTGATATTTACAACTGTAGGTATAATCTGTCTGTATAGAAAAACAGACAAATGAGGCTTGGGAATCATGCTAGAAGGAAGGAGGAGTAAGGGCAGCTTTTTTTCTTTCTTACCAGCTTCCTTTGTGTAAAGCACTGGATCTTTGTGATTCATTTACATCTTGAACAAGATCTTGTATCTTTGTGTTTTGCTTTCTCTCACAATGTCAGACCGGGCACACTATGCCTTCGGAGGCTGAATGTACTGTAATCCTACATGCTGAGATAAGTGTTTGATTGTACAGCCTTATCTCTGACTCTGGCTGTGATTTGCTCCAGCGGTTGCTTTGGGAAGATAAGCGTATGTGAATCTCGGAGCACACCGTGCCTGGTGATGCTATGCCACCCTTTTTTCTTGTAGCCTCCCCCTCCAAGCGGGGGGAGACACTTCTTAGATGCAGGCACAGAAAGTTAGGAATGGGAATATTGCCCCTGATGTTCCCCTGAGAGCTGAGGTGCAGCGGTTTCGCTTCAGAGTTCCCACGAGTCATGTCCATTTAATGATCCTGTGGTCGGATTTGACGGGTTGCTGTGACATTAAAACAACTCTTTTCTATTCCTCTGACACAGGTTATTTTTAATTCTGGAAAGAGCATCAACATTAGCTAGTGGTGTAGATAGCTTCAATTCATGATGACTATTTCCCTCTGAGGACTGAAGATGTTTTATCTGTACAGAACTTGCAGATTTTTTTTCTGATATCCATTTATACTCTCCTTGTCACACACTAGGTATTTTTAAAACCTTTTTATTAACTCATGCTAAAAGTACAGAAATCGAGTACCAGGCAGGCAAATGAATTAAACTGAAACATTAGAAACAAGTAATTCTTTGTCAAGCATAAAGACATGTTGCTAACATCGTGAGTATTCCCACTCCTGGCTGATATTTTCTCGCATTCTGTTTTTCACACTCGTGTAGATCTTTTCTTTGCACATGTTTTTCTCCCTCTTTCTCTCTCTCTGCTTACCTCCCCCCAGCAAAGAATCTGTTTCTGCTGCTCTGAACATGGGTGCAGGCTGATGCACAAACGTAATGCCCAGCAGAAAGCAATCTCCTGCTGAGTGTTTGAAGCGACAGTTAATTGGCACTTATCTCAATGTGAAAATGTGCATTCTGTGAGGGCATGCAATGAGCACCGTATTCCTGCAGAAAGGTCTGTGTTTCCCTAATTGTTGCCAGAGATAGCAGCCTTGGAGAAGAACCTGCTTTTATTGCAAGTAGTGGTGGAGTTTCTAGGGACGCTGAAGGGCAAGTAGGCAAGGTCACTTTGAAGGATCCTGCAAAAGGCGAGTGTTAATAGAAAGATGGCATTGCCTAGCTTGCATGCTGAAGCAGTAATTGGTATTAGGCAAGCTATTAATCAGATCAGTTAGAACAACTGCTGTTAGATTTTATGATCCATTATCTCCTCACTCACCTGTGGCCCTGGGCTTTGGTTTCTATCTGGCGAAAGAAAGATGTAGTGGCAGATACAAAAGAGCTTCTTCCAGGGATACAGTCATGATACTTGACACACATTAGGGAGGCAAGGATCAGGAAAAGGCTGTACCTATCTTGCCAGGTGGCCTTGCTTGGAGGAACCCTGGGATGTGAGAAGCTGCCATAGGAACAGCTCTGTGCATGATAACGTGTGTTTCATGCTTATTTGTAAGAGCTATCTAGTCATTGACCTTTAAGAGTGAGAATGCACAGCATCTTCAGCTACATTCCCAGAAGACCCCATCATTCCTTCACATCCTTTAAATAGCCCTCTCAACACTGGGCAGATGGTAGAATTCATTAGCCCTCGCTGATCCTTCCGTCGTTTTGATTGCATTGGCACTGCTGCAGTACCTTGTTCACACAATGCTTCCTGCCTGAGCTGTTGAAGGAGGACAATAGGACAACTACTTTCATATTCATAAGGGTCTTTAATTTGCAAAATGAGAGCTTTGACTCTGTGTATGTCAATCAGCAATGTATAAAATGAGGAAGCAGGATTTAAAGGCAGAAGTGCTCAGCACTGGAAAAGGAAAGGAGTACATTTGTACATGGACCAAATTTAAGAAAGATACGGCAGTGATGCTGCTGTGGATTTGTTTTCACTCTCCTATAAAAGTGCCCATTTTGTTTGTTAATTTAGGTCCACTTCAGATGAAACAATGTTCACACTATTAACTTTACATAGGATATGATCCCTGGAAGAAGTCTGAAGGCAGAAAGAAACACCCAGTTGTTGAGTTGAGCAGGCCTGCAACTGCCTTTCTGCGCTACTGCTTAGGCTAGACTGGAATGGGGGATGAAGGCTTCCTTTCCACACAGTAATGGAGAATATGCCCACTGACATTTCATCTGCAAAGAATGGTGGATGATTCAGAACAAGGTGCCCTTGATCTGGATCACTGGTAGACCTTGACATTGAGGTCTGCTTGTGAACCAGTGCAGCCCAGTCCAGAACATGGAAGTGTACAGAAGGCATGCCTCCTCGTTCCAAACTACTAGGAGGCCCGTTTCAGCAGGGCATCGATGTGCACCACCAGAATGGGTTTCCAAGGAACCCTGAAACTAGGAACTTTCATTCTTAGCACTTCAAAGCCCTTTGAGGCTGGCCCTGAAGCTCATGTGACCTTGGGTCCAGTGTGGGGGCTGATCTAGACTAGCACTGTCATGCAGATGGTACTGTTTCAGACTAAGTCTCATTGTGGTCTTAACCAGCAGGCCTTGCTGTTCCAAATCCACTGGCTCAGATCATGGCCTTTCAGTGCACAAAGGCCCTTAGATGTAGTTCAGGCCAGAACTGGGATGGGATTTAAGGGGCTTCATATAAAGCCAAACCTCAGTGTTCTAGAGGCTTTTAAAAAAATGCCAAATTAAACCAATAGCAGTTCAGTCTGAATAGTCTTAGGCTGCATCCCCAAGCATCTTATTTGCCTCTCTAGTTTCCCTCTACTGTTCCTCTATTCCAGCAGACTTTAAAAGTGCAGTTCAATTCCGGAATAAGCGTCCGCATGAGGCTCAGCAAAACATGCATTTAAAATGCACCTACCGTCCCCACGGAAGCGTGTTTTCTTTGCCCACATTTTTTTCTCCCCACCCCCTCTTGTTGATAGGGTGCCGGCGGGAATGGGGAGGGACTGCGCTCTGCATGGCCACAACCAGGAAGAAACCCCTGACAAGTCCAAAGGAAAAATAGCCATCAGTTCTCTGTTTGTCTCTCAGATCTCTGCCCCCCAAAATGGCTTCCCGTGCTGGCAAAGGCAGCGGACACATGATCGTTCGCTCATTCACTCTCAACACTTTCCCTCTGATCACTGTCAAAATCCACCCAGTACAGCAGTGGTGACTGTAGCAATCCACCCACTTCACAGCTGATAACAGTGTTGCAATTCTCCACAATTCTGGCTCTTTGAAAGTTCTGACCTTTAGAAAGGGAAAGGAAGGGAAGCTGCTGCTGCAGTTCTGGGAGGTGTCTGAATGTTTTATGGCTGTGTGTGCAGGGGGCAATCCTCGCCCCTTTTGCCATGAGCATCCCCATGGAAAATGCTGCCAGGAAAACCCATGGCTTCCAAAAAGTGTGCTGGTAGTCTTCTTTAAAGAGCACCTTTCCCCCCACAGATTTTCCTCCTTTTATTGCTTGGGGATGCAGCCCAACAGATGCCCAACCTGGATGTGTTCCTGGCCTTCCTGATTGCACCCATCACTTCCCCTTATTTTTCTGAATTCATTGTAGCCTACTCTGAACGTATCCATGGCTACATGTATCTCTTTCAATGTCTTGTTCCCTTCTCATACCCCCTCTACTAGATGGCCATGTGATTTTTCAGCAGGCTGATTAGCCTGCTTTCCCAACCTACCAGGCCTTCTGGAATGGAGGACCATGGGTCTTCTCAGCAGGCTTATTGTGTGGACACATGGACAAACTTGAGCAATTATGTGTGAGCCATGCTTGGCCTGCTGGGATGACCATAGGGCTGCATTTTGGAAGGCCTAGTATTAGGTTGGGAAAGTCAGTCCATCAGCCTGTTGGAGGATGATATGCCTAAAAGATGCAGTCTAAAGCATAAAAAGGTAAAGAGAGTGCAAGCAAGATGAGGCAGTGCAAGGATGGGTTTTGAACAGGCCACAGTACAATGATTGGGAAGACTAGAAATGCAATGGTGGGGGTTCATAAAACTCTTTTGCCAGCTGCCAGACGAGTTCACAGAACTGAGGCTGGTGGTTTCAGGTTTGATTAGAACCAGTTTGCCTGCAGAGCAGTTCAGTCTGAGTCAAATTATCCCCTCACACCCAAAAAAGAAAAGTTTATGGAAATCCTTAATAGATGGGTAATTCTCTTCCTAGGAAACAAACATATGTCATTTTGGAAGGCTGATACAAATGTCGAACTGAAGATAATAAAGTCACAGATCGTTTCTGTTGATACCTTGCTTGTAGTGCCTCTTTAACAGATAGTACAGTGTTTCGCATTGCTTTTTGCAAGACGTTTGTATGTCAGCAGCAGATGCTTTCTGGATTAATGGACCACATTAGCATGATTCTTCCCATACCAGGAAGATTTGCTTGAAGAAAATGCTACATGTGGGGATGATCAATAATTGCAAGGCACTACACATAGGCTGCTTAAGATTAAAAATATAGACCAGATATATGGGAAGATCAGTATATATAAAAATGGAACTCAGGTGATAACCGTGGGATATCAAGTGATCTGGATGTTATGAATGGCATGTGGGGCAGAATTAATGTTATTTTACAGTTATCATTAACATCATTTGGAAGGAATAACACAAATAAATAGTTAAAGGTTTTTAATCTAGCAAGCTCTGGCAAAACTAACGATTATTAAAGCCATTACCCTAAGTTATTTTTAAAAATCAAATTGTTTGCCTATTTTGTTGAACTAATTTGTGATTTAATTACTCTGCTCTGTCTGCAGCTGCCAAGAGATTTATGGGCGTCACAGGGAAAATAAATGTATATAGTAGTAAATAACAAATGGAAGTTAACTCAGAGTAGGGATGTGCGCAGGTGTTCTAAACATTCAAAATTTGATTGAATTCGATCGAATGTGGACATTTGAGTTTTTTAAAAAAAGAATGCGGACATGTGAATTTGAATAGAATGTCTACACATTCAAATTTAAACATGCGAGTGAATTTCGAATGTTCCAAAACATTTGTTTAAATGATCCCAAGCATATCTGTACGCATTTGTGCTGGTAGTACGGGATGAAAATGGGATGCATATGGGATAAAATGGGATGCATATGAAATATGTACAGATATGTATAACACGTACAAATATTGTCGACACTGGTATCTTCAAATACAAATGTTGTCGACACTGGTATCTTCAGATTCAAATCTAACTTACGGACAAATACTGTAGATTCGAGTAGGATTTTGTTGCATTTGGATTTAAGCATTCAAATTGAATGTTTGGATATTCATTTTGATTCAAATGCAAATGCAAAAAGAACATTCGTGCACATTCCTAACACAGAGTAGGCAGCATCAGCCTAAAAACCAAAGACTATTGACCAAAATATACGGCTTTAAAATAAAATTTTGTTTTATGAACTTCTGTCTCTCTTGGTGGGAAAAAGCCACTCTCATTTTGTTTGAACAAGCTTTTTATACTTGGAGGTTGCTGCCGTCCAGTGAGGTGAGGAATCACTGGTCTTCCAAGTACTGTTAGATTTTAAGACTGTTTGAAGTTTCTGGCCAGTGTTGTTTTGACAGGCCATCTACTGGGTATACTGGACTCTGAAGTGTGCTTTCTGCACACTCTTTATAGTCCAGGATTAGCTCAGTCATCCATTTGGAGACTGGTATAAAGAACCGGGATACAGTAACAGTTTGGCTCCATACCCTGGTCCATCACTTTTTCTAGTGTGAAAAAATTGAACTAGAGGTAGTTGGAGACTTTATTGGTCTACTGTAGTTTGCAGACAGTAAGGATCTAGATCGGTGGTTCTCAGCCTTCCTAATGCTATGACCCCTTAATGCTGTTCCTCATGTTGTGGAGACCCCCAACCACAGGGGCAGGGCAGCTTGGATCATGGGCGCGACTGCTGGTGCTGTGCGGCCCACGTGGGCCCATGTGTTCAGCTGCATCTCGCTGTGCCTGCGTGCCACCTTCTCTACCTACACCTCGATCAGCTCCTACGGCAACACGGTGGGGCGGAGGGGCAACCCTGCTGCTGGCCTCCTTGAGGGGCATCATGTGGGGGGGATGGAGGGGCAGTTCGTGACCCCCTGAAAGGGTAGTTCAACCCCCAGAGGGGTTGTGACCCACAGGTTGAGAACCACTGATCTAGATCCTTCTGCGCACCAGGAGACCAGCAAGTGCCTAAAGGGCTTCAGTTTCCATTAACCTCAAACATGGCCAGTGGTTGTGTACAGCAACATCTCAGGGACCACAGGTTAGGGTTAGGGTTCCATCTCCATTTTAAACTTAGATTTAAGCAACTGGGAAGGAGCAGAAAAGGTGCAGTGATGTCTTTCATTTATATGTCTGTAGTGGAAAGTCATGCTGCCTGCAGTAAAAAAAAACCTCCTTGCTTTCCCCAGTTAAAGTCAGGTCTGGTATGCACCTGCCTGAATGTGCTCGACCTGTCAAGCAGTCTGTCCCAAGAGACATAATGTGAATGGCTTAGGAAAACCTGTGGCTATACTCGCTCTCCTGAGCTTTCTTTTCTAGCGTTCAGCTGTCTGTTTAGTTTAGGGGTCAAAGATATTGACCATTTTATTGTTGTTACAACTGGAACTTAAGTATGTTGTGCATTGATGGAAACCTACCAGCTGAGGGGAAGAACTGACACAAAATCATCATCATCATCATCATCATCATCATCATCATCATCATCAAAGTTCAGGTTGCACAATGATATTTGTCACCCCCAAAACTAGGTTTGTTTGTCTGGAGAAGAAGGTGCTGGGAAACAAAGCCAGAGTAATTACAGAAGCTCTAAAATGATTTATTTGAATTGGAATAGTAGAGCAGGTCCTTGGGTCTAAGAGGGCAAGGGAATTTACTCTCTCTTCTTTATGGTTCCAACAAGTGATGGGCACTGGAGTCCTCCATCACTATGCAGTACTGGAAGTTCCAGTGGATTCTCTCAGATCCATAAGGGCTACCTTGGATCTGAGGGACTTCTTAGTTTTGGTACCCCTCTAGGATTCTTATTTGCATAACCCATCAGACCAGGAACACAAAGAATTATTTATACTCACCATTATGAACAAGCACTTTTAGTGCATGGCAATGCCATTCAGGTTATTGTTGGCCCCAGAACTTTCATAAAGGTTCTAACAGCAACCATAGAACCACTGAGGCCGAAGGGGATTCAGAAATTTGCTTAATTGGATGACCTAATGTCACCAGAATCAGTCAGGTTCATTTATGGGTGAACTGCATTTTCAGAATACTAGTGATCTCAGGGTTTCTGGCAGATTACAAAAAGCCACCAGGAATCCTCCGAAATCTTGGACGATTTGGGGACAGGCTTAAGATACTTGCTGCAATGTGAATGTATGATGTGCAAAGAGAATCAGGAAATACATTCCAAGGTGATAATGATTTACACACAAACATGTTTAGAACTTATGGAATTGAGGGAGAGGAAGGTTTTGAGAAATCTGAAATGGTCAGCAGTAGGGCTGTCATAATGTAATTGTACAGCCAGAGGAATGTACACTTTGCCCTCTATTGTAGATAAATCCTGTTCTTTATAGAGTTTTTGGGCTAGACACCAGGCATCAGAGGCACTACTGAGATGAATTTCAGCCCCTAGGGGATTTGTAATATCCAAAACCACAGCTCCTTGGGGGTGAAAATTGTGTGATACTGTGGTTTATGAAAGAGAGTATCTGCTACGTAGCTTTTCTCACTCTTGATTTACTTGAAGGTAAAGTCAAAGTGTGTGAAGAACTCCACCCACTGTAATTGGCAAAGGGAAAGCTTGTATGGAGTTTGTAAAGCTTGCAAGTTTTTATAATCTGTCCAGACCTCAAACAGTTGTTGTGAGCCTTCTAAGTACTGCCTACAGCAAGATAAGCAGTACTTGACATAAAGGAGTTCTCAGTTCCACACCGGATAATGGTGTTCTGTGGGGGTTAATTGCCAGGAGACAGAAAGACACACACACACATATGTAAATCCTTAGGTTTGGGATCCTTTTGCAGAAGCACCCTTGATGCAACATCCCTAGCAGCACACTGGACTACAGAGAACTGTGTAGTGTCTGGATGTTTCTGAATAGTGTCATGGGTGAATAGTACTTTAAAGTTTTCATATGCAGCCTGACAATCAGATGTCCAAGCCAACATTGTAAAGTGCTTTCCAGCTTTGGAGGCTTTACCACCTCTGCATAACTGGGTAAGAGAAGCAGCCAGTTCTGTAAAACTGGAATGAATTTTCAGCAGAAACTTGCAAAATTGAGTAAACTTTTGTGAATGATGATGGTTGTAGCGGGGTTCACAGTTAACTACCATGGCCTCCTTATGAGAGTCAATTTTAGTATCATGATTGGTGTTGCAGTAGCTCAGGAAATCTAATTTTGGAGATGGAACTCTCATTTTAACATAGAGCTTGTGTTCTCTGTTTAGTACCACACATACATAATAGACTTGCGAGTAGATCATCAAATGATCAAATAAGCAATCAGAAAGTTGTCTGTCATGTGTCTGAAGGTGTAATTAATAAAATCTTGCAAGATTACTGGACCAATGGATGATCCAAAAGACATTACAAGATATTCAAATTAACCACATTTGGAACGTTAAAAGCAATTTTCCACTCATTCCCTTCCCCCTTATTTGGATTCTGTAGTATGCTTCTTAGAGATCAAATTTGACAAAAACTTTTGCCTGCCTTAAGTGATCTAACAAGTAACTGATGAAAAGGAGGGGATAGTGGGGTTTTGGCTTAAACTTTATTAAGAGCATGATAATCTGTGTGAAGTTTCAGTTCCTTGCTTTCCTTTCTAACATACAGAACAGATGCAGGAGGGACATATGAAATTTCACGTCATGCTTATATGTATAGCACAGTCAAACAGGTGGTGGTGGGCAAGGTGCCAGCTTTTCACTTCAGTCACATCAGGAAAGTCAGAGGCCATATGGCTGGTTCTCCTGCAGTTCAGTAAATTAGATTGAAGCAAAACAAAAAAGTAGAAGGCATATACACACAAAACCCTTAAAAGGGAAAACTGTGATCACTGTGCCACTTTGCTAGGCTCATAGCCATAGAAAACAAAAGGAAATCTCTATTCTCTGGCATGTTTTTTTTAACTGAATCATATCTGGTGCACAGGAGAATGGATGGGCAACTTTTCTGCCCAATGGATGAAAGGAGGAATGGGTTTTTAAAAATGTATGAATGATGCACATCATGTATAGCTTTACGTTAGCAAGCAAGGTTCCACTCCCCAAAGGTAGCATAAATTAACCTGACGATAGTAAAGTGGATCCTGTGCAATTTCAAGTTTCGCATGGCAGCCTTCAATGTTCCTTTCAAAACTATCATTTTCATGCTACTTTGAAGTAGCCTGAGAAAAGCTATCTTGTGCAGCAGTTTGGAATGGCTTTAATCTTTGTTGAAGCATGTATCATGAGCTGTGTGCATTGTAGCCTGAGTCAAAACAGTCCTTACCCATGCAGATGGCTAAAGGGAAAGAGATGCCATGTACGCTCACACTTTCCTGATGTATTTAATATATACAACACATTTTCTCTGTTTCTTTCACACATAACACACTGTTTTGTAGATCAGTGACACCATCTGTTGAATTCCAAGCCTTTCTGAAGCTGCCAGCTCTCAATCCTGTACCTTACTGTGATTATACAGGTATGAACAAGTGGATATATTCCTGCAAAGCATAAACAGGCGGGACCTTTTTGTCAAGTAGCTCTGAGCCCAAATTACCTCTCCCTGTGTAATAATGAGTTGTTACAACTGCTATTACCAGGCTGGCTTTTAGCAAGTGGATGGCCTATAATTTAGTAAACAAATATATCCTGGTGATTGTAAAAGACCTACGCTAGAGATGATGTTAATTTATGTAGTTAGCCTAGGAATCATTTCTCCTTTACAAATCGCTATCATGGATTCCTTTAATTTTAGTGAGAATCTTGGAATGGAGAGATGAGATTAGGGGAATGTTAGCATTTTGACTTTCTCCCATGCTTCCCTACTGTGTTTCTGATCCAGATTGCTATTTGCATGAAATAAAACATTCCATTATAATGAATGAGAGCTTTCCCTCTTGTGCAAAGCAGCTACATTTGGGTCTCTGAGTTAATCTGGGACTGCAGTAGAAAGCAAAGTATTAGTCCACTCTTAATTCTTATTCTGCTCCAGACTGCACCCTAGTTAACTGTTTATCAGTTTACAAAAATCTTGCATCAATGGGCAAACATGCAATCAATGTAATATGAATATGAATAGGGCTTTGTATAAGAAGTACATATGAATGAGAAGATCTATCTTCACTTGTTCTTAGAAAGAAGGTGCCATTTGTTGATTAATAAAACTCAGGGAGGCAGACAGTTTTGGAGACACAAGATTGGAGGGTTAGGCTCTGAGAAGCATTGAGTGCCTTTCCAGTGTTAGTATTGTCATACCACCACCACCCCACAGAATCCTTTTTTACTTTGCATCATAAAGCACATTGAACCAATGGTTTTTAGGAATGGGAATTAGGCTGAGCTAGTAATGTTGGTAGACCTCAATAGTGTGGTCTCCTGGTTTCTTGATCTGGAGCACACTCTACCTTGTGTGGACAAATCATACTAATAGTGGCTGAAGTCTCTCTGTATTCCATACTAGTGTGTGGGCAGGAGATCCTTAGTGCACTTGCTGGTAAGGAATACCAGCAAGTGCAAAAAGACCCTGTGTTATATAGACCTATGAAAAAGGGTTTGGAAGACCTATCAACACAAATTAGTACCACAGATATCAACTATTGAATACATAAAAAGATATCAAGAAGTGTTAGGAGAATGATTAATACATTCCCACCAAAGGAATATGTTCCTCTCTAACTACATCCATGCCAGCATTGTGGTGATATCACAGGTATCATATGTGATAGTTGGGACAGTTTTCTATACTACCTGTAGAATTTTTGAGTGCCATTTTGTTGCCTTTTTTGTGCAACATTTTGCCTTGCAACCCTAACCCTATGTTTCATGTAGTTTCAGCAACTGATGATTTTATTTGAATTGATTTTTATTAATGTCACGGTTCAGATTATTGTTACTATTCAGTTTAGGATGGTTTAATTTTTTTAAATCTCACAGTTCAACAAATCATTAAGATTAAGGTATCTTCTGTGGCACATAGAAGTCAGTCTCTTGTTTATAACAGTGAAAGGTCAGTGGGATAAACCCAAATAAAAAGATTAACTGGATTCTTTGCCCTGTCTTCATTTGTCTGCAGTTTCTCTTGCTGGCAGACACATTTTAGAGAGCCTGCAGGTTGGGTCAGTAATAGAAGATTCAACTTCTTCTCTGAACTGGATCCATTTTAGTATCTCTGCTCTTTACAAACGTCCAGTTTTTCCTGACATTGTGTCACAGTATTTCCACAATCTGGTAAACACTTCTACCATCTCACAGTTTATGTCCATTTCTTTTGTTTATCATGCAGACATATGCTGAACCTTTACTTGTTTGTTTTAAATACAGTGGCCAGCAGAACATTCGTTTCATGGCGCGTGAATATGAGTGATATGTTGAATGAAGCGTGGACCAGATTAGGATGCCTAAAATGGCACCTCAGCCTGTTAGGCGCATGGTCTGGTAAACCATGAAAGACCCTTTTGAGTGGACCTCCAGGAAGTACCACAGAAAGAACCCTCCCGGAAACTGCAAAGGCTGGCCTCAGAGGTGATGGCTAGCCCAGAAGAGGCTATCAGAGGTGTGTGGAATCAAAGTGGGGTTCTCGTAGAGCCTTCACACATTTTCCACTGCATTTGTGGTCCTGATCTATGACCTACCCCTAAGGTTATTTATGATTCATTGATATTTAGGATCCCTGTAATCCAGTGTGCAGCGGCTGTGTTTGGATTTAATCTCTCTGCTTGCTAGAGTTGAGGAACTATCAACTTTCCTATTCTGCTGTTCTTCCTTGCATATCAAAATAAATCCACTATTTGCTTTTGTAGAGAGGTGGGGAAAAACTTTTTTGACAGGGCAAATGGTTTGATTAATGACACCATGAATTCTTTTCCTTCCGTCCCACTACGTTTGAGAAACCCATTAAAACATTAATCTCCTTTGTCTTAATAGGTAGGGGATGAGGATGGTTAGCATTGCTTCCTGACTTCTGAGGTCACAGGCGCCCAGTTCAAACGTTGCCATCAGAGTGCAGCAGTTGCTGCTTGAAAACTATGCTGTATGCATGGAACTCAAATTACAGCCAGCAGCAGTGACCTAGATGTTATGGTTATTTCACATGTCAGTGCCAGCGGCATTTTGATTAAAAATGGAGAAAAGTTTGAATTAGAGGTACCACTTGCATATATTTTTATTGCAAAATAAAAGAAGCAACATAGGAACAGCATTAGCTGTGCAGCAGTGGTAACATGGAGACCTTAGCTAAACCTTTCCTTTTAGGGACAGTAATTGGTTTTCTTTTCTTTACTGCAGTACTTCTACCATATATATATATATATATATATATATATATATATATATATATATATATTGCTACTACACAATGTGCAGCACACTGTCTTTGCCTTGCTTGGGTAGTTTTGGGCCCATGCCCAGCTTTCTTACTCTAGATTTGTTGGAGAGGTTGAATGGAAAAAAAAAACAAAATATCTGAAACATTTTGAAATGGGTGGTCAAGAGTTTCTGCCTTCTTGATTCATCCAAACTTTATGGTGGAAAAGAAAACCTGGATTTTTTTTTTTTTTTTTTGTAAACCCTCCATCGAATTCTAGTTTTTAAAATGTCAGCTTGCAGACATGATCACCTTCTTTTTCTGTTCCCCTTCAATACACAGTTTTGCTGAAGGGAGTGGGAGGTGTGAAGAAGGAAGACAAAAGGTATGTGTGTTGGGGGAGAAAGTAGGAGGAAGGCAAAGCCACAGAGATGTAAGAATCCATGGTAGAACAAAACATTAATAGACCAGATTTTGACGGATGGATTCACCTGAGTCTGCTGGGCGAAATTTTCACTGAGGAGTGTTTTAACTGTGGGCGGATGTCTATAACACAGCTTCTGTTTTTGTTTCCTTCACTAGCCTTCACCCGGACAGGAGGAGATTTCTAGCAATGGGAATACCCAACCAGTGGTCCAGCCTCCAAAGGCTCAGAGCTTTGTGCAGAACCACTTTCAAGCTCAGTACAGGTAAAGGAACAAACAAATGAACTTTATTAATTAATCATATGACCGTATCAGGTTTACAAAAGATAAAATCATATGAAACGTTCAAGGATAAAAAACAAGAATAAAATAAAAATAACATAATTATTTGTCTCCATCACCCTTACGAGACACCCCGTTGAACAGCCCATCTGCTATTCACAGACTTTCTTGTATCATCGCTGTGCCAGGAATCTGTGGCGCCCACAAGAAGGGCCACCCGCTTTGTTCCATTAGATTCTCATTCAACTCCCAATAATGCAGGGACACAATTGGAGGGCAGTCACGCTGTTGTATTTTCAAGGTGCATGTAGCTGTGCTGTTTTTCTTAGAGAGGGCTAAGACTACATTGTAAAGGCACATTAAATGTTTTCCCCAAACTTGATGAAATGCAGAGGAGAACTGAATTTGGTTTGTCCCACTTTGTTTCGCTAAGGAAAATTTGCATTTGCACAAGTCTTCAGGCGGAAGAGCACTTGATTCCTCTGTCATACTGAACTGGATGAGGCAGCAAATGAGCTCATTTCTTAATATGCATGTGACTTCAGTTGCTGATAGTGCTGTTTTCTGACTGGCAGTGGGATGAAAGAACTAGGTGAGGAGCGAGGTTGGAGGCTCCCAACATGAGGCTGTTCTTGGAGATAAGGCTGTAATGAGTGGTAGTGTTCGCCAGAGATTTCTCCTTTCTGTGTGTACTGAATTGTGTGATACCTTGCTCCAGGCCACCACGGAAAAAGGGATGAGCCAGGGAGCAAATGAGATGATTAGGCTTTCAGGTTTATGTGCTATATACATCAGAATGGAGTGGACATGGTGGATTGCCTCCATCTTTCCTAGCATCCCAAGGGCAATGGAATTTCTTTCCAAGAAGCAGGAAAGAGAAGATAGCAGTCACGCCAATGTGGTCTCAGCCATCCAGACTGTACAGTCAGCACAGTTTTGTATGTGGTTTGTTTGCACATGGTCAGTGAAATGCCACTGTCGCTTGTGCAGTATGAAACCACACTTGTGCTAGTTTTTCTCAGTGTAGCTTCTAAAATGTGATTGTTTTAGGGTATGAGACCACTGCATTATAAGACAAACAGCTATATTCAGACGCTTTTGAACAATAAGGAGTTAAGGAACCCCTAAACATCTACTGCTTCTGAAGGAGTTACTGTTTTGAATTTCTTCTTGTTTATATTGCCAGATCTTTTCCCCCCCAGATTCAGCCTAGCAGATGCTATACTCCTCCTTTCAAATGCCACCCACTTTGTCACTTAAATGTAGCAGAAGTGCTACATCTTGAATATGGATGGCAAGGCCTCCTAGGACTGAAGATTTACAACTGAGTTTGTCCATTCTGTATTTCTCTGATAAATCTGAGTCTGTCTTTGGAAGAATCCAGTGCTATGTTTTTCCCAAAGTAGATTTATCACCATTTTCTTGAGAAGCAATTGCAGAATTAGGCAAACAGAATTAGGGGAAGTATACTGTAGGTTATGTTAGAAGTCTTTGGGTATTGCAAATTTATTAGTCCTTACAGTATCAATAAACTGCTTTTCACTCCAAAAGACACTCCAGTAAGAGTTCCAATCCCCTGAAATCTACAATTCTAGCCAGTGCAGTTTTACTTTATTAATGCAATCCACTTCAGAAACTTATGCTGCTGTCAAAATTTATTATTAAAAATGATGCTGATGAGTCAGGATAGTGAAGCAGTGAAGCAGTTTAGTTTTCCTGCAGCTCAGCTCCCCAATAGTTCCAGTGATGCCAAATTACTGGGCAGGTTAAAGGGCAAAATGTTCAGCTTTCTGCATTTTTGCAAGTGCTTCTACGATGGGAGTTGGCCTTTGTTGGCCCGTAACATCAGCCTTGTGGTTAGAATGTCGGACACTTATCTGGTAGTTTCCCAGTTTAAGCCTGTTCTCCTGCACAAAGCCAGCTGGGTGATCTTGGGCTAGTCATATCACTCTTTCTGAGCTCTTACTTTGAGTCCCCTTAGGTGTGAGAAAACTGAGGTATAAAAGCTGACCCTCCTCCTCCTCCACACCACCACCACTGGGCCTTTTCCCAAATTATATTCTGGAGTATGTACTTGCCATTTGCATGTTGGTATGCAACATGGTATGCCCCACCTGGAGCCTGCCATAGTCTGAACCAGCATGTGAATGGAAGGTCCCTATTGCAGTATATAATCTTGAAAATGGGCCAGTGCAGAAAGCGCCTCGGGTTTTTTAGTAGGCTGTCCAGATTTGCCACAGCTTTCTTCCAAAAGGAGCAAGTGTCTTTTAATTTTATGGTTATAGTTACTGTCTGCAGTGTTCTTTGAGCCCCATTCTAAAATAAAATCTGGCTCTGCCTCCATTTCTCCTCCCTCTGTTTGCTAGGAAGTAATGAGACCAGATTCCATAGTCTTAATTTTTCTTTTTAATGTTTAGCCTCAAGCCAGATTTTTCTACTCTCTCCTTTTACCCTCATCAAAAGGCTCCTTAATTCTTCTCTTTCTGCCACCAGAGTAGTATCGCCTGCGTTTCTGAGGTTGTTGATATTTCTTCTGGCAATCTTAATTCTGGCTTTTGATTCATTCAGCCTAACATTTCACACTATTGAGGTACTCTGCATGTATCCTCTCTGAGACCCTGTTACTGCCCTGTGACACACCCTGTGACCTCTGGGTATAGGGTGGGGTAAAAATGCAAATAAATAAATAGGGTGACAATATACAGCCTTGCTTCTTGTTCTCCCTTCCCAGTCTTGTACCTGTTGGTTGTTCCATCTTTGGTTCTAACTGTTGCTTCTTGACCCACATACAGGTTCCTCAGGAGACATGTAAAGTGTCCTGCTTCCCCCATCTCTTTAGGAATTTGCCACGGTTTGCTGTGATCCACACAGTCAAAGGCTTTAATGTAATCAGTGAAGAGGAATAGATGTTTTTGGGAACTCTTTGCTTTTTCCATAATCCAGTGAATGTTGGTGATTTGATCTCTAGTTCCTCTGCCTCTTTGAAAACCAGTTTCTTGTAGTTCCTCATTCATAGAATTCTGAAGCCTAGCTTGCAGGATCTTGAGCATAATCTTCCTGGTGTGTGGAATGAGCATAACTGTTTGGTAGTTTGAGCATTCTTTGGTATTGCCCGGCTTTGGGACATGAATGTAATGTGCTCTTTTCCAATCCAATAGCCACTCTTGAGTTTTCCAGATTTGTTAGAAGATTGAGTGCAGCAGAATCTTTTAGGATTTTAAATAATTCAACGGGAGTTCTGTTACCTCTACTAACTTTGTTGTTAGCAATGCTTCCTAAGGCCCACTTGACTTCACTCTCTAGGATGTCTGGCTGTAGGTCAATGACCTTACTAGAGTAGTCATCAGTCATATTAAGATATTTTTTGTAGAATTGTTCTGTGTATTCTTACTGCCTCATATTAATCTCTTATACTTCTGTTAGGTCCCTACTAATTTTGCCTTTTATCATTCCCATTTTAGCATGAAGCATTCCCTTGGTATCTCCAATTTTCTTGAAGAGATCTCTTGCTTTTTCCATTCTGGTCATTTTCTGTTTCTTTGCATTGCTCATTGAAGAAGGTTTCTGCAAAAAACCTGCATTCAGTTGGGCATATCTTTCCCTTTCTCCTTTGCCTGTTGCTTTCCCTCTTTCCTTACTTGTCAAGCCGCATCAGACAGCCATTTTGCTTTCTTGCTCTTCTTTTTCTGAGGGATGTTTTTTGTTGCTGCCTACTGTGCAGTGTTACAAATCTCTCTCAATAATTCTTCAGGCACTCTGTCAATGAGAGCTAATCCCTTAAATCTATTCATCACCTCAACTGCATATTCATTAGAGGTATTATTTAGGTCATACGTATAAGATCTAGTTTTCCCAAGTTTCTTCAATTAAAGTCTGAATTTTGCAATAAGAAGCTCATGATCTTAGCCACAGTCAGTTCCAGGTCTTGGTTTTGCTGACTGTATAGAGCTCATCCATCTTGGCTGCAAAGTCTGTCATCAGCCTGATTTTGGTTTTGACCATCTGGTGATGTCTTTGTGTAGAGTCGCCTTTTGGACTGTTGTAAAAGAGTGTTTGCTGTGACCAGTGAATTATCTTGACAAAACTCAATTAGTTTCTGCCTTGCTTCATTTTGTACTCCAAGGCCAAACTTGACTATTATTCTGGTTATCTTTGATTTCTAGCTTTAGCATTCCAGTCTCATATGATGAATATGACATATATTTTTTTAATGTTAGTTCTAGAAGCTGTTGTAGATCTTCATAGAAGTAGCCAACTTCAACTTCTTTGGCATGAGTGCTTGGGGCATAGACTTGAATTACTGTGATGTTGAATGGCTTGCCTTGGATTCAAGCAGAGATCAATTGATCGTTTGGGGGAGTTATACCCCAGTACTGCTTTTCTCACGCTTTTATTGACTATGAAGGCTACTCTATGTCTTCTAACGGAATCTTGCTGACAGAATTAAGTTCATCAATTCCTGTCCCATCTAGATCACTGACTCCAAGATGTCTATGTTTAATCTTTCCATCTTGGGTTTGAGCACATCCAGCTTACCTTGCTTCATAGATCTTGCATTCCAGGTTCTTATGCAGTATTGTTCTTTATAGCAACCCTTTCACCACCAGGAACATTCACAACTGAGCATCCTTTCGGTTTTTGCCCAGCAACTGCACTCTTTCTGGAGTTCCTTGTGGTTGTTCTGCACTTTTCCTCAGTAACTTACTGAATATCTTCAATCATGAAGGGATCATCTTCCAATGTCATATCTTTTAACCTTTTGATACTGTCCATAGTGTTTTCCTGGCAAGGGTACTGGAATGGTTTTTCATTTTCTTTACCTTTTTTTTCTGAACTGTCCCCTATGACCTGTCCATTTTTGGTGGCCCTTGCATGAGCTATACAATCCCCCTCAGCCAGGAGAAGGTAGTGATCCATGAAAGAAAGGGACATATCTACTATTGGGCAAAAGTGGCTTTTTGCCAGGGACCCACTGCAGCTGGTTGGCTGGTCCAGGTACATCCTCTTTGTCTGGTAGTTTGATGTTTATTTCTTGTTGCATTTTGTGGACACTTTTGTATACACTAGATACTGTTTCCTTTCATATCCATTTTATACTCCTTTCTTTTGCCAGGGACACATTCCATTTTAGAAAAAGTTCCTGGTTTTAAACCATAAACTACTACTGCCTGCCTCAGTTTGCAGGGCATATGGATGGGGTGATGGGAGCTGTAGCCCTTCAGTATCTAAAAGAGCAAACATTCTTCATTCCTGATTTGGATTTTCTGCATGTTCTGTATACAGTCAAGTGTCGATTTTTCCCAATGCTACTGTTGTTCGGTTGTCATTCAGTTGTCCCAAACAAAAGCAGTTTGAGAGAGCAAAAAAAGGTATTTCTCTGCTTTCTCTGCTTTCAAAGATAATTATGTAATTATCTATAAACCTGCTTTCTACGGTTCCGTCATTCACAGTTGCTTTTGATGCTCCCTCTCTTTTGCCATTTTAGTTCTTGCTTGTCAAGCTTGCTTACTATTTATGTTCTAGCAGGAGCTGTGAGAGCTGCAGCAATGGTGGGGATCAGCAGGTAGGAGGAGCACTCAGCACATGCCAGTCTCACCTGCCCAAAGTGTTTCCTTCTTAGAGTGGTTTGGCAAGACACTTTCATCTTCTCTTGCTGCCTGCAACATCCACTGTACCAGCCATTGCTGGCTCATATTTTTCAGGTTTTGTTTAGTATATTCTTTATGTCCAGATATTCTGATCCCAGTTAAATTCCATTTTATCCTTTAGGTTTTAAAAAAGTGAGATTTCTTTCTTCCTTTCTTCCTTTCTTCCTTTCTTCCTTTCTTTCTTTCTTTCTTTCTTTCTTTCTTTCTTTCCACCCCATATCCCAAGATCTCTGGGCAGCTTACAGTAAAAACCCACATAAAAACAAAACATTAAATACATACCCCATTAAACAACATAAAACAGCATAAATAGTTTAAAAAGTTAAGGGTTAAAACAGTGCTAGAGTGAATTAGTACCTAAAGGCCTTAATAAAAATGTAGGACCTATTGAGATGGTCTGCCCCGGAGACTTATGGAATCTGAGCGATTCCTGAATGCCGTGGGGCATTTTCCAATTGGCATGTCTGGTGTTCCTGTCGAAACTCTGGTTTCTCTCTGCAATCGGGAGATGAGCAGGGCTATTTACACGATTGCTCCCAAGTGCCCTCGACATGCTTGTGGATCCCGATAAGCCTCTTGGTACCCTGTGTGGCTACGGGCTATGAAACAGGAAGGTCGACGGCTAGAGCACAGGTGGCATAAATCCGGCTGTGAATCTGACTGAACACGGGTTAGAGCACACTATTGTGCCTACCATGTGGTGGTTACGGCAGTGAAAAGTAGTTTTTTCTCCACCACCATCCAGCAGAACTCTTTAGAGTAGTAAATGGCCTTATAAAACCGGGCTCAAGGAAGTGCAAGCCAGGGCCATTCAATATCTGCTGTGACAGTTTTGCAAAGCACTTTGAGGACAAAGTTGCTCAGATTCGTAGGGGATTAGATGTCACAATTGGGCACATCTGGTCCAATTCTTTTGGATTAATTTCAATTATTACGGCCTGAGGATGTGGACAGGCTGCTTGCGGGGTTGCAGCCGACAATGTGCTCTCTGGATCCTTGCCCCTCCTGGTTGATAAAAGCTAGCCGGCAACTAGGTATGACTGGATGGATTCAGGAAGTGGCAAATGCCTCTCTAAGGGATGAGGTGGTTCCACTGGCCCTTAAACAGGCTGTGGTGTGCCCCCCTCCTGAAGAGGGCCTCCCT
>MTQE01002208.1:48815064-48827709 GCA_014337955.1 Aspidoscelis marmoratus | reverse complement strand
TTCCTAGGCAAGGTGCTAGAGAGAACTGTTGCTGTTCAACTGCAGACATGCCTGGAAGAAGCTGATTATTTAGACCCATTTCAATTTGGTTTCAGGCCTGGTTACGGCATGGAAACCACCTTGGTCCCCCTGGTTGATGACCTCCTCTGGGAGAAAGACGGGGAATGCTACCCTATTGGTTCTCCTGGACCTCTCAGTGGCTTTTGATTTCATTGACCGTGGTATCCTTCTCAAGAGACTGTGGAGTTTAGGAGTTGGAGGCAGTGCTTGGCATTGGTTCCACTCTTATCACCAGAGCCAATCTCAGATAGTGGTTGTGGGAGATATTGATTCAACACCCTGGGAACTCACTTGTGGGGGTTCCCCAGGGTCAATCCTATCTCCCATGTTATTTAACATCTATATGAAGAAGCTGGGAGAGATCATCAGGAGATTTGGAGTGAGGTGTCATCAAAATGCAGATGATACCCAGCTCTATCTCTCTGTACCATCTGAATCAGGAGAAGTGCTTGACAGGTGCCTGGAGGCAGTAATGGGCTGGTTGGGGGCCAAGAAATTGAAGCTGAATCCAGACAAGACAAAGGTGTAGTGTGTTGCAGGGTCTCCGGTCCATGTAGTTGAGAGATGCCCTGTCCTTGATGGGTTGCATTACCCTGGAAGGGACAGGTACGTAACCTGGGGGTACTCCTAGATTCCAGATGACGCTTGAAGCTCAGGTGCATGCTGTGGCCAGCACTTCCAACTACGGCTGGTGCGTCAACTGAAGCCTTTTTTGGGCAGAGATGACTTGGCCACAGTAACTTCCTGGTAACTTCCAGGTTGGACTGCCCTTGAAGACGGTTTGGAAGTTACAGCTAGTGCAAAATGCAGTTGCCAGGGTGCTGACCAGGACAGCTAGCCAGATGCACATCACATCAGTTTTAAAAGAATTGCATTGGCTGCCAATTCACTACTGAGCCCAATTCAAGGTGTTAACTCTGACTTGGGCCCCAAATATCTAAAGGAACGCCTCTCATACCAACCTGCCCATGCCTTAATATCTGGAGGGGAGGCCCTCCTGGTTGTCTCATCACCTTCAGAAGCTAGGCGGGTGGCCCCAGGCTATGGAATAGTCTCCCCCTTGAGGTACACCAGGCTCCTTCTGTGCTGATGTTCAGGAAGGCGGTGAAGGCGCACCTCTTCTCCAAGACCTTCAGCTAAATATTGGTTACATTTCCCCCACTACAAACACTACTGTTTTAACTGATATTGTGCTGTTTTTAACGTGTTTGGTTTTTAAATGTTGTGATGGTTGTTGTTATTGTTTTGATATAGTTTTTTGGTATGCTGGATTTTATAGGTTGTTACCCGCCCTGACCTTCGGGTATAGGGCGGGATATAAGTATAAATATAAATAAATAAATAAAATAAATAATATGCACTAATCTGGCCTCCAGAGGAAGGGTATTCCATAAGTGGGGTGCCACATCTGAGAATGCCCTCCCCCATGTGTGGTAGTACGCACCTGGAGACTTTAGCATCTCTTGCTAGGATGGAAACAAAGACAACTAAGATGCTGTTATCTAACACAATAATAGGGCCAATAGTAGCTGTCATCATACTGCCCTAACTAGAGCAGTTACTTTAATCAAGGGCCATAAGTTTCCAGGCCAGCATATTCCTTTGGGCTTTGTGCAATGTGCCAAGACTTGTGTGAAAATATGGGAACAGTTCCCAGCCTGATTTTAGTTTTATGAGCTTTGATGAGCAGCAGCTAGGTTTTTTGATCCATGAAAAGAAACTTCCTCAACCACATTTGCATGGCATTGTGAAAGCAATGCACCCCATCTGTTCAAATCCATTCCTGAATGGTGAGATGTGTCACAGGCAACATCCTACCATTTTCCAGTACAAGAAAACGATATTACATACTGCAAGGTTGCCAGAGGGGGTACACAAGAAGGGAAGAGCATGAACTGGCTAGGAAACATCTTTGCTGAATGTAAATTGAACAAGGGACTGTAATGAAAAACTAAAAGCCATTTCCAGGGAAAATACAAGTGTTTGGTGAGGAGGTTTTGAGCTGAAATCATTTTCAACTCTTGACACTCCCTGTACCACCGCTTGGGTGCTGGTTGAACTACCATGGAATCTGAGGTGACTTCAAGATGGCTTTGAAGGTGTGATGGTTCACATGCCAGTCATTTTCTCCCTACCTATGAACATTTTAAGCTAGAGCAGGTAGAGAGACAGTAGATGGGCCACAAATTACCCTCTTGTAGGTACTTTTGAGATGCTTCTTTGCTATACACCAGTGCATTTAGACTGTTTTTAAGGCGATGGTGCTAATGACTCCTGTGGGTCTAGAACTGAACTGTTTGTGTGTTCACACACAGCAACAACAAAAAAGGCAGAAGTGCCTTAGAGATGGTTAGTGAGTGGCCCTCGTGTTCTCATCAGCAGGTCACCCAACAGCATTGTTCTCTGCGTTAGTAAAATGTAGTGTTTTAATACCATTCCATAAAACAAGAGCTATAACATTGTTTTTATTTTTTGTTTCTTGTAGAATTGCTGAAAAGGCAAATTCCATACATATAGAAGGAAAGATTTAGTCTCTCCCTCTTCTTATATTAGTTTTCTATGGCCCTTTCTACACTGGGCCTTCTTCCAAACTGTATCCCAGAATAGAGGCTGCTGTCCACATGCTAGTGCAGACTATAGCATGCTAAGACCAAAGATATTGTATGGGCAATTTCTCCCCCTTCCGTGCTTCCCTGTTCCTGTATGGTATGAAAAAGTAAAGGGGGCATTGTTTTAGTGTGTCTGTGAGAACTGAGAACTGCCTTGCGAAGCTCTCAAGGAGAGTGAAGTAAAGACTGCACAAGTGCCATGTAGGCAGTGGTTTCCGTGTATGAATGTAATGTGTTTATTTCACATTTAATTATGATCCAGAGGCCACAAGCAACGAAGACCACATTTACCCCTACATAGGCACTTGTTCCTGCTTCAAATACAATGTTTTGCTTTGTGACCTATAAATGAAATGTTTTGGCTTAGAGAGAACCTACAGCATCACTCTTGGAAGCATGTTTGCAATTTATATCTTCTCAGCAGTTTAGCATCCAGACCTTATCGAAGGGGATTCTGCCTAATATTGTCTTCTTTGTAAGGGTGTATCCAGACTTACGGATACTGAGCAATCTGATGTGCAGTCAGGGCGTGGGCGTCACACCTGACACCCGATACTGCATAGCGGCTGCACATTATGCCGCCGCTACTTTGAATTTATGTACTGAGGAACGATGAGCACTCGCTCCGCAGTTTCAGGTAACTTCGAATGTTCTCGACAGGACGGCGAGAACAGCGAACGAGAGCTGAGCCTGCAGGTCAGTTCCCATTGACTGCCCCATCCCACGTGACACAGGCCTTCACTGTGCATGCCAGTGAAGTATTGCAGCTTCCTCTGAGAAAGCTTTGGGAACACTGCTTGAATCCAGACAGTGCATCATGGCTTCGCAGCAGATAATCTGTGCATTTTGTTATAACTGCAGATTTCATCCACTAATCTGGATACTACCTAAGTGACTTCCCTTTATACACAGATTCCTCTGTCTTAATGGCAGGCATTTTACTAATTCTTAGTAATAAATAATTCACTTGTCATAGTCAGCCCAATGGAGATTTTCCCAGGGCTCTTAACACCACACTGGGATATAGGGCTTCACTACATTTGGTTCTATTGAGTGGAGGAATTCCCCCTCCCCCTCTTCTGTATAGGGGGGCAGCAGATGTGGGATATAGAAAAGACAAGCCCCTGATCCCCAGCTTTCATTTCCAAGCCACAGGCTAGTGCTGCTTTGCTCCGCTGTGACACTGCAGCCATCTCCATGGCAACCCATTGTGGAGTTTGAAAGCGTGGCTGGCAAGGTGGTAACTAGGAAAGTGCAGGGAGATCGCGTCCATGAACGTGTGCTTGTGCAGACCGTGGGGATTTATTGCTTCAGCTCCTCATTTCCCCTGCTATTAACTATAGGAAAGGCCCCAACTGGGGCAGAGTGTGGAGAGCTCTTGGAAAAAACTTGCAAACTTAATACAGACTTGGGCCGACACTGGGGTCGCTTGGATTTGAGAACTTCATAAACAATGGTTGATTCAGTCTCAGAAGCCACGGTGGGAGTTTCACTGTGAATACATGTGAGGGCAGAGTAGAGAGAGGCTCTGTGAAGGAGCAGGACTCCATTGTCTCGTAGGCCTCCTGGTCCTTCCGCATGGCTTAGCCCAGTAATTACTGCATAAAGAAGTAAAGTTTTTCTCCATTTTGAACAACCTTAATGTGAAATTTTATCGTTAAGGAAAAGGGCAGAGAAGTGGCAACGGAGTCTCTCAAGAAAGATTAAACACAATGGAACACACAAGGCAGTACAGTTTCGGTGGATTTGAGTGCAAATGTAGCACCTCAGAGTAGTGTCTCTCTGGGTGCAAAATTGTTCCTTGATAATGCTGTTGGAGAGTGTGAGGAAGGGTTTTAGATCAAACAAGCCTCCTTAATACACCACTGAACCTCATAGGCCTCTTAAGTTCATCTTTCCCATCACGTTGGTTGAGAGCGACATGCAAAGTGTGCAAAATCCTCTCATTCCCAATTAATCCCCTTCCAATTAATGCTTATTAGAAGAGCTGCTTTCATTTTCCGCCTGCCAGCTTCAGGTGCAACAGCGCTCTGCTCAGAGATTGCTGGCTCTGATACATGGCAAAGGAAGAAAAATCTCAGAGTTTGGCTCAATTTTAATTTAGAATGGAGGAAAAAAGGAACATCTCAAGTGGGGAACAGATGTTTTCCATTAAAAATTGAGCCATTAAAAAGTTCTGATAGACAACTTCTTCAAAACTTGCTATCTGGGGAGTGAGCTCAACAGGATCTTCTTGTACCAGTGATAACCATTTTGGGATTCTTCAGCAGAGTGTTTTATCAATATAAAGCAGAACAGTGCTGGCTCAGAGCAGAGCTCTGCCTAATTCAACATCCCTTTTTCTTAGTGCTAAGCTAAATGCTTTGTGTGTGTGTGTGTGTGTGTGTGTGTGTGTGTGTGTGTGTGTGTGTGTGTGTGTGTGTAAAAAACTCTCGTAGTAGTCACAAATCAGTGGGCTCTCCTCTATTATACCCACTACCCAAAATTTTCAATAAACGGTCCATCCAGAGAAGGGAACTCAAAAGTTCATATCCTCAAATCCAGAATGGCCGAAACTGGTATGGATTTTATTTTATTTATTTTAGAATTTGGGCTTTATTGAACTGCAGTCATTAGCGCATGCAGGGGATGCTCTGGCACAGAGTATCTGTACTGTATGGAGCTGTTTCTTTACTAGAAACAGCTCTGTGTGTGCCAGAGCATCCCCCACGCCATATAGACTATGCCATATGGGATATGCCTGTACTAGTAGCAGGGCTAGTTAACCCCTGGATGCTCCATCTGCATGTTCTCCTGTTTGAAGACACGCAAGAGGAGCACATGACTGGAGGTGCAAGCACAATGATGCGCCATGTTGCCAAGTTGCCTGTTGATGGTGCCGCACACGTGCTATCAGTGGAGTTCTCCAGTGATCTCTGTCTGGGTGGCCATTCACACTAAGCAAGTTTTGAACACTCTAGCTCTCTGCAAATGTGGACGTATAGAGCATTAGAGCATTCTTATGAATGGAAGCAAAGTGCGAAGGGGCTTTATATTTTGCCCTTCCCCTCAAAGGTCCCAGGACAGGCCACAACCGTAAGAATACGATATATGGGACATTAAAATGTATTTAGAATATCATAGGATGGGAATTTCTGATACGTATAGGTACTTTATAGATTAGCTGTCATCCTCAAGATGCCATTCTTTTGAACAGTTGCCAAGTGGCAAAATGCAAAATTAAAACTCCTTGAGGCTATGGGAAAATGCTTGCCACTATGACCTGCCTTTACTTTTAAGGACATTCCATTAGTCTGTTTTGTCCCTTTTCAGTTATAACAACAGTTCTTCTGTTACTAGAATGGATGTCTAGGTACATCTTCCAGACTGGGGAACAGGCAGGATGCCTTTAACACCATTTGCTGGGATTTGAGAACACGTGAAGGTTTGCTCTTGTCTTCTGCTTGAGATGCCCATGAGCAATTGGTGGGTTACTATGTGGGACAGGATGCTGGACTATATGGGTTGTGGCCTGATCCAGCAGCACTCTTCTTCTTATGTCCTTTTGTTCTACATTCTATGTATACTTGATTCATACTTTGGCTGGGAGAACAAAGCTATCTTTTATGCTGCTTCTTTATTTTGATAATCAAAACTTGGGGGTCCTTTTTGCCCAAATAGTATCATTCACATAACAACACTCACTGTTCCACAAATAAGTATGGGCAAGCAAAAAGTGGTATTCTAAGCACTGTTCTGTTTTGCTGTTCTTTTACAGGATATTGCTTAGAGCCCCAGGAGTTTGACCTCAGCTCTTTGTTGTCATCCCAGCCCTGGAAGTTTCCCAGTAAAGCACACTTCTTTAGGGTCAGGTTTTCTAAGAAAAAACATCTATTCCACCTTGATAGGATCTACTGTCTTGTTAGTTGGCTTAGTATCACAGCTTGAAGATCCCCTTTTCTCTTTTGTACCTGTACACACACAGCCCCTGCCCATTCATCCTTTTTGATTTGGGAAAAACTTGTATAGGACTTAACAGTTTTCTTAGTTGATTTACTACATTGCTTTAAAATCAGGTTTCCTAAAGTGCTGCCTTTTGCATTATGTACTTCCTTTTTCACCTTTTTATTTGTGTGCATAGGGAGAGATGGATGGGGGGGGGCGGCTTAGTGCCTGAAAGAGGCACTTTTGGCATCTTTTTTTTTTTCTGAGATGCTTCTGAAGTCTGCACCAGAATCCTTTTGGGACCAGAGCATCATCAAAAGGGGCACAACAATAGCATCTTTTTACTTTCCCCACAATGGTAGTGAAATTAACTGGGAAGGTGGGATAGGTGGCGGGTTCACAGTTTGGGCGTGCCCAGCCAAAACGAGCAGCTTGAAATGTATGCCTCTATGCATTTATTTAATCCTCTTTTTAAACCATCAGAGCTGTTGACTATTACAACGCTACATAATAGCAAATTCCTTCAGTACATTATGTGCTGTGCAAAAAGTACTTTGTGTTGTTTGTCCTTTGTTTGTCATGACACTAGAACTTTCTCTGATCCATGAATAATTTTTTGTCACATTTATCTTGAGACATCTTATAAATTTAATTTCAAAAACCCAAATGATACGTTCTTTCTTTATGGGGACAGTGCAGTAAGCCATTGGTGGATTAGTAAAGCCTGAGGAATGGACTAGGGTTTTGAATGTTTTTTCTCTGAGGCACAGAGGGAGTGGGTTTGTGCATAATGTCGCTCCTGTTTTGAACAGAAACGTGCATTTTATTATTCTTTTATTTAAATTTATATCCTACCTTTCACCTGGGAGATTCAAGACAGCTGAAGTAAAACATTAAAACACATTAGTTAAAAGGTATTTATTGTTAAGTGCTGAAATTGATTGCCACAAGATAAAACAATGATCACTAACTCAGAGGTATTTAAAGGAGGATTGGATACATCCTTAGAGGATACACAAAGCTAGCAATGATTACTGGTCATGATTATTATCTCCTTTGTGAAGGATGATATATCTTTTGTATTCATGTTCTCCTTGTAAATTGTTCAAAGGCTTCTGAGTAGCTGCTATGTGAAACAGAACGCTGGACTACATAGGCATCTTACTCCGGGGGAGTCTTTCTTTTGTTTCTGTGTTCCCCCTTGAAGGAAAGTGAAGAAATGTAGATGTGCCATTTCTGCACGAAGCGCCCCATTGTATGTTGCAGAAAACAATTCACATTTATACAATAATGAATAGAAACAAAAGATTGCTGATTAAAAAAGGGGCTGGATACACTTGTGCCTCTGTGTAAATATGTATACAGATATAGTAAGTAGTTCCCAAGGAGTATGCTGACTATCCTTTATGTTATTGGGAAAGTATTCATTTGCCCTGGATTATTTAAAGGTAATAACAACTAACATGTTCCTCCTCATGTTGAACCCTCTGAATTGGAAGAACTTGCTCTTATTACAGTATAGACCAGTGATGGCGAACCTTTTGAGTTTGGTGTGTCAAAATTCGCAAGAAAACCTAGCTTAACTCAGGTGCTGTGTCACATCTAGAAATATCCATAATTTTGTGATATTTGCAGCTCTAGTAAAAAACTTATATTTTTGATATATGTATTTTATTAAAAGCAAAAACAAATAATTCTTTACATTGGTGACTTTTGTTGCTGAATTTTGTTTGCTAAATCTTCAATTGAAAGTTGGTATTTTGTACACTTCAAGAACAAGCAAGCACTACACGCTCAGGTGCCAGGGCTTGGTGTGTCATCCAAAAGGGCTTGGTGTGTCACCTGTGACACACGTGTCATACGTTGGCCATCACTGGTATAGACGCTTGTCATTTACCATGCCATGGTTATTATCAGCTTTAAAGGGATGGTGATTTTTTCAGGGAGAGGAGAGAGTTATTGATATTACCTAATTCATTCTGCAACGTATCTGGTTTGGCCCTTGGCTTTCAATGTTGACTACAGCTTCCCAGTTGGCAAAGACCAAACATTCAAAAACTTTACACACTGAAGACTTTGCACATGTAAACAATGAGTTTTGGTAGTCAGGGGATTCAGTTGAACCCACAAAAAGATGGTCACTCTTATCAGTTCATGAATTCAGCTCACCCTCCCCTGATTAACTATTAAGGGCATGATAGGGAACTGCTTCCTAGAAGTTTTCAGAAACATTTTCTACTCTGAACAGGCTGAAATAGTCCATAAAAAAAAATTAAAGGAGACTTCCGACTCCTGTGCAAAAATGTGACAGACTGAGTTTTGTAGAAGCAATTTTATACAACATTGGAGCAGTTTTCTTGCCTGTAGTCTGAAACTGGTATAGGGTTGAAACATGCAAATTGGCAGTATTTAACTTAAAGTTTAATTTGAAATGCATTCTGTGGTTAAAAGTGTAATTTCTAATTCTCAGTGTTCATTCCCCCCCTCCCCCGAAAAAATCCCACAATTATTTTTCTGTCTTCTGGGTATTTATTTATTTTTATGCCACAGAGCAGAGTTTGATCTCTTCAGGTAATCTTGTTAGATATAATCCCATAAACTGACTAGGTCTTCCAGTGTGTCAATCCCATTAACAGCTGCTCTCACTTCTGTTGATCTAGTACATTCACACCAACCAAAAGCCAGCGCAAAGAGGTGTGAATTCACCGCTTTCCTCAATATATACAGAGAAGGGTTGTGATGCACCTCAAGGGGGAGACTATTCCATAACCTGGGGGCCATTACCGAAAAGGCCCTTTCCTGGGTGCCCACCCATTTCACTCCTGTGGGTGGTGGGAGAACCAGGAGGACCACACCTACAGATCTTAAGGCACAGGCAGGTCAGTATGGGAGAAGGCATTCCTTTAGATATTTGGGTCCCAAGTCATTTAGAGGCTTGTAAGTCAGAGTTTACACTTGAATTGGGCTTGGTAGTAAATTGAATTGAGCTCGAAAGAACAGATAGTGACTTTTGTGTGGATATTTTGGTTTTGGTTCTGCTTCTTTGCTATTTGCAACAGTTTAAATTTCATCCTGTTTTATTTGATTCAAAATGTTTCCCAGATCCCAGCAGAACTCTGGAAAGGGTGGTGGAAGGAAGGAAAGAGAGAGAGAGAGAGAGAGAGAGAGAGAGAGAGAGAGAGAGAGAGAGGAGCATCAGGTTCTTTTAATATGTTTCTGTGTTTTACGGAATGAAGGGATGTACATTGTCAAATTGATGATGTAAAAAGCTGTGCCTTTTCCCCCAGACCTGAAAGAGGGAGAAAAGAACATGCTGTAGGTGGTCTAGCGTGCCATCTGCGTCTCAGTAAGTATTGTGACTTGCCCTTTCCATAAAGGTGTCAAGGGAATATGAAAGGTCAAGTGCTTCCTCTTTTTAACCACTAACGCAGGAAAAATAAAACTTCTCAGTATAGTGGATATAGAGAAATGGACTAAGTCTCCACTGGGTTCTCTTGGCAGGAGACAGGGATCAAGGCTATAAATGCAATCCACTATGCACCTCGTCTGCCTTCCGCTCTTGCCACAGAATTCCTCAGCAGGAAGTCTTCAGCATTTAAGTTTTAAAGTTCTGTGAAGGACCTTCATCAGTGGATTGGCAATCATTTCCTGCCCCCTGAACTTGAAATAGCTCACTGTTAAAGGCTTAGTGGGTATTCCATCCCTCCATGTTGTTCCATGCCATGGGTAGAGCTCTTTCTAGTCAGCTAGCCAAGCTTATCCTCAGGAGCTGCTATTTCTATTTGCTGTTTCACATGTATATGGTTCATGGGGGTGGGGAGGGGACATATTTTCTCTAGTGACCATTCTCCTCCTTACTGCCTCTCCATCTTCAGAGCCTTCAGTGATTTGTGAAGCACCCTCTGATACAGCTTTGGTGATGATGGGAGCTAAAAATACTTCCAAAAAGCCAGATAAAGTAGTGCTGGCTCATACCTTGATGAGCCAAGGGTTTGGGCACAACCTCCAAGTATTACATGGGGCTCCCTCTCCATCAGGGAACCCAGGATGGGTGAATACTATTCCCTGTCTGTGTTATTCCCTTCTTCCTCTCCTCTTCTGGCTTCCCTTCAAAATTACACTAGTATTTTGGCCAAATAGAGATGCCCAGCCCTCCCCTTCAGCCTGGGGCACCTTCATTCCAGCCTCAAGCTGCTGTTCTGGTACCTGTGCCTGAGCCTGGCTCTTACCACTTGCTGTGTTGTTCCTTCTGGGGGGTTCCAGTGAGGAGAGGAGGCCTTCCAGCCTTATCCTTTCTCCAAAGCCTAGGGTCTGACTGGCAAAGAACCTCATTTAAACCAATAACCTCATGAGGTCTGAGCTTTCTGTGACAAATCAAGAAAGGGACCTTGTGGTTCTGATAAATGGCTCAATTAAGGAGTTGGCCCAGTGTGAAGTAGCAGTGAAACCTCCCCTACAACTGTGTTGCTAGGGGTGATTAGGAAGGGAATATAAAACAACTTAGCAAGTGTCTTTGTGCCTCTTTGTAAATCTATGGTGAGACCACATTTGGATTATTGTAAGCAATTCTGGTCACTGCACCTAAGATAAATAGTAAAAGGGCAACCAGAAAAATCAGGGTGCAACGTCTAGGTCACTTCAGCCATGAAAGCATACAAAATGATTGAGGGGGAAAAAATCATATCTCTATTGCACATCATTAGAGCCAGGGGGCACTCTATGAAGCTGCAGGCAGGGGAGTTAGCATTAAGAAGAAGAAGAAGTATTTTATGCACCAGAGGGTCATTGATCCATGGAATTTACAACCAGCCTGGGTAGTTTTAAGAAAGTTTAAAAAATTCATGGAGGACAGATGTGTCAGTGGCTACTGGAATGGTTGCCTAGATGCTGCCTTCATGTTAGAGAGGCAGGCAGGATACCTGTCTTCCAAGTACTGAAATTGTAAGGCCCTTTCATCTTCAGTGCTTCTGGTTAAGCAGCTTTCTCAGTGCTCTTTCTGACTGAATAACAGCTAGGAGGTCTTCTCAGGCCTCAGGATAATTGGGGACCTGTAAATGGGAGATATGGTTTATGGCTGTGTTGGTGACCTGTATCTGAGGCTACCTTGATCAGTGAGCTCTGGATTAACAGTCAGTCAGTGTAAGTATAAATGCCCATTCTCTCCAGCTTGAGAAGTTCTAAGATAGCCACAAGGACCTTGGTAAAGATATTTGGAACCTAAGAAGGACTTGGAACTGAAAGTAGGAAGATTGTGGATAGGCACACTGCCATCCTTTCTTGTCTTCCCTGGTGGAATTTATCTGGGATTATCTGTCCTCCTCACCCTTCAGTTTAGTACCCTGAAGTTTCAGGTCATGGCTTGCTCTTCCATTCTTGATGTGTCAGGTCAGTCATCAGTGTTAACCCACCAATTGGCTCAAAAGTATTTTTGGCAGTGGAGGTGGGCTAAGTCCCTATTTTCCTTAAAGAAGGGACAGATTTCTCCTCCGCTGGTTCACTTAGATCCCAAGGGTTGTCCCTCAGCAACCCTTAAAAGATGTCTTTCTTTAGAGCCCTTTGTTTCCATGACATATTTTTAGTATGCACAACTTTATCTTGATGAGTTTGTTCCTTCAGATCTGACTGCCTTACCCTCTTCACAAGCCACCCTTTACAATTAGACTTCATAGAGACAAAGCACACTCTCTCCTCTTTCTGTCCATGAGTTGGAAAAGCTCTGGCATTCCCTGGATGTGTGATGTGGTTGGAGGATCTACAGGATATTCTGGTGTATAAGACTACTTTTTAACCCAGGAAAATCTTCTCAAAAGTCGGGGGTCGTCTTATACACTGGGGGTTGTCTTCTTATACAGCGAGTATATCCCAAACCCTATATTTTAACTGGAAAAGTTGGGGTCGTCTTATACACCCAGTTGTCTTATACACAAGAATATATGGCTACATATATTGCACCAGAGGCATTTGGATAGTAAACCCTCTTAGTCTTTATCTGCTTGCATCCCATGTAGAACATAAGAACATAAGAACATAAGAGAAGCCTTGCTGGATCAGG
>MTQE01002208.1:48776953-48796156 GCA_014337955.1 Aspidoscelis marmoratus | reverse complement strand
TCCAAGCATGCCTGCAGCTGAACAGCGACAGCCCTCTCTAGAACCTTGCCAAGGAAAGCTATGTTAGCCACCGGGCGATAGTTATTTAAATCTTCTGGATCCAGGGAGGCCCTCTTCAGGAGGGGGCGCACCACAGCCTGTTTAAGGGCCAATGGAACCACCCCCTCCCTCAGAGAGGCATTTACCACTTCCTGGATCCACCCGGTCATACCTTGCCGGCTAGGTTTAATCAGCCAGGAAGGGCAGGGATCCAGAGAGCATGTTGTCGGCCGCACCCCTGCAAGCAGCTTGTCCACATCCTCAGGCCGCAATAATTGAAACTGATCCAAAATAATTGGACCAGACAGTTCTCCGGATGCCTCCCCTGGACTAAGTCCTATTGTGACATCTAATCCCCTACGAATCTGAGATACACACAGTAGGATTATGCAGCATTACAATTCATAGAATTATAGCATTGTAGAGTTGGAAGGGACCTCTAGGATCCTCAAGTCCAACCCCCTGTTCTGTGCAGGATTTCCTGAACTATCCTGGACAGCTGTAGGTCCAGCCTTTTCTTGAAGACCTCCAGCGAAGGAGACTTCCCCCCATGGCAACCTATTCCACTGACTCATTACCTTCACTGTAAGGAAGTTATTCCTAATATCTAGTCTGTATTGACTCCCTTGTTCGCACTTTTGATTCTGATTTTACTCTCATACAGCACCCGAAGTATCAGTTGGTATCATTTTATATTAGATCTGATATTCTAACATCTCTCATAGCCGCAGTCATGATGCTTTTTCTTTTGGTTACAATCTGGTTAGATCTGACTCCTGGTTGACTGTGTGGGCACTTCTGTGAAGTTATTTTTGGCAAAGTTATATAGAAGTATTTTGCCATTGCTGACTTCTGGGGACAGGCTGGGGAATAAAATCTGTGCCCCTCTGGTCTCTAGGCATCTTGCTTTACTACTGAGCTAGAGCCACTCCTGTAATGGTGCTAAGTACCCATTCATGACATTTCTGGCATTTTCTGTGTTGTTATTTCATTGAATGCTGCTTTTGCAGTCATGTGTTTGTGTGTGCGCATGTGCATGTTTCCTGCGTTATACAAGGTCAAGAGGTTCCTCACAAATAGTTCCACAGTCCAGGAAAGAAAAAGAAATCTAGGGCTGCATAGCTGTCAAATAAGAAGCCCTGTCCAGTGTAAGTGCTAGAAATGTAAAAAGGTTGGAGTCTTCTTTTGATATGCTCACAGTCTTGGTACCTTCTATTGAAATGCAACATAGTATTGTTACTATTTTGGCTGTGATGCTTTTATAAAAGAAGGGAATCATTGCACTGTTATCTTCAATCTGATTTTGTTGTTGTTAGCCAGTATTTTTGCTTTTTGCAAAGTACTAGACTGGCTTCTTTTTACTGGCCCCTGTCAAACTGAACTTTGAATTTATTTAGCAGTAAAACTTAGTCTTTTCACACTTGGCCCAGTGGGACAATCCAAATATGCTCCCAAATGGAGCATACACTTTCTTAAAGCTGCTAGATAGAGATTCTTCTTGGACACTTGTCAGTCTCCCGTTTCTGAGTAAGCTTCAGTTTGTGTGTATATACCAACTCCCACTTCATACATCTGAAATTAACCAAGTCTTTTCCTAAGTTCTTGGTGCTTGAATAAACTAAGGTTGTGATCAGACACAGCAAAAAAAAAAAAAGAAAAGAAAGAAAAGAAAGAAAGAAAGAAAAGAAAAGAAAAGAAAAAAGAAAACCAACTCTGAGCCCACGACTTCCTCTTTTCTTGAACATTCTGTTCTGGAAAAGGTGGATGAGAGAAAGGCTGGGAACACCAGGACCACACGCTGTCTCTCTGAGGTGCCTAAGAATCTTTAATGGTCTGTAGTGCTTTCTTTTTCCCTGCCTGCAGTACACTTATCATCCTGTTCATCAATCTATACATTTGTAAATTGACTTCTGGTAGCAATTCCGTTCTATTTTCATTTACAACCACCCAGGGAGATTGAGGTTATGTTCCCTGTCTTTTTTCCTTGTAAAGCCCCATATTTTAAGTCTGTAAACTTTAACAACTCCCTCCAGACTTTTGTCTTTATCCATGGCTGGGCAAAACAATGAGGCTTGGCTCTTTTTACTGGGAAGCATTATTAAGGTGTAAAAAAAGGGGGGGTGGAGGGAAATCTCCACATTTGTTCTCATTTGTTTTCAGTGATTTCCTTTTTATGACTAGGAATTGCCAAAACTCCTGCAAACTGCACTTTGAAGTGGTTAGACAGTACATTTTTTCCAAGACAGCTGTCACCAGCAATCTATGGTGAAAATGACATGAAATTTATTTGCACCTGAATGTCCAGAAATTGCACTGGAAGAAATCTGAAAGCATGAGCGTTTCTTTTTCTTTTTATGAGCTAATCTGAGATAGTAACAACTGATCTGCTTTGACCTTTAAAGATTTTGAACTTCTTTTCTTATCCTTCATTGCTAACATGATAGTTGAGAAAGTGCATTGCACCTGGATTGGTTTTTCCTTTGTGCCCGTAGGCTGCTAAAGTGGTCATCAACTTCTGAATGCTGCTATGGCTTATTATTTGCTCCCTTGGGAAAGCAATAGAAGCATTTTACTAGGCCTTCAGGCACAGCATTCGTACACTTGTTCTGCATATTAGTCAAAGGCAAAAGCCTCAGAATTACCCGTGACGCTCAGCTCACATTTGCTAGGCGTTGGGTAGCAACCAGTTTCCTTATGTCACTTCCAGTGTCTTCTAGTCTTTATATCATGATCATTGAAACAGTATCTGTTAAAGCCTTTTTAGCTAGACTAAAAGAATATGAGAAAACCCTTCTGAATTCTGTGTGGAGTTGAAATTAACCTGTCTTCATACCAGCATCTTTTGGTGAGGAGTCCATGACAGTAAGATTATATCTGTAACTAGCAAGATCCTGGTTCATCTCTTGGGTGCGGCACAGCTGTAGTTACTTTGCACTCTACAGAATATACGGATGAATGTATGTATCTTCATATAAGCTGCAAAATGCAAGGAAGTGTATTATTTAAAAGCTGAACTTTTTTAATACCCATGGTTAGAGATAATACAAAACAAGGCTTAATCTTTTGAGTTGCTTTATGCTTTGAATTTCAATAGGGTTTCTTGTAGACAGGTCATTTGGGACTTCACAGCTTACAGTAGGTTCCAGTATGTTGGTCTGTAGGCTCATCTCTTCGCATAAATCATAATAATAATAATGTTTATTTATAACAACCCTTTCACTAAGGGACGGTACAGTGTTAAAAATTACAGAAATAGTAATAACATAGCAATAAAACAATCTAATAATAATCAGAACAATATTAAAATCAATCTAAGAAAATAACAATAATAAATTCCCAAAGCGTCATTTCATCAGTCGCAGATAAATATTATCCACTGAAATAAGTCAATTTAAACTTAATCATGAATATTAAAAAGAAAGGTCTTCATACCCTTTTGAAATTGAACCAAATCTTCTTGTAATCTAAGGACTTGTGGAAGATTATTCCAAAGGCGAAGAACTAAGTCTTGGAAGGCTTAGAGTTTAGAAGTTACAGTGTGAGTTTAAGGAACTACTAAGAACACTTTGCCTGCAGAACGTATCTAGCTGGGGGATACCACTAAACTCTAGATCAGTGATGGCGAACGTTTTGAGCTCGGTGTGTCAAAATTCGCAAGAAAACCTAGCTTAACTCAGGTGCTGTGTCACATCTAGAAATATCCATAATTTTGTGATATTTGTAGCTCTAGTAAAAAAGTTATATTTTTGATATATGTATTTTATTAAAAGCTAAATTCTTTACATTAGTGACTTTTGTTGCTGAATTTTGTTTGCTAAATCTTCAAGAACAAGCAAGCACTACATGCCCTGGTGTCAGGGTGACCAGGTGTGTCACCCAAAAGGTCTTGGCATGTCACCTGTGACACGCGTGTCATAGGTTGGCCATCACTGCTCTAGATGCTAGATAACTTGGAGTTTGCTATCTAATGGCCTTAAAGGCCAATACCAGTAGTCTGAAATGAATTCTGGGCCACATTGGGAATCCAGTGCAGGGACCTCTTAGGGGCTGAGATATGAGAATATTTTGCTAAGCCCAGCACTGTTCTAACCGCAGAGTACTATGTGAAATGTCAATTATTGAGTAATAACAATGCAAGATTAGCTGGACAGAAGATGGATGTGAAAGTGAGGGCTGGTAAAGCCCTGTACTATCAAGCACATGAAGTTTGCTTGATAAAGCAAGGGCAGGCCAGATCACCGTGGGAACATTCACATCTGACACATGCACAGCCATTGCCACAGCAATCTGGGGCGTTTTCGCACTAAGGCAAAGACGCCTTAGAACGCTTCGGCCCGAACACGTTGAGTACAGTTCCCCATCTGCACTGGCAGGTAAACGACACATTCTGAACGCATCCTTTACCTGCCTACATGTGAACAAGGAACTGTACTCAACGTGTTTGGGCCGAAGACCCTCCCCCTGGCCTCCCCAGGGGTGGGGAGGCCAGTCGGGTCCCTTCCCTGGGTTCCCGCGGGGTGTATTGGCCTGGATCAGGCCAATGCAGGTGGCAGAGCCCCCACCTAGCACCCCCTACCCAGCACCCCACACCCTACCCCGGGATCGCGAACATGTGTGAATGGCGCTTACCTGCTGCTGCTGGCTCGATTCTGGCTAGAATAGGCTGGCGGCATTCTGTGCATGAGCACGGGGCGGCCCCTCATTGGTCGGGCACCCGTGCCTGCGCAGACGGCTAGTTGAGGCCAGGCGGGTGCCTAGCCGATCAGGGGCTGACCCATGCACATGCACAGAATGTTGCCGGCCTATTCCAGCCAGAATTGAGCTGGCAGGAGCAGGTAAGCGCCGTTCATGCACGTGCACGACCCTGGGGTGGGTTGAGGGGTGCTGGGTGAGGGGCCCACCACCTGCATGGGCCTGATCTAGGCCGATGCACCTCGTGGGAACCCAGGGAAGGGACCCAACATGCCTCCCCAACCCTGGCAGCAAGGCAGCCAATCTTGGGAGGCCGGGAGAGGGGCCCAGCTGTCAGAGGGAGAGCATGCGAATGCTTTCCCTCCGTGGCAGCTGGGGGCGTTCCAGAATAGTTGGAACACGTGTAGAGCACCTTTTAGTGCTCTGCTTTTGGAAAGTGTCTACGACGTGTTTGACACTTGGGGCAGCCTGGAACAGATCTGGCTGCGAATGCAGAAGGGCAAGTGCAGCGTCCCAGCATCTCATAGATGCGCTCCAAACTCCCTCATGCTAAAAGGCCTCTGGATACGCCGTGTAACTGCAAAGTCATTGTTGCTCTGCCATGTTTGCACCTGGAAGAACTGCTAGCCTCTCCTGGTCAAGGCATGGGCCACGTTTTTGCAGTCCACAGCTAGACTGCTTTGGGGAGGGGTTATCTTATTCCAGGGTGACAGTGGAGTGTGGACACCCTTCCCCAGTGAGCAGACTGTCACTCACCAAGAGGTATGAACTGGGAGAAGATTGAAAAATATTTGGAAAGAAGAGCAAAGAGGGAAGCCAGAAGATAAAAAATGGTCTTCTGGGTGTAGATTAATCAAACAAGCAGGATTCACTTGGAGGGAAGGAAGGAGGGATAAATGGGGGAGGACTGGGGGGAACAAGATAATTTTGGAAAGGGAAAGGTATGAAGAAATAAGATGAATTTTTGATATACATGCAATCAAGATTTCTTTATATATGTAATTCATTAATATTTCCTTAATAAAAATATTAAAATAAACTGCAATTATTCAGTCCCAAAGCGTCATTCCAAATAAAAATCCTAGAATCTGTCTAACTCAAGGCTAAGCACACAAACACATTTTATGCAGTTAAGCAAACTGGTAAGAAAGTTACCTATGCGACAAAGTGCAAATGCAGGACCAAGAGATGGCTTTGATGCATTTTAGTGCACAATTTTATCTTCCCATTTCTTTTTTCTCCTGTTCTTACAGGCCTCTGAATGTCACTCTTGTCTTTCAATCAAAAAGGCAGCGATTTGTCCGTGTGGGTCTGGCTGTGCCACTGTTCAGCACTGTGGCAAAGCTGAGGGAAATGGTGGCTGAAGAAGGCAAGATCTCGCCTGACCAAGTATGCCAAACTATTACCTTAATTCTTTCTTATGCTCTGCCATGTCCTGTGAACTGCACATTTTGTGCATATGTCAGCTATGAAAGTTTTCCTTCCTCTTACACTTTTTGAGTATTCTGAAACACTCAAAAATGATACCCCTAACAGTTTCATTTTGTTGCAGGTGATCTTGGCTGAGTTGGGTCAATCAGGGTTCCAGTGCTCCTTCTCAGATGATGAAGATCTGAATACTATTGCTGAGGGGGACAGTGTCTTCGCTTTCCAGGCTCCACTCTCCTTCAGCAGGACCAACTCTTCCCGCCTCTCAGGTATTTCAGCTATTTGGAATGCCTGTAGTTTCTCCACACTACCCACTCTCCTTGGGAATCTCATAAAGGTGCTGAAGAGAGCCAGGAGTATCAAGTGAAATACCTCACAATCCTGGCTATCTATTGTACTTTGTGCTTCTGTGAACTGCAGTTTCCTATATCCTTACATAAAACCACAAATGCCCTGCTGAAATGAGCCTGTGGTCCATCTAGCCTGGCACTGTGTTTTCACAGTGGCAAAAAGTTGCGTTTGGAAGCCCACTTGTAGGATATAAGTGCCAACCTTGCCCTGCTCCCAGGTCTCGCAGCAGCTGGCCTTCAGATGCATGCCTCCCTCTGTTCACATAGACATCAGAACTAGTAGCCTATGATGGCCCTCTCTGATGTTAAAAGGATTAGGTCCTTTTGAGTCAAATAGAGGGGGGAAATTATGTGGCATGTTAAGACTAATACTTGCAATTCCTTTGTTCCACTGCAGTTACAGATATTTTTCTTATGACAGAGTGCCTAAAGACCAAACCAGACATAATTCAGCAGGTCTGCCTGCTGCTGTAATACAGAGAGCAGCCTGCAGAGAAATCTGAGTTAAGGAATAAAAACAGCATGTGCTCAAGAGGAGCAGAATCCCCTTTTCTCAGCTTATCTTCCTGCCTCCCCTTTCTTTGCCACTGCTGTTGTCATGTCTAGTTCTTAAGGATGTGCTAAACTGCAATGTAAGGAGTTGATGGAATTTCACCTTTCACATCTGTGGCTTTTAGAGAGACAGAGGGATAGAGGGTGAGAGAGGAGAGGAGTGAAAGATGCACATGAGAATATGTTAAAGGCAAAGAAGCGCTCACCAGTACTCCCACTGTTTGTCCTTGAGTATGTACTTTTCCTTGCTAGCTGGTCTTGCAGCCAGGATGGGGCAGGGCTTTGTAGCCCAATTGATGACATCATCACCCCACCCATGAAGATCCTGTTCTTAGCCCAGAGAAAGGCCAAGGAGAGTGTTTGGCACCATGTAGTGATGTCATTACTGTTGCCGCATGGCCTCGCTCCTGCCTGTCCGCAAAGAACAAAGCCTCAGAGATGGACAGGGAGGGTGCCAGTGAGTACTGCTTTGGCAAGAACACATTCTCATGCTCACCTTTCATGATCCTTTGATTCTTTCCTCTCTTTGGGTTGTTTGTGTTGACAAACTGCTCGCTTGACCCTGTGGAAATAAGACAACTATACAACAGTTGTGTCTGATGACAGCCATAGGACATTTTGCATTTCTGTATCCAGAGGCCGAACAAAGCTATAATTGCCAAGAATAATAGCCATAGGGCTTGGCATGAGCTCAGGTTGTTATACCACTGGATACTTGTTGAACAATAGCGCATGGGCTTCTGCCAATGGGTAGGAGAGTATTTTTCACCCAGAGGGTCGTCAGGCTATGAAACTGACTAGCAGACAAGTGGTGACAGCAACCAGCCTGGATAGCTTTAAAAAAGAGTTAGATTCATGAAGGTCAGGTATATCAATGAGTACGAGAATGAATGCCTAGGGACTGCCTCCAGGTTGGAGAGACAGACAGGATGCTTTTTGAGGCCGTTTGCAAGGAGTCAAGATCAAGAGAATGCCTTGCCCTTCATCTTCTGTTTAAAAATACCCAGAAGCAATTGGTGGGCTAATGTGTGAGACAGGATGCTAGACTAGATGGGTTATGGCCTGATCCAGCAAAGTTCCTCCTATGTTCTTGTGTTGCAAATGTGGTGGTGGCAGCTTTCAGATGCCGGTAAAAAGGAAGGATAAAGTCTGATGCCAAAGGGAGCCAAGAATGTTTTCCTGCCTTGACGGGATCACAAGGAGGCCCATAATACTAAGTGAAGGTTGAGTCTATCCATCACGCTACTGTTGTCTCACTGAGGCAGCATAGATTAGCAACAGTCACAGCGGATAACCTCAGGATGAGAGGGCATTAGCAGCACTAAGCCTTTGTCTCTTTAACAGCCTCATGTTAAGATCTGTAGGCTAGTGACTGCATCATGAGGCCACTGGGAAGTACCCTTTCCCTGCAGAGTCCAAAATAGGCTTTTATCCCCCCCCCCCCGCTTTATTACCTAACCAAGCATGCAGAAGCATTTCTCCTTGATTCTGTTCTGATTGCCTGTTGGCTTTGTGGATGAGGCATGGGTGGAAGATTATAAAGAAGTGTGAGGCAGCCCATCAAGGAGGGAAGCTTTTAAATTGAAGCCCAAGTGTAAGCTGATAGCTGAACCTACTGCTTCTGAGGGGGAAAAATTATATCACTGGTGTTCTTGATCAACATTACTGTCCCTTTCTTGACCTGCCAGACTGATTTCCCTCCAAGAGTTTTCCATTTACCTTCATCCAGATAGCACTTACTTGATCCATATCATTTGGATAATCTGGAATAAAGCATGGATAATTTGGAATAAAATGTGTCCTTATGTGCTTTATTCCAATGCAGATTAAGTAAGTGCCGGGTGGATGGAGTTTTAGTTTTGTAAACACAAATAGATCCTCAGCCCCAAAGGCATAAGAATAATTTCCCCCTTCTTCTCACTCAGTGTTACTGACCTGGACCGAGGTAGCTTTTTATTTGCCAAACTCGTCTATTTATGGTGTCCTGAATCAGAGCTGAATTGATCATTTTAAACACCTCCTGAATGAAACACTTGATTATGTGTCACTCTGTATCATTTTTTAAATACTGTCTTTCAAGTGGAATGACCCAAGTTAGTTTATCCCCCGATATATACAAAATAACAGAAAACAGAATGCATCGACTTCATAATGTAAACATGTGTATATTAATACTATTTTAAAATGTTTAAGAAAATAAAGCATTATGTAAACTGGTAACATAAAGCCTAAAACATGTGAAGTAAAGCAACAATAACAATCTGTGGGAACTGTTGGATGCCTAGGTGGACGTTAGTTATTGATCTTGAGACATTATTTGTTTGCATAAGTTCAACTTTGATCTAAGGGTGTTTTCAAAGAGGTTTCTGTGCTTATGTTTGGAGGTAACCCTGGACAGCTTTCTGAATATTTGAATGCTCCAGCTCATTGCTTTTCTGGCACTTCACTATTGGAACAGCCAGACGAGAGGGATTTGTCATATTTCACACTTTTCAGGACACATTGGCATATAAGGCACACCTGTGATTTAGCAAGGAATATTTAGGAAACATAAATAAAAAATAAGATGCAAGGAGTTTAGGAGACTTTTTTCTTTTTTTAAATGGGTCATATAGCAAAAAAATGGTAGTTTACTTTGACCAGTTTATCTATGCTTTTCTTTCATTTCCCCCAAATATCTCATTGCTGTGAGGTTAATTTTCTCCCCTCTGCTTTCCATCTGTTCTATATGATTTCTTATTGTAACAAAGATAAATAAAAATATATAGTTTTTTGCAATAGATAACTCACACATATTGTTCTGAATTTTTGTTTTTCTATTTTTTTGCAGAGGATATAAGGTCTTATTTTATCAGTGAAAAATCTTTTAGTTTGGTATGTTTTGTTTTTCTAGTCTTGTTGCCAGTGTGAATTCTGTCCTATTTTGGCCTGCTGTAACAAAAAAAATCCTATATACTAAGAATCATACTGATTGTAATTTATGACTTTTGCACTCCTCTTGGCTACGCATAGACTTGCTTTCTTCAGCCCATTAATTGATGCTAGGAAAACTATCCAGAGGCACCATATTAGCTCCTTCTCAGAGCATGAAGGTCCTGTTCCATCAGAATTCAAATGTTCTGAGAACACATGATCTAGTTTTGTTCTTAACTGGGAACAGGCTCCTTCTTGAAAGAATTTTGACCCCTGTTCCTAACGCTAGAAATACCTTGTTTTGAGTGCAGAACACTCCAGTATGAAACACTTTATACATCTTAACCAGTTTAGTACTATTAGTTCAATTATTGGAATAAAAGTAAAAGAAGTGTGGATTTTTTTTCTGACAGATCTTGAGTTCTTCAGTGTTACGTGAACTGGCTTAATTGGTTTTATACTAGCTTGGGGAATTAGACCTTTCCATGAAAGGAGTAGGTTAATCAGAAAATACAATTGATCTGGGATGGATTCATCATGCAGATGAAAGTAGAGAGCAGAGCTCAGGATGCTGAGAGTTCAAGAATTTAACTGTCTTTATTAAACAACACTTGAATAATAGGCAAAATAAGACAGAATGACATTATGCAGACAAAAACAACAAAGCAAGAGCAAGGAAACACCAATTACTGTCAATCAAAAGACTTTTCATTACTTAATTGCAAGGTGTTTACCAGATTAAACAGTTGAGTGAATTTTACTGGGCTCCAAGATTCTAAGCTTTCTAATGCTGTAGTCCTTTCTAGACCTAACAGAACCCACAACCTAGCCCAAAATTCCTAAGGTCCACCCCAGCACTGACCTTGACTTCTTCTTCTTCTTCTTCTTCTTCTTCTTCTTCTTCTTCTTCTTCTTCTTCTTCTTCTTCTTCTTCTCCCCCCCCTTTTTTGAAGATCAAGCGATTTCTACTGCCACCCCACATAGCAGAAATTCCAACCAAGACACTGTGGTGGCTATAAAATAACAGAGATCAATGGAAAAGTCTTACCCTTTCAAAGGCCAATCCCAGGGTTTTACCGAGACCACCACAGGGAACAGGGAACTTCCAGTGAGTTTCCCTTTGTTCTTTAAGCTTGGAATGCTTGGAATTTCTGAGTGTTCTCAGAACAACTGGCTGTTTTGATGAAATGCTTGGAACATTTTTGAGTCAGAGCAAAACTCAGAAGTGCTCTGTGCACGTTCCAAAGAAGTAGTTTGTGTGATTATAGTCATTTTCTTTGCAGGAATGATCAGGAAAGGAATACACAGAGGTGTAATAGGCCTAAGATAGTACTAAGGTTGCTAAATGCCATTAGCTACTGTTCAAGTAGTTGACTCTGCCTAGAGTAAATCCAGTAATCTTTGGTGCCTCTAGATGTTCTAGACAATAAATGACCATTGCTAGAATTGGCTGGGGGGTGAAGAAAGATGCCGTAGCCCAGTCTCCCTTCTTAAGATTTAGTGAATGTGATTTTGGAGCCACTTGAAATGAATGGTGCAAAGTTGAGAGCAGTTTTCTTCCTTAGGTATCCACTGTTTTTTCTGGAACCAGTTTCACTTAATTTTGGACAACATAATGGCTGGTCAGGGATTAAAGCTAGTAGCCTGGAGAGTATCAGATTGAGGAGGACTTTTGCAGAGGTGTTGCTCACTTGCAGTCAACAGTATTTTACAATTAACATGCTGCCAAAAGGGAACATGCCTCTGTTTTCTGATTAGCACAAGAGGCTATTTCTGGCTTTCTGGCAGGCAGCCAACCAACCCCTGCTTCAAAGGGTCAGGCCTGAATCAAGATAAATTGGCTTTTCAGTTTGTAAAGGCAGCTAGAGATTGAAGGAGCTCAACACGGGCTGTTGTGAATCTGGGATTGGCAAAAGGACGTATTTAGGACAGAATCACAAAGAGAAGCGATATGAAACTCTTGTGCTGACAGATTGGACAAAGGAGTGGGGAACTTATATGCTGGTCTGAGCTACCATATAAGAGAAAAGTCAGAACAGGAAGTCTGCAAAGAGCAGAATATTTCAAAGTGAAGAACTGCTTTGCTTTTAGCTTCATATTGAGCATTACAGAAAACATGTCCCTTACCCAGGCTTGTTAAGATTGACTTGGGGAGTTAGATCTTGGGGCATCAGAGGATAGAATAAGAGAATGGCTATTGACACCGTCTTCTAATGGTTGGGGAGAGCCAGTTTCAGATGTGCCTGGGAGCAGCAGCAAGGATTAAAATTAGGCATGCAGGTATACCTTTTCTTAACTAAGACATATGGAACGAATGAATAAACTTTATTGATTAGTCGCTTGACCATATCAAGTATCAAGTATACAAAGATAAAACCATAGAAGAATAAAATCAGTATAAACAAGAGTAAAATCAGGTCTGTACATATGTTATAGTTACATATCCTCATCACCCTTACAAGGCACTCCATTAGACTCAATGAAAAGTTTCCTGAGCCGGGCTGCCTTAAGCAAGTACAAAGCTACCTTATATGTTGCCTGAGCATCCTCTCCCTGCAAAAGGTAGTTCACTTTTTGCTCTGCATTCCAAAATGCCATATTTTGCAAAAGGGGATCAAGACATATGGAAAATAAAAAGGTGCTAGCTCCTTAAGTCTGGTCACTGTTTGCAGCTAAAGTTTGGAAGGGCCGGGGCTGTTATTTTCACTTAATAGTTCACTTGTTGCAAATATTGTATGCTTTTGCTGACACTGAAGTATCATATTTTGTGGTTTGTTTCTGGTTATGTGTATACACCTTTAATCAAACATGGCTACTCTGAACTATTGGAATATACATATATAAAAGCAATAAGGAAATAATTTAATTAATGCCCCTCACCCACATGCAAAACAATCTTAAAATTGGGTGCCAGATTAGAAATATTTTTACAGCCATATATAAATAGGAGGATTGGTAGCAGGTTAGATGTCATATTGCCCACATTGTTCTGACGGTTCTCCACATCCTAGACATCCAGTACCATTTCCATCCCATCCTAGAAATCAGGGTTGTCTAGTCTATGGTTTTCCAAATATTGCTGACCTACCATTGGAAACATTGGCTGGAACTTAATGGGCATCGTAGAGCTACAAGATCTGGAGGTGCACAGATTTGCCACCCTGTCAGAGATGGCTTAGTGGAGATCATTATTTCAGAACCACTGAATTGGAAGATAATTTAGAATAAGCTACATCCATTTCTGTAATAGTTTTCCAGAAAGTTTGATTTTGTGTTTTAAGTAGAGAGTGAAATGCTTTGAGAAGAAGAAATGTCTTGATGGTAAAAACAGCTTAACAGTATAATCAGTTATTGAGGGGTGCAGAGTAATGGAGGAACAGGGAGGCTCTTCTTCTCAGGAAGTCTTCAGGTAGACTTTTGACACTATTGAAAATTATTATTATTATTATTATTATTATTATTATTATTATTATTATTATTATTATTATTATTATTATTATTATTATTATTATTATTATTATTATTATTATGCTGGATTTTAAACCTTGCACTGGTTTTAGTATAGTCTGATACAGTTTTTAATATGTTCGTTTTTAAATGTTGTGAGCCGCCCAGAGACCCTTGGGTATGGGGCGGGATATAAATGTAAATATAAATAAATAAATAAAATTTTCTTCACTTAAGCAGGGAGGGTAGACTAGATGACTTACAAAATCCTTTCCAGCTCCATGATTTAGTGTCGCAATGGCAGTAGGATCATTCATACTTTGCAGTTTATGTAGATTATTTGCAGTCATTACCTCATTTCCCAAAAGATAGTCTTTATCAAAATTAAACCTATGATATGGGAATACATTAATGGGATGGTTTTATAAGCATAATCATTCTGATCCAGATCACAAACAGAATTTTGAAATTATGTTGCTATCTAATAGAATGCTTATTTCATCTTCTGTTGTTTTAGCTTATTTCATCTTATGTTGTTTTGACCATCATTTGTGTTTGAAGCTTATCATGGTGTTAATCAAATCCTGAAGCTTCGAGATGCAAGAGAGAAATATATCTTTGTACATGTCCCACCTCAGTCCCAGTACATAGAAAGTAAGCATGTGAAGGAGTGGGATTCAGTTTAACTTTTTCTAGCATGCTATCTTTCTCTGTATAGGATGAATGTGTGTATATGTGTATGAGAAAAGCATTCAGATGTGGGACCTCATCACACACTTTCAGCAATCCAAAAATGGTTTTACCACGTGATTCCACTCATCTTATATAACTTGGCTAACAATCTTCTTCAAGATCATCCTCATCCCAGAATGAGGTCTCTGTGATTTTTTGGGGGTGCCTGTGTTGAATTCTGCATAGCTGGGGCTTCAGCAGGACAGCTTGAGGAGGCAACTGGCTGAAGAAAGGAGAATGGGAATTGTTGGGCCTTAGGACTGGCAGGAAGTCTGTCCACATGGCTGTATTGTGGGAAGAATTAACTTGTATATGAAAATGAGGACTAGAGATGAAGTGCCATGGCAGTGATTTATTGCCTCTCTGGGCTAAACAACAGGACTTAATTGAAAAACATCAGAGGAGACAGTGTGTGCAGATCTGAGAAATGAAGTTCATGGCAATCCTGCCTTTTGGACAGGCTTGTTGCTGAATGGTTTTGATAAATTGCACAGCACAAATCTTGGGAGATGGAGAGATCAAGTTGCAAATTGGTGTGTACTGTGGACTGGTTTTGACTGAGAGCTTATTGCTAGCCATAGTGTACACTGACTTCTAGCTTATTACTTATCCAGCCCTTTGGGGAGGATAATTTTCATTCCTCTTTGGAGAATCATGAAGCTAAGCAGGAACATTTGAGATCCTATGAAGGCATGCTATAGATTTAGAACTGGTCTGAATCTGATTTTCCCATGAAAGCTTGAGATCCTAATCACAAAACTTCATGTTTTGCCTAATTTTTACATTTTGTCATGGACAGAAAAGATTACTGGGCAACTTGTCTATCTGTAGCTTCTGCAGAGCCTACTTGGAATGTTTTTCTAGCAACCATTTGGGAGCTCTGGGTTTATCTCTGTTTTGGGAGGAGGATGTTTTTCATACCAAATTAGCATCAGGGGAGGGGCAAAGCAGTGATGGATGTGCCAATTGAGACCTCACCTCTCACCAATGCCCATATTACTTTCATGTAAGAGCTGCCATCCTCCCAATAACAGCAGTAAAACTGGGCCTCCTCAGTGATTATTTGGAAACCATGCTGACCACGCTTCACATAAGACTCTGCTTTGCCTTGCTCTTACTCATGTGTTTCACGCTTCTCAAAATGTCCTGTGACGCAAGTCACTTTCTGTAATAGGGGCCTTGCCATTTCAAGTGATAAAGTTGCTTTCATTCTGATTCCTGCACCAAGATAGGTGTGAGTGGACTCTGAAAGTGCCTGTGCTAACTTCTTCCAGTTTGAGGAGCTGCTGCTAAAGATAGAAAGTTTTCCTGTCATGATTCTTTGCATAAATCCAGGACAATCTTCAGTAGGTGTAGGACATGGATTGTCTGAACAGATGGTTGACGTTATTCTTGGACAAGGTGGAAACGTTTTCAGGTCCCTGAAGTGGGACACTGAGTCTAGCATTTCAAGGAGCTGAGCAAGAATTATGTGCTGAACTAGGCCAGTCTCTTGATGACCAGGGCAGCTTCTTTAATGGTAATGCTTTTAAGGATTAAAGTATATACATTTATATAGGAGCATACATTTGCTATTGGCTTGTGACAACAATACAGCTCTGTTATTGTGAACTGCTGTAGTTCCCTTCAGCCTCAGATAGTTCAGAGGTGATGTCCGAAATATACGAGGGAAAATATTCTGCAGCATTTTTGTTTCTCAGTTGTATTGGGCAAAAAGTGCTATCATAAAATCACAGCCATACAATATTTAAGCACCTTTTCTGTACACTATCCTTCACTAGAAGCCTTAAATCACATATTTATTCAGGATCATGATGTTGATCCCACGGCATCACAGTGCTGGGACTCTCTTAATGTGAGAAGTCTCTCTGGAGATTTCACAGCATCCTTGCATTAGATTTTTGGCTGCTGAGACAACAACTGGAGATGGACAGTGGAAGCTCTTTGGGTGGTTTTAAATCGTACAAGTGTGTGTTGCACATGATCTGTTGGATATGAAGCTGGGGATGATCTTTCTTCCATGTCCTATATAGTGCTTGTGTTGTATGCATGTAGCACCAGTCTTAACTGACTGTCAGAAAATCACTCGCATTTACCAGTATAGTAGCTTCTTGTACAGCGTGGTGTTACGTTTCATAGTTCTGATTCTCCATGGTGAAGGAATTTCAACTTCTCTCATATAATGGGGTATCGTACAATGCAAAACAATGATGTTTGAATCAATGTATGGTATTTAAAACTGGCAGTTAAAGGAAGCCAACAGTCTTGCAGTTTCCTCTAGTATGATTTACATAATGTATTTTACCTCAGATGTAACCACTGCATAATAGGAAGGAGGGCTGCTAATTTGCAGGGATTTCTGAAATTATTGCTGTTCAGGTTACAACTGTAATGTACATGGGAAACAGTGTTCTTAAAATCTGAATTTCTGTCAAAGCTAGATTCTGCATCTGTGCGCAAAGGAAGTTGTGAGGCCTGGGGCTAATTTACAGCCTATGTGCTGTAAGTCAGATATGTCACTAGCTACTAGAATGGATGCCTAGATATCATCTCTGGGTTCGAGAGATAGGTAGAATGCCTTCAAAGGCCACTTGTAGGAAGTTGAGAGCAAGTGAGGCTTTCACCTCAGTCTTTGGCTTGAGAAGATCCAGAAGCAAATAGTGGACACTGTTCAAGGTGGGATGCTGGACTAGGAGGACTTCTTTTATGTTCTTATGTTTGTCTGTAGCTAAAATATTTTGACCTGCTCTCGCCAAATTAACTGGCAATATTCACTGTTACCTTGGGTCTTAATTTTCTTCACTGTTATAACTTTAAGCCAATTCCAATGAAAGCACTTTAAATGTGAGGGCAGTTGATAAGCCTCGTTTATAGGGCCCAGAGGAAAATGTGTTTGATCTGTCTGAATGCTTCCACATTAAAAGAGATCTGAAGTGATCAGGCTTGCATTCCCCCCTCCTTCCCTCCAGGTTCCTAATTAAGCACTTAATACAAAACACACTGTGTTTGTTAGAAATAGTAATTTTTCATTAGGTGTCCAGTATGTTTTTCACCTTCGTGTTGCCAAATGTCTTATTTAAATGTCCTGGAAGTGAAATCTTGCACAGTGGCCTTTGAAATTTTTTAAAAATGTTATTACTTTGCTTGGTATTTTGTTAATTGGTGAATTTGCTGTTAATTATGCTATAATCCTGATTTACCTCTTGGATATTGCAGACTATAAAGTTGACAAAGTGTTCTGTAGCACCTGCATATGCTGAAGTTCTCTAGCCAGTGAAAGCTTAGTGTTGTGATATATGGTTAGGTAGTCTGTGCTTGGATTCCTTTCTCCCATCAGTTTCAGCCGTCACAGCTAACAGCCAGGATACTGCCAGGGTCAAAGGCTGGGTCAGGGTCTTGACGGCTGTTCCCAAGAAACGAGGATACATGCTAATGGGCTGTAAAGAGCAACAGTTATGCTACATGCAGTTATGCATCATAGCTGCCATTCATTATGGCTTAATGGTGCTCATACTTGTATCTTGTCTGGATACCCTTTCCTCACTGGGTTGATAGTGGAGCCCCTGAAGCACCTGGTCCATTCTGTGGACCAGTCTCGCTGTGGTTGCATGTCCCAGTGAAACTCCTCAGTCTCACTGGGCAGTCGTTGAAATGGACCATGATATAAAAATGGTGCTGAAGCCTGTTCCAACCACACGCCACTTATAAGCATTTCCTGCAGTGTTCCTGATGCTTTGTGTGAACCAGCCACTTATGTGCAGATGGCACACAAGTGATTTAGTATACCCCTTCTGTGACACCCAGGACCATTTGCCAGGCACTTGGAAGTGGTGCCAGAAGTTCACTGTGGCAACTACAGAAGCCAGGAACTCTCATTTCCAGCCTCCATAGTTGGGGCCCTTGGTGTAGGCCAATGACAGATCAACCCATCCTGGGACAAGTTACTTGATTCAAATCAGCAGAGCACAAGACAACCCTCAGCCATAGTTGTACTGTTGTCAAAACAGGGTGCCATGATAAGAATATGTTTATTATTTAGGTGCCATGAGATGCTCTATTAATTTTTTTGCAGCTGACTAAACATGGGCAGTGAGGAGGCTCAGTGTATCTCAAAGATATTCATACTATAGTCTAGGGGCCCAAACTAGGAAGGTTTTAGTTCTCATACCTGCCTGCCATTACACACACATTGGGAAAATAAGGAGGTGGGCATTACTAAAAGAAGGAAGGACTCCACATGGGGTTTGTGGGAAGAGGCAGTTCTTTTCTTCAGGATATCCAACAGTTAGTTGTTTGACCCAGTTTTTGTCTAAATATTTTGGGTGCAGTGGAAATCCCTGGGTGCACACGGGAACCATATTCATCTTGATGCTATACCATTTGGATGTGTCATGTGTCTGACTTCTACCAGCTTGTGGGTAGAGCTGAAGGTCTTATGTTTTACTGTGATGACAGAATTCCACCTTCCAACAAGTGCTCAGTGAGTCTCACCCTTGTAATTACGGTATTAATACTATATCTCAATTTGGGATACTGTTATGTGGGAAACAGCTCTTGTGGGTTGGGTGTGGATTTGTGGCTGCACTTTGGAGTTGAAGGAAACACTTGTATTTGCTTGGCACATAGTCCTTCCATCATTGCTTTTCTCTTTAAAAAATGTTGCAGGCAGGGTGCTGTTAGAAGTCCCAGAAAACTTTGTAAATATGCAAACCACTCATTGACGTAGATAGACAGTAGAGGAAACTTTGCCTAAGAATTTCTTTGTGCGTTTTATTTCTCTCAAGGTTGCCCTCATAGTCTGCCCTCCTCTCCCAACACCTCTGAACCAGAAAATCCGCGTTTGGCTCACAATGGGGCTGTTTCATCAGAGTTCTTGCACCATGGAGGTGGCGGCAAGGTCTTGCTACTGGTTTGTAATGTAGCTGGGACAGGCCAGCAAGCTGTAAGGTAAGTCCCATTAGGTAGGGGATCTTCTGCTAAAACTCTTTGTTTCCAGAAAGATGCATTTTACCTGTCATCTGCCTCCCTCCCTCCCTCCGTCTCTCTCTCT
>MTQE01002208.1:48759167-48776863 GCA_014337955.1 Aspidoscelis marmoratus | reverse complement strand
CTCTCTCTCTCATATATATACTGTGTATATATATATAATTTTTCTTTGGGCTTTTACAAATTATGACACTGAAACCACAATGAGGGATGGGGGAAATATTGCAATCTGGGAGTGATTTCCTTGCTTTTTTGTACATAACTAGTCTCCTGCTTTGTGACTCTGACAGCCGGAAACAGTTGGATAGGCAGCAGCTGGTCTTAAAAAGAGCAGCTTCCCTTGTGCCATTTGGCACAACATCTGGGTTCTGTAACATTAATGTTAAGGCCTGATAAAGAAAGTATAGTGTCAAGTTAATTATTTTTTTACTTGTCGGCCGGTAGATTGAGAGATGAGGGGTACTGCTTTTGCCAGAGTGGGCTGGTTTGGAAGAACAGACATAGAATGTTTTGAGCTAGTCCATTGAATTGCTGTGGACCATTTAGCCTGCAGCACTGCTCTGCCCAGTGCATGCTTCTTTCTTTCACAAGTCTGTTTGTTCCTGTGCTGGGAAAAGGGAAGCCGCACTTGGTTCACCAGCACTCCATGTCTGTGAGAAGCTTGCAGGAGGGTGATCAGATGCAAAAGCACTGTAGGTAGGTAATGAATTCACATTGCACTTCCCAAATGTCATTAAATAACACTCTGCATGCTCGCAGTGGTTAATATGCTGTCATTGGCTGGGAAACGGCTTGTAACATGCTGGGCTTTATAGAGAGCAATTTATCTAGCAATGTTCTAAGCTCCCCTTCCCAGCTCCAAGGGGACTTTCTTCTTGTTGTTGTTTTGGATACAAGAACTACATGCCCTGATCCTTTCTTGCACCTAAACTTCTGTTCCATCAGTCAAACTGCACAAGGAGCCAGAAAGGCTCAAGAGAGATTCCTGTAGCTCAGTGGCTGCTTTTCATAGTAGCCGGGACTAGAGAAAAGATTATAACCCAAATTAGGGAAGAAGACACCAGATATCATTGTGCCATGTTCTGTCATGTGGCAATGTGGAGGCTGTGTGCTTCAGTGGAACAAATGATTTCATTTTGTAAAAACAAAGATTTCCTAGGTTTGTGCTGTAATTATCAGTTCTCTTTGCAAATTTTATATGATCCATTATTGTGCAAAACATGCCTAGAGTTCCAGTCTGTGGGCCTAGCTGAGAGGGATCAACAGAGGCATTTTCACTCTGCGCTTGGCGATCCCTTGAACACCTAGGATCAAATAATTCAAATCAACAGGCATACTGTAGGTGATTTCGTTTTTAAAAAGAGAAAATCCTTTTAAAACAACAACAGAAAAGTGTTGTAGGATAGAAAATAACAAAAATGCAAAATACACGGTAATTCTCTGATCCTGGAATTGATACAACTAGGCTTCATTTGCCTTTAGATACAGAATTAAGAGAAGTTATTTAAATCCTAAAATATTTTTGCCAACGAAAGCCAGGCAGAATGTCCCAAATCTTTTATAAAAACTATTGGATGATGGGAGACTTTCTCTCAAATAATTATGGTGCCTTTGAAGTGGAAATAAGATTTAACTTTCCATTTAGTCAATTTGCATAGTCCCTAAGCGTTCCTGCCCTTAACCTGAATTTTTTAAACGCCTTCCCTTCTTTTCCTTCTCCTCTCCCATTTTGTGCCAGAGAGCAAGATCTGATCACAGCCACTTAGAATAATTAAACAGAGAAAATTTCCAAGCAGACATTTGCGGTGAAATGGAAAATTTCCAGGGAGCTTATTTTGATTGGCAACAAGTTCAGTGAGACACATGGCAGATCATCTACCCACTTGTATATTGAAGATATGATTTCTGGTACTTCACATGCATATAAACTGGAAATGACCAAGCAAAATGATCTGGAGCATTAGAAAATAGAAACAGAAGTGGGCAAATAATATATGTACTGTCCAGTTCATCGCTTTCTTGTCTTAGCCTTAATGACTCTTAACTTTACTTCTTTGCAAAACTGAGCAATTTCAGAAATCTTATAGATATTTCACTGTTGGAGACTTGCTTAGAGTCCTTTGATGCACCCAGACTAATAAAAAGTTGGCAAAGATGGTTGATAAAATGGACAGTAGGCATCAAAGCAAATGAAATGGAAGAGAGGGAACACTCGCACAAATCTTTTTCTTGGCTCCTTTGCTTGCACCACCTCCTAGTGGTCTTGTAGTGATGTTGATGAGTTTCTCTTAGCCTACAAGTATGCAGAGAGGATGCTGTGATGACAGTCTAGTGAGCAGCAGCAGTAAAGCTACTGTTACAGAGTAATAAAGCATGAACCCACAGTTGCTCATAGTTCACCTCCTAGGTTATGATGCCTGTGATATTGTAGCTATATAAATTAAGAGGTGAACTATCTGAACAAACAGCATATATTGCACACACACTTCAAAAATACCAATGTTCTGAGGTCAGTATGTACTTGTCCTATCTAGGACTTCACAGTACTGGCTGGTCATAAAGACTATGACTTTCCAGCCAGGGAGTAGTCTGTAGGGGATCTTACCTCAATTCCAGGTACACCCATCATGAATACTATGACATTGAACAGTCATAACAACAACAGGAGTCCTGCTGGATCAGGTCACAGCCTGTCTAATCCATCATCCAATCTCATACAGTGGGTCACCAATTGCTTCTGGCAGCCATGAAATTGTCTAATTCATTTTTAAAACTTTCCAGGCTGGTTGCTGTTTCCACCTAAATTCCATAGACTGATGACTCTCTGGATGAAAAAATATTTCCCTTTAACAGTCCCAACTCTCCTGCCTATCAGCTTCATAGAGTGCTCCCTGATTCCAGTGCTGTGCAGTAGAGAAAGGTTTTCTTTATTCACTATTTCTACACCATAAATGATTTTATATACTTCAATTAGGTCCTCTTATCCAGTCAAGAGATTCCCCTGGAGCTCTTCACAGACTCTTTATTTACTACCCTGAACAATTTTGTGTCATCAGCATATTTTACTATTTCACTGCTTATCCATATTCCTAGATCATTTATGAATAAGTTAAAAAGTACAGGTCCCGGTACAGAACCTTGGGGGAGCCCACTTTTTATTTGCTCCAAGAACTGTCTGTTCTAACAAGTTGGTTAGGCATGATTTACCTTTGCTTGCTCTTCTCTGTGCATACTTATTTTATCCTTGTTGATGGCTTTTAACACTTGGCTTGTAACTGATGTTAAGCTGACTGGTCTGTAATTTCCTGGATCACCCTTTTTTTGAATATTGGTGTTACATTTGCTACCCTCCAGTCTTCAGGCACAGAGCCTGATCTTAGGAAAGCTTCTGGCTGTGTCCAGACTCACGCTATATTTCGCCATCCCTCTGAAGCTGCTTCCCGTCGGTCAGACCCGACGATCGGAAACAGCACAGGGAGAGCGCAGTCACTTCCGTTATGCCTGACAGGGCAATCAGAAGATGTACTTGTCCCACTGAAATGGCTTCCTGTCAGTCAGAGGGGATGTACCATTGCCCGCAATGGGGACATAGCATGTCCCGGAAAAAGCAAAGTAAAAAAACTCTGATTAGCAACTTTTTATTTGCACCCTTAAGTCACATGCTATGCTGCTGCTACAGGCACAAGAAAGCTGCGCTCCTTTGAGGTCAGTCTGGATACAGCCTCTATCTTTTGGATTAATGCCATTTTGTCTTGGCAATTTGTTAACATTAAGTTTACTAAGTCAGCTGAGGGGCTCTTCGCTGGTTGCCTCTATCCATTTTAATTATTCTGATCCCCTCCTTAAGATAGGCTCAGGTACAAACATATGCCCTGTTTCTCAGTGAAAATGGAGGCCGTGAATTCATTTAGTCTCTCTGAAATCTTTCTATCCTCTTTAATTATCCTTTTCTGTCCATTGTCATCTAATGGTCCAACTGCTTTCCTGGATTCCTGCTTTGATGGACTTAAGGAATTTCTTATCATTCCTTTTGTTGTTTTTTCCAGTATGCTCATCAAAATCCTTCTTAGCATTCCTGATTGCTATTTTGCATTTGTGCTGCCAGAATTTATGTTTCTTCTCGTGCTCGTTAGGACAAACCTTCCATTTTTTGAGCTTGTCTTACTTATAATGACTCCCCATACTATACCTGGAAGGCATCCTGGTGGCCTCTTGGGTTTGAAAGTGTGTTTTCTTTTTTTAGGTATTGAAACAAACATTGAAGCAAAGTAATTGTTCAGAGAGATCAATAAATCTAGGCAAAACATTCTATTATAGTAGAAAGGAGATATTTACAGCATCTATCGTGCAGATTTCTTTTTGCTGGACCTTTTAAAGAACAGTAACATTCTGCAATATGGATTTTACCAAGCTCTAATAATGATTTATTATTTGAAAAAAGAATGGTAGAGCTTAAATTTATGGTCAAGGCAGCTTACCTAGGAAAACAAAAATCCTTGGAAAGGTGAAAGCAGTAATATTAGGGATGTAGCTATCAATAAGTTATTTGTTCCTCCTTTTTCCATTTAGTAACATCCACAAGTATAAATTTTGGTATATGTGTCTTCTTGTATTGTGGCTCCTCTTGACTGAAAAATCCTTTTAATACCTGCTTGTGAGGGATGATAATAGCTATTGGATCTTTGCAAATCCAGATGACTAGAGCACAAGAGCTTCATGCAGGGACTAAAGGACTAAACCTGTGGATAAATCTCGCAGATGTTTTTATTGATTTGTGACATGAGAGAAAAATTTTGACAATATTATTCAAACAGTGGTATAAATTACTCTTGACATGACGATAGCCATAAGATTTTCGGGTTTTTACTGTTTTTTATAATTTTACAGGTAATTGGGCTTGGAAATGTTTCTTCCCTTTTGGCTCTTTTTGCACTGGCCCCAAAGACCCCATTAAGACCTCATTTTGAACCTGATCAGTACCGATCAGGATGCCCTGTCCCCACGCAAGACATCTTTAGGACCCCTCGAGTACTGGGGAAATTTAATGGATCCTTCAGGCTCTTAAATTCGGATTTACTGAAGACCCATTTAATGGCATCCACAATCCAGTCTTCAGCTGTAAAGACCAGATTGGAGGACTTGCGTCCGTACTACTTGCTGGGCTGATGGAGTCCAGTGGCACAGTGGGTGCCATTTGCAGTGGGGCAGCTTCAGCTCCACCCTGCCCTGCACGGCCTCCATAGCTGTCTACAGCGGCATAAGCAGCTACGAAGCCGTGCGTCTCCACCCCACCCTCTGTCGGCAGGTGTATGCCGTGAGTGACAGTGGTGCTGGCCAATTGCTGGCGAAATGGAGTGTTGGAATGGGTGCTACGGCGTATGCATGGCACCCCATTTAACACCCATTGCAGTCGGGTACTAATGGACCCATGCAGATGTATGGGGTCTTTGCCAAGATCCAGATCGTTGAGGGCCAGATTCAAGCCAGGACCCCATCTCCATGATCCAGACCTTCTTAATCCGGATTTCCACAGGTAAGTGCAAAAAAGGGGTTTCAGAGCCAGTGACATAGCTTCGGACATCTAGCAATTGGGGCGCTTGGACAGCAGGAACCAAACCCAAAGCATCATAGTTCTGTATGCTTTGAGCTCATGTTTTCAAGGGGAAAATATACCACTGCCCCATTTTCATTTTTTTTTAACTTTATCTTTAAGCTGGGCTTCATTCTGGTATACGTATACCAAATTTTGCAGCTTTTAATTCAAAGAGGAGAACTTTAGCAATTCTTACATCACTCTCTCCATCCAAAGTGAGTCCTGAATATATTTATTTATTTCATCATTGGTTAAACCAAGGAAAATCTTCATCAGGATGCCACACACTACAGGAAACATAAACTGACAGCTCTCTTATTGTGCATTGTCTGTGGTTTTTCAGGTTTGGCCCTCCATTACTGATGCGAGAGGATCGAGCCATGACATGGGATCAGCTGCAGCAGTGTATCCTGAGTAAGATGCGCTACCTGATGAGGAGGGAGACCCAAATGCAGGTGAGACTATCCAGTTAATCAGGTGCAGTTGAGTTTGCCTGTCGAAACAGGAGGAGGGAGTGAAGATAAGGGGCATGGGTACTGTGTTAAGCAGTGATGGGTTATGCCAGTTGGGACTGGTGAGATGGAGAAGAAATTGTACTTGGGCTAAGGAGGTGATACCAAACATAAGGACAAATAAGCTCTATTGGTAGGATGAGATGCGCTCCTACTGAATATTATGGATTCTGCAGTTCCTAGTCAACCCCAAACTGAGACATGTATGAAGAAGCAAAGGGCTCTGCCCATCTTTCTCTTATGGATTATCCTCTGGTATTAAATAATGTAGTCTTCTATAGAGGGCAGTGTAAGGTATAGAAGATGGAAAACTGTGAGAATAATTCTTGAATAAGTTAAGGAACTCAGGACAATTCCAGCAATTCGGGAACTCCAGCATTTTGCTGTCAGAGTGACGAACAGGACATGAGTGCAATTGTTCCCTCTCACACTTCATCCGTAGTAAACTAGTCTTCGAGGCAATCCACCACCAGTATGAGAAGTAGTTCACAGCAACATGTCTAGTGACTGTCAATAACCTCTTTCTTCCTAAAGAAAGAAATCATGTTGGGAGAAGGAGAGTAACATTAATCCTGAAGATATACACATTTATTTGCTGGTAGAGCAGCATCGATACCGAAATCACTGACATCTGTATGGCAGTATGACAAATAGATTCCTGGTTTGAGCACTTCTGGCCTAAAATTTCACAGAAAAGAGATGAAGTTGAGGCAGGGAAAAGCGGAGAGCGAGAGAGAGAGATATCTGTATTATTGGGATGGTGTACATTTTGTCATAGTTATCAATTATAGAACGGCATGAGAGGAAAACTATAGACCCATCTACACCTAAATTTTAATGCATCTTCAAGCCACCATCAGAATGAGAAAATACATTAGCAAAGACCAGTTTTTCTTCTGCATTATCTGAAAAATCATCTTTGGGTTAGCAAACGTGGAAAGGAAATGGCTAGTCACTTTGTTGGTGTGACAGTAGATTGCATGCAGATTAAAACTAAAATGTAGCGGTACCTAAAAAGCTTTTTAAGTAGTAAAAAGTTACTGAATTTCTCACAGGGGCAAATGACTCATTTTAAATGTTATGCCTATTTTTTCTGTGCATGTTACTTGCCTTTTGGAGTTGTTCTAAGTGGGTAGCATTTTAATTAAATTACAGCATATTAAAGCATAATTGGCTGCCACGAGGGACTTAAAATTAAATTCCTGTACAAAATGAAGATTGATTATCACATCCAGATCCAGGGTAATTTCTTGTAGATGTTTTGTGGGAATTCCTTCATAATAAGATTGATAAATGAATTTCTCTGGGTGGGGGGAGAACTACACTCCTTATCCTTTAATTCCTCTTGTTTCTTCTAGAATGAACATGTAGAGGTAGAACCTTTAACAGTGAGCCCTGCGAATTCTATATGCTTAGTTTCCAATGCATTCTTGGGGGTATACATTTATAAATAGACATTCCCCCTCCCTCCAGTGTTCACAGTGAACATTTGCAGGGGTTTGTGTATTCCTTTTATGTTACGCTAGTGAGTTCCCATTTGTTATGAGGAATGGCAGGGACTTTTGTGTTGTGCTTTGGCATGTCGAGGAAGAGGTAGTGATCAGAATATGGGGCCCTATAGTTTGTTCCTAAGTGTGGTGTACAGTAATTCTGCATAGAAATGGCAGCTGTTCTCTTATGTCTATGACAAATAGAGTGGGACACATTTACCTCATCTGGCATTAGGCAAGAAACTGCTTCAGCCAGTAGTTACAGAATATTAAAACCTGTGGGCTTTTTTTCTTGATACACCTAGGAAATTACAGTGCCACTCAATCTTTAGGACAAGTCCCTTGATTAATTTCTATCATCAGAGGCTTAAGGGCTCAAATCTGCATGAGGCAGTTTGGTCTTGTGGTTAGAGTGCTGGACTCGTATCTTGTAGTCAACAGGTTTGATTCTGCTCTCCTTCATGAAGCCAGCTGGGTGACCTTGGGATAGTCACAGCTCTCTCTTTGAGAAGAACAGACAGCTTTGTCAGCCACTTTGCATCCCCTTAAATGGATGAGAAAAGTTGGGTATAAAAACCATTTCCTACTCCTACTCTTCTTCTCACCCAGCCTCTTAATCATTCCTAAGAAGGATCTCATGGAGACACTTACATCTGTGTCATGATTTTTCATAATTCCATGCTAGTGAGAGAGAGCAGAGCATTCTGATATTTTTTCACACGTGCTGAGATAATGGGTTGGTTTTGAGAATATACTCCATGGTTCAGCTTTATATGCTTCTAAGAAGGTGGAAGGAACCTTGAAAAAGAATTTGAACTTTATATGCATTTTCAGAACATGGTTTTGCTCTAGGTCCGTGAAACCCAGTAATGGTGTACAGCAAGTGGAATCTCCACATGGTGAGCAGCCTGCATATGGGGACTGTTCTAACTGCCTCTGAAGACCAGTGTCCACATGCTAGAATTATCTCCAGCAGGCTCTGCATCCCAGCGATTGCACTACCTACCCAAAATGAGCAGCTGGCCATGGCCCCAGCATAAAAATGACTTCTTGTGCATTTCCATTGTGCCATTGAACATTCCCAGTGTGGATCAATTCAGCCAGACTCCATACGGACAGGTGAACTGGTACAGATGTTGCATAGAATCCAGTGCCATTTTGCTGGACTTCTGGAAAGGTATCTGAAAATGGTTTATTTTTAGCATGCCACACTAAGCTCACTGGCCTCCATATTCAAAGGATTGGGAACTTTCATTACTAGACCCCAGAGTTAGGCCAGGAGGGAGTTGTGGTGGAATGGATGGCCCTTGGTGCATGCCCTATCTACCACTCCACTCTTGACCTGGTCCAAGGCTGGCCTCCACATTATGTGCCAAGGTGCACAGTGCAAAAGCAATCTTATTACGGTACCTTTCTTCACCAGTATCTATTGAAACATGAGGAAAGATAGTGCAGTTTGCAGCTTTTCCAGCTGATCTGCAAAGTTCTTCGTTATTGTGTGCTCTTAATAATGAAGTGTTTGGAAGAGAACCATGCTTCTCCTTCCTGTTCTGGTCAATGAATTATTATTAGGGCTTGGGAACCAGCTGCCTTAAACCAGGTTGTTAGCGCACAAAGTATTTGCATTGTTTCCCTTTCCACTTAATTCCATCCATCTAAACAATAAAGCTCCAGTAATAACCTTCTTTATTTCTTTGGATGGGCTCAAAACATCAATGAACCACACAGGCAACATTTTGGATTTCAGTGTCTAGCAGTTGTTTAGTGTGCATAAGCTCTCTGTGTTATGGTTTATTTGGAAATCTAAAGTCTGAAGAATGAACTGTGATGTGTAGGGGTGGGATGGGGGTAAGGATTGGACCGGAGCAGGCAGATGTTGTTGTTGAGAGCTATCCTCTAAGCCTTATGGAGGGCTTGTAGCTCAGTGATGAGGCATCTGTTTGAAATGCAAAATGTCCCAGGCTTAAGCATCAGCTCCTCTAGATAGACCTTGGAGAGACCATTGTCCAAAATCCTGGTAACTTGCTTCCAGATATCTTTTAGTCCTCAACTGCTGAGCCAGTATCCTGGATCACTTCATGTCAGGTTCTTGAGCCTCTGTCTCTGATCCGCACATGATTATTAAGTGTACTATTGTCCAAAATGCATCATTTGTTTGTGTAGCTACCTGGCGTCAAAGGAACTTGTCTGATTTTTAAAAATAGTAATTCTAATTAAAAAAAAAGATAGTAGTTAAAACTAGCCAGCTATAGGCCAGGCTGTTGGTGGGTCATTTGGCCTTTAAACTGAAAGCATCTGGACTAGTAGGAGTTTTCACTAAGCACACAGTCCTCGTTTCTCCCTCGTGCATAAAAGCTGCAGCAGCTGCTGCTCATCTTGCAAAAGAGTCACGGAGAGTGGTGAGCCAGCAGCCTGGTTCATCTGCAGAGGAGCCATTCCGTGGCAGCTTGACATGAAATATTAAAATGGAGCTTCCTAGCAGCATTGTGCTCCTTGCAGGAGGCGAGGAGAGCCAAGACGTTCCCCCCGCTGAGGGCCAGGCATTGAACAGAAGTTTGCAGTCCATGAAGTCTTAATGAATTGGCTTTATATCAACCTGCTCCAAAGTGAGCTATCCAGCTCCAGTGCCTTGCTCAGATGGCAAGGGTTGAATCCCTGCTAAACTCACCAGCCTTCTATGACTACCCGGAAGGATGAGCAGACTCGCAGAGCTAGCAGTCTGCTCTGCCAACTTTAAATTCACCATTTGAACGTCCTGTGCAGCAGCTGAATATTTGGATTCCCAGAAATCCCCTGGGCAGTTTATGGTACTGACTTCTATCTCTGGGATGTGATCCACTCGTTAATGAAGGAAAGCATGAATGATTCTAGCCAAGTGCCCATAGAATGTACTCTTGCTGACTTTAATCAGTGAGATAATGAATTCCAAAAATTGACTGGAGTTTGCACACACACACAGCTTTGCTTGTCTGTCTTGGAGCAAGAGTTTATGCAACACTGAGGTTCCTGTGTTAGCTTAACAGATGGAGGTCCTTTCTGCACTAAGTCATATTTCGGATTATATCCCAGAGTTGGGCTGATGGCAGGTCCCTATTCCAGGACCTACATTCTTCAATCCAAAGATGCTACTAAGATTGCCATTTCTGACTGCCTTGAGCTTTTATAATATTATTTATTTAGTATTTAGATTTCTATTCTGCTCTTTCTACCAGGTTGTTAGGGCCTGTTTACCAAAACCTATAAAACCCTCATTTCAGCTATTCCGCTTGTTTGGTCTGAAGAAAAATGAAGGGGAATCACTGAGACCCAGTGGTCAAATGACAGTATTTAAGTTTCTGTGGTTGCATTAAGTGAAGGAAGTTAACAAACCTGTAAGAACAAAACTCTGCTCTGCAAAACCACGTTAAATGAGGGAGGTCACATTTTATGACCACAGGAAAGCAAACCCATGCCGTACAATGCTACACAATATGAAGTTTGCACCTTCATAATGCATTCCCTTGTGCAACACCAACAAATTAGTAGAATTCAGATTATAGTAGCTGAGCAGCGTTAAAGGGAGATAGATGAATTTGTGGGGGTTTGTCAAGGGGAATATGCTTGGGACCAGATGCCTGGGAGCAGAAATGGGTAAGGGCTACTGTATTGTCTCTGTGTTCTGAGATGCATCCAGTTGGCCAATGGGGAAACTGGATGCTTACTACCAGTCTGATACAGCTGTGATTTTCTTGTGACCTTGTGCTCACATATTGCTTGACTAGGCTAACTGTGGCCCTCCAGATGTGACTAAGCTGAGCTTATTTTACTACTTGCAAGGAAATATGGGACTTGAAGATGGGACTCCAATGTTTGGAAGTTCATAGTTTGGCCAGTTCTGTCATAGTGCAAATATGCTGGGAGTAAAAAAGACCTCTTTCTCCCTGTCAGCAGTGCTTCTCCACTTCCCCTCTTCCAGCCCTGTTCTTGTACTTCCATTGAAAGAGAAACCATCTAGTTAAGGAGCTAATAAGCTCTCTTGTAACAACGCTTCTAGTCTTACGATGCTGAAGAACGGTTTTCATTAAATTAGGTTTAATTAAAGCATGTGGATATTTAATTAATTCTGTGGCCCTCATCTGCCTTCAAAGCTGCCCAAGGATATTTATAGCAATTTAGTTAACAGAAGCAGCTGACTGTTTGGGGGGCAAATAAAGAGGTAAGGGAGAAGGCTGTTCTGTTCTTATTTTGACGTCTGGCATAAATATAAGAGAGGCCCAGGAGAAGCAAGTGGCAGGACGTATAAGGAAGCCCCAGAGTCTGCATTTTTACTATCATAATTGTGTGGCAGATTCCTTAGAAACCTTGAATAAACCCCTTGTGCAGAATTCTCTTCCTCTCTCCTGCAAAAACCATCATCTGAAGGTTCTAGTCCATATTATTGTGAGGAAAACCAAATATTGGACGTGTATTATGAAATTTCTTCAACTGCAGCAGCAGGTGCTCTAGATTATTTTACTGGCCTCTTCCCATAGCTAATTGAAGCAGAATAATATGCAGCATTATTAATCACATGCTAATTTGCATAACGTGCAAATTCTGGACTCTTTAACATTTTCCTTGATTATCTCAATGTGGGATTTTTCAAGGGACACAGTGCACTTTTGAATAAATCTCTGCCTGGGATCTAATGAAGAAATAAGGGCATTGAAAAATTAAGTGTACTTGTTCCTCAGAAAGTTCGTTTTGCCTGAACTGATACTTTTGGAGAAAGGGCGAGACTTGGTTCCTTCAAGTGTGAGTTTTATTCCTCTGGAGGGGAGCATTATGTATTTAAATGGCTATTTAAATACCCCTCCAAACCCCAGTACATCCATTATCCTAAATTAACAGAGAAATCTATAGTTCTCAGTAGGAACTTGCACTTTTCCTTTTGAGAAAGAGAGAAACCCATCTTCCCACAGGTAATATTCACCTAGCTGGTATCCATGCAATATAGAGTCCTGGGATTGAACAGTTTGTTGTTTTGATACTGGGAAACTGCATTCAGTGCTTTCTAATGCTCTGCATTCTGCTGCTTTATGGTGTACACTTAAAGCTCCAAAATCTCCTAAGGCTTGGCCTATTTCTCCTGAACTTGGAAGCTCTTGCCTATACTGGACATTGAACTGCAGGCGCCTAGAATTATTTTTGATCTACCTCTTTTGAGAGTTTTGACATGTAAGAACGTGAGACCTTTCCAGCTTCTCCTGTTCTCCTTAGAAGTGACATGTTGCACATTGCTGCTGCTCTTTGGATAACACTGAATTGAGATTGACTCCTGGTGTGTGAATCTTCTATCAGATTTCCTTGGCAAATACAGAAGTAGTTTGCCATTACGTTCTTTTGGAGAGATGCTAAAGCCCTATGTTTTCCAGACAGATGTGCACCAAGTTACAGCCGTTACCATCCTGTGCATAGAAGCTCAGGATCGTGCAGTGTGTGGATTTTGATGTGACCCCATCTGTCTCAGGCATGTGAGTGAGGAGGAAGAGAAAAGGGCTGTAAAGGAAAGAGCTTTTGGTTGCTCTCCATTCACTTCCCAAATACAAGCAACACTGAGCATAGATCTAAAAGACTGGATTATAATCTGAACTGTATCAAGGTAATGGATTCATATTTGTCCCCTCATCACATCCCATTACAGTCCCTGTCAAGAAGATGAGGGAGCTGGACACAGAATTAATGGAATCCAGAATATATTGTCTAATCATTATACTCTGGTTTTAATGACAAACGTGCATTGTTGTGGGGGAGGGAGAGGAGCAAATTAGTTCATTTGTATGACAGTTGGAAATTGCAGCTGACACCAGGGGGAAAAGGTTGTGGAATTGTAAGACAGTTTTCAGATAGAGTGGCAGACAAGTGAGATTGTGGTGGCTTCGTGGGATCCATCTCTCTGCATCAAGGCACAAAACATGTAATTTAGTCTGAGTGCTTCATCAGGCTTTCACTCTTTGTTTTACATTAATTAATCCACAACAACAATCACCTGTTTCATTTCTCCTTGGGAAGGAAAATTAGTTCTCTGTTCGCAAAGATGCATTCTGGGACTGGAGAAACTTTGTGTTGTTTTTGCCCACAACAGTTTCAGGGGATATACAAAGGATGCTGTAAAGCTTGTGCTAGCAAAATTACTTTGAGAGGTCTTGCTGCTGGGCCAGCATTCACCGTGGCCCTCTGGGTTTTATCATGTAGTAGTACTCAAATACTACTGTGGCAGAAGAGGCCAGGGAAGGGCTGTGGAGAGCATATGTAGTATTCAAGAATAGAGCCCTTCCCTGTCCCTTGTCCGGTCTTTCATTGGTAGCTTCACCACCTCATATTAGGAATGTGTTGCCCAGAACATCCGTGTACCATAGTGGTGGTGTTCTTTTCCTTTTAGGAAAACGCACTGAAGCCGTTCTGGTTTCTAGGAGGAGATACAGGTCACGTCTCCATTTTACAGGCAGGAAATACCCCTTGGGGAGAGCAGACTGCCTTTGCAGACTCAGGCACAGAGTTTGTCAGCTCCACTGTCATCGCTGAAGCCATGTTGTCCTAGTTGAGGCTCTTGTGCAAAGGGCCCCCCTCACTTTCCATGTGTATATGCTACAAACCCTTCTACAAATACAGACATTTTGCTACAGGGGCTGGAACAGTGCACAGGAAGCGACTTCAGAGTCACTTATAATACACTAATTAATATTTGTCCTTTGGAGGAGCATTCAACACCAACACCACCCAGCACCCTTGCACCTATTAATACCGGGGTCTGTGGAGACAGGCCTACTTGGATGCCCCTCCCTGGCATCTTTCATTTCCTGTGGAGAAATAGCTAAAGACACATGTAAAATGACAGTACTGAAACAAGGAAAAGACGTGTACAAAGGATTTAGAGGGTGGGTGGAGGAAATGAAGTGCCAATGGAAATGATCAGGGACCTGGTTCCTCGTACTCTGGTAAATGTTGTCAAAAGCGGTATCCTGCCACAGCAGGCACATCATACATCCTATTTTGCCAAGTTGAAATTGTCTTTCTATAGCATGTGGTCATCACAGATATATGCAAGGGTGATTTCAGCGCTTGAAGGGTATTTAGGAGGCAAGTGATCCCTGGTGACAGGTTTGTGGGTGAAACCTTTGCCTGAGACTTGAGAAAGATTGCCAGTAAGAGGGGAAATGTTCTGCTCAATGCAGCAACAGCTATGACTGGTATAAAGCAGCTTCGTGTCTTCAAAGCATGTATCAATTTTTCATTGAATGTTATTTTAGTATAACAAAGCCCAAAGTAAGCTGTTAAAGATAGTTCAACCCAGCTTCCCCAAAAAATGGTAGGTTTGGCATCTGAAGGGATCAGGAAGGGGATGGCTGTCACAAAGAATAAGACTCTTGGATCAAAGTCTATATGTGGTGTTTTTTATGTCTCAGCTTGTCTGTAGAAACAAGTTATATATTCATGACATTATCTTTCCCTAGATTTTATCCTCACAACAGTCCTGTGAGGTAGGTTAGGCTGAGACACAGTGAAGGGCCAAATACACCCTTTTCTCCTGTCCCACAGACAGACAGACACATAACACACTTGTGTGGAGCAGTTGTGCAGCTGTGTGGAGGAGGAAATGAGAACTGATAAGATAAGAGATACATCATAACTTACCATGTATTCTCCTCACTTTATCTGTCATTCCTCCCCCAAATAATGATGATGGTGATGATGAGGTCCAAGTTGGGAAGGCAGAAATAGTCCCCTCCCTTCATATGCTAGATAAATAGGAGCAAAAGTGCCCACTTTGAGGCCTGGGCGTGGGAGGAAAGTGATAAATTTCATTGTTTTCCCTGTAAATGAAGTTCTGCTCACAAGTGGGATTTGTTTCCAGCGAAGGGGATCCAAAGCAAATCTAAAAAAAACCCTCTTCTTCACAAGAACCTCTTTGTTCTTTGTTTTTAAACGGATTTCAGAAAACCTTCTTTAAACTGACTTATAACTGGTTCACGAACCCTTGCAGCAGATGGTCAGTTCTAGAGGGTGAGACATGGTGGGAGACTGATTGATTGATTTAGAAAATGTATATCCTGCCCTTCACCAAATGGTCACAGGGCAGGTTACAATGAAATAAAAACATATCGAATAGTAAAACGTAATTAAAAATATAACCCCCTTCCTCCCACCCTTCCTCCCTAACAGGACAGCACCCTGAGGAAGCCATTTAAGAAGCAAAAGCCTGGGTAAAAAGATAAGTTTTCACCAGGCGCTTGATGACGAGCGTCAAGAGGGAGGCTGTTCCAGAGTCTAGGGGCCACAACAGAAAAGGCCTTCCTGCAAGTCCCTATGACTAGGACCTCTGAAAGAGAAGGAACTACAAGAAGGCCCTTCCCCTGAGATCTCAGTGCCTGGGCAGGTCTATATGGGAGAAGGCGCTCCTTCAGATACCCAGGGCCCAAGCCGTTTAGGGCTTTATACATTAGTGCCAACACCTTTTATTGGGCTTGGTAGCAAGCCATGCAATTCTGGGCTCTGCTTTGTCCTCTACTGCCTGTCAAAGTCTGCCCAAGCATGTTTGTTACTTTTATGATATTAACTGTCCACCTCAATTTCTGCCACCCTCTTCTCCTTTTGCCTTCAGTCTTTCCCAGCATCAGGATCTTTTTCCAATGAGTCCTGTTTCCTCATGTGACCAGAGATTCTGAGCTTCAGCACTTACAGTTGCTTTAAGCTCTTTCATTCTTGCCTTTGTTTTTCCCCTGGTGTTAAAAGTTGATTAAAAGTAAAGTAATGCAAGGTAAAGTGAGAAGTGGCCTGCTCTATTTTCGTCTGCATTCAATAAATCTCAGCTTTTACTTGGTATGCTATCCCATGGGTAAATAGTTGTGCTTGCACAGAAACAAGAGCATCTGCTATGATCAAGTTGTCAAGGGAAAATGGTGATACAGATGGAAAAACTCTGACATGGTACAGCACTGTGATTAATTATCTAACCTGGAAAGCCCCCTGTTTAAATTTCACCTAAGCTATAAATCTTCACATTTGTTTTTGCAAGGATAAAGCCCATTGAGTACTTGAATAATTATCTGCTTTAATAATGTTGCTTTTGCTACTGTTAATGTATCTTGACAGCCACATTTACACGTACTTTTGTCTTGAATTTGTTGAAGTGAGGTTGCACTTGTACTCTCTGTAAAGAAATCTGGCTGTTCTGATTGTAAGGTGGTTATTCAGTATCTGCAAGAGACATCTTGATTTGTGCTTTGGATGCAAAAGATAAGCCTTCCCAAAGTGTAGCAACTTTCTTGGTTTTCTCCTTGTCCACCTTATCATAACTCCACAATTTAACATGTCTTCCCCAGGCAGGGAAACACACTGGTAGCATTCTGACACAAGATTTAGTCCGACTTGAATTTGGCTTGAGCCCTCCCCATTGTGAAACTTTGCAAGGGATCCCGTTTCTGTAGACTAAAGGTCCCAAAGTGCAAGGGATCCCTATTTGGATTATTATAGGACCTGCTGCTGGATCTACAAATAAGCCTCTTCATTTAGCGGTGGGGACTCAACTGGGTTTTTTGGCCGAGGACCCTTTGGGGGCATTCTCTTCAGTTTCCCCTGAGCCAATGATAAGTGTGATTTCCCCTCTCTTCCCCAGCTGTCTTCTATGAGATTGTAGGCAGGGGAGAGTTGTAGCAGTTGTAACGAGATCAGTGTAACAATCGTCCCTAGGGGTGGGAACACCAAAGAAACTGACCTGGCTGCTGATGAATAAATCTGGATTAAAACCCGGATTAAAATGCCCAGTTGGAACTTGACCGGCATCTTTTCCTCATTTGTATTCCTTTTGTCCTTTGCAGGCTTCTGAGAACCTGTTCCAGGTGCGAGTGGTTGGAAGTTCTGCACTGTGCAGCTACCTCTCTCCTCAGGACAGTTGGCCCCTCTATCACCCTGCAGTGGACAGGTGAGAGATTAGGCACTCATGCAGAGCTACAGGTGGTTGGTGCCTCTCCCCAAAACTCAGAAAAGCAATGGAGACTTTTTTTGGTATCCTAGACTCTTTAACTCACCAGTTGTGCGTGTTAAATCCTGAGGTACTTCTTTGCTAACTTCATCCATCAGTCTCTGCTGCTGCTTCTCTGGCCCAGCAGTCAAGAACAGTTCCTGCCCTTATGCTTTACAGTCATTTGTGTGTGTGTGTGTATGTGTGTGTATGTATGTGTGTGTGTATATATATATATATATATAT
>MTQE01002208.1:48724992-48754896 GCA_014337955.1 Aspidoscelis marmoratus | reverse complement strand
AGCACAGTCCCTCCCCGTTCCCACTGGCACCCTATCAACCAGGGAGGGGGCGGGAAAAAAAAGATGCGGGCAAAGAACACACGCTTCCGTGGGGATGGTAGGTGCATTTGAACCTCATGCAGACGCTTATTCCAGAATTGAACAGCACTTTTAAAGTCCGTTGGAATAGAGGGGACAGAGGGAAACTAGAGAGGCAAATAAGTTGCTTGGGGATGCAGCCTAAGTGTCACAAACAAAGCATCCTCTAAAACCCATAGTAGGCAGCAAGGTTTAAATGGGATGGGATTTGTGCTTTTGTTGGAAGGTAGAAGGGACACCAACTGGCAAGCTTGGGTGTATTGTCCTGATAGACCAGTGGTTCTCAACCTTCCTAATGCCGTGACCCCTTAATGGAATTCCTCATGTTGTGGAGACCCCCAACCATGGGGGCGGAGCAGCTGGGAGGTGGGAGGGAAGGGCAGCGGGAGACTAGTCGCGACCCCTCTAAAAGGGTAGTTCGACCCCCAGAGGGGTCCCGACCCCCAGCTTGAGAACTACTGTGATAGACAGTCAGTTGTTTGTCCTTGATGAACCCACCATTGATCCCCTCATTGTATCTTTGCAGCTTGTTTGGCAACATCCAGGAAGAAGTGGTTGAGGATGCAGAAAGTGTGAGGCTGAAGCAACAGCTCCATCAGCAACAGTACAGCTGTACCCTGGATGAATGCTTCCAGCTGTACACCAAGGAAGAACAGGTATCTTTGGACAGAGGGGGCTGATCCATGCTGATATTCAGCTTGCTATGATGGGTGTAGCCTGGGTAGGACTGTCCCTCTGGCCAGGCCCATTAGCAGGCAAGTTGGGAATATCTGCCCAGGCCCACTTTCTGTTCAGAAGTGTCCTTCATTTGACATAGCCAGTGGGTATTCTAGAGAAGATTGCCACTTACAGCTGCTAAAATGCTCCCATAAGCCAATTCCACCATCACCTCATGTTCTCCTGATTGTTATACACATTGCATCTTCCTTTATAGCTCTCCCCTGATGATGCCTGGCGCTGCCCTCACTGCCAAGTCCTTCAACAAGGCATGGTAAAGCTGAGCCTCTGGACACTACCTGATATCCTCATAATTCACCTGAAGCGCTTCCGGCAGGTGGGCGAGCAACGCCACAAGCTCTCTACGCTAGTCCACTTCCCTCTCCAGGGCCTCGACATGGCTCCCCATGTGGCCAAGCGCAGTCGTGGCAGCAAATGGGCTTCCTGGAAATACACCTTACCGGAAGGTGGCCATTGTAACTTCCTTTATGACCTGTATGCAGTCTGCAACCATCATGGCAGCATGCAGGGTGGGCATTATACAGGTGAGTGCGCTAATGAATGGGCAGTGGAGGAATCAGTACATCCCTTGGATAAGGGGATAAGTCTAATGTGGTTTGGAAAGAGGAATTCATATTCTGAGCCAGTTTGGTCTTGTGGTTAGAGTGTCTGACTCCTTTACCCTAGTCTCCTGGTTTGAATCTGCTCTCCATGAAGTCAGCTGGGTGACCTTGGGCTATTCACAGCTCTCTCTCTGAGCCCCACCTACCTGTTGTGGGAAGAAGAACAGAAGGCTTGTCAGCCGCTTTGAGTCCCCTTAGGGGTGAGAAAAGCAGAGTAAAAAAAAAAGCTCTTCTTTTAATTCTGCAATAGCAATGTCAGGTATAATTTCATGAATATTTATGTAGTGTATTTTGCTGGTATGATCTGATACAGTGTCCCAGCAATGCCAGAATACTTTTCAGTTTGCAAGGATCTCAGTCCCATTTGCCACTGTATGCTCCAGTGTGGTGCTTATTGTGTCCTCAGCTTACTGCCGGAACACCTTGGATGGCCACTGGTACAGCTACGATGACAGCACTGTTGAACCCGTCTTGGAGGAGGACATCAGTACACGTGGTGCCTACATTCTCTTCTACCAGAGACGCAGTGTAGCTCTGAGCTGGTCTGAAGGAAGCTCTTTGAGAGGTTCGTGGGGGGTATTAGGTCACTTCATAGGTGCTTCTGCATGTTTTCTGAACATCAGTAAGTTCTTCATTATTTGCTGGTTAAAATAAATGCATCACGAATCTGAAGTAGTCATTGACATGGAATTTCAGACCGCGGGTCCTGAGATCTGCTCAGAAGTTAGCAATAGGTTTGGGCCTTACCTGGTCAGTACAGGTTCTTTGCACTCTTCTCTACAAGAATATTCACGTAGAATATTAGTTTTGGGTCTAAAGCCCTTTTTGCACTGAGCCTTATTCCCTTTTATATCCCAGAATAGGAATCTGCCATCTGCATACTGGTGTAGACTATGGCAGGCCCTGAGCTGCAGACTGATCAAGGCAAGCAGCAAAGCACCATTCTGTACCTTTGAGGCTGAATGGTGCTTTGTTGTTTGCTTTGATCAGTCTGCAGCTCAGCAAACCAAGCTCTGAGGCATTTCCGCACTGAATCGCGTTCCAGACGGAACGCGTTCAGGCGGAAAGCTTAAGCCAGCTTCGGGCGCTTTCCCCGTTCACACACAGACGCGCCAGAACGCGTGTAAACGCGTTCCGGAGCGTCTGTGTGCGAAAGGGGAAAGCGCCCGAAGCTGGCTTAGCCGGCAAACGCCGGCCAGGGGCGCGCAGACAGCCGCCGAGGCAGATCGACAATCAGCTGTTTGAAAAACAGCTGATTGTCAAAGCCGCGCGGCGTCGGAGGTGCGCCGGCAGCCGTTCGGGAGACAGAAGAAGCGCGAACGCTTCTTCTCCCGAACGGCTGCGGGCGGCTCGTCCGCGTTGGAACGCGTGTAGAGCACTTCGAAGTGCTCTACATTTCGAACGCGGAAAAGCCAGCTGCGGACACGTCGGAACGCAAGGCGCGCGCGGCCAATGCGGATGACGTGTCCACAGCTGGCTTTTTCGCGTTCCGTTTTCCCCCGTGCGAAAACGTCTCTGGTTTTTCACGCTGGTTTGCCAGGCTGCACTAAGATTACAGGCAAATAGTCGATCCCTGGTGAGCCTCACAAGTGCTCTGTGTACACCTGCTATAGGAGCTGTGTGCAGGCATGTGTGATGGGCCATAATTTGAACATCCCTGTACTAAAAGATACTGAGGTGCTGCTGAACTTTCTGATGTCCTTTAAATTCTCCTAGCTTACACTTTTCTCCCCATACCTCCACAATATCAGGTTTTGGCTGCTGGAAGAAGTTCCACTTGGTTGTCTTCTGGCTATATAGGATGGTCAGTTGAAGGTTTACTATAGCAGCTGTAGTTACAGCCTTGGAGGTATTGGAGGAATTAGTTCCATATACCCCTAGCTATTTTCACGTACACAGCTTCTTGCAGAGTCCACTCAGGCTTTCCAATTTTCATGTTAAATTCCTGTCAACCAAACAAGTGTGTAGCCATTTACATGGCATGATGCAATATTTGTAGAACTTTGGTGGAAACAGTATCTGATGCTCATAGGAAGCCAGGCGGTGTTTACAGAAAGAGCTGTCAGTTGTGCAAACCTTGTGGGATTTTCTTTGCACATATTTTGCAGGGAAAGGCTCACGCCCAGTCTGTGAGCCTCTAGCACAGTGGTTCTCAACCTGTGGGTCGGGACCCCTTTGGGGGTCGCACTACCCTTTCAGAGGGGTTGCAACGATTCTCCCACCTTCCCACCCTATCATCATCCAAGCTGCCCTGCCCACGTGGTTGGGGGTCACCACGACATGAGGAACTGCATTAAGGGGTTGCGGCATTAGGAAGGTTGAGAACTGCTGCTCTAGCAGAAGTATGAACGGGCCTTAACGTTCCCCTGTTCAGTCTCCTGGAGACCCAATTGGGAGGGATCTGGAAAACTTACAAGTGATCCCTTGCTATCACAAACCAGCAAAGAGAACGAGCAAAATTAGATTGTTACAGGGATGAATGACATTATTTCCAGATTTTATATTACTGTATTTTATTGCCGGTGGACATAACAGATCAGTTTTATTTCCATTTTTAAAAAAACCCTTTGCACCTTTTTATTCTGTGGGTTTTCCTTCTAGGCTCAACCAGCTCTTCTGTCTCTGAACACTGGTTGGCAAGGCTCAGTGGGAGCAAGCGAGAGAGCCTGGTGTCCAGAAGTTCTGCTACCTGTTCATCTCAGGCAAAAACACCTAACTCACCCACCTTCCCCAGCACCAACACCAGCCAGGAGAAAGGTATGTTGCATGCTCTTCATGAATCCACCTTAGTATCAACCCAAATTCCTTTTGTTTGGCAGTGCAGATTCCAAGAATGCTGCAAGGCTTGCTGGACAATGGGATATCTCTTTTGTGGAGTGTCTCTCACTAGATCCACCACAGATCCCTGCTCCCAAAAGTTAGATTTGAGTCAAATACACAGGAACTAGAACATAAGAACAAAAGAACATAAGAGAAGCCTTGCTGGATCAGGCCACAGCCCATCTAGTCCAGCATCCTGTCGCACACAGTGGCCCACCAAATGCTCATGGGCATCTCAAGCAGAGACAAGGACAAACCTTCTCCTCTCTCGAGTCCCAGCAGATGGCCTTAGAAGCGCCCCAGTTCCTCCCCCCCCCCAGCCTGAAAGATGCACCTAGGCATTTGTTCTAGTAGCCATTGATACATCTGTCATCCATAAATTTGTCTATCCCTACTTTAAAGCCATCTAGACTGGTAGCTGTCACCACCTCTTCCGGCAGCACATTCTATAAGCCGATGACCCTCTGGGTGAAGAAATACTTCCCCCTGTCAGACCTTACGCTCCTACCCATCAGCTACCCAACTCCAGATCTTCTGGCTTTCCATTTGGTACACCCTTTATTGGTTTCCACTGTAAGTGGTCCGGGCGGTTTCATCTGGTCTCCAGCTTTGCATTTGGCAATGCTTCATCCTTTATCTGCAGGTTAAGGCACTTGTGGGATGCCCTTTTTCAGCACTGTGATGGAGCAATTGGCTGCATTTGTGGTTGTAAAGTACCACACATTGTTCTCCAGCACCACAGTAATGATAGGCTGGTGTGACAGGTCCCAGAGGGGGACTTGTTGCTTCAGTGATGGGGCATTGCTGCTTCCACCAGTCCATATGCTGATGTCCTAGGCGTCCTGTCAGTTGTCAGAAAGCAGCTCGGACAGTTCTTAAACCAGCTGATCTGGATTCAGGTTGAGTCTTAATCCTTTCAGACTTTGGCTGATTTCCAGTGCCTTATCCTGACTATCAGCAGTGGCCACAAGCAACAGAAAGCCCCTCTTCAGTCTTCGGTACTTAAAAGGCTCGTATAAAATATGTTGGACAGAAGGAACATCTGATAAATCAAGTTACCCCAAGGGCTACTGCTGTTTTAGCCACAAAATAAGTGGAGTGAGAAGGGAAAAAAATGGGGAATATAGGAAAAATGGGTATGGTAGAGAACTGCAAAATAAAAGTGTAGGAAAGGAGGTTGTAGCTCTTAATCTTTATTGGAACCTCTTGGCAACACCACTGTTGCATGCTTAATTGAAGATATTTCCACATCCCATATGGAAATACATTTGACTGTAGTGACTTTCTGAAGTTTGCTGGTGTGCCTTCCAGTCATGATTGTTTTCTTTTCCAGGTGGCTTTGAGTCACGGCCCCTTGTGCGGGGTGTCCAAGGCCGGAGTGTCAGCCTGAAAGCTTCCCCTACTAAGTCCAAACTGGGAATCCCTAAGCCTGCACCCTTGCGTTGGTCCTTCACCTCCAAAGAATGGCCAGGAGAGCGCTCTGGAGAGCTAGTAAAGTACCTGGAGTCTGGTCGCAGACCCCGGTTCACTCATGAGTCCATTGTCCCTCTGATGACTAAAGAAGGAGAGGACAATGGGACATCTCTCATCAAAGCCAGGCATAATCCAGTGCCAGCAGGCATAGGCACCACAGACAGCACTGGCAAAGCACTCAGTGGAATGGAAAATGGGAACACCCTGAAGAGAGCAGGCAAACCAAAAGAGGATGTGGCTGAGCAGCCAAGGACACCCAAGAAACTTGTCCTCTCTCTCAGCACAGTGCCCCCAATAAAAGATGAGGAGCCCAAGAGCAAAGCAAACACCAATGGGGTCTTGCGCACTGGGACAAGCCTACCCCCATCCAGCTATCAGCCCAAGAGCAAGGGCATTCAGGACCAAAAGGCCATGTCTTGTATTGGGGAGAGGGAGTCTGAAGGCGAGAGACAACCAGAAGGGAAGCTTGCTGTCTTCCGAGTTGGCTTCTTGAGAAAGGACCCCAAGCGGTACAGCGAATCTGATAGACATGGCGTTACGGCTGCAGCCATGGCCTCTTCCAGGGCATCGCTTTCCAATGGTATTCTGAGTTCTACCCCAAGCAGCAGAGCACACAACTGTCCCCTGGGCCGTAGTTCCACAGAGGGGCTGCCCAATGGTCGGATCTGCCACTCTGAGCTGGACATCAAGCGGGCTCAGAGTTCCGGCTGTAGCAAGGGAAGGAGTGATTGGCTTTTGAGCAGATCAGCCTCGCTCTGCAAAGCAAATAACAGTGTCGCCTTGCAAGGTTATGCGCCACCGCTTGCCCTAGAGGGAATATCTTGTGGCACCTTCCAGCGAGCAAGATACCATACAGCATCCTTAGGCAGAAGAATAGCTGTACCTGAGTCCAGCTTCTGAACTTGCCTTTGGTTCCACCTGGAAATACCAAAAGAATGCCAACCTCAGTAAGGTTTTTAAGACCTTTGAATAAGATCCACACGTGGCTGGAAAGACTATGTGGAGCTTGTTTTCCATCAGGAGCTGCCAGATTCAAGGAGTGCTGAGAGACATTCGCAAATGCAAAAAAAGGTTATGAGGGCAGTTCTGTTACCACGAAAGAGCAAGCAATCAGATGGCAGAGACCCTTAAGTATTTATTCAGGATAGTTTTATTGGTGCTGGTGAGATGTGTTGTTTTGTGAAAGCAGTTATTTTCATACCAGATTGTGAAGAGGTACACAGTAGGAGAATCTAACATTGCTCTATGCAATAATCCCAATTTTTCTATTTTCTGAAAACCTTTGGGCTTTACAGAGCTATTTGTTATTAAAAAAAAAATCAAACAAATTGTATGATTTGTTTTTGGGGGGAGAGGAATCAATAAAAATGGGTCAGCAAGTGGGGTTGATTAATCCAGACATAGGGGAAGAGAGAATTCAGTGATTATAATCCAGAACACCGCATCATTCTGGGAGATTTGACATGTTTAAAATACACAGGGAAAAAGGGAATTGTAGTGCCTTCTTTAGCCATTTTTGGAGCACCTTTCTACAAGCAACAGTGATCAAAACCTAAGATTCCCTTTAATATGTGGCAGACGTTTTAAGTTTTCCTGTTTGTGGCTGTACTGTCTGTCTGTCTGTCTCTTTACCTATCTTGTCACATCCTTTGCTTGAATGTATTAACTGAAAGTTCTTGGCACACCTCAGAGAGAGACTGTTCCACAGGGGCCACCACTGAGATGGCCCTATCCTGAATCCCCACTCCTTCTGCTGCTAAAGGTGATGGTACAGGCAAAGAGGCCCTTGACTTGTATTCTTGCTTCTGCCATTGGCTGACTAATACTCTTATGAGCAACTACACTGATGCATTAGACGTTTTTGCCTACATCCAAGAAAAAGAGAGATGCATTGATATTCTGGAAGCTAGTTCCAAGGGCAGCGAAGAAGAAGATGTTTATTGTTTATGAAAGCAGGAAAACTTTGAATAGCAGAGGTTAATATAACTGGAAGGGTGGAGACTTACTGGGTTATGGCAGGTGGACAAAAGGCTATGGGAGGCTTTGAAATAAAGGGCAGGGGTTTGTATTGGATTTGTGTGAAGTTTTATATAGTATGGTGAATTTTTCTGCTGGTAGAATATTTGGCAGGCTGTGAGTAAACACAAGTAAAATAATAAAAAGCCTTGAAGAGATGACCGAACAAGGCCAGGCAAAGTAATACTAGGGTATGAACCAAGAATTTTTACTGGGAATAAAAGGAAAGTTTTTCAAAGGAAAATACATGAATAGGAGATGGAAACTAAAGATCCAAGATAAAGCCCAGCCCTGTGTGGGTAGCCCTAGTAACAGAAACACAACGGATAAAAATGGGAAATGTCTTGGGCGGGGGAATATAAACATGTTGGATGCACTGAACCTATAACTATGATCCAAGCTGAAAAGTATGGCAAATAGAGACATGTGATGGTGACAAAAGTTCTCTGGTAGACTGGAAAAACTGGGGGATCCTTGGGATGCGGGTGGTATTCCAATCTTGTGGTTTGGTGAGATCTCTCAGGGACAGCAGGCAGGAAATGGTGGCAAAAGGTTCTTGAACAGATCTCCAAAGGGCTCCAATGGAAATGGCTTACAAGGAAAAGTCAAGTAAATACTTCTGAAGCACACAATGTTAGTTGAAGACAGTTAATGAATTTTAGGGTGTAGAAGAAATGTCAATGTAAAGGATGACTAAGGTGTACCAACAGAGAGGCTTTTGTATATGTCAGTATGGAGGCCATCAGTGATGTTAGGGAGGGCCATTTGGAGCTTTGAGAGCATTGGAGGCAGTAGAAGTGACCTGGGATTGTTCGCACTTGGCTTTATTCTGGAATATATCCTGGAATAGGGGCCTGCTGTCCAAATGCTAATGCAGGCTTCAGCAGGTCTCAGATGAAGCCTTCCAGACTCCTATCCTGAGAAAAATTCCAGAATATGGAAAAGTGCAAACTGGCCCCTGCTCCTGAGTTGTGCATTCTAGAAATTTGAAACTATAGTGCCTGTGTCTGACTTCTTTTATGCACGCAGTTACAGATATCATTCTCCTTCTAGAGCCACAAAGGACTCTTGTAGAGAGGAAGATCTGTCCCCAAACCCAGTAGAAGTCTGTCCAGCTGAACTTCACCTTCAGTCTCCCAGATTCCCAGGAAAAGCCTCTTATATGTCATTGCCACTGGGTTCATTTACATGCGGACAAAACTAGTCACCATTTGCTTGGACGCTTTCTCATCAGCCTGCTTGAAGCTGAGCGGTGCCGTTTCAGGGGAAGGCGTTAGCAACCTCCCACTCTCTGGGGGGCTCCCTTTGTTAAGCCATTGCTTAGCAACTGCCGCAGAGGAGGCCATGGCGTCCTCTCCGTCACTCGGCAGCTTTTCTTATGAGACAGAAGACTTCACCTTTGAAGAGAGGCATTCCATTTATGAGCAGCGGCTGCAACGGCTGAGAGAGGATGGGAAGGTTTGTGCTGGGGTTACCGGGAGAGATGCCTTCAGGTGCAGCGTTCCCACTGTGAACGCCTTTCACAGATGCACTAAGCAGCCTCTAGCTTCAACACCCCCGGAGTATCCTGTTCCACGGCTGCCTAAGAAGGGGACTTTCACAATCGGTTAGAAAACCGGGTGACTGTAGGCAGTAAGGAAAGGAATTCAGACCTAGACTGTGATAGTAAATGGCAAATAAAAAAGCATTTCTGTGGTAAATGAGAGAAGGCTTTGAGGTGGGATGGTTCACTCTCCAGTCTGCCCCTCCCCTCTCTCCTGAACATTTCATGCTAGAAAAGGTGGGTTAGAGAAGACCTGGAAACAAGAGGGCCACACACCTCCTTTCTCGCAAATCTGAAGACACCCCAGTGTTGGATGCATCTTTAAAAAAAGAATCCAAAGGATGGTATTCTTCAAAGTGATCTTGTAAAGATTCTGAGCATGCATAGCACAAAAGTAAAAAAAACTGGTCAGATTCTTTGTCCATACAAAGTAATTGTGCTCCCGCAACTGGGATCCTGGTCTCGTGTTTGCTGAGAAACATGGCTGAGGCCATCGAAGCCCCTGTGGACGGGCTATCCAGCCAAGTATGCCTAGCTCCTGGGGCTTCTGAAACTTGAGTGCCCGACTCCTCAATGGAGAATAACACAAAAGAATACTAAAGAGCAGTTTCCAGGCATCTACGGCTGCTGCAGAACCTCTAATGAGTTAGATTTTTTTCTCACACAAAAAGGCTTGCGTATGCAGCTGTCAATATCTGCAGAATTTTAAGTGAAGCTCTTGCTGATTTTACCATTTCCTTCCCTAGGAACCTGCCCTTGGTAATGCAGTCCTTCTAACCTTGCTTCCCCCGCCCCCCTTTTCCATTTTCTGGTTTTTTGGAGCTTTTGGAAGTGGGGAGTAAGTGGGGAGATTCAGTCCAAGGAGTCCAGCATGGCTGAAGCCGCGGAAGGAAAGGGGGAAATAAGTTACAGCAGAACAGCATAGAGGAATATCAGATCGATGAATCCCAAGTACTGCAAACAAATGCAACCGTATAGCTGCTGGAGATCAGAAACGTGTAACTGATGTAAAAGTCTGTGCTTCCTTTTTGCATCTTGTAATGATCTCTTTAAGGGTCATGTTTTTGGATGTTAGTTTCATCGTCCTCTCCAGCACATGGGCAAAAAGGGACTTGACTCTTTTTTAGTTCCCAAGTCATGCATTTGCTAGCATGACAATTTTTTTAGTCCCTTAGACTGGGAGATAGGTGAGCCTTAGAAGGCTTTGAAATTAAGTAAACATTAAAAAATGCTGGACCCCTTATTTTTTGATTACTCACCAAGTCCATAGTTTATGATCATGTTCTTAGAAGCCACTTTCTTCCAAATAAGCTTGTGTAAAGATACAGGAAGTGAGAAGAATGTTTGAGCAGTTTAGTAAACATGGACTCGACTGAAGAGAAAATACTAGGATTTACTGGTCAGTGGCTTAACGTGGCACAATATAAAGGTGAGTAAATTATGCATTGGAAGATCTATGGTTCTAGGGGAATGGAGACAGGGAAGTTCAGAGTTTGGTCAGTGCAATGGAAATATGGGTGCATCCAGAATGAGTTAAAAAATGTGTGTGGAATGCTCAGCAATTTGCAACTTTCACGATTCTCCGCTGGTTACTCGTGGTTTTAAAAATATTCCTGGTTTTAAAAATACACACATTACTCCTGGTTTAAAAAATAGTAGTTTTAAGGGCTTTCAAACCTTTCTTGTGTGGGTGAACTGTGCGAGGACTCACCTTCACCTGAGAAGATGCAGCACTATCAGAGCTGAGCATGTGGTGGTGGGTGAGCATGTGAATGGGAGAAGCCTCACTGTTACATCTAAAACACAAGACTATTAACTAGGGATGTGCACAAATATTCGTAACATTCTAAATCTGTACGAATTTGGACGTTCGAATTTGAATAGAATATTTTGATACATTCATATGAAGCTTTGTATGGGATTCATGTGCTATTTTTATGCATTCATACGGGATTGAACATTCGTTTCGAATACAAATCCCACCACATTAGAAGGGGATTGATTTGAACGAATATGAATTTTCTTGCATTCAATTCAATACAAAAAAATAAAATAAAATCTGCACATCCCTACCAGAAACTACTCTCTGATTGCGGTGTTTTCTATTCACAGGCAGAAATTGCCTCATTACACTGAATATTAGCACAGAGAGAGACCTTCAGTGCATCATTGCACCTGTAACGCAAAGTAAAATGAAATAAGATCTTAGATAACAGTCCTGTTACCTCTAAGGTGTAGCTCTTGCCTGTTTGCAGTCCTGAAATACTATTGTATGGGCAGAGCTTGAACATCAAGAGTTGCCTGAGCAACTGTTAGCTTATTCAGCAAACTAGTTAGTGCCAAACACCAAAGGATAATGTGATTTTGAGGGCCAAGTGCTGCATCTAAGAGACAGAACCACCAACAAACAGCTTTGCTTGCCTCCAATATTGTTTCACAATTGTCATAGGGTGTAACATTATCCAGAGGGCTTGTCTGATTTATTTATCATGCCACAAGCTTCATTTCTCAGTGTCAGGTTTGTGAGGGCCAGGCAAGCATGGCACAGTTTAGCCTAGGCATTCCAGCAAAAGGAAATTACGAGAAAGCTGCTGATCAGGAAACACCAGAGGAGGAGAGGACAAACTTACTTGACCAGCTGCTCCTTGAAAGAGCATGCAGAGGCTCAGAGGAAAAAGTGAGTACTTAAATACCACACTTTGTCCCGTGGTGAGATAGAGGGTGGATCTAAAACGTGGGATAACATCAGCTTTGTGAAGCTCATTATGTAAATATGTAGAATAGGCTTCACCTCACTTTAAATGTTGAAATATGAGCTCTCAACTTCAGTGTTGCCCAATGAACCAAACTGATATGCTGCTGTTTGGAAGGAGAAATGTGGGAATTGAGATACTGCAGGACATTGGAAAGGGATGAATAATATTCAAGCATTGCCCATCCGACTGACGTTTCAGTGCCCATAGTGTTTTGCTGTCACTTTTCAGTTTGTCCCTGTTGAGAAGGAAGTTGTGGCTAGAAATTACAATGAAGCTGTATTGGCATGGAAAAAGCAAAATAACTTCAATCACATTGGAATAATAAAAAGATTGCATAAGTGAAATGCACAAAAAATATTTTAGTAGGAGGAAATAAAAATGTGCAAGAGAAAAGGGCAGTATAGAAGTTGTAGTACACAATAAGACTACTGCAATGGCTAAAGTATTAGGCTAAAACCTAGGACTAAGGATGTTTACAAACAAAGTGGATAGTTTGGTTCAACTATTTGACCTAGAACCAGCTGGCTGGTTCATCAAACATTTCAGAGACCTCTCCAACTGCATCTTGGCCTCCACATCTTGTCTGACCTTTTGCCATTGCACTCCAGCCTCTCATGTTTGTGGCCTTCCAATGTGGGGACACATGCATGACCTGCTGGGAGGACCTATGGTTCTCCATTTCCAGAAGGCCTAATAAGCATCACAACCACACCAACTGCCTGGTAAAAAGCCGTGTGGTTGATTATTGGGGCCCAGGCCAGGACACTAGGAAGTTAGGACCATGGACACAATGGGATGCTGGGTCATGAGAGGGTAATGCCACACATACCACAGGAGAAACGGGAGAGTTTAGGGTGTTATCAGGTGTGGAACCAGGGCTTGCTTTAAGAAAATTATTGAATTAAGTTTTAAGTTTGAGGTGGTCTTAACTCTGTGGCAGACCCTATTGAGGAAAAGCCATTGTTGGATCAGAGAACACAGTCTTGGCCAGCTCCAAAAACTGTAGGGATATGCTGAAGTAAATAAATCTCTCCCCTCAATGAGAAAGCAAACAGCAAAATCTGGTAGAAAATCTGAAATGAAGAAATCAAACTTGGTGTAGATGTGAAGTCCCTTTGGCTCTCATCTAATATCCAAAGTACAATATTCCACCTTTCTTCCCTGTCTCCCTGTTCTTCCTCAGTTACTAGTAAATCTCAAGGGCAGAGACAGCAAAACAGCTTTCATTTTTGAATGGACAGATACATTCTTTTAATTTTCATATATATTTTTATTTTATCAAAAGCATTTTCCAGTCATTTCAACAACAATATTCCCCACTTCCCCATATTACAGTGCTTTGATATTTTCTGTGTGACTTCCTCCTTCTTATAATTGTTTAGTTCTATGCTCCCCTTATATGACTTTTATTTTCCATATGCGTTAGCCAAAACCCTCCGTCGTCACCTCCAAGTTCTGTAGATTTTCAATAAGGGGACTCCAATCTTCCAGAAACTTATTCACTGTTTTGTCCCTTAGTAAGTTTGTCAGTTTGTCATTTCAGCCATTTTGATCAATTTAATTATCCAGTCCTCCTCCGTAGGTAACTCTTCATCCTTCCACTTCTGTGCATATAACAATCTGGCTGCGGTCACCATATATAATATCAGAGTCTTTATGCTATTTAAACTATCATCAACAGAAACAATTCTGGTTTAAACATAATACTGCTCTTCAAAGTTTGTCTCATCAGGTTACCTATTATCGCCCAGCACTTTCTTGCTTTTTCACATGTTCTCCACATATGGTAAAAGGTACCCTCTGCTTTTAAATATTTCCATTACCTCATAGGCATGTTTTGATACATCTTGCCCAACGTATGTGGTGTTAAATACCATCTATACATCATCTTGTATATATTCTCTTTCAATGACATACAAGCCATAAATTTCAGATGTTTTACCCACAGTTTCTCCCATTGTTCCATTTGGATATTATATCCAAGGTTTCTTGCCCATGTAATCATACAGTCTTTAACCTGTTCGACATATTTTAGGCTAAAACCTTTGTCTTAATTTCAGATACATTCTTAAGCTTCATCAAGAAACAGTAACACTGTTTGCTGTTTCTTCCCAACACTGGTGGTTGTATCTTAGCAGCATTTCCTAGGGGAAGTTATCACTTCCTGTCCTGTCCGGGAATGGCGAACTTCCACTCACATGTACTAACGTTTGCACTCACAAATGCTAATACAGGCCAACCCTTCCCCCCAGAGCGCCCAGGCACCTACCTGGTGCTGACACGTCTGGGCACTGCTATCTTGGTGTGCAATGCCACCATCACTGTCTGTGTGCCAGGACTCTCACTGGGACAACAGTGAAGTGCCATGCATGCACAGTGACAAAGCATGTCATGTGACACAAGCATGTCACATGACACACTAGCATGCTTGTGGTGCATGGAGATGTGTGGATGGAGCTGTTGCTGGGCACTGCTGGAAGAGGTAAGTGCACGTTTGGAGCATGAAATCATGCTCCACACATAGTTCGTGTGCAGTATGCTCCTGCACAGAAGGGGCAGTTTCTGAGCTGGAAATGTCCTCTTCAAGGGTAGATGCTCCATCTGGGAGTGTATTGTGTGCAAACCATAGGGTAAAGCACATAAAAGTCCCTGTTCACGTGCCAGAAAGACACATTCTTGCTTCTGACCTAATCAATCCAGGTGGTTCTTGGGAGCTCTTTAAGGCTCAGTTTGGGAAACTGAAATCGAATATAGTGATTGGTCTCCATGTCTCCTTGCATTTCTGATCCAAGGGCCATCAGTTCCCGCAGCAAGAATATCTTTAATCAAAAAAGAGAGGCAAGATTCTTCTTGGTCGGTGGAATTATATAGCCTTTGATCATACGCAACAGTACTCTGTATCCTGATCATGGGACCTACAGAATTGGAAGCTGATGATCTGTCTACCTGTTTACCTTGCATGTTATTAAAGAACACATTTTCCCCTTTGTACAAAGGTCTACCCTTTTCTGGAGGAAAGTAAATTATATACATTCAAGAAGAGCACATTAGAATCCTCAGTTCCAGTGATGGTTTTGCACAGGCAAAAATTGGACAGGTTAATAATTTTCCCCTTCACTGTTTATATTCAATCATAAGGATAACTCTTCAAGAAAAGTTAGAGGTTTACATGCTATGAGCAATGAGAAACATTGTACAAAATGACAAACAGTAAGATGATAAACAAAAACACAGGTAGGTATCTGCACCTTCACAGCCGTTTTGGAGCTTGTATCCTTCTTATACTCAGTTTCTACTATTTGGCAACTGCCCCTTTCAATTGATGGTGTCCCTGTTGCTCTTCAAACGAGCTTACAACATTCTGAAATTAAGTATGTGTCCATGCAAATATGGAGAGGGCTTGAGGAAGAGTGTCTCAGTAGAGATGCCCTCTGTAGTGTTGATGGGTTCTCTGGAGCTCCATTTCAGAGCAGAAAGGGACTTGATGATATGCCAGTTGAGATGCTTTTCTGGAGAGTGCAAAATCACACCCTTTGTAAGAGCTGTGCCTCCAATGGTAATTGCACCCTTTGCTGGAGTGGGCCATTCTTCATAGGGCACTCTGTTGAAGAAGGAGCCCCTTCTGTAAATGGAGATGGAGATGTGGCCTATGAACAATTGGGGCTTTAAAGTATTGCCCTGTAAAAAAATATGGGAAGTGCAGTATCTCAATGGAAAGTGTGTTCCATGAGAAATTATATACTGGCGCTCAGTATTCACAGAGTCATTGATCATGGAACTGACTTGCTCAGTGAGTTATCAAGGCCAAATAGTTTCACATTTAAAACCAGCATGCTCCTGTTTTCACCTAGGAAATCTGAGCTGTAAGTTATATCAAGGGATACTTTCACCACGTACCTATCACTTCCATCTCCCTGAGACCAAAACCAAAATTATTAAATTGCACTTTCTGATTTCTTAAATGTATGAAAGAAGAAAATTGACTGTGGCCTGCTGAGTGGCAAGAATGTGGGCAAATCAAAGATGCTAAGAACTCAATTCAAAACTGCCCAGGTATGCCACAGACAAGCAGCCCCAAGTAAATTAGTTTCTTTGCACCTTAAGAGACCAAAAGCAATTTAAAGACATAGAAGGCAGCACATTTACTAAAGCTAAGAAGATCTGGGTGTGATGGAATCAGCCTCAGATAGATACTGCTTTGAATTCCTATCAAGAAAGGTGGAAGAGAAATATAATTAAGATAAATGCAATTAATGCAAAAGCAATGAATAAGTAAATTAGGTTCACTGACTTTCCAAAGGGTATATTAAACTCTGAAAAATGGGTTGTCAAACCGTGGTCTATGGCTCACGCTTCATTCATTTGCAAGCAGTTCAACAGGCGAGGGGGAATTAAGAACTACTGCCTTATAAGAGTATGTGAAACAATACATCTGAAACCTGAAGCCTGATCAGTTTCACACAGATTTCAAGCGACTATGCTGCTTATAACTAGACTGTATAAATTTCCATTTTAATGGATTTCAGTTTAAAGGGATGTTGGCAATTTTAAAATTCAGGCAAATGCGTTTTCTTGATTTTTTAAAACTTGTCAAATGTATGCATTGTATAAACATTTAACTTACTTAAAGCTATGCTCGTTTTTATTTTTAAACTTGTAAAAACTAGCAGGGAGAGAAAAAAGAACTGGTGTTCTTTGCCACTAGAAAAGATGAGGGCTTCTAGAGACTGATCATAAGAGAAGAAAATCTCCCCTTTTGCCATATTAAACACAAAGAATTTAAAAGTTATGTCAAAACATACTACGTTCATCAATTTCTTCATGGAATGATCTACAGAGGTGACAGTGTGTCTTGCTTTGTGGCTGCCAATAATAGCTTAAAAAGAGATGTTGTCTTTTGTTTTGTTTAGAGAAGTCTTCTTCACAGGCTGATCTTCCTGGCCAAGATTTCACCAGAACTGGCTGATAAAAGGAACTTAGCTGGTAAGGGAAAACCCTTCTCCAGGTTCCTTCACAAGAATAATCTTTCTAGACCATTGGCAGAAGGTTCTAAAAGAAGTGATTTCAGGCAATTAGTCTGCAATGTGTGATTTGTCTGGGAACGCAGACCTATCAGTAAATAAACAATCAAAAGCCACAAAATGGATTTAAAATGGAACATATAAATATACTATAAAGCAAATACAGGACTGTAGGAAAAAACTATTAGGAACCCAAGACCTGATGTATATTCTTTAAGGTGCTCCAAAAAGCAACCAAGGAAGGTGCCTCAAATATCTCTGGAGGAAGGCTGTTCCGGAGAAGCTCAATCAAGCCTGGTGGCCACCACTGAAAAGGCCTTTTGTCTAGTGGGGGATTTATGAACTTCATGAGGCAGGATGGCCCTCACTAGCAGATCTGAGCTGTTGGACAGGCCAGTATGGAAAGAGGTGTCCCTGCAAATATCTGAGACACAAATCATTTAGGGCCTTAAATGCCAATACTGCAACTTTGCATTGGTCCCAGATGCAACTGGACTGGAGTGCCGTGGGCACAGCCAGACACCCCAGTCAGCAGCCTAGCTGCAGTGCTTTGAACTAGCTCTAATTTCTGGACTGTCTTCAAAGGCAGCCCCACATAGAGAACATTACAATAATCTAGTCTTGAGATCACGAGGTCGTGGGTCACAGTAGCCAGAAAAGCTCAATCAAGGCCTCAAGTGTCTAATTAATTTGAGTTGGGCATAGGCACCTTTTGTCTCTAGTGAAAAATGTGAATCCATAGTACACCCAAATTCTGAATCTGATCTGTCTTATATGGATTCACTTTTAGTCTACTGGACTTTATCCAGCCCATCACTGCCACCAGATAACTGTCCAGAAACTGAACAGCATCACCAGCTTGACATAGACGGAATTGAAATACAGATAACAAGTATAAACATCATTGATCTCCAAAAGATGGTAGGAGAAGATAGCCCAAGTATTTAGAAATGTACAAGAAAAGCAGTAATCTTTGGGAAACTGTTCTTCCTTCCTTCCAAATTGGAACAAGTAAGACTGTGGGCAAGCAGAGGCAAAGAATAAGATTCAGAAGAATTTTTATAGGTTTAGTTGAAGAGTTGGCAACCCAAAATTCCCATTAGATTTACACTATATGATTGGCTAAAATGTCACACTGGACACACAAATCAGGATCACTGTGTTCTTTATATCGCCCTTGGCAGGACTTTTCATTTTCCCATTTTTTCCCTTTCAATGTTCTATATTATTTATTAATTAGATTTTATAGGATGAGAAGAGATTATGGGAATTTTATGGGAAATACTTGTATATTGGAGATTTCTAAGGAGATCCAAAAGAAAGTGATGATGACACACTGATTGCAATTTCTATGTGATCATTCATTATGTGCCATGTTTTGTCATAAAATTGCTACTTCGACCCAGAGGGAGAAGTATATGAAATTTGATGTGACGGAAGATGGCAAAGATGTGTTTGCTGCAGCATAGAAACTTATTTAGCTTGCAATGGAAAAACAACTAACAGGCATCAGTGCCTGTCAGTGGACAGGGGATATGGCCTTGGGGATGGGAAGAGACAATGGTACTAGTGAAAGCCTTAATTTTACTTGTCTGAAAATGAATTCAGCCCACTGTCTGATCACTCCATCCTAGGCGTGTGCACAAATAGTCAAAACATTCAAAATTTGATAAAATTCAATCGAATTCAGACATTCAAATTCAAATCAAATCAAATGTCGAATTCAAATCAAATATGAGCCAATTTGGTCTAGTGGTTAGGGAGCCGGACTCTTATCTGGGAATACTGGGTTTGATTCTGCCCTCCCCCATGAAGCCAGCTTGAGCTAGTCACAGCTCTCTTCTGAGCTCCCACAGCCTCACCTACCCCACAGGGTGTCTGTTGTGGGGAGAATAGAAAAGCTTTGTCAGCCGCTTTGAGTCCCCTTAAATGGGTGAGAAAAGAGGGGTAGAAAAGCCAACTCTTCTTCTTCTTCTTCTTCTTCTTCTTCTTCTATATATTCAAATTTAACATTCAAATGAATTTCTGAATCTTTTGAATCATTTATACGAATTATTCAGACATTTGTATGTGTACAGATACTTATTCATTACATACGTATCCATATGCATTTGTATGGATATGGACGGGACTAACATTGGATAAAAATGGGATGCGTAGATCTGAATATATTCGTACGAACAGATTTGAATGTATTTTAATTGAATCAAATGCAAATACATTCTAGTTTTAAACAACTGAATCTCGAGAATTGCATTTGTGCGCACCCCTACTCCATCCTGGTATTATAAAGAAGAAGGGCTGTGGTCATTACATCGCACATGCGTTATACCAGAACAGCTCATTTGTCTCCTATTTCTCCTCAGAATACTGGGAACAACTATTTGTGAATCTACAACACCACTATTATCAGAATGAAAGTGTCACGGGGCTGCTTCTCCTGTACCCTACATACATTGTGCACCTACTGGAGGTGAGCTATCTTTCAGGGCAAAACAACTGAAATAGTCCCATGTGAGTCTGTTCCTGTGGGGTGAGTAATGGAACCACTTATTTTTCTCAGACTAGCTATTCAGATCATACCTGATTTGTTGGCTTCCACAGAAAGCCTCCCTCTTTTGCACTACTCCTTCTTCCTCTTCAGATGTTCTAGAGCACTGATGGTGAACCTTTTGAGCTCGGTGTGTCAAAATTCACAAGAAAACCTAGCTTCACTCAGGTGCTGTGTCACATCAAGAAATATCCATAATTTTGTGATATTTGTGGCTCCGGTAAAAAAGTTATATTTTTGATATATGTATTTTATTAAAAGCAAAAACAAATAATTCTTTGCATTAGTGACTTTTGTGGCCAAATCTTCAATTGAAAGTTGGTATTTTGTACCCTTCAAGAACAAGCAAGCACTACATGCCCAGGTGCCAGGGTGGCCATGTGTGTCACCCAAAAGGGCTTGGCGTGTCACTTGTGACACGCGTGTCATAGGTTGGCCATCACCGTTCTAGAGGAAGTAAAGTAACCACGACAACGGGCTGCTACAGTACAGTAAGTATCCATCCCAATTCTAGGCCCATGATACAAGAAATGTCATTCAGGACCCTTTATTTCCTAATTCTGTTCTTCCAGAGTTCACAGCAGCACAACCTGTTTTATTCCTACTCAGAACTGAAATACTTGCTTGGGGCCATTAGATGGTAGGCTGGCTATATAATTGGAGTGGGCAGAATTGTTTCTGTGCATTTTCCATAGACATGTTGGAGGTGATTCTGACTCTATTCTCCCCATCCATCTCATAGATGTAACAGTACTTTGCAATTGTGGCTGTACCTTCGTAGGCTATTCAAAAAACAGTGGTAGGGCACTGAAACTTACCCATCTCCAAAGAAGCCCTCACAAAGGTAGAGGGACAAAAGGGGAGATGTGCGTTGTATTTTGGTGTGTAGGGCAAGAGCCAACAATTCAGTAAGTTATCTGCATTTATTTTAAGGACGCCTAGTTAACAGGCAATGAGTCTACCATTTATATAGCTCTCCATAACACCCCTGTTGATTCTTCTCATTGATTTAACTTCAGTGACCATCTTGGCCGTGTATGACTTGATACATAGGAAACTGAGACCAAGTCAGTCCGTTGGTCTGTCAACCGTGGTTAGACTACGTTGTTGTACCACAGAGAAGATCCTCTCAGAATGCAAGTCTCTCTTCTTTGTATTGTCAAACTGGAATCTGGCATGGCTTGAGCACAGAATAGCTCTGGCCTGTAGACTGTTCTAGACTGACAGAAGAGACTGGGGCATGATGCACAAACTGCACAAAGTATGTGTGGAAATGATGTGCTACTAAATGTGATGGCTGCGATGCATTTGCTTAAACAGCCTATGGCACTGGATAGCTGCTGCATGCTGTTCCTCTCCCTTGTGACCTAAAAGATCTCAGCGACGACTGCTATGAGTGATCAGCCTTTCCTGGCCCACAGGCTTTCATGTTGCTATGGGACAAATATTAATGCAACTGGAGTTTTGAGACCTTCTGCATGTGTAACAATTGCTTTGCTGTTGGACTGTACTGTAATCTGATCCTGAGCTAGAAGGTCCCATTTATGTTACTCGTGTCCAAACTCACTGCTTTATTCAGGAATCCAAATCACCAACAGATACATTCAATAAAGGAGATGCCACCAGCAATCTGAGCATTAAGTTGAACTTCATTAAGGGAGTTTTTCCTTGTTCTCATGCCCTGCTGTAATCTAAGTCCATTATTGTGTGTGCTTCCTTCTGTCATGACATCCTTGCAGATATTTTTTCCACCCCCTAAGTAACCTTCATTGTCTTGCTCTCAGTCTATTCCAGTTTGTTTCAATCTTTCTTAAAGTGAGACACCCAAACACAAAGGTTTCCAAGGCTTTGGTCTAACCAGTGCCTGATAAGATGAAATTATTAAATCCCAAGACTTGAAAGTTATGTTTCTATTTATGTAGCCCAGAAATGCATTTCCATTTTTTTTATGTCATGTGAAAATGCTGTTATATTATTTTTTGTTTTGATTAAAATGGCAAGAACCTTTGCACTTGTACCAAACAAAGTTTCTTGTATCTTGTATTTATTAAACAAACAATTTCCTCCCCCTCCAGTGGCCATTGTGACAAGAATCATCTGACTGAGATCCATAGAGCGATGGGAACGAGATTCCCATTTGAAACTTCACTTGGATCTTGCTAAACCTCATTTCTGGGCTTCATAGACCAAAATACAGCCAGCAAAATCCATGCTATACTTCTATGCAGAGCTTCACCTTGTCCTGTCTCCTATGTGAAGCTGGAACATGGAACATTGCGGACTGATGCCTCTGCTTTGATGCCTGTAATATTACAATGGTGCATTTGGAGAGATCTTAGTTTCATTCCCTCCCTCCTATCTTGCAGACGTCTGGTGATGTGCTTTATTCAGTTCTGCGGGACTTGAGGGATATAGAGCAGCATCAAAGGTGAGTAAGTAATGCCAACATAGGAATGTGTTGTTTCTCCATAGTCCAGCTCTGGTCATCATAGTTAGTATACATGTCACTTTAGAAGTGAGTGCTATTTTATTCTGCCACATTTCTGCAAAGGGTTTGCGAAGAAAGGGAGAACTCTGGTAGGAAGCCTCACTTGGATCTTAATGAATTATGCTCTGGACTGCTAGGCATCCATGTTCATCTTGGTAGGTGGAAAGTGAAGTTTCTAACTGAGGCATCATTCTCCTATACCACCTTCGCCAGAAGTGAGCCACTGCTGAAGTTCAGTAAGGCCTACTTTCCAGTAGTTTACAATTTCAGTCTAAATCCACATCTTTATTTTATGAGGTACAGGACTAAAGCTCATACTACTAATGCTTGTGGTTCAACTGATTCACCTTCTAAGGCCCTTTCCATACTGGGCTAGTAGAATGGCCCAAGGGACCTGTTGGGACAATCTGTACATATCATGGTGCAGAAATGGAGTGGCTTAGCAGAAGTCAAGTTGCCTGCTGGTATATTCTGCCCATGCTAGAGGGAGCTTTGAAGTGGGATATGGTGCTACAGTGGTGCTGTATCCTGCTCCTGCCATGGACTGCTTACAAGCAGTCCACAAGCATCCTACCTGGTATACCACACCACAGCTTGAGTAGGAACAGTGCATGGCTGTGGAGTAGAATAACAAGCCCAGTGCTGTTTCAGCTGGGCAGCCAGAAGCAGCTTTGGAAGTGTGACACTAAAAAAGTCCTGGCCAGCAACTTTGAAGGCCAGGAATCTTTGTTCCTGGCCTCCAAAGCTGGTCCAGGATGGGCTATCTGCAATTGAACAGTCCTAAAAGTGGCCCAGTGGCAGCTTATCTCACCTTTAGACAGGTTGCCTATTCTAACCCACTGTAGCCCAATACAGCACAGGATAGTCCCATGCTGTGTGGAAAGGGCCTAGGAAACACCTCCTGTAGGTTTAGTTTCTTGTGAACCTGAACCAGTTACTGTCTTTCAAGCAAGGCTGTGATGAAAACATACAGAGAATCACAAAGGGGTGGTGGGTTCTATTTTAATGTGTGTTTTACACTGTTTTATGGTTTTTATATTTTTATTGTTGTGACCCACCCTGGGATCTTCAGATATAGGGTGGATTTAAATACTAAAAAAAAAAAACCCTTGGTGGCAGGGTGGGATGTTAAAGATTTTGGTAAGTTTGGAGCTAAAGACTGGAATGTTTTTGTATTAACATTTATAGATTATTAATTGCATCCATAACAGAAGCAGAAGTCATTGTTTCCAAATGCCCAAATGTATTTGGTTTTCATATCAATACAGGTATACACATTTTGTCTATCAAGATGAGGGATAGTTGAAGAGAAATACTTCAACTGGTAGAGAAAAAAATATTTCCTCTATCACACAACACTAAAACCAGGGGGCACTCAATGAAGTGGATGGGTAGGAGAGTCAGATCAGACAAGGGTAAGTGTTTCCCCTTTTATCGAACTTGCTACAGAAGAGATGGTAACAGCAACCAGCTTAGATGGCTTGAAGAAATGGTTAGACAAATTCATGGATTACAGGTTAATCAGTGGCTTCTTGGATGGATGCCTAGGTACTTCCTCCAGTCTGGGGAAACAGGTAGGATCCCTCCAAAGGCCATTTGCAGGTAATCAAGAGCAAGTGAACGTTTTGCCCTTGTCTTTTGCTTGAGATTGCCATAAGCATTTGATGGGCCTCTGTGTGAGGCAGGATGCTGGAGTAGATAGGCTGTGACCCAATTTAGCAAGGGTTCTCTTATGTTCTTATGTTTCCACACACTTTGTGGAAATGCATTTATATGTGTGCATATTTGGAAGGAAAGAAACCCTGTGTCAACAGAAGGTTACCTCCACACAAGACTACTCTATTTCAAATTCTAGTCACAGTAGATTCCTAAATCTGCTTGAAATTGAGCAAGCATCAAATTTCTCTCTCATTATCTAAATTTCAGAGCCTGCTACCAAGAGAAGATGAGTAGAGGGCATGCATATTACATGTCTCAATAACTCATCAAAGGCCACAGTGCTCCTTTTGTCTGAATGAGCTCTCGTAGTTTAGGATCTCCTCCATCATATAAACAAATGCCTGCAGTTTACAGAGCCAATATTTTGTCTAATGACAGATTACATTTTCCTTTGAAAAGGGAGGAGGAAATGACTTTTTAATAAACAAAATAAGTGTGATAGGGCAAGTTCACAAATATGTGAAGCTTAGTTTTCATCCACATATTCACTTAGGGCCAGCCTAGGGCTGACTAGAGTGATTGGAATATGCAAGGCCTTGTACCACTTTCAAATACCTCCAGCCCCTTTCTCTGAAAGTGGGAATTTTTTCTTAATCTCCAATTGACTACTATGAGGTCCTTCCCTTCAGAGTAGTCAACATGGGTGGAAGTTTGGTACAAAAACTGACTCCTGGTGTGACTTCCAGCTCCTGGCTGATGTGTCTGTGAGTGATTGTCCACTCATAGGGATGATCTGGAACCAGCATGAGGGCCAGCATGAACCTCCATGCATTTGCTGGCCACCCTGTGCTTTTTCACTGGTAAGCCATGTTTTCATCTAATCACAATCTTGGTAAAAGTCCACCCTCAAATACTGCAAGTAACCTTAGGAAAAAAACTAATTTGAGAAAATAAGAGCCCCCCCCCCCGTTATTTTAGCTGGAGAATCAGTGTATGTACAATATATGCATGCAGCAGGATCTTTAGATCCAATCAAAATTAAGGATGCTCTGAATTTCTGCCCCACCTCTCATCAGAACTGATGGGGCAGGGTTCAACTTCCCTTTCTTGTGTTCTACATGGCAAACTATCCTGAAGCCCACATGTTTTGGTCAGTTAACAAACAAAGGTATCATTAACTAGGCAGCTAGAATTGAGTCAAAGCCATGGATGTCAGAACTTTAAAGAAGCACACTGGTTTTCTTTCAGCTTTTCTGTTAATGGTTGAAGAACTCCTAATGCCTGTGAAGGATCCAGATATGCTTCTGATGGCATAGACATTTTGCTTATCTAGCAGCTGCTGTAGACAACATGATGCCCTCCAGATGCTGTTGAACCTTAACTCCCATCAGCCACAGCCCCTGACAGTTCATGAGATGAGACCTGGAGTACAACAACCCTTGGAAGACAACCATGACAACTAGTTCTGCTCTACTGTGTGCCACAAAACCTTGAAATGGTTCACCCTACTTCACCTCAGTCTGGAGTAAATGCAGTTCTTCAGGAGAGGGTTGCTTTCCCCCCTTTATTTCTGCTCCAGGACCGGTACCACAGAATGCAGAGTGCCATCTCACAATGGCCCATTCTCCATGGTAGCATCCATATTGTGGAACATCCTCCCCTCCAATACTTGCTAGCTGCCTACAATTACGGTTTTTACATGCCTATTGACAACATCATTTTTTATCCTGTGCGAATGGGTCGCCCCCCCTAACCTGGCCAAATGTATCAAAGTATAGAAGGCTGAGTTGACACTGAATGGTGGGGATTTAAATCAGGTGAACATTTAAAGAGGTGTATTTCAGGGTCACTTATTGTCATTGATACCGGATTTCATCTCTCTGATTCTACTGTCAATGATTTTGAAGAAAACAGGCTATTAGGATATCAGATTTCCAAGATATTACTAAAGCTCTCACATTTATTTGGATGATTTGAATCAATACAGTCCAAATATAGTGCCTTGAAAAAGTTTTTGCTTCCTTTCTGATTTATTCTATTTTTATGTATTTGCCACACATAATTGTACCAGATCTTCAAACAGAATTAAATATGTGACACAAAATACAGCTTTTAAGTGATTATTTCATTTACTGAAGGAAAAACGTTATCCAAGAACTACATTTGCAGTTCCAAAAGAACCAGAGGGGCATCTTAACACCCTGCAGATTGATGGAGTCACTGGAGACATGTTGCATTTTGCATTTATACTTCCAATTGCTTTCATTCTTTGGAAGGGATCCAATTGTTAGAGTACCAAACCAGTCATATATATCTACTAGACTGCATATGGATCCTATAAATATATAATAATAAATATGTTAAAGGTGGAGTTAACCTTTATACATGATTCTCATTCATCAACTCAGGGTGCTAGTCCTGGACGTCAAGATCCTGGTCATATCCCACAATCTCCCCTCGCGTCTCTTCCAGCAGTGGAATTACAAAGTGTTGAATATACCAGAGAAACAGCTAAACTATGACATGCTCCATGAGGAACCAATGGAAGTTGCTTTCTGTGAGTGCCTCACAGCACTCCTGAATCTTGGCAAACATCTGCTGAAGCATCCCAAGGTATGGCCTTCAGGTATGCCTGAAGTGGCTGCCACTATCCAGCCTGTTCTAGAGGATTATAGTTGTTTTAGTACATGCAAGCGGGCCAAATAGTATGGCAAAGAGATGTTGTTGGCTAAATAATATGACAGAGAAACATTGACTCCACCCCCTCACCTTTGTGACAGTAATTACATTAAGACTGACTGATCAGTAGCCCTCCAAGTGCTCATGGATAATAACTCCAACAATCTCTGACTCTTGGACTGAAATTGACTTGTTATTCATTTCTGAACTAGAAGTAGGTACGAAGGACTACACAGGCACACTACACAGAGTAAGTGCCTGACATGAGGCAAAACATGAGAAGGAAATGGGAGATGCTTTGGTCAGGATGGGGCTGGGCATCTGCCCTTCAGTGTGTCTCTACTAGCCTCTTCCAAGAACCAAGACGTGGTGGAATCCGAATGGTTTGAGAAAACTGTTGGGGGGGGGAGCAAAGTTCCCTCAGTGTGGGTTCTATATTTGCATCTTGAAAGATGCTTTTAGCTTCCTCTCCCCCCGCCAATCAAAATATCAGGATGTCAGTGAAGACAGAGGTAGGGAGAAGAAATAGGAACAGTAGTTCTCAGGGATCTATTTTGCTTCTCCATTTCCCCTTTGTAAAGTCCCTATGGCTCCATCTACAGGCAAAGAAAAATCCATTAAAAAGCTTCTATTGCTTCTGAGTGTCTGTATGCAGAGCTTTACTCTGGGCTTCCAGAGCCACAAAGGAGGAAAACCCTGGCAGAAAACCCCCCTCTTTAAGCAAGACTACCTCCGCACTTTTGGGAAGCTGTGCGTTTTCCTGGGAGCATGGAGACGTTTTCTCCACATCTTCTCCCATGTTCCACTGAATTTTTAGGCATTTTTGATCTCTGCAGAAGAACTGGCTGTCAGAATCAGCTGCGTTCAGCTCTTTCAGCCCACAAACAGAGCTCCAAACTGTCACATTGTTTCACTTGGGAGGGGGAGAGAGATTTTGTGCTTGCTAACAGGGAAAGGTGATACTAATTATCATTATCATTACCACAGAGATTGTTTCTCAGCAAGCAAATCTCTCCCTCCCCCTCCTAATAACGCAGCCTCCAAAGTGAAACTTGGGGTGTTTTTCCACTGTCACTAGAAGTACCCATTAAGTACCCATTAATGGGTACAAAAATGCCATTTTCACTTCGTAGGTCTGGTTTTGCGCTAATCAGGGGCCATTACGTGACTGCAGGCAGCTGAATTTGACAGCTGAAGGGAGCCTGCTTTCAGTTCTGCTTGTAACTATGTTGCAAGCATTAGTTATGGAGAGAGTGAGCTGCTTTCAGTAACTGCTTTTAACTCTTGGCAGCCAAGTAAAGGGATGGTTTTGTGTTCTGGAGGTTCAATTGAGGTTTTTGCCTTTCATCTCTGCAGCAGGCAGGGGGTGGGGGTGGGGAGAAAAAGATGTGGGCTCACAAAAAGCGGTTTGCATTGAGACAGGAAAGTACGTTTAAAATCTGCGTTGCCCCAAACCACATGGGGATGCTTTATTTTGAATCACAATCTGCATTTTTAAAATCTGACACAAGAGGGAAGCAAAAAGAGACCATGGAGATGCGCCCTCTGAGATTTGGAATCTATGGGTGAAGATACGTGGACATCACTGTGACATATGAGAATGAGCGGACGGAAGGCCTGCATATTGCAGAGATCACTGTGTTTTCATTCATGTTAAACCTGTCAGTGGGATCCAAAATACCACATGTTAGATGCTGGTTTTCTGCTCCCAATAACAGTGTCCTCAAGTGTGACTTGCTTTTCTTGTGTCTAGCAAGAGTCAACAGCAAACATTGCTCTGCTCTTGTGGTTTTTCAATTAGACTTTGGTCAAGCATTTGAAATGATGCCTGGAGAAACACTGCCAAGTCTTTTCAGAGATGTAGTGCTGTTAATCCATTGCAACAAAAATCTATTTTAAAAAATATGGAAGCGCTGGATTAGAGACTAAGCTCCCTTCTGAATGGGTCACTGGGGCATAACTGTGGAACTTCTTTGTGTGTGTGTGCACACCTCAGAAGTACTACTCCAAAAGCAAGGAGTGAGATAAGAACTCTGGATCAGCAGATGAGTGGGATAAGGAGCTCTGCTTGTATTTACTCACAATGAACTGCATTAAAGTGCCACATGATCAGGGGAAGTAATGTAATTTGCTCCTTCACCATTCCCTGAGCAGGACAAGTTGGTGTAATCCAGGCAAGCTGGTCCAAATGTCACTACTTTCTTGTGTCCCAGCAGATGAGGCTTCCCCCTATGCTTACCTTATCCAAGTGTGGGAATGCAGCAAGAATATCACTGTTTCCCCTCAATCCCTTCTTTTGGCAATAATTTCCATTGTCCTCTTTATCTTCCTCCCAAGTTGCTATAAAAGTAATCTCAATTGTATGTGAACCAGTTAGGTCTTGTGGTTACAGTGTTGGAATCTTATCCGATAGCTTCCAAGTTCAATTCTGCACTCCTCCACAAAGCCAGCTGGGTGATCTTGTGCTAGTCATAGCTTTTGTTTTGAGCCCTCAAAGTCTGTTGTAAGGAGGAGGACAGGTTTGTCAGCTGCTTTGTGTCCCCATAAAAGGGTGAGAAAAGTGAGGTATAAAAGTCAACACTACTTCTTCTTTGTTAATGTGCTTGGATGAGATAGTTTAGATTTTTCTAGACGCTGTTTTTGTCTAGACGCCCCCTAAAATATGGACGGTGGCATAAGTGTTCATGGACTTGACTCAGGCTGCGTTCCCATTATAAGCTTATTTCTGTTTCAAAATGGTTTCAATCCTCGCAGTTCCCACATCAGGTTGGTTTAACACGCTTTCCACGTGTTAAATCATCCCAAAGCATTGTAAATGTTAATCCTCATTTCAGCAGGTCTCACTCCGGTTTGTGCACTTGAAACGTTTTACATTTTTTACTGTGGGAACGGTACCGTGTTAAGGGATGAGAATGCTTGTTTAGGGTTTCCCTCCCACAATAGCTTGCTTCCAAAGATAGTGATTTTACTGTAAAAATCCACCCCTTAAAGCAGCCACTACACTAGCAATCCAACCACTTCACATCTGATAACAATGTTGCAATTCTCTGCAATTTTGAAAGTTCTGACCTTTAAAAAAGGGAAAGGAAAGGAAAGCAGCTGCAGGTTCTGTTTTTAAGGTTGTGACTGTGGAGTGAGCGGGCAAAGGGGGCTTGAGTTGCCGCTGCTGCTGTGTGCCCTGGGCAATGGGGAGAGGAGAGGAAAGAATTGCTGGCTGCCCGCTGCCATTTTTCCTCCATCCAGGCAAGCGGCAGCCACCAAGCCACCCAGCTAGTCTCCATGAAGGAGTCCCTTAAGGGTAGCGTGTTCATGCCAGGAGGAAGAGGGCAGGGCAGCCCCAAAAAGCGGCTTTTAAAAAGTAGCCACTTGAGTCCCTCCTTGAGTCACGTACGCCACCTATGATCCTCAGAATCTGGATTGAACGCAATTGAATTAAAAGTAATGGGATCAGGCAAATTCGCGTTTGCATCCAGTTCTATT
>MTQE01002208.1:48707835-48724904 GCA_014337955.1 Aspidoscelis marmoratus | reverse complement strand
TATTTCGGTTTAGGGAAACCAAATTAAGCTTATAATGGGAACTCCCCCTCAGCTTGAATTGCCCTGGATTGCAGCAGAGTTTACACATCACTGCTGGAGGAATATTTGTTACACTGAACTGACTTGGTGCATCTTTTGAAGAATTTAAGGTCTCTCATGTCTGTAACTTGTTGATTCACTGGTGAGACTGTTGGGTTTTTGTATTTTACCTCTCTTTTACTTTAGCATAGTTTCCTCTGTGTGTGTGGTGGTGGGTGTAAAACACCATGCCTGCCCCCAAACTGCCACAATTAGATTTTGAAAAGGGCAGGGGCATAGTGGTTTCAGCTGTACTGCTTGTTATTTACTCATCCTTCCTTCCTGCCATAGGACCTGGCTAAATGGAGGACCTGTGTTTTCCCCCTGACATTAGAGGGCCCGCTTTGCGGCTCAAAGCTCCACATCATTCCAACTACATTTTTAACTGTTTGTCACAGAATGAATATATGACCTAACTAAGCCTAGAAGAAGCACTATGTCAGCCCTGAAAATTTGTTATGAAAAGGGAGCACTTAGCTGCTGTTCAGAAATTCCCTTCTGCTCCCCGGCATATTAGCATCGTGCAGGTTGCTGGAGCAATAGGAGCTGCTGCCATCTGCATGGAGTCCCTCAGAAAGGGAGTGGGCTTGGATGGGAAATAATTCTATTTCTAATTGCACTGACTGAACGTATCTCAGAGCTGGCCAGGTAGAGTGAATTCTTTTTGTTCCTTTTCCAGAGCACCAAGAACCTCCCAGACAACATCTTGGAGAAGGTTCCAGAGCTCATTGTTCCCCAAGGTACAATCTCCCACCTGCTGGAATGCTCAGAGTTACTGACTCCAGCCCAGTATCTGGATCTGTTTGACTGTCCCATCACCATCCTGATGGACTCAGGTATGGAACATCAGCCTAGATCAGAGAAGCAGCTTGGAGAAACCCCTGAAGTCAGACATTTGTGTGTGTGTGTGTGTGTGTTGGGGGGTAAATGGCTTGGAGGAAAGACTTTTCAAAGGGCTGTAGGCAAGTACTTACAGTATGCTGAATCCTGGAATCTCTACAAATACCCAGTGGCCCCTAGAAAACTAGAGCCATAGACATTGTTAGGGGATGACTAATTGTGCGACTATCCTGTACTCCATCTTTAGAAGGTCCTCCAGAATCTCATTTGCATATTTAATACTTCCACTTACAGCCTACCTATATGTCACTCCAGATGTCCTTAATATTTCAACTCCCTGCATAGCTGCTTCCTGTTGTCCTGACAGGGTGAGGGAAAGTTGTGCATGGAGGGGGGAAAACTCTGTGGAGTTGTGTCCTGTGATCCACATCAGATGACTGATACTCAGTCATACCCTTGCAGCATGGGAGGGAAAATGCAAAGTAAAAAGCTGCTGGATGTTTTTACCTTGCACTTTCCCTGCTGCTGTACTGTACCCAGACAACTGATCATCACATGACCAGTCACGTGACTGGTTGATGTGAATGAAGCTTTAAGGGTGTCTGGAGGCACCCTGGGTCTTGCATCTCTGTAGGAATGGTGCATCAAACTCTTGTCATTAACAAATTCTCAAGACACTGGCCAGTATGCTATTTGTCCTGCGCTAGAAATTTTATGCAAGTAAACAATAAATATCACAATATTGGTAAATTTCACAGGGCAAAATAGCAACAGGAGGAATCTTGAGAAAAATTACACAACAAACACCCACCCATGTGTGATAGGAATCTCATCTCCCAGGAGAGTAAAAGTTGAAATGACTTATGTGACTGTAGCTGCATCTAGGCATCAGTTACATATTCCATTATACTTGGATAGTCAAAAATAAAGCATGAATATTTTGGTCACAATCTTTGTGACACCCATTTTCTATGATGTAAACTTCATATATTTTGAAGTATGTGTAAGAGAAATTCATAGTCGCTGAAAACTCCACAGGCATTTACTCCTCAAAGGAAGCCTAGACAGGCACAAAAATGAATTCTGCTTCATGTCTTAAGCAACAACCATGTTTTGTTATGGTGCACTAAGTGCCTATACCTTGCAACAAGCTGCTTAATGCAGAATGCCAGTACCCCGAGGCTGTCCTAACACTCTCTTTCTTTCTTCTCCAAAACAGAGCAAGTATGGCCTCTCCCAGAACGGTTAAAACTTCATTTTAAGAGTGATGAAAGTGAAGAACAAGATGAAGAGGGAAATGCAGTGAAGGAGCCTTTTTAGAAAACCAAGATGGGAAACTCGAAAATTCAATCAAGTGGCCTATAAATAAGGATTTCCTCCCCAAATGTAATAATTGGGAAGCAAGCAGGGAATCGAGACTTTTGTCATACTGCTTGGGGAAATAATAGCAATATTTTCAACAACTTTGAAACCTCCTAAAACATCATGATGCAAAATTTGCTCCACATCAACAGTATCATCCGGATTATAACCAGAGAAATTCAGGTTCAAGCTGCAACTCTGTTAACCTCCATTAACAATGGAAGTCAACAGGATGTTGCTCTGCTATGAAAACTGATTATGGCCTTGGAGCAGTCACCAGTCAGGCTATCTTTGTTGAACATTTGGCACAACCCTTCTCTTCCTCTTTTTTCCTCTCAGCCTCTTGCTTCTTCTGGGAATAGCAAAACATTTCCATCAGGATTTATGGACCCTAGATGGCATCTGGAATCCATGGATCTCCCATTGGAAGAAACCTTGCAATGCCCCACCCTCTTTTAGCAGAAACAACACCTGGATTCATTAATAATTATTATAATAATAATTCATAATAATTTCAGTTATCTTTAAAGGCATGGAAAATAAAAGGAGTGGGGATGCCAAAAGATGGTTAATCTTGTCCCAGATAAACCTTGCTTGGGAAAAGATGTTTTCAGTGGTTCCCCGTATGTGTGTGTGTTGTTATGGGTGCTCTTAAAATCCAGAACAGATGGCAGCAGGCAATTTTTAATCTCTGAGTCACTTTTACCATCTTAGTGAACTCTTGTACTAATGGGTTGGGAGCTCTGGGCTTTTATCCTAAGTTTGTATGACAGCAGAAACATTGGCATTTGGGATAAAACACAAATCAACAAGGAAATCCACATTGAGCACAGCAGCTGTCCATGATAGCATTTGGCAGCAGGGTTCTGAACTGCTGCCATGGCTGAGAAAGGAAGGAAATACATTAAAGCTTCTCCATGTGCAGACCTTGTTTAGTTTTGCATTTGATATGCGTTTACTCTGAAATGACAGAGTGCTAGGGGTCTGGCTCATTTGATCATATTTTGAGGAAGACTGTTAAAAACAGAAAGGCTAAGACGTTCCTCCGTGGCAAGTGAATAAAGAAGTACGTGTAAGCTTTCCTGTACTGATGGTGCAGAAAGGCTGGAACCACGAATGGAAGAGCAAATAACAGTGAAACGCAGGATGTTCGAGGTTACTATTTAAAAACAAAGTTCCCCCAATCCATATTGAGCTGGCAGCCGTACGGAGATGTGGTGTTCAGCAGCACCTGGCAACTTCTGGTTGAATCCCACCAACTTATACCGATCTCTGCTCAACCCACTACAAATCTGTTCACCCTGCCTTTTATATCTCTTCAGTTTCTGAGACTTGTTAAGTGAGGCACGCTCCAGTCTTTTCCTCTGGCCTTTTTTCAGTATTGCAGTGTTGATGCTCTGGCAACTTCTAAAGGTGGTGTGACGGTTTCTGGGTACAGGCTGCAAACTGCTTTGCTTTCTGTCATTGCAGGCTTCTAGCTAGCTGCAATAGCCAGCCTTTGGGCAAACAGCTTGTTGCAAGCCCTGGGTTTTGGGCTGCAAAAAGGGTGGGAAATCCTGTGCAGGCCCTGCTGCAGTGATTGGTTGCAGCTATTATTTGGAGGGAAAAGCTGTCCGGGGATCTGAGTGCTGGAGGGGGCTAGAAGAGGAGTTCCCACCAATCAGGCGTGTGGAAGAGGCACCTCTACCAGGAGTTTCCAGCAGCATTTTATTGCAGCAATTTTCCCCTAGGAGGTGACAGCCAATCAGGGCCACAGAAAAAAAGTATAAAGGAACACAGATTACAGCAGACTATGTCTTCATGCTGGGACAAGAGCTGAAAGGAGAAGAAGAGCTGAATCCTGAGGGAGCGCGACCAGTAGTTGACCAGGGGTCTTTTAGCTGGAAGATCTTGGAGGAAGACTTCACTAGCAACCGACCAGGCTGGATGATTGGTCAAGCAAGGACGGGCCGTGCCTTGTGATCATCTAGAGCCACGTTCTGGTACTCTGGCTTGGCTTGAGCTGTGGCAGAGCAAGTCAGAGGGGGGAGGAATGTGGAGAGGTTTGTCTTTTTAAAAAAGGAACTATTTTCCTTTAGGGAAAGGGGTAGCTCCTAACCTTAAGAGACTTACTGAGTTAAGACAACAAATACCTGAACCTTATTTTCTTTCTAGTATTGCTTGTGTATAATAATAAACTTGTTTTAGTTTACTGTTCAAACCGCTTGCTACCTGTGTTTTGTGTCCACACTGTAGTATTCACTCAAACATTGCACGAACTCAGCATCCTAACAGGGCCAAGCTACTCCCAGAGAGGGCAGGCACTTATAGGAACGCTGGGGATCGTGACAGGTGGCAAAACTGGAAGATTACTTAATGACCTGTATACAGCATCTTTCACTGCAGCCTTACAGATTTCCTCCTGTCATGTTCTCAAACTCAGTCACAGATGGATTGGTACCAAGAATCACTTCTACCACAGCTTGATGCCCTGCACTCCAGAATTTCCACTGCCACTGTTAGCTGTTGACAATGTCACAATTTTGCTTAATATAATCTACCCATTTTCTACTACACAAGCTTTGAAATTGATTGACTGAAATAGCTATATAATCTTGGCTGTTTCCCACAACTCAGTCTTCTCTGGGTTCAGTTTGTCAGTTCAGTTGACTTCTAGAGTGTGTTTGTGGAATGGCAACCCTCTTAATTTTCTTACCACAGAGGAACATGCAAAACAGGCAAATTCAGTGGTTCCTTGCTCCCATCGATAGCGACTCAAGATGGTGACGTAACGTAATTCCACCGTCCTGCTTTTCAGAGGTCACTTCTGACCAGAACTATTTGATCAGTAGGAAGTTTTTAAGTGGCTCCTCACCAATGATTCCCACCTCCCCTTCTGAGGTTATATGCTCTGGGGTGTTCCTCTTACAGATTTTATATTGCTTCACCTAACAGGTACAAATTGTATTCTACACTGTTTCTTGATCATGGTCACAGGTGACACCAGCATTTTCCAAGGACCCTGCACCCAAAGTTGACCAAATTGTAGGAAAGCTTCGTGATCTTCTCCAGCTTCTTCCCACCTCTGCCCTGCACCAGCAGGGATGGAAATCAAAATTAGCAAGCACAAATGCACTTTTGTGAAATTATCAATATAGTAGGTGGCATGCAATGCAGGAAAGATGCAGTGGAGTGCTAATGCTGCTACTGGCTACATCTGAACCGAGGTGCATTATGAGACAAAATTCAAAACTGAATAGGCCAAGAGTTTGAGGTAGGTGAATAAAGAAAGCTTTCCCTTTCATCTGATGGAAATATGATAACTGTATTTCATGCCATAAAAGACACAGAGGCACAGGATGCAACTATAATTTAGCAAGGGATATTTAGATTTTTTTTTTAACCCAAACCTTATAATCATATAGGTGCAACTGTGGTTACCTTAAATGTGGGTTTGTATTTGGTTACATCCCCTCTTACAAGCATAACTCACCTGTGAAGGTATTGATGCAGATGCTGGGAAGTCACTAACGCTGGATGTCATCAGTGCCACAAAAGCAGCCACCACACTCATCTCTTGATCAGAAAGAGTTAAACGGCAGCTGATGCCATTGAGAGAGCAGCAACATGGGGTGCCACTTGTTCTAGAGCTGCCCTGAGCTAAAAAGCTTTGCCTTCACGTAAGGAAACCCCAAGCTGCATTTTATAACATCAGGCTGCTTTGCTGTTTTCTTTGCTAAGATTTTAGTTGCCCTCATAACAAAAACAGAAGGGCTTGATTCTGTCGAACCTTCCACTCAGGCTTGTTGCTGTTGAAATGACCAGCTGTCAATTCCATTATAATCAGGGATGTCAATAAGCCTCACCAACAATTTGCAATTAAACTATTTCACTAGCTGCTTGTGGGTAAAAGAGGCTAAAGGTAGATTACCGTCTTTAAAAAGAAAAAAGAATCAGCTGAGAAAAGAATTGCTGAGTGAGGCTGTAAACTGCTGTCAAACATAATCACCTCCACCAGCATTTCTAGCTCACTGAAGGGTCATTGCCTGGTTAAGGGAAAGCAACATATTTAAATGTATTCCTTGTCAGTGCTGCTTAGTGTGTGTAGGCTGAATAAATGTGCAAAACTGAAATCTCAGCCCTCTTTTAGGCTGCACTCCCACTTGATTTTTTTAAATACAGTTTAGACTTTTAAAATCCGGATTCAATAGTGAGCGCACATTCTAAGGCTGAGTCCCCATGGGGCTGCCAATGGCTCGCGGTGGATTCAGGAGACCCTTAATGCGAATCTAATTTGCATTAAGGAGTCCCCATGGCAATGGAGGACAGGGCAGGTTCAAGGTGAACCCACCCGTCCCTATGAAAACCACAACAAATCCCAGGATTGGGATGCTGTGGTTTTTTCCACCCCCACCGGGATTGTGATTTTGCTCCCTTTCCCAGGCAATCCGCTTGCTGGCCTCGAAAGAGGAGTAAAACCAAGGGAGTAAGAGGGTGTAGAAGCTTGAGTTTTCTCTATTCCAGGGAGGTAATCTTCTTTCCACCCTCTGCACCTCCTTTTGCCCATCTGCTCACAGGAAGACACTTGGCCTTACTGCCAAAGTTCCCTGCCGACAGTAAAGTTTACTCCCTGCTGGCAGTAAACCCAAGCATCTTTCTGTGCACAGATGGGCAAAAGGAGGTGCAGAGGGTGGAAATTTCTCTCTTTTTCAAGGGGGCAATAAGAAATTTACCTCAGGACTAAAGGGTAGCCTCTTTCTTTCCCTCAGCAGATTGTAAACGGGTTGGAGAGGGTGGAAATGTCTTTCTTTTCCACCCTCTGCACCTCCTTTTGCCAATCTGTTCACAGAAAGATGCTTGACTTTACTGCATTTACCACGATTTTCTCCACCACCCCCTTGTCTGAGCGCTTAATCACCCAGGTAAGGGGTTGATTTACCCCAAATGACCTCCTGACAGCTGCCCTGCATCAGCTGATCAGCTGTCAGGCAGGTATAGCAGCTGTCAAGAGCACGGGCAGACCTCTGGGAAGATGATTAAAACAGACACAAAATATGACATATGACAGCCCCTATACCCACCTGACAGTTGCTCAGCTGACTGCAGGGCAGTTGTCAGACTATTGTTTGGGGTAATTCAAGCCATTACCTGGGCAATTAAGCACTCAGGTAAAGGGGGACATCTGCGATCACAGCATTAGCAGTAGCGACAGCTAAGCCCCTCCCGCTAATGCTGAGATCCTAACCTGGGAGTGTCCCCATGCCCCCTTTATAACCTGTTCTTACCCCATAATTTGGGGCAAGAACACTTATAAAGAGGGGTTATTTTGCCACAAATTTGTGGCAATTGTCCCTCATGTAGCCCCAACTAGGGCTTTGCGTGGGGACTCTTGCGAGGCAAACTGACTTTTGCCTCGCAATATCCTTGCCATGGGGATGAGCACTAAGTGTCCCTATTTCCATGAGGATAACACGGGCTGAACCCGAATACTGTCGTTCCCACTTAAACCGCACCCCCCCCCCGATCGAAATAAAGCAATGATCCCGTTCACACTCTCCTTTTCAAATCGGAAGCTCCCTCCCTGCTAGTTCTCCCTGTTTGCACTTAAACAGGAGAACTGATAGCACAAATTCCCTTTCAAAATGAAAGCTGACAGCTCACATGAAAGGGGGGAGACTATTACTCTCCCTTTCAGTTTCCCTCTGTAAAATGGAGACTCAGTCTGTGCTGTGACAGCCTTGGTACAATATATCTATCTCTTGAGACTTGTGTTTTTAAAAACTTTTCCTGCAGTGGTACCTCTCCTAATTGCAGTGTGTTCAGAGCAGAGGAGGGGGGGGAGACCTTCGCAGCTGTGAAATCCCACCCACATCTGGCAGGCATGGGCCAGAAGGATAAATCTGCACCCCAAATAGTCCCGTAGCACTCCCAAAGGCAAAAAAATAATGTGGGCTAGGCTCCAAAAGGAGACTGAGAACAGTTTTTGTGAGGACTTTTTTTTCTGTGAATTTTTGCAGGATAGTACTCAAAGTCTGGGAATAAAAAAATAATAATGGGATCTCCTGATCCTGAAAATGGATTCAATTTGGATTTATACTTGTATAGGAACCCACTTTCCCAGAGTCTGGTTTTTGGCAGTTAAAGAGAAAGCAAACAGTAAGCACCAGTCTTCATTTAGCATGAAAATGGCAAGAAGCTACCCTCCCTTGCAGGTGACAGGGAAAACAACACCCTGAAACAGAGACAGCTAAAGTCCCAGTGCTGTACAGAACAGCATGCAGTTCTTGTCTTGAAAACAGTAAAGAATAAAGCATGGTTAAAAAAAATAAGTAATCACCCAAGAGCTCTTGCTCCAGTATACTTGATGCAGTGGCATCATAACTAATGCATGGTGCTTATGTACAGTAAATAAAATAAGTGGTTATTTAAAAATTGTGTTGCTAAATTAAGTATTCTTTTCCTTTTAGAGACACTTTTATTTCAAGCAGGCAAAGAGCGATTAAAATTATCCTTCCCTTTAGGCTGATCTGTAACAGCAGACCCAAACCAGGAAATGACAAAGCCAGAGATACCACAAAAAAGTCATTAACGGTACTTTAATGAGACCTTAAGTTTAGGAAGTGAAGAACTGGGGCAGAAATGGAGAAAGCAGGAGGCTCCCCAGAACAGGAAACGCTCAGTGCTCAGGACAGGCCTAATCTTGCCAACAGCTTCCCTTGCAGCACAAAATACCAAAGGAAGAAACACCCCCTGCTTGAGCAGCAAATGCATCATGTAAATGGAATTGGGCAGAGCCGTTAGAATATTATTTTATTCCATTTCCTTCTGTTTCCCTTTTAGGAGAATTTATACTGGTCTTCCTGCCTTTTCCTTTCACTGGGCAATAAACAACACATTATTACAGCCTGTGGCAAAGCGAGAGCATCCAGACTTGCAAAAAAAATGCTGCTTAGGAAAAGAATAAAAGTTTGGATACATTTACCATAAACCTGAAGAAATAAGGGGTCTTTGTGTCTCTGTGTGTGAGAGAAATGGAAGGGAATAATATGCATTGCAATTTATATTGTACATCTGTACACCAGTTCAGATGGAATGGCCCCAAATAAATCTATATATATATATATATATATATTTATAGACTTTATATATACAAATATATATCTATCTTGACAGATATATATATATATATCATCTCTGTTAAAAGGATAAAAGGATTGTTCTGTCTTTGCATGCACAACTGAAGACTCTGCCATAGTCAGTCAAACCCTGGGCTAGACAATACGAGCAGTTATAATCCAGCCATGGCAAATATATCTTGTGGGTGGGATCCACTGCCTCTTTCCTGCCCCAAAGCATGAACACAGAGCTGAGAGAAAAGGGGGAAAGCCCGTGATGCTGGTGAACAAGACCTTCACGTGGCCAGATTCCACCTCTCCCACACCGAGGGACGCGCACTGGGGGCACTTTTACTGCTTATCAAGCACATGGCAGAAAGCACCAATCCCAAACCATAGCTACCATTCTCCTATTTCTGGCCACAGGCAAAGGGGGGGGGATGTTTTGTTCCTCACAACAACAGGCCCTCTTTGTCAATTTCCGTGAGTTTTTTCATGCCAGAGAGAGGGAAAATCAATTAACTGGGGAATGGAGGGTTGGGAAGAGGGAGAGAGGAGACTCTGGCAGGATAGCTGATTTTTTTGCTTCGGACACTTGCAAATCCACAGAATCCACAGTGCTTTAAATGCTTTTAACTGAGCATTTCTGAAGAGAGGCTTTCAGGGATTGAGAAAAGATGTTAAATGAACGCTGCACGTACCCACTTCTAAACCGCCGTGTTCTGTTTCTTGGCCAATCTATAGGGGGCACAGACAAAACCCAGCACAGGTGGAAATTTTGCTAGTGGAAATAGTTTAGGGCAGGCGGAACAGAAAAACAGAAGGCAGAAAAACTGAAACCTGGCCAAGGCCCGCGAGAAAGATCCGGTGGATGTCTTCTATAGAATTCACCCAGGAAGCAACCTGCTAACCTTTACATAAAGCTGGTATGAAATGAAGCCCCAAGCAGGATTAACCTTTGTTGTTTAGTGTCCAAAAGCTTGTATGGGAGGTAAATAGGCACCACGTCAAAAAGGCAAAATTTGGATAAGGCTAAACAAACAAGAGAGAAAAGAAATAAATTAAATGGAATTGCACCAGCAATGCCCTTTGCCACACAGACAGGCTTAGCACCAGGTCCACAGGGTGGTCAGTCTTGCACAAGAGGCTGGCAAGCAGATCTCCAGAAGAGACACCCCTGACGAGGTCACCGGGCACATCTCCTTCAGTTGTGTTCATGGGGCACCGATATGTACAAGAGAGCATCTGAGAAGACTAAAGGACTTTGTGTGTCATAGGGCGGTGCTTTCTGAATCTTCTTCTGAAGTGATTTTTCCTGGTCCTGGATGCCTCTGGACTTGTCCCGGTGGGTCCAGCTGGAGTGCAGCATCAGCCTCTACATGGATGGAAGGGATATCAAGGTGGGCAAGATCTGTAATTAGGCACAGATACACAGGGGACACACATCATAATGATGCCTGCACCACTCCTAGTCTGCCCTCCCACTCATAAACATATCAAACAGCCAAAAGACGAAGCTATAACTCAGCTGAGCTGTGTATTGTTTTCAGAGCCTTCTAATGCCAAAAAGAGATGTCATAATATAACATTGCTCTGCAGCTTTTGCTTTGACATTCTGCAGAACCTCCCTTGCCCATTCTCCACTATTCACAGGAACCCACACTCAAGAAGAGGTGAGGAAGCTGTTGTCCTCCATATATTGGACTCTATTCTCCATTCCTGGCTGGAGCCGCATCATCTGGAGGGTTACAGGTTCTCATTTTTGCCTTAAACACAACTTGGCAACAAGATTATGTCCTGGGGGTTTGCATGGTCTCTCAATTCAGGTCCAAGATTGTATAATTGCTAGCTTTTAACAGCAGGCTTTTCTTGTTACCTGCTCAGAGGAGGAATTGTCAGAAGCCAGGACAAAATGATGTTTGGAAACAAAGAGGCTCCTTTCTCAGCCCAGATCCGTGGATAAAGCATTTGTGACTGGAAGTACTTTGGGGCTGGTAACTTGTACAGTGCTGATTAATTCTAAGGAAAAACAGAACCTAAGCCCTAGACCATTGGAGAATCATGAATAGAACACTTTTGGCCAAACCTGCTCCTAAGTCATTCGGTCCCATTATGCTTCTGCCAAATGATCTAGAAGTTGGAGCAAATTCACAGCTCCCTATTATCTGTGGCCTTCAGGCAGCTTTCTATTGGGTTAATACTTCAGTTCCACTTAGACTCCATCTGCACAAGGGCTGATCTACTAGAAGACATGGGCTCTTGGTAGAATGCTATATCTGCGTGGGTGCAGCACTGGGCCAGGCTAGAAATGCACTGTAGCTAGCACCAATGAGAAACTACTTGCACGTGGTTTTTGGAGTATTCTCTGGCAAAGGACCATCCCAGTGCTCATATGCTGGATGGCCTACTGGGTGTAAAAAGCCTGGCACCATTTCACTGGGCAACCGGAAGTGGTGAAAGAAGTGCACTGCTTCAGGGTGCCTGGCTGAAATGCTCCCATCTGGCAACTTTGGAGGTGGCTCAGCCTTTGAAGTCGGCCCTTCACATGGGCCACTAGCTGCCCTTCTGGTATTGGGCTGGATCACTAAATCCAGCCCACGGTTGGACCTGCATGGCAGATCTTGCCTTGGCTTCTGAACAAAACCTGTCTTACTCCACTGATGACAAGCATCCCATTCAATGTATCAGTGGCCAGTTTCTTTTCCCTTTTGATAGTGTATGCACTGATTTTTAGTTCCTAAGTAGGTGTGCAACTCCATTCCTGAAAATCTGTTATAACGGTGGTGGCTTTAATTACAACAAACTTTGACCCTTCCATAAGTGGTATTTCCACCTGCAGCAGATGCTATGGATGGAGCTCCTTAACAATTACAAAGGAATTGCTGAGGGTTGGGTTCATTTTCCTCCTGTAACACACATCTAATTGGGATTTTATAGATATAAAATCTCAATTAGATGTTAGTTGTGAGTTGCATTTTTCCTAATTCCCCCTAATTTTGGCACGGACATTTACAATTGCACCACAAGTACTTTTGAGCCTTCTACTGCATTATTTGTCTTCACAAACATTGTATGGGAGGCCTGTAAGGTAAGGTTGCTTGAAAAACATTTCCAGTAGCAGGGGCTATCTTTTTCTAATATCGGGGTCTCTCTTTTATGACACAAACAGTCCAAAGAAAGGAGGCAGTAAGGCTGTGTAGTTCCCTGCCAGGGGTGTTTTTATGTAGATATCTGCACAGAACAGGAACATGGACCCAACTACTTAACTGGCTCCATGCAAAACAGACAGAATATATAATCCTTCCTGAAAAGGACAAAATAAGAACTAACGCAAGAGGAACAAACTGCCAAAGAAAGATTATGTCCCAGCAGGAAGAGCCTGCTCAGTAACTTTCTTTTCTGATAGGAAATGTTTACAGTTCAGCACTTCTTGCTTTACATATCTGTGAGCATATACAGGTATAGATAAGCTTCAGTTGGGTGTATATCACATCCTCCATGGAAAAATTTCTTTAAGGTTTTTGTGAAATATTACATTACATGACACGTCACCCTCAGATTTTTGTCTTCTGAAACCCAGCTGGTCATCCAAAGGGCAATTGTTAATTCAGTGCCTTACAGCTGATGCCCAAATGCTTATCATCAGCACTGCCATGAGGGATTGGCTCTATCTTGGTTTGTGTTCTCCACAATGGAACATATAACTGATCCAAAAAAGATTTTAGACAGATACAACCCTGCTGCCTTGAAGGTGTATATTTACACATTTGTGGTACCCTGTTTTTTTAAATTTGTTCTGAAATGTAATTTCAAATAGTCTTGTTACAGCATTTAATCAGGATGCTTGCACAACTCCTACATCCCTGTTCTTTGAAAAAAAAAAAACACCACCAGACGATTTTAAATCATGGAGGTTTTCTCACAAGCCACAACGTTGTTTGGAAGCGTAAAGAGGAAAGCTTTTGCATACTTACTTGTGAGCAAGAAGAAATGAACTTCTAGGCCAAGGACCTGCAAATGGTGCAGGAGACCTGAATCATTAGCAAAATTCTCCCTCACAATAAGATTATACATGTAGATTCACTTCCAACCCATGAATTGGCAATGAGACAGCAAGTCTAAAATGACAAGGGTGATTCATGAGGACTCCATGTCAGCTATGCTGAAGAGAAGTACTTTGCACTCAGTGACCAGTGGTGGCTGGTGGATAGGGGAAAGGGGGGAGATTAAGCTGCAAATTGCTGGTAGACTGTGACGTCTGGAAGCTATGGATCAAAGCTCAGTTTCCTTCCATTTCCTAGCATCCAATGGCATTGCCCAATCATCGCTTAACTCCCCCCTTGTACCCTTAAGCACCAGCTGCCACTGTCAGTGACAGAAAATCCCATCAGCCCAAATTGTTTAAGTAGTGGTGCCCATCTTGCATCCGTGTCTGTCAGGCGCTCTTGCAGTTCTACAGACATGGAATACCTTGGCCACATCGACAATGGTGAGTGCCATTAATATTCATTAATGGCAATATCATGACATCCCTTTGGAAAGAACACATGGAATGGTAGACATAGAGAAAGTCACACTGGTAGCAAAGGGCTAGCAAGGTAAGGAGCGGTGAATCTCATTGCTTGGAAAAGAATCAGCTGAGTGGGTTTAATAGTCTGAGTATCAGGCACGGAGGGCAGGGGCTGTAAGGAAGACACCCCCAAGTTTACTAATAACATCATTATCAGTAAGCTAGGGACAAGGAAGCAGGGCTCACGCAGCCATGCAGTGTCTAGACCAGCGTGCCTCATGCTAGGCCAGCAGAATGGTGCAGGGTGACTGTGAGTGGAGAGAGGGTACAGCGACAGATTGGGGCAAGGGATGGTGGCGGCGGCAGCAGTGGTTAGAGGAAGAGGGCAGGGACTCCAGCTTACCCTGAGCATTCCCTCACACCTATCCAATATTGCATCACGCGCTTCAAACAGCTGCAGGGACACAATAATAGGATTGGAAGAAAGGAAAAGAAAAGAAAATAACAGCAACAAGACAAAAATCGTACACGACAGAAAATGTCCATCAGAGCCTGGATACAAGTGTGAAGTTAATGCCCTGGTAATGCTCCCTCACTATTCCTGAGACAGGTTTTTGTTTTGAAAGAAAAGGTGCTTGGATTGCTCAGACATTTAATTCAGTTGTAAAAGATACCGTCACTTACAACCCATAAGCCATTGCAAGAGGGGCTGACGCCAGCTTGTCTTTCCAGAGTGTGTCACAAGAGGCCAGTTCCCAGTGTCCCAGAGCCTACAGGGGTAGATACCTCATGCCTTCAGCCAAACTGGCATCGGTCCAGCAAAAGGCATCCTGAGGCAGCGTCAGAGATGTGCTCGAGATCATCACTGGCTTTGACTTATTTCAAGCGGACTAGATTTGCTTTATTGGCATCTTTCTAACTATAATGGACATTTCCAACTTTAGCACAAAGTACCACCTCCTGAAGACTCTGGGGGGTGGGAGCAATATCAGGACAATGCCAGGCATTGTGGAAGAAACTTCCCTTAATGATGTGCTAGTCATTCTGAATGATGGTCCCTTCTATACAATGAAAAAGAGTTCTGTGAGGTTTTTGTTTTGACCAGGTTGGATTATTTACTGATTTTAAAATGTATACGCATGCTAAACAATAGAATACTGCCATTAAATTATTAAAATTTAGAGGAAAGTGAAATGTCTAGGCACCCCAAAGCTACACAGCACAGAAACACACCAGGACATATTGCCACTTGATGGGTGCTATTTCCAAGCCCTACAAAACCAATTGATGGCTGTGGACTGGGGCACTATCCAAAGACTGTGACTGGTGACAATTATGCAACCCCTTTCTTGTTTTGAAAGGCCTTGCAAATAAATAAATAAATAAATAAATAAATAAATAAATAAATAAATAAATAAATAAATAAATAAATAAATAAATAAATAAATAAATAAATAAATAAATAAATAAATAAACCAATTTAAAAGGCCTGTATAATTTTAAGTGTTCTCATTTTCAGGCATTTTCCCCATCATCATTGTTCACCAAAAAACAGTGCTTTGGTTCAGTTCATCAACTAAACTTCATACCACCCTGAGCGGAGAAATAACCAGACTTTTTTTTTTTCATTAACACAATATTATGGACATACATACTGCCACTTACTGTACAACTCTTTCTCTCGAGAGACATGGCTGGTAGTTTTAGAATGCTGTTTAAGCTGTAGTAATGGTCCACTTGTGTCATATTGTACTATCAGGGGTTTACACAAAATGCAGAAGATAAACTACCACCAGGAAATGTCAAGATCTAATTTCACTAAATTGTCAACTGGAGATGTATCTGAATGAAAATTACACATTTGGTTCAAAATTGAACCAAACACGCATTTATTGGCTCAACAGCCAACCGTTTAATTGAAACAACAGTTGTTTGCGGTCAGTTTTGATCAAATTGTTTGTGTTTACAAGGGGAAACTGGTTCAGTTCCACTAATTTCCATTTTTTTTAAAAAAAACCCACGTTTGGTTTGATGCAAACAGCTTCAAATGAGAACTATTCAAATCAATTTTTTGAACACAAATTAGTGTTCTCCTTTCAATAGCTGATCTGCAATGGCTATATGTTTCTTTTTGCTCTACTTGGCAGTGGCTGCAAGCAGTTACAGTTAAAGCAACTGAAGAGATCTGCCTAGTATGGAGACTGAACTTGCCCATTAAATTGTTCTGCTCCCTCATCCCTCCTTATCCCAGCAATCCAGCCCAGAAAGTGTTGCTCCCTGTTCATTGCTTCATTACCTGTGGACATGCTCTCCCCAGGGGACAGGCCATCTAGTACAGTGTGCTCCATGGACTGCGGACTAGAGCCAGATGCATTTGAAGTGGGAGGCTGTGGAGGTGGCAGCGTGGGCCTCTGTCGCGGCTTGGGAGTGGGCCGAGATTTGGTTAAAGTGCTCGTCAGGGAAGGTGGAGAAGACAGAGGAGCAGCAGCAGCTGGGGAGAGTGGGCCTGACCCCAATGAGTAGCCTTGTGAGTAACTCAGTCCATAGGGTGATGGGGTGCTTGGCGGGGTGGGAGAAAGACTGGCAGGGGATGGTTGCCCTGTAGACTGATCAGACATGCTTCCTGACTGGCCATAAGGAACCTTGGCAGGGATTGGGGCCAGCTTCTTTGAAACTGTAGAGGACAAAAGGGAGAGAGACAGACAGGAAAATACAGTTGAGTCAACTATTCACCACTACTTAAAGATAAGGCACACTTTAGCCCATATTAATGAAAGCTCAAGTTTAAGACAACCCTTGCACATGTGCAGCCACCCAGAAGACGAACCTGAAGTGACGACTGAGGTACTCTCACTGTTGAACTGCACTGGAAAAGGCAGATAGAGAAGAAAAATTTTCTCTATCACACAACACTACAACCAGGGGACACTCTTTGAACCTGAGGGTCAAGCAGCCTGGATAATTTTAAGAAAGGGCTAGTCAAATTCATGGATGCCTATGTACTGCTTCCAGGCTGGAGAGACAGGCTTCTACAGGCCATATGCAGTGAACTGAGAGCAGGTGAAGGCATTGCCTTTGTCAGCCAGTTTGGTTTTGTGGTTAGAGTGCCAGACTCATATCTCGTAGTCACTGGGTTTGTTTCTGCACTCCTCGACAAAGCCAGCTGGGTGACCTTGGGCTAGTCA
>MTQE01002208.1:48686564-48707745 GCA_014337955.1 Aspidoscelis marmoratus | reverse complement strand
CAGCTCTCTTCTGAGCTCTCACAACCCCACCCACCTCACAGGGTGTCTTTCGTGGGGAGAAGAACAGAAGCATTGCCAGTTGTTTTGAGGTCCTTTAAATGGATGATAAAAACCAACTTTTTTCTTCCTCTTCTTCTGCTTAAGATGCTCAGAAGCAATTGGTATGCCACTGAAATGGGATGTTGGGCTAGATGGGCTGTGGTCAGCTGCTCATTCGGGTGACTTTCCAGTCATCATCTCTAGGCATTTCAGAGGAAATGTGCCCTCCTACTTGCCCTGAAATATTTATACTTTTTTTAAATGTTAACCAATGATGAATGGCTGACAATTAATAGCAACATTTAGCTCTGATTCCAGACTGCAGTGAGTTTGGAAGTCTGACAATGCCTATAAAATGTTTACCCTTTTCCTGTAAAAAACCATTCCCTATACATTTCCCACTATCTCACTGTTTTTAATGAAGTGTGACTTCCTATAGATTTTTTTTTACATGTTTTTGCTATTAGACGCTGTATTTATGACCTTTCTTCTTTAGAGCACACACATTTATTTAGTATCGTGCTGCTGTTTTTTTGTTTTTTTGCTTCTGACAGAACACAGAGTTATGAAGGTCAAAGATCCAGATGGGCAGTTGTCCCAGGAAGGTTCTCACTTCAGGAAAAGTACCAAGTGGAAGATGGTAGTGATCACAGCATGGAAGAGAAATCAGAGGCACGGAGAATGCAGACTTCGCCCACTAGAGGCCACTCTGAGTTTTGCCTTGAGAATTTTTTAGGGTTGCCTCACATGATAACTGCTAAGAAAGGGGGAAAAAATAGGGATCATGTGAAGAAACCCTTAAAGATCCTTGATGTTCTGATTGATCAACACAAGAAGTCAGAGGGAGGCCTTCAGCAAGCAAATCCTGTATTTTCTACACTTCTGTGTTGTCTTCCATGTTTCAGTTGCCAGCTCCTCTAGATTCTGCTGCTTCATCTTGGCATTTTTTCTAATCCCTCCGTAGCTTATCCTTCTGGCAATTTTTCTCCTTCACCTCTCCCCGCCTCAAAGTATGCCATATCCATGCCTGCACCTACTCTCCAGGCCAGTTGGCTTCTGGAAATTTCTAATTCCCTGGATTCTCATTCAGTTGTCCTCGTTGCTTGTTTTTGGCTCCAATTCTTGTGCTGTGAGAGGTCACACTGTATTTTGAAATGAAAGGGAGGTAGAACTTCCCCATCTTACATCCTCTATACCAGGAACAAAGAACTTGTGGTAGTGGTTAGAGAAGGTGGCAGTTCATAGATTCCTCTTCTGGGCACCACACCGTCAACAGGAGTGATTTATAATTTGAATTTAAACCCTGCTCTTCACTCAAGTCTTGGGGAGAAGCAAAAGACAAGAATGAATAAAAATAGGGCGGGGGGAATGTTATCTAGCACAATCTTTTTTAAAAATCCTAAAATATTGACCCCAAAGTTACTGCTTCTATAGCAACTTTTCTGGAGCTTGACATTTTTTAAAACTCATATTACTATGTACTGTTTTGATTTTAGCATGTTGTCATATTTTTAAAAGTCATTTTTATTATATTTGGTTCCTATGCAACTGAACACTTATGGTCTGATGGAAAGGAATTGGGGTTGAGGGCCATGCTATGTTCTAGGGATGTGCACAAAGGGTTTTTTTTTTTTCTCTCCAAATGTCAAAACATTCGATTTGGATGTTCAGAATCTGAATGCAACAAAATCCAATTTGAATCGAATACATTCGAAACTATTTGTTCAAATGTTAGATTCGAATCTCAAGATATGAGTGCCGACAACATTTGTATTTGAAGATATGTCAAAAACATTCATATGTGTAATACAGATCTGTATGCATTTCGCATGGATCCCATTTGCATCCCATATTATAAGCGCGAATGCGTACAGATACATATGAGTTGTACTCTCAAATGTTTCCAATCATTCAAACAAATGTTTTGGAACATTTGAAATTCGTTCGAATGTTTAAATTCGAACATGAAGACATTTTATTCTAACTCCAGTGTCCACATTCCATCGAATTTGATCGAATTTCGAATTAGAACATTCATGCACACCCCTACTATGTTTAAATTCCAATTTTCAACTGTTCAACTTTACGACTGAAATAAAGTAGATTTCAGCAGTATTCTTGCCCAAGCTATCTTGAGGATACCAGAAGAGTTGTGAGTGTAGTGGACCACAGAGGGAATAGGAGCTTTGATGAAAAATGAGTGAAATTACAGGATGCCCAAAGAGGAGGCAGCTGTTGTTTGTTTATGAACCTTCTGCTTCCATGTGGCACGTACCTTTCCGCATAGTGTGTGGGCTCTGTTCTGTGGACAGTTGCTGTGTTGGACCAGGTGGCTGTTGCCCAGTGCCACATGGTGTCACATGACCAGAAACTGGACTGCTTTTCTGCCCAGATACTGGGGAGAGTTCCTTGGTTTTTAATGTGCTAAAAGGAAACAAAAGGTGAACAAGAGGGCATTGTCATTAAACCTTCTGTCTAAATAACTCCACTTACAAATCCCCTCAGCCCCTTTCCTCCTGCCACGGTGTCCCAGGACACAGATTCACAACCCACCGCTGGGATAAGCCAATGATACTTGCAAGGCAAAGCGTTGTTATGCTCTACTCCCAAATGCATGCCTAAATTTACAAGACCACGTTCAAAGCATATTGAGGATGAACAGAGCATGAATGGTGTTGCAGCCCTCTCAAACACTCTGTACACAGCAGTGAGGCAGAACACAATAAAAGGAAGCTGTTTACTATAAATCACCTGGGGGAGGGGCATACAAGCTGCTCCCCAAGAGATATTGGATTGCTTTGTCAATTAAGAAATGAACTGCCTGTGCAGGAGTTGGGGGACACCACAATCATTAAAGGTTTCTTCTTTAGGGGTGTCATTTGAAAATATCATCTTGGAAGGCGGACCGACTCAATGGCTAGGTAGCAAGCAGTGGTGCAGCTCAGCATCAAGCAAGGAAACAGATGATTATTAAGAAGAAGAAGAGTTGGTTTTTATATCCCGCTTTTCTCACCCACTTAAGGGGACTCAAAGCAGCTGACAAACCTTCTGTTCTTCTCCCCACAACAGACACCCTGTGAGGTAGGTGGGTCTGTGAGAGCTCAGAAAGAGAGCTGTGACTAGCCCAAGGTCATCCAAATGGCTTTGTGGAGGAGTGCGGAATCAAACTGGGAGACCTCCAGATAAGAGTCTGACACACTAACCACAAGACCAAACTGGATGGACCCATCTAATTTGTGGCAAGATGGGCATTAAGTGAAGGTAGCTGAGACCAAGCATCTAAATGTAATAATCTGGAACCTGGAAGGTAGAAGGAACAAAAACCTTCCAGGCTGGATTTTCTGCTCTCTGGCCTTCTTAAGCAGTAGTAGGCTACCTGGAACCTAGGAAGCTCCTAGGATGGCACCACAGCATAGGATGGAGCTAAACTTTCTGTAAATCAGTACTGAGAAGCCTGTAAACTCTCAGATGCTTTTAAGACTTGAATACTTCTCTCCTTAACCAGCATTACTGTCAGCCATGACCAGGGCTGAATTATCACAACATCTAGAGAAGCACACCTGCTATGAAGGCCTATCAACTACGAGTTGAGTTCTGTTTAAGAGAAAGGGTGGGGTGGCTAGATGCTACTAACATTAAAGGCCTGCCTAAATTTAAACAAAGCGGTCTTCTGCACTACTGGAATATTGTACAATTTTATGTGATGTTGTTGTGAAACACACGTTTCGCGATTATATTTGCATGGGAGTTTTGACAGAAGCTGCATAGCAAGTGAGTGGTCAAATATGGTCCTTTCAGTGCCACTTGCACTTCTGATATCTGTCGGATCCCTCCTTCCCAGGGTGTTAACAAATAGAAGAGCCTTAGCAGGTTTTGTCTGCAGGGGTGCGCCACAATACCTCCAGTATGGGCAAGTCCAAATTATTGGTTTATAGCAGCTTACATATTGCATAATTATCCCACCATTTTGAGGACATTCTCAGGAACTCTGTTTGGCTCCTCACAGAATGACATTTTGCAGCAAAAGAGGGAGTGACTGGTAAACCTACTTTAACTCTTCTGTGGAGATTTAGATTTGAGGAACTGCTTTGTAAAGCCAAATCCCTCCCTAGTATATCTGCTTAGGTCCCAACTCTGGCTGCATCCAGACAGGCTGCAAAGCCCAAGATTATCCCAAGGCTATGCTGGGAATGCCATGTGGGTCTGTGGCAATCCCAACACAGCCTTGGGATATTGGGATGAGATCCCACAATATTACTGTGGGAAAATCAACTCCCAATCCAGGTTTTACCTATGAAATGAGAGCACCATTTCATTCAAGCCTGTTCCTGCAATCCCCCATCTTTGGAATGACTACCGTCCATGTGCAGGGCTGATCCAGGCCAAAATCGGTAGCCATCCATGCACAAGAGGCCTTGAACATGCACCCCCAGGGATTTTGCACCATTGAAATACCTGGATGTACATGACAAGCATCCAATGAGGTAACAGATGATCATTCTGGAAGTAGGTTAATCTGGAATATCACTAAATAGCAGGTTAAACAAGAGACATCTGGAGGCAGCCTGTGTGTTGGCCTCTAGCACGTGGCAAGCAAGTGGCTTCTCACCCTTTTACCGCGCATGATGTGTTCACGTAATCAAATACACAATTATTTACCTAGTGAGCCCGGCTCCTCTGTCTCTGGCACAGGTGCAGCTGACCCAGGGGGGAGAGACTGACACATGGGAGCTGTAAGGCGTGCCAAGAGAATTGGGTTTGGATAAAGTGAGGAGGGGTTTCATGTAGACAGGGGAGAGGTTAGTCTCAGGACCATGCATCTCTGTGAGGGAGTTTTGCTTAGGAATGTGTAGGAAATACGGTTTTAGGTTAGAGTTAATATCAAGCTGCTGAGGGGATGGGGAGGAAGAGGAGGAAGAGGAAGAAGGAGGTGGCAGAGTTTGGCTGTGTCCTGTCCACCGGGACAGTGACAAGTGAGGCTCAGGCCTCGTGCATGGGCCAGTCTTGGGGTGGTAATGGTGGAAGGATGAGTAGCAGGGGTACGGAGGAGGCTTGTCGTCCTCAGGGGATGGATAGATGTAACAGGAATCCGACCAACTAGACGACACACCATCCGTGCTGCAAATGTCCAAAACAACAAAAACAAAACAAACACAAAAAAAGAAAGCAGAGAGCATTTGTATAGGGAGGAACTGAACAGGACTTTTGAAAACAGCCCAAAAGCAGAGGGGCAGTGTTTTAGGAGGATTGGGGGGAGGGGGGGGGGCTGGAGAGCAACAATAAAAAATTTAAGGAGAGGATCCCAAACTTTAAGGTTCACATTGGGATGAGGGTAGCAGATTGTGGTTTTCTCATGGGATAGCACCAGACCTTGTTTCTGCTTTTCCTCACATGAGTCAACCACCTGGAAAACGAGAGCCTGTGCTGGAACTCAGAAGAGAGGCCTGGGTGATGTGCTGGCAAGGCCTAAGCCTGAACAGTTCTCTGGTGAAAGGTGCCACACATCACGAGCCAGCAGATGACTTGAGGATTTGGGAGAAGAGGTTAAGTGTCAACTGTTGCCCATGCATTATAAGTTGAGAGGGAAGTCAAGGTAGAGCCATTTGACAGTTGACTGAGGAATCTCCCAACAATCAACATGTTCTGAACATGGAATTTTTCAATACTTGATTTGAGGCTCGAGGTATCCTGTAACTGCAGGACTAACAAATCTATCATAAAATAGAAAAGCCGATCACAGGACATGCAGAACAAAATACACTGCCTCAAAAGAAAGCCTGCCAGGAAGGAGAAAGAAAAGAGCCAGAAAGTAAAAGACAAGCCAGTGTCAATGTTTGCAAAGTTCCTCCTGGGACTTCTATAGTGTTATGTCTGTAAATTTGCAGGAAAGGGATACCTCAGGAAGGCAAGAAAGCATGGAATGATTTCTAATGACATTGCATGTCCTTTTTTTCAGGGGTTTGGTATTCTCTCCTCCTTTTTCTTAGCCCTTTCCTGCCAATGTGAACTAACAAAAGTTACCATACATGTTCTCTGAGCTTATCTTAAGTTGGCCTCCCAGCTTTGACTGGCAGAGCCCTCAAGCTCTCATTTGTCACCAGGCAAATGTCCCCAAGGAGAAAATAAGGTCTCATCCTATAGGCCATCATATGGCTTCAAACGTCCCATAAGCAAAACATAAGGAAATGGGTCTATTTGCACAAGCAGGGCATACGTTAGAGTTCAGGTACAAATTTGCAGAAATGCCTACCTATAATATGCCTAAAAGCTACATAGAAAGAATGGATGCATGACCTGCAAAGAAGTGCAACACTCTGAACTTGACCTATATGACTTCTTGCAGGGAAGTCTGCTCAGCTATAGGTGCCCATAACTTTCCCTCCAGCATTGAGAAGAAGAGAGTCCCCATCCCATCCCAACTACAGTACATCTGGTTTCCCCATCTCCACTTCTGTGAAGAGAATTCAGGGCAGCTGAGCAACAGACTTCATAGGAACAGAAGAGGGGTAGGAGTGAGGAGGGAATAGAAAAGAAACTAGTGGGGAATAAACAGAAACTTAGACTGAAACAAGTCTTTCTAGAGTGTTCAGTAAGAGAGAAGAAATTCTTGCCTCACCACCAATTTGACCCAGGTTGCAAGGATGATCTCAGCAAACCAGAGACTCTTTTGTCCATAGCAACTGGGAATTCAGCTCTGGGTTGAATTTTAATTCAAATTAGAGACTAGCTATGGGTCTTGTAGTGTTCAACAGAGAATACTAGCTTTACCTTGGGGGGAAAAAGCTATCTACCTTGGACTATCTTTTGTTAGTAGAAGCAGAAGAGCATCGGGTTCCCGAACCTTAAACATCTACAGAGAAAAGAACACTTCAGCAGGTGCAGCTTGCACACCACCTGCTGACATTTCTTCAGCTCTGCAGCTGTTAATGTGGTGGGAGCCTTGCTCCTTTTTTTGCATCTGCCAAGTCTGAACTGGGCAATGGCAAAACCCTTCTGTATCTCTGCTGAGAAAACTGCACAGAGGTGCCCAAGCAGGCAACCAGGGGTTGGCCAAGACTCAGTGGTATCCCACAAAAAACAACTCTGATTACCATCTCAGTGGCACCTATGGGAATGTCTGGCATTAGCAACTTTGGTTAATCCCTGAAGAAATGCCTCCACTATATCTTTCAGAAATGTCCTCTCCTATGTAAATCCCCATTTCTTATTTTCACTGAGCAAGGTGACATGCAATACATTAAAAGCCCAATTCCATACTTGCTTTAGGCAGGGGCATCTACAGCAGAAGCACAGACCAGAACACACACGACACCCCACAGATAATCTTAATTTCTGCACAGAACATACAGGCAACACCACAATCATCTCCAGGAAGCCCCGCTCCAAACAAATGAATCCAATGCACAAAATAACGTCGCACAGGAGCGGAAGATTTGCAAATCCAGGATTGATACCACTACAACTGTTGGATTCAGCTGGGCCATATAACGGCAGCTTGGCTGCTTTCATTTTGCTTAGTGGTTCTGCAGTGAAATAAGGTACATCTAAGTACAAAATGCCTGAGGGAAATTTAGGATGGTGCGAGGAAAGGCTAATCATAACTCCTAGTAGAAACTAGAAGGACTAACACAAAGTCCAGGCATTGGCCCTTTCTGCACTGGGCCTTATTCCAGATTATATCCCAGAACAGGGACCTGTCTTTCACGTGTCTGCACTTGCAGGCCCCTATTCTGGGATATGACTTGGAGTAAGGCCCAGTGCAGAAAGGGCCATTGAAAGGAAAAACAACAACCCTGTATCAGTCCTATAGAAGAAGGTTTGTGTTCTTCCTGTACGGCTTGTTAGAATGAAAAGGCACAAAACTAAGCAATGAAAACTTTTACACCTTATAGTCCATACACCTGGGTAGGCAGATTTTCCTTTCATTTAGGTTCACCTTGGCCAAAGGAAGTGTTATTTTGTGCCTGAATTTTACCTCCCTCTCTCTTAACGCCTCCCTGCTCTTCCACCCACCCAGAAAGCGCAAAGCACAAGCACAAGCGTTGCTAAGGAGGGCCCATGCAGGTATGGGAGAGACTGCAGGAACACAGAAGATGGTGGTGGCAATTTGCACTGCCGCTGGCACTTACCTTGCTCGCTCTGCCCCTGTCGGGAAACCGAAGCTAGTTGGAGTAGGGGAGGGAGTAGCTGAAATGTCAAGAGATTGCTCAGGAATTGGTGACTGAGGTGTAGCAGCAAGATCAGAAGGCGGAGCAGGGGGCTGCATGGCAGGAGGGGTGGAGGATGCCTTACGAACTATGGAGGTGCCTCTGCGAGCCACCCATGAAGTGTCCATCACCCGGACGCCCATGCTGGGGGGGGGAACACAGAGATAGGCCCTTACCATCTTGGAAGCAACATTCAGAGTCAAACACGCATACACACACGCCAGGGGAAAGGAGGGAAACCATCCTGACATAGCCAAATCTGAAAGCCTGCTGAAAACTCACTTTCCCTGCAAGGGCACGAACAATCATGATGACACAGCGGGAGCTAAGAACTTAAATACAGACTTCTTCAAGCCAAAGAGCTTTGCCTTGGTCCCTCTGAACATTTAAGGGGATAAAGAGAAGGGATACACTTTCCGGTGAGGCTCCTCCCACACAGACTTTTTCTAACTTTTGGGGCTGCCTCCTGTTTATTGCTTAGGCAGGAAGGGGCAATTTGACCAGTGGTATTTTTTTTCTCTTTGCGACAATGCAGGAAGGTTTCTAAAACAACTTCCAGGGCCTAGCCTGTCTGGATAAAAAGCAGTAGGTATTGGTAATTAATCATGGGTCATCTAAAGTGGCAAAGTCTGGCAAAGTCTGACAAGTAAGAAAGGTTCTCCTGGGCAAGAGCAAGAATGAGAAGCCTTGGGATACTGAGGTCTTTCCAACAAACAAGAAACCCAAGTGTAAAGCAACAAATTAAATGCAACATTTTTGGGAGTGTACACAACCTCTGCTGGTATATCTCAGAGAGGAAGAAAGATGCTCTTTGCATTAAGGTGTTGCAAGAAAGCAACTTTTCACAACAAAAGGAAGGTGGCCAAAGCTCACCGAAAAAGTACATGCTTTTTAAAAATCCCACGATCCCCAGTTCTCCCTCCAATTTCTTGGGTAGATGGAAAGACCTCTAAGATTTGCCTGTGAAGGCGGTTTCTATAGGAAGCAGCCTTTGGCAGCTTGGGGGGCCACAAGCAACCAGAAATCTTCTCTCAGCCCCAGCTGGTACAGGAAGCTGACAGGAACAGTAGCCAAGACATCTGTAGGGCACCAGGATATCAAAGGCTGATAACATAAGTTTGGACATATAAAGAAAAGCTTTAGTCTGGCTGCTCTCAGCCAGAAGCTGGCTTGAACTTCGCTTTGCCTTGGCACTAAAGACGGCAATGAAAGGCTTACAGCTGGCCAGCCCATGGGTGCTCTGTATTTAGGTCTAGACATTGAAAAAAGGAATGGTCCAAGAGCTACCCAGAGGATACCATACCTTTGGATTTTCCTAAGGCTGCATGGACGAAAACATACAGATATTAGTGTAACAAAAACTAAGGCCAATGCCTCTCTTCCTGGGTGGCCTTTGAGAAGGTGGCTGAGAGGTCCAAGGCTGGAGCTTGGTAAAAGCATAGGAACCAGGGCCATTTAGTTGCAGAGAAGCAAATGACTAAGCAAAGGAAACAGAATGTGCAGCACATGGTTGAACTTATGGAAAGTGAAAGATACAGTGCAAGCCATCTTATTTCATTGGTTCTGTCTGTGACCACATGTGTGCAAGGGTGGTATGTTTATGTGTAAGACACAGTGTGGTGTGTGTGTGTGTGTGTGTGTGTGTGTGTGTGTGTGTGTGTGTGTGTGTGTGTGTGTGTGAAAGAGAGAGAGAGATGAAGCAACTGGAGGCATGACTGCTAATGTCAAAGAATGGCCAAGAGCACTCCAATTATTATTTAATGTATCTTCTTCTAGTGGTTGTTCTGATTTAAATATGTTCATAGCTCAAGGAAAAACAAAGCTATAAACATTCGAAATGAAAAAAATCTATGTCTGAAATCATGGTGAGAAAAGCTTTTCAAACTGGAGTTAATGTTTTAAATTTGGTGCAAAGGACAAAAAATCAGAGCATGCCAGGAGCTCAAACTTCCCAAGAGCAGCATCAAAGCATTCCCCAAGGACAGCCACACAAGATCAAGCCTTTCCTCTCTCTTCTTCCCATTTGTGTCCTTCCATCATCACTCATCCATAGCCTCTCAGATGCAAAGAACTTACAGAAGGCTAGTTCAGTGGGAAAAAGTAGTATTCACCAGCTTAAGAGGCAGTGGTTGGAAAACTTAGTAGGGTGCTCTTGGCCTTCCTTCATGGTTGGTACAGGTTACAGGAAGGCAGTTTTCCCCAAGCTCATGGATCTATAGAATTTTTATCTAAAACTTTCATAACCATCAAGCCAGGAACGCACTGCTGCCTAAGGGCCTTTCTTAACTATTACTTAGGTGAGATCAGAAAGGGGGCCTATGGGCCTCCGTTCCACAGGATAATGTGTACAAAGAACTTCTGACTTGGGTTAAGGTCTACTGGTGGACCACTGTGTTCTAGTCCAGAACACAGAGGTATGCAGAAGGCTAAGTGTCACTGAAATGAGTTCCTTGGGGATTTCAACCTGTGAATTTTTAGTCCTGGCTCTTCAAAGCCCTTCAAGGTCAACCCTGAAGCTTGTACAAGTTCTGGCGCTGGTATGGAAGCTGCTCTGGACTAGTGCTGCTGTACAGAGACACTGTTCCAGGGCACACCTTTATGTGGTCTGAACCCAGGGTGCTACTGGTCCAGCCCCACTGGTTCGGCTTACAGCTTGTTATTACAGAAAGGTCCTAAGACTGACAAAAGCTGTACTTCAAAATATCAGAACACAATATTTTGGAGAAAAGAGCAAGAGGAAAGGTTTTTATATGTGCAAGTAAAAAAAAAATCCATTCCTAAACTAAACACAAAAATTGATTTGGTAAATATTCTATTTAACGTATTGCTGAGAATTTTAAAACAATTCACTGCAATTGACATTGGCCAGACAATTAAGCCCCAGGGAACTCAACAGGACTTACTTCTGAGTAAACATTTATAGGGCCGCACTGCACAGCTCTATGCATACTCAGTTAAGAGCTGTAATTACACAAGGATTTGCCCAAGAATTAACCACTGGAGGTGACACAGGCAGGGACAGGAAACCTTGGAAAATTTGCTGTTGTGCAGTCTAAAATACACATTTTTGGCATCTTAGATCCAACTTTGAAAAATAGAAACTTACAAACATTATAGATCAAATTATTATTACTTTTCTTTGTAAGATGAAATCTCAATCTATTGAATTTATTCTACTCCCCTTTCAGGTATGGTAAGGTTCAAAAAGCCTAATTACACAGACCTTTCTATTGAAGTTGGCACCTGCCTGAGTTCAGCTTTTCAAAAGGCCCAACAGAATCAGCTACTGTGTTGCTCCATGTTGGAAAGGATCCCCTTACAATATATAATCCTCTAATCAGAAAAGGTTACACATCCCAGAGGATAATTTTTTTTTTATTCACATTTTCACATACATTAACACATAGATTAACACATAAATACAAACCAAGAATACAAACCAGTCAATACTATTTACATTAATATATCATTCTTGTGATCAATATATCCTGGTGAAAATGTGAATAAAATGTTTTTTAAAAAAAACACATCCCAGAGGATAAAACACTAGCTTTCTTTAAAAAAAAAACAAAAACAAAGACTAGCAAGTTTATCTTGCCATAAATACTTGCAGACTGCAGTCCACCTCATCAGGTGCATTACACAGAGTTGTCCAGCTGTGTATATAACATGCTTGAGAAAGGGGAACAGTAAAAACTGAGAAGGAAAAAGACTGCAGAAAAATAGAAGCAGTGACAAGGATGTAGTACATAGTGGCTGTTCACACAGAAACATAACTGCAGTTGTATTGCTTAATACAGAAGCTGGAAAAAACAATACAGCTTTCTGGGATCAAAATTGTTTTATATCATTGGGTGAACAGCTGCTATCAGGTACACAGTTATCCTTTCTCCTATATCTCATTATCTTCTCATTATCTTTAAAAAAAGAATTAGACAAATTCATGGATGGCAGGTACTAGAATGGATGCCTAGGTACATCCCCCAGGCTGGGGAGAGAGGCAGGATGCCTCTAAAGGCCTTGTCTTCTTCTTGAGATGCCCATAAACAATTGGTGGGCCACTGTGTGGGACAGGATGTTCGACTAGATGGGTTGTGGCCTGATCCTCTTATGTTCCCGTGTTCTTCCACCCTTCTTCCCCACACAATTTGTGTGCCACCCAAGAAAAAACTTCATGAATCTGACAGACAGTTGTCACCAAAGTCTATACATTAACTTACCATACACTGGTCCGTTTAATCTTATTTTCAAAATTCCCTTCTAGGATTATCTTGAAGGGCAGTTTGTGAAATGTGAACCACAGGTACTGCAATGTCTAGAAACTTTCCCTAACAGTCAGGCTCTCCTTGGCACCATTCCTTCACTCCTAAGTAGTATGCGTGAAGCTGGGAACTCACCCACACACTGCACATATACATATACATGATACTCCCTGGCATTTCAGAGCCCTTTATGGGTGGTTCTGCATCCTGCACGCACTTAGCGTCAATATACACATGCACGGATGTGTACGGAGGCTCTCTGCACGTGTACGATGACATCACATGCATGCCTGCTGAATTGTGCTGCAGGCTTGCCCATGAAGGGCCCTAAAATGGCATCAGATACATGCCTAAAAAGCAAGAAATGAAGCAGTGCTAAAGACAACAGGACTGTTAGGAAAAGTACTTAACGGTCCTTAACCTCAAACTCATCCCTATTCCCTTCGTCAGTTAGGAAACTATGGCAGTTTGTAGCTGAATCAAAAACAACAAACAACAAATGCAGCCAGATTGCATCTAAATATTTAGCGGTGTGTTCCCATTCAAGATTTAAAGAGCTTTGAAATCATTTTGAGCGCTCACCATTCCCAAAGTTTTAAAAGAATCCGCAGTTTCTGAGGATTAAAGGTCCCAAAACGCGGATTATCTATATTCGGATCAAAGGAGGTCTCTCTGCTGGATTTAGAAATACTCCACACTGTTTAGCAATGGGAATACAAGTGGTTTATTTGGGAAGAGAACCATGCTTTAGGGGCATTCTCAGTTTCCTCTGATCCAATTATAAGTTGTGATTTCCTAATCCCCTTTTCCCTGGGCACTCCACCATTAAGCACTGAGATCGGGTTGCCCAAAAGGGGGTGGGGGTGGGGAGAGGAAGAATGTACAGAAATAAGAGATCAGACCTAACATGTGGCAGGGAGTGAGTCTGATATCTTGTTACGAAGTGTGATGCCAGCCTTCTCAGCCGGGGCTGCCCTTCAAAATTTCAATCATTAATTAATACTAATAAATAAATAAATAGCTTCTGGACTCTCCCTCAAGCCCTATAGCCTCTTTTGGTGAATGGTAGCATTAGAAATGTTGCTGGCCTAGCCGCTTATCAGATCCCTGCTGCGAGGCCCATCACTTTCCCTTCTCCCTGTTTCAAGTGAGTGTGAAGTGTTTCTTTACGCAGCCAAATGTGGCACTGTGCTTCCCCTCATTCACTCACTCTTTACTTAAAGCTACAAGAACCCAAAACTTGTTTATTTCTCTAATTGCAGCTTTAAGTTACTAGATCTTCGGACTCTTTTTTCTTTGTAAACAACAAGTTTATTGGGTTACAACTCAAGATGAGGGTGTTTTGCGTCTTTCCACAAGTCTCCCACCCCAAAGACCCAAGCATAGAATGAACTGTTATGATGGGTGCTGTCTTTTATACCCCTTGGCACAGTGTGTGCCTCGTGTGATTGGCCAGTATCGTGGGTAAACCTCTCCCTCTCCCTTCTAGTGAGCTGGGGCCCACATTCTGCTTCCCTGGTTTTGCTGTTAAAGTGCTTTGACTACAGTTATCAATGTAGACATTTAATATCTTACAACATATTTGATTTTAACAAAACCTACTGTTTTAAACTACCGCAACAACATGAGGCACCACACGAAGTGTCTCTCTTATAATGGCAGGGAGTGAGGCAAAAGGCATGGAAGGCAGAGGCGATCATGATTGGGAAGGAAGGGAGGGAGGAGGGGGGAAGCAGGCAGGCAGGCTTTTACAGAAGAGCTGACACACTTTGCAGCCAGGATGGAAGCCTCCAAAGTCTTCCACAATCGCTCCCCCACCCCCTTCATTCCTTCCATCCATGCCTTTTGGGAATGCAAAAAAACCAGAGCTGGTTTAAAAAAACCCTGGATTAAAATTGGATTAAATTGCCCAGTGGGAACCTGGCCTAAGTGAGGCAAGACTGTCTTTTCCTTTCACTGCCAAAGGTAAAAAACAGCACAGCACATAACAGCAACACTCATCATTACAGGCCAGGTATTCTGCTCACTACTGCTGACAAACTCCTGCACTCCTGTGAATCGCCTGTGCTCCTGAAGCCCATATCCAGCCTATGCAAATTAAAAATGGAAAAAGAGTAGCACCACTCTCTTTACACGTGCTCCAGACAGTGAAAACAGAAAGTACAAATTTCTTCTGTGGATGACCTGGCCACTACAAATAATAATGTAATGGCAGTGCTCCAATGCAGCTAACCCAGCCCTCAAAAAGGCTCCTGAACTACAACTTCTATCATTCCATGCTAGCCCCACCCAATCTGGGTGACCAATTCTGCCCTTGTGGGAGTTGGCCACCATATTCAATCTTCTGCTGTGTTACAAAATAGTTGCTATTAACTCTGTAGGCTGTATGGCTCAAGAGACAGCAGCTGATACTATATACAGTCGGACCTCCATATCTGCTGATCCGGTAACTGTGGTTTCAGTTTTCCGTGGTAACCAGATCAGCCTCCCCTCCCTACCGTGAACACCGTTAGGCCTACCTGAAGCTTGTTGGAGGCCTGGGACAGTCAATAATGACATAAGATTTCCCATCATGCCTTTAGAATCCTACAGTGCATCTCCCTGTGTTTGAATTATTCACGGTTTTTCGCGAACCATGGTAGGACCTGGAACCGGATGCAAAGGTCCGCCTGTACATTATTGATTAATCCCACTATATCTGTTCTGTCCCCTGCTGTCTTTGGAGGTCTCCCAATGTTTATTCCCTCAGGGTATGAGGGAAGCTAACATGAGACATCTGTTCTGTGTAACAGGGATACTGCTAGAACAGCCATGGCTTGATGGAAGCCTTTTTCTATCAATACCTGCAATAATCCAATGGTTGCTCAGCCTTGACAGAACAAAGTTTTGATTGCTATGCAAGTTGGCTAATTTGTTACAACTTAAGATGTTACAGACAAGAAGATTTGATTAGGGTGCACAGTGGGATACGTGAAGTTCACATTTTGAAATAAAGTGCTGGCTCTGAACTTGTATGCACAGAAGAGTAGAGCAACTGTACAATGCACTGAGCTTCAGTTCAAAAAAGTGTATAATGAGTATATTTGATAGAAGACTGTAATGGAAATTATAGAGGAAAATGCTTTAGAAAGCAATCAAAAGTGAGTATTTTCAGAGAAGAATGCATATAAAAGGCACCCAAGTTAAATACTGTATCTGCATGTCTATGGGCAAATATACAAAAAACTAGAAAAATGAGTAGGTCTGTGAATGAGCACATTTGAAAGTGACACATTAGTGAAACTCTACCCACCCCTAAAAATGTATCATATTGGCCCAACTTACTTCTTCACCCATGACTGCAAAGCCTCCTCTTCTGAACCCAGCATGGAGAGTCCCTTGGATGGGAACAGAAGCAAGAGATTCTACAGCAGCAAACTCTTAGCTATGATGGAGAGAACCTTGTCATTACTCTAACACAACTGGACGAATTCCCTTTCTTCTCTATCATCATAGCTGTGAATGGAATAACTGGAGATGCCCCAAGATGATAACATGGTAGGGAACAACAAGAACCTTCCACTTAGCTTCTTACAAAATTATCTATGGGAATCCATTACTCAATGATGAAACTTTTTTGAGTTAGCAGATGCATGTAGGACAAAATTCATCATGGAACTGTCCCACCACGGATCACGCCCAATCATTTTCAAATAGCAGTGCTAGCCTCAGCTTCCAGTCATTGGGCATCTTTGTGTTGCTTGTTTGATCAGTTCCCTGGTCACAGGGAGCCTGTCCAATAGATCAGGCTGTGTTAGCAGAGCTCAGGAGCAAAAGCTTACTTCCTTTTTAAGAGGCAAGAAGCCAGGATCCTTCAGATGTTCTGCAGCAGGGAGGGATGTTAGTCAGAAGGCACTGAGGTGCTTGCATTCTTAGTAAACAAAGGCACTGCTGTCAAATGCAGCAGCAGCAGCAGCAGCCCTACAGGCCAGCCCACCCTTTCTAATTTGCATTCCACAGCCCATCCTTAAATTTCTTCCAGAGCAAAGTAAAAGCACCTCCTACCCATCCTTCTTGTAGAATTCCAACATCATGTTGTCCGTGGCGACACTGAGCGGTCGCCGAGTCTGATCGGAGTGCTTGCGGTCTGCGTGGTCCATATCTGGCGATGGCATGGAATTGTAATTGGCATTGTGATTCACATGTACAGGGCTGCCATAATTCCCCGTCAGGTTGAATTCAATGTCTAATATGGAGACAGCAAAACAAGGTGAGCAGTCAGAAAAAAAACTCAAGCACATGTAACCCACCTTAGTATGAAGCATTCCTCACTGCACATACATGAATACATGGGGATTCACTTCCCAATTTCCAAATAACACCTGCTCACAGTTGTGCCACAAAGGAGTTGGAATGGCAAAGAAAGATAGAAGAACATGACCAGGTTAGGGAGTAACAGGCTTAAACATCAGGGCTGTGGGCACACTCAACTAAATCTGGCACGAAATGCCCAAACCTTCAGTAAACAGTGTGTGAGCACTTACATCACCTGAAATGTTGTTTGTTGAATTTTTACCAGAACAGTATCTTACATTTGCAACAAGCTAGGATGGTTTCTTTCAAGACTGAATGATTTGCCCATGAGGCCCTGGACATGTTCTTTGTTTCAAAGCTGCCTTGCATGCAAAACTACACCCCATCTTCTATTATAACTTTTTGAATAAGAAATGAGGATCCTAGGAGCATTGTTGAATATATCCAGTTAAACTTAATTAACAAAGGAATCGCAGATGGAAAGTATGACAGGGCTCTACAAAGCTCAAGACTTGACTATTTCCAGCCCTGCCTTGTTGATTTCAGTTGAGGATCAGTAGACTCTGGCATAGGAAAGGGCATCCATAACAAATGGCACCAGGTCTCCTACCTCCTGGAAAGAACCAGTCCGCATGCTGGATAAGAGGCTCTATAATTGCAACGATCTGCAAAGAGACAGTAGCCATCATCTCTGTGATGTTTCTGAAATGGGTAAAGAAAAAGGAAGAGAGAAGCTGAGAAGCAGTGAGGAGGCAGTTCCTTTTGAAGGCCAAATAGAGATGTCAGTCAAAACCATCCAGCCCACTTTCAAGGTTGCAATATTCTACAAATGAGGACAAAAAAAGGAATGGAGTGCTTAAAATGGAAACTTCAGTCAAGCTTTTTCAAGGGAAGACCATTTTCCAAGGTGTCATGAGTATTCAGTATTGAAATTCTAATCAATATGGCTTTGTTAGGGAAAGGGGTATAGCAGATCCAGTGCTTAATGTTTTTTGCATCATGCCCAGCGCCATGGGCAGTGCTTGGGAATTTTAAAACTGGATATTTGTAAAGCCTTTGACATGCTTTTAATGTGGTGTCTGTCGGACATTGTTCAGGATTATGAGATAAGGGAGCATTTATTCCAGGTATTACCTAGTATATATAGTGGGAGTGAGGTGGAGGTCTTGGTTAGTGGAGTACTGTCTTGACCTTTGAAGACTGGACAAGGAATGAAGTAGGGTTGTCTCCTTTCTCCACTGCTTTTTGTGTTAGCAATGGAACTTTTTGGAAATATGACACGAGGAGACAAATTGTGGAAAGGATACTGGAAAGGACAGGAAGAGTTGAAGGTGAGTTTCTTCGTGGATGATCGGTTAGTGGTGTCTGGAGATCCGAAATGAATGGTGGAGGGTTGTTGAAACAGATGGATGTGTTTAAAGTTGAGGTCAGGTCTGCAGATTTATATGAACAAGTCAGAGATTCTTTACCTTAATACTCCTCCCTGAACAGAGAGCAGTTCAATTGGCTTCAGGATTGCAGCTGGGTGTCAGAAAGATTATTTGGGTATTTATCTTACTAAGCATGTGAAGAAATTGGGTCCAACCAATTATAATGTTATTTGGAAAATGATAAGTGGGAAGTTGTGGAGCTGGAGAGCTAAATATTTGATGGTCTTTCAGAAGATCTGAGTATTGAAAATGTTAATTGTGCCTAAGATGCTTTTATGTTCTTCAAGTCTTGCCTGAGTATGTCTCCCTGCGAGTTTTGAGAGGATGGGATAGAGTGTTGAGGGAACAGGTATTTGTAGAGAAGGTTCTATTAAGGAAGATGGTTTTGTATACTCCTAAGGCAGACTCCCCTGCAGTTCTCACATATGATGTTGATGTTTTTTCAGATTGTTGGCATTGTTGTGGGGGGAGGGGGCACTATGTTCATATGTGGAGTGAATGCTTGGAGGTGGGGAAAATTTTGGGCTGTTGTGTTGAGTCAAATTTGAGATATGTTGAGGGTTGACTCACCAGGAGATCCTAAATTGTGTTTATTACAAATTTATTGGGACCACCAAGATCTGAAGGATTTTAAATATGTGTTGGGTCAATTTCTGTGGGCAGTGATGCTGGCTGGCTGGAAAATCTAAATGGGAGATTAAGAGGTGGTATAAGTATATTATTGAATTTGATATTTTCAGAGCATAGAGGCAGTTATATGTGGGAGAATGGAGGGGGCTGTCAGTATGAGAATGATGGAGGACACTTTTTTTGGCCGCATAGGCTGATGCTCTTCCAGAGCCATTGAAGATGGATTTTTTTGTCAATCCAAGACAAAAATAATTATGGAAAATAAAAAAAAAGTATTTTCTAGAATGAAATACTCATACTGCCTTGCAAACTGTCTTCCCTTGAAAAAGAAATATCATTTTTTAAGGCAGCTTGTTCATACCTTTTTTTCTCTTTGTTTCTGGTTGATGTGTTTCACATTTTCCTTCTTTTTGCATTCTTATTTTGCTCCAGTCTCCTGTAGCAACATAGCTTTCTACCTAGATGTTTGGGTTTGCTCCAGCTGCAGGAGCTGATATTAGGAACAAGTTAAGCTCTGAAAACTTTGAAAAAACCTAACTGTTCTTAATGTATTTGCGGGCCCTTCCAGGACACTTTGTCAATGACAGAGACAGACTAGTCTCCACAGGTGTACCCTGTCGCTTAGCATTGAAAAGGTTTTATTGCTATATCTTATTCTGAACTGTGAAGGGTTAACTTGTACAATGATACACATAAGTGAAAACAGTGGATGTGATCTAACATCTGCTGCCGGGTAACTCTATTTCAACATTGTTTATATTGCAAAAGGAAAAGGTTTGGAGGAAGAAAGACCTGGAACCAAAGTCTACGTTCTTATGTTCACTAATGTAAGTGTAAACTGAACATAAGAGACCTGATTTCTGAGTAATTGTTTATAGGACTGCATTGTAAGAAGGATTTCTCCATCACCAGCTTTCTCATTTTCTAGAACACATTGTTTCTTATATGTACCTACTACACTTCACATGTAGCTTTGATTAACTCAAATTTCAGTTCTAAAGATGGGAAGAATTATTAAAAATGTGAAGACCAAGTACTTGTATCTGTTTGAGAAGAATTCAACTTCTTACCCTTCTGTTTGCGGCCACAGGAGGTTTGGCCCCAGTACAATTGCTATATTGCTTGGTGTCATTTTATTTGCATCCTGGTACTCTGTTAAATTTGCAAGGAATTTGATCAGGTACCTGCAAAGAAAAGCAATGAATTTAAAGTAGAAAGATTAAATACAATAATTTCTTCTTGGGTTACAGGCAACCAGTTAGTTTCCATTTACATGTTTGCATTTCACAGGTTCTAACTATAAGGGAAAGAAGCTAATCTTGATCAATACAGTTACCTGCAAATGGCTCGGTACTGTGAACTCTAAGACGGCTCAACCATCTCCCTAAATTTCATTTTCATTTCATTTCCATTTTATTTGTATACCACCTTTCCAAAAGAAAATTTGCCAAGGGCGGTTTACCACAAACAGAAAACACAAAGCGAAAAATAGTCATCAAAGCATTATAATAAAACTACATTATAAAAATTGCACATCATGCAAACCACTGCAAAATAAGCCAAACACACACACACACACACACACACACACACACACAGAAATTGAGGCAGCTAAGGCCAAGTGGAGGCCAGAGCAGCTGGCAAAAGGCCCCAGCCCCACAAAGAATCATCTCTTTGAAGATGTTCGTGCCCAGCCAGGCTGGAAAGTCACCCAGAGAGTAGATTGGTCTAGACTATCACCACTAGAGCAACCTCAGGAGAGATGGCAAGGTTCTCCTCCTTGGGCAGGGCTTCCAAGGAGAAAACACCTTGGCTAGCCTGGGCATTAGCACTGACTCTCTAGTTTATTTGTAGTTCATATGGTGTAGGGCACTGTAGACTCGACCTCTTTACTGGAAGACAACTGAATTATGCAGTAAGGCTTCATTCACGTGCAGTAAAAATAAAAGGCAGCTTAAAAGCCACTTAAGAGTTGTGTACAGCAACAGCATTCTCAATTCATTTTCATCTCCAATGTGCTTTGGAAGTGCTTTTTTGGCCTTTGGTGTGTATCAGAGGTGGGATGAGAACACTGGGCATGCTTGATGTGTGCTAGTACCATCCCTGGGCAGGCTTTGAGATTTTTTTTTAATTAAAAAAAACAGTGTGCAGCCTCAGTTCTGCATTATAGTGCAAGGTGGGCAAGAATTTTTTGATCAAATTACAGTGAATATGATGAACTGAATTCAGATTTTGATTTTGGCCCTTAGCCTGCACAAGCCCTGTTCCAAAAAGACTGAGCACAGTCAGCAACACCAAAAAAAAAAAAAAAAAAAAAAAA
>MTQE01002208.1:48672206-48686140 GCA_014337955.1 Aspidoscelis marmoratus | reverse complement strand
TCCACTACAGACCCCATTAGAGCCACATTTGTTTCCACCAGTTCTAGGGACATTTGGATTGAATGGGTCCTTTAGGACCTATAATCTAGATTTCCTGTAGACCCCATTAAAGGTTTCTACAATGGGGTCTTCAGGCACCAAATCCAGATTATACGGAGCATTTTTCCGCCACAATCAAGCAGTGGGGTCTTGAGGGGTCTCAGCTCTGAAGCCAGCTCCAAAGAATAGCACAGGCTCTGAAGAGGACCCCACGTGAGAGCAATGCCAGTCCTATGGACCTTTGTCAAAGGCTCCGGAGAATCTTCGAAGTTTGTGGCAGACCGCTCCGGAGAACTTCTGGAGCTTATGACAAACCTCCAGAGATTCTCCGGAGCTGCTCCGAAGAATATTTGAAGAATCTCCAGAGAATCTCTGGAGACTGCACCCCCTGTCCCCTGAAAAAACCTGGGGTGACGGGCGGGCCCCACGTGGGTCGATGTGGATTCGCCACATGGGTGCTCTGGTGTTTCCACTGTGGGCAGGTTAGCACCAATTGTTATTGGGTGCTGCACCACCCATGGGGACGCATCAGGTACCTCCCTTAATCTGGATCTACTAGATCTGGATTAGTTGAAGGACCGATTCCTTAGATCCGGACCATCTTAGATCCAGATTAAGGGAGGTCAGTGGAAAGCACTACTGTAGTCAATGTTGGTTCATCATGTTCTTTTCCATCCAATGGATGGGAAGGGAAGTACAAAACTGCCCCAGATTCAGCAGGGCACTCTATGCATTTACTGGACAAGAAGGGTAAGTTACTAACCTAGCAAGGATATTAGGGTGTTTGCCTGCTTTTCTCCAACATTCAATGTGCACTTGAAAACAACTAGCTCATACCTACAGATAGGGACTTGTAGACTTATTCAAGTAAAACCACTTGTCAGAATTTCTTCTCTTGCCTCTTAAGGTATAATCCCTGTGGACTAGTTTGAGGGGGAAATGGCTTTTCCTATTTTGGAACATATTAAACCCAAAACCAGTTCTCTCACGATACTTTTTGAGCAGCAAAGAGATCCACAGCATTGCTGTGTTGTGGTTATCTAAGACAGTTAAATTCAAAGCCTGGAACAGGAAGTCTCCCGGCAGAATGGCTGTGGCCAACTTTGACCAGCAAACTTTTAATACTTCTTTCACGCTTCCTGTGATGCTAACCTTTCCCAAACTCTAGCACTGTATCTTTCTGGATGTTAGTATTTTATTGTAGTGCCACTCTGTCTCTATACGATAATTAAAATGATAAAATTAGCATCATCAAAAGCAACGGCAAAGTAACAACATATTCTTCAACTTGCATACACCTGCCTTAGGTTGTTGTAGTTGGCTTTGGGCAATTTCTCAAGAGCATTCCACAGAGCTTGCAGCCTTTTATCTTGGTCCTGGATGCTATAAAGCAAAAATAAAATGGCTTATATTAGTTCCGCAGCAGGCCATAAACACTCCTGGACTGTGATCATTAAAAATCAGGATTTCATAAAACTGTGTCTGATCAAGCAGCTTTCCCATTCTCCTGCTCCAGCTCCAAGACGCAGCAGGACAGATCAAAGAACAGACTCAGGGTTTGAGATGTAGCTTGCTGCTACATCTACATTTGACTTCTGTCACAGGCAGACAGGACAGTCACCGTGGAATATGTACCAATGTGCTTCACATTTCCTTTCCATGGGAACGTGAGGACCACTCCCAGGTCATGCAATAATGCAGCAGACAGCGCCTGTTTGTACGATCAATGATCCAGAGGTGATGTCTCAGACTGCACCTCAGACTGGATTTCTACATGTGTTTTAAGTGAAAGTTGGAAGAATTAAGTCTGGTTAGTCGTGATCTAGGGGACAACACCTGGAGTAATGTTTTCATTTCTGCTTTTACAAAGCAGGTTTATATTGGTCTAATGACATGGTCAACTTTGTCTTGTCAAGTACGTGAGTGATCCAGACTTAGAGAAGAGCAATGAAGAAGTGTCACACACATCCCCATGATACCTCCTTCTAGTTATTCAAAATACATATGGCCAGCAGATTTAGGCACGTGATGTTTGAATAAATGAGGCATGGGTTGTTGAAAGGCCCTAATCCTACTTCCATGCTTGGGTATGCTGTGGACGTAAACTGATGTGGCCCATTCTGAATCTAGTGGTATGGCCATTCCCAGAGTTTCTACATGCCTCTAAAATCTTGTGGCTCCTCTTACAAGGACACTGTATTTTGAGGCAATCTGAAGGGCAAAAAAGAAGAAAGAAACCAGGTACACTTTCAAACTAATATTCTGTACTTGGCATTCTGGTCTCACTGAGTTCAGTGAAGTTTATTCCCCAAAGCAGTGACCAACAGCAGCATGCAGGAGAAAAATATAATTGACTATTAGAGCTGATCTGATTTCATAATGATTCTGCACTATCATAATTATACCTGTTAGGAAGGTTAGAGTGGGAACAATATTGTTAACAATTATCTTTCTATAGGAATCATCAGGGACATTAAAACCAATATAATTTGTAATGTTTCAAGTAGAAGGGCAAGGATGGTAGAACCTTATGAAGAGTTATTGTCCAGAAAGACTGGCTCATAGGTTTCCAGGTAGACTGATTTTTTAATTTAAAATTCATCTCTTGTAACTTCCTTTCTGAACTGTCAGATTTTTTGCTGCCTGGAAGAATAATGTATCACCCCAGAATCTCCAGATCTCCAAAGCTTCAATGGAACAGCTATTTTTCTACCAACCTCATTACTGGAGATCCAGCCTCATCCTTTATAATACACTTAGTTGCACATCTCCCCTTATCAACATTTCCTTCCTAATCTGTCACATTTACACATGACATATATATTTTTAAAAGTTCATTAGAAGTTCATAGTTCTTTGCACACAACTCAAGTGCTTTCCATACAAGGGTACCATTTTGGCACTATTCCCTCATGCCTGACACATTTGCAAAAGCTCTGTAGAACCAAATCATAAACATTAACAATTTCCATGATAATGGTTATATCATCAGTATTCCCTAGTTCCAGATTATGTTAGAAAACTGTATGTAATATTTAGTAACAGAAATACTACTGCAACATTAACAGCCTAAGGATAATATTGCACACCTTACTAGAGACCTCTGAATGTTGACTGAATCCAGGTCCTTTCACCCCTGCTAGGGTAAAGAGAAACTTCATACAGACACTACATTGGCTATCCTTGCTCTAGAGGACTTTAGTTTTGTTCAACAGGGCATTTTTTTTAGCAGGAAGCAAAGAGAGTTGGACCACAATCCCTTTAGGAACTCACTTAGATGCTTGAATCCATTCTTCATACAGTTCAAATGTCATGAGTGGCTCTGGCAATTCCCGCAGGTAGGACTTGAGAGCCCCTAGGTAAGACAAATGCAAACACAAGACATATATTATCAAAATTAGAACACTTGCATTGCTTTGTTTTGCTCTTCAGCTTTTGGCAGGAGCTGAGGCAGATGAAAAGTTCACAACTGACAGGAGGAACAGCCCCATGAGCAACACTCATCCAAAACTCAGACCAACCTTCTGCTTGGAAGGGTAAGAAAATAACATACAGCAGGGGTCTTCTTTTCACATGATTACTTGGATAGTTCTGTTAAAATAAAGTATGATCCCCTTTTGTGTACTGTAATATGTGGCAAAACCTGGAACTACAGAAATGTGCCATCTAGTGATACTTTCTAAGGAATGGCTATTTATTTATTTAGATTTATATACTGTGTTATAATACAAAGTCTCAAGGCAGTGTATAAGGGATTTTTAAAAAATATAAAAATAAAAGCTAAGATAGAATACATTTAAAGCTCTAAAGATATTTCTTTGTTGAGTTTCAAATATTTTATTTTGGTCAAAGTTGCTTAAACACTGATAGACTAGAATGTTCGCAAAATTCTTTACAGAGTTGAGGTCAAAAGAATACATTACATCCTACTCAATAGTTTGCACCACAAGACATACACTTCTTTCAACATCACTAAACTTCAACACAGGTGCATGGCCAACATATCAAAATCTCACATTGGTAGAAGTGTGACAACTTGCTACTCGCCCAGAAAATGAGTTACTGCATCCTTATATTTCCACTGTGAGAAAAGCTCCAAAAAATATTTCTCTAAAAGCCCATCCCAAACCAATCTGAAATTCCACTCACCTTCTATTTTTAAAAAATCCAAATACTATATACTCCTATTTCATAAGTATTAAATATTTACAGTTAACCGTATTTTTAAACTCTTATTACAACAAGCTCTTTGAAGTGGTCCAACTCTGAATGCCAGCTGAGAACATGCATTAGACAAAGTAAAGGGCAACTTTGAAGAGTCAGTGTAGATGGGCCCTTAATACACTTGAGGGTTCTGTTTAACACTTCTTTAAGAGAACTGTAGCTACACTTCTCTGCATGTGTGAAGAAGAGGCAAGGCACATTCAGTGAACAGATATTTTAAAGGCAGATAGCTATGTAATTTAAGCTTAGAAGGTTTTAACAGAGTTTACAAATAATACAATAATGCTACTGAGCAGGCCATTAATTTTCCTAAGGAAAAAAAAACTTTGAAAGAGGCCAAGTAAACTTTGGACATAATGGCCCCTTCCGGACTTGCAGAATAAATCCGCATTTATAGGAAAAACCACAGCTTACCTGCTGCAAAGTGATGAAACACTGTCCTCATCTGAAACGCAGCTCTGTAGCTTCCCATAGGAATCTGCGAGAGCTGAGTCCATCACACTGTCACATGGGATGAGGCAGCCAATGGGAACTGCCTTTCCTGATCTTGTTGGCTCTTCTGGATGTTCTGCCTGGACTGGCGGGAAGATTTGAATTTACCTTATACTAAGGAGCAAGTGTTCTCTACCAACATTAAAGTAAATTCACAGTTATGAGGGTACATGTGTCGCCACTACGATCCATTGATCGTGGTATGTGACACCCCCACAGCAACTGCATATTCTGCTGGGCAGTATTCATGAGTCTGCATACACTGAATAAAAGCAGATTAGCCACTTAGTTTTCTACACAGAATGAGGCCATAGTGACTAAATACTACAATAATGTATATAGAGATAGAAAGAATCCAATTTCTTTACAGAACAGGAACTTGTTCTGTCTAGAAGGGATTGTACAGAATGCTTTCTGATGGCTACTCCTAGATATCCACATAGATCTTGACATCAGGAAACTACAGAAGAGGGCTGTAGGGCCAGGAAAGCCCTCAGGCCTCATTTCCTATAGAACTCTATGATCACGTCTGTCTGAATTTGTTGAATAATCTTTTGGCAAGCATGTTGTGCATACCTAATATGGGGTACACGTACTTCCAGGGGTACAAATTAGGACATTTATGGGCACATAAAAAGAAGTTGAATAATGATGAAAAAAGTCACCTACAATATATACAAAATAATAGCAACTATTATGAAGGACACTATGCAAGTGAAAAAAAAAGTTGGAGATCATTGATCTAGATTTAGGCTGCAACCATACATCACTTATTCTGCTTTGTTCGGATAATCAGGATTAAAGCACAGATATTCTAGAATATTCATGTTTTATTCTGAAAAATCCAAACAGAGCAGAATAAGTAACCAATGTCTGGATGCAGCCTTAGTCTTGTTTTTAACCTGTCTTTCTTGCTTTTATCTCTTGTAACCCACCATGAGTCCTTTGGAATAGAGCAAAATATAAATGTCACTTGAATAAATAAAAAATAAATAAAATCCTATGCAAGGAGAATGTGAAGCCCCTTACCTGCAATAGCATGAGGATCTGCTGAGTACTCCTGAACATCCACAACACAACAGTCAAGGGCTGCCTTAAGCTTTTTTAGTTTGGAGGCTGAGGGGGCCACACGAAACAGGCCCTGAAAAAAGAAGATAAGGGATAAAAAAAAAAAAAAGAAAGACATGGTATGGTTCTTGCAGCCCTATCTGCAAATCCAAAGAATTCAGTATCAGCAAGACACTACAGTGGCAGGGTAAAAGGACGCAAGGAACGGCCCAGGACCCAAAGAGAAGCCGCAGTTGCTGTTCACAGACCTCCTCTTGCATGCCGCATTCCAGGAGCATTGTGACGCATGCCTCAATGGGGAAGGAGATCTCTCGGCCACTGACAGATAGATGTTCCTCCAAAGGCTTCCCGAAAGAGGGCTTTTCAACCCAGGCTTCTGTGAGACACAATTTGAATAACAGGCAAGATACAGCTGGCTTAGTAGCTGGAAAAGCAACAGATTCCTGAGTTCAAACTTCCCTATTAACAATATGTAGTAGCTGGTAAAGCCTGCTGGCGTCCATTTTACCTACACAGAGGCTGCATCCCCAAGCAACTTATTTGCCTCTCTAATTTTCCTCTACTGTCCCTCTATTCCAGCGGACTTTAAAAGTGCCGTTCAATTCCGGAATAAGCGTCCCCATGAGGTTCAGTAAAACACGCATTTTAAACGCACCTACCATCCCCAAGGAAGCGTGTTTTGTTTGCCCACATCTTTTTCTCCCCGCCCCCTCTCTGCTTGATAGGGTGCTGGGGAGACAACCCCCAACAAGTCCAAAAGAAAAATAGCCATATTTACAAGTTCTCTGTTCGTCTCCCCTGCCTGCAAAACCCACCAAGGCCATTTATCACTTTTGGATCCAGAGCCTGCTTCCAAAGATAGTGATTTCACTGTAAAAATCCACCCCTTACAGCAGCCGTTACACTGTAGCAATCCACCCACTTCACACCTGATAACTATGTTACAATTCTCCGCAATTCTGGCTCTTATAAGTTCTGACCTTTAGAAAGGGAAAGGAAGGGAAGGTGCTGCTGTTCTGGGAGATGTGTGAATGTTTAAGGCTGTGTGTGCAGGCGGCGGCACCAGCAGAGCCAGGGTGCTTTTTTCAGAGATCTTGGCCGCCAATCCCCGCCCCTTTTGCCATGTAGTGTCTCCAGGCACAATGTGGCTCAGAATACCCACAGCTTCCAAAAAGTGCTCTGGTAGTCTGATTTAAAGGGCACTATTTTCTGTGCATTTTCCTGGAAGCTCGGAGAAGAGCCGTGCATGGGGGCGCTCAGAGGCAAAAGAAGCTTTTAAACGAGCTTTTTATTGTTTGGGGACATAGCCAGAGACAGAAAAGTTATACTTGCTATTTCATATATACAGTACTGTTCAAAGGTTTCGGGCAGGTATGGGAAAAATAGTGCAAAGTCCAGAAAGTGATGCTATGACTCCCAGAGTGCCCTGATCCCAGCATCATTGGAACTGTTTGGGATTACACAAAGACACAGAAGGAGAGCAAGCCTACATCCACAGAAGATCTGTGATGAGTTCTCCAAGACATTTGGAACAACTTCCCTGACAAGTTCCTTCAAAAACTGTATGCAAGTGTCTCTAGAAGAAATGATGCTGTTTTGATGGCAAAGGGTGGTCACACCAAATACTGATTTAATATAGATTTCTCATTAGTCATTCACTTTGCATTTTGTAAATGGATAAAGATAAACTATTAACACTTCTATTTTTTTAAAGCATTCTTATTTAGTAGCATTTTTCCAACACCTGCCTAAAACGTTTTGCATAGTACTGGGTCTGTCTACTCATTTGACAAATTTCATGTTAGATTCTCCACTCAAGGTTTGCTAATTCTCAAAACAGAAAATAAATCTTTTTCACTCAGCTAGTTAGAAAGAGAGGCTAGTTTTGTTAGGGGAAACAGTTAAGGCCCTTTTGCAATGACTGCTCATTGGTCCAAGGCGGGGGGGGGGGGATGTCCCAAAGTAGAAACCTAGCGATTAATTTGGCTTTTGTGGGCATAAACATTTTCTAATGAGAAGATATAATCAGTGTTGGAGCATCTATATAATCTTCCTACCTCCAGGATTCTGGCTATATATTCTTTTCCACTTCAGCCCTTGCTTTTGTTGACTGCACAATGCAGTATCCATAGGCCAGAGGCTACGGATGAACGCGTAGAATCATCCTTCCTTTTGATTCTTGGGATGGAAGCCATGGTTATCTCAGCAAGGAGCACTGAATGCCTCTTGTGAAATATGAGACCGTGGTAACGTAAAAGACACCGCAAACACTCACCCTGCTGTGCTTTAATCTGAGGCAACACATTCTGCAAAAGTGCTAATGATTTCCTGTGGTACTCGGCTTGCACTTCTATTAACTGAGAGAAAAAACAAAATGCGTGTTAACTAGTCAGTATTCACACCCTGAAGACTATGGAGGCATTTGCAAAGGAAGATGAAGCAGGGAGAAGAATGGGCCCCTACCAGAAGTTGAGCTTTTATGTACTTACAGTCTGAAAATAGTTTGCATAGTCTATCTCTTTGGCCACAAAGTTGTACATGTCAGCTGAGAGCTGATCCTGCAGCAAACACAAGAATTGGAAGGGTTACATGGATGTAAAATGGTTCATGTGAAATGTACTGGACAGCTTTAAGAAAAATTATTTCCTTTCCAGATACTAAAATCAAATCAAAGTCAGCCCAAAGAGTAAGGAAAGGGAGAGGAATGCTAACTACACGCCCTTCCTTCTCACTAAAAATTCAGAGGAGAAGCTTCAACATTTTCTAGAAATGTACACTGTTGACCTGGGTGCTTAACAAGGCATTTGCACCCACACTATCTAAATGAGGGATGGGCTTCTTAGATTGCTTCCCATAGGAGGAGACAAGGTTTTTCTGGGCTGTATGGAGTTAACACACAGCGTGATGCAAACCTGGGTATACCAGACCTTCCCCCACTCCCATACCAGGCCTCTAAGCGACAAAACCACTTTTTAAAATGTAATTTACAAATTTGGCAGGGGATGGGAGAAGGCCCAGACAACTCAAAGTCACATTGGCCTGTTTGATGACATCATGGTATAGTCCAGCCTAGCCTTGCCTCCTCCCAAGTGCAAGAAAGGGGGAACATAAGAGAAGCCCTACTGGATCAGACTGCAGCCCATCTAGTCCAGCATCCCATCTCACACAGTGGCCCACCAATTGCTTACAGGCATCTCAAGCAGAAGACAAGGGCAAAACCTTCACCTGCTCTCGACTCCCTGCACATGGCCTTGAGAGGCATCTTATCTCTGCAGCACGACCAAGGCATGCACTGTAGCCATTGATATACCTGTCCTCTGTCAATCTGTCTAAACCTTTCTTAAAGATATCCTGGCTGGTTGCTGCCACCACCTCTTCTGATAATAAATTCCATAGATCATTGATCCTCTGTATGAAAAAAATACTTCCCCTTTTCAGTCCTAACTCTCCTGCCTAGAGCAGGAGAATGAGGTAAGCATTGGTGTCAGCTTACTTTGTTCTAGGTCCAAATTTGTCAGGTGTTTCACCCCATAAACTCAGCCCTCATGCAGTCAGGGTCAGGAGTTTGCAAACCTCTATTCTGTTCCCCAAGAGATTATAGCTTTTGGCATTCTACAAAAATTAGACATCTGTTAAGTAATAACAATGGCTTTTGCAGACGCCCCCTGAGTCACCCCCTTGAAACACAGTGATGGTTTTTACAGTATGGAAAATGAGGTACCCTGCAAATCTCCACTCTGTTCGCTGCTTCCTCCATTTCTTCCCTGAGAGCATCCGCTTTGGCACCCGAAGGCTGCAAATTGCTTGACAAGCCTGAAGACTTGGCTGACTGCTGCCACCTGGATGAAGAGAGAACAGCACACTAGCAGGTGGGACAGAGCTAAGCTGAAGAGCCATCAGGTGCTGCTCTTTGGAAACAGTAATTTGCACGATTGAGTTTCGTTCCTTGATTTGTCTATTCCTTATGGGCTGAAAATTAATCTCTTGACTGCAACTTTGTACCAACGTCTTCACCAATATTCCTCGCACATCCATATGCTTCAGAAAACATCATTTCAAGTCCCTGAAGATCTTACATTTCTCCACTTGTGTGGTAACACCAATGCTACCTCCAGGGAATGAATTAAACTTGTACAAGGTAAAAATAGCTTGCTGCCAAGGAACACCACAAGGGAAATAAAAGCAATTTACATAATTTTCAGACATGATATGAAATACCAGCTTGCTACTCAGCTTGACTTGGGGGCAATGCAATAGTGACACAACTTGGCTTTCAGATAATCTCACTAATGGAAAGCCTCACCCATCCATTCTCATAGCCGGAGGGATGCAAAAGAGATTTGTATTATGGGTGTGATCAGAGCTTGGGAATCATGTTTATAATAGATACTGACATAACCTTCCCTCATCCATCGTTAATACAGACTGGAACATTAACTTTTCAATGAATGATAGCAATAGAAAAGTCTATAGTAGATTATGTTGAAAACATGAAATGCCTCCTGGCCTTTTCCTCTTTCTAGGATCTTCTGACAGGGAAAAAACATATACAGTACACATATTTGGAGCTGTAAAAGCAAAGACAGGGAATTCAGAATGACAATATTTCATCTGGCTTCAACAGAGTGTGAAGGACGAGGTCAGTCAATTCTCAGTGCAGTCAAGTGGTAAGAGCTAAGAACCATGAGGAGGAATGCCTCCACCTGATCTAAGAGAGGTTCTTCGGGGATGCTCCTTTAACATAAACTGTGATACCTGAAGTCCAAGGATGCAATAAAAGTCCTAGTTAGGGATGTGCACAATGGTGGTGGTGGGGGTTGCCATTCACTTTGCATCAAAGTGAACGGGACGGAACTGTGCACTCATGTGAATGGAGCCACATGCCAAATGGGCTAGGTTTTGAGTCTGTTTCAAATTCACTTTGAATCCCCGCCGCCACCAGTTGTGCCACTGAATCTGCTCCAAAGCTTCAAATGAAGGCACAAAAGCTTTTGCTTCACATGGGAAGGTCAGTCCAAATACAGACAGTATTCTATTCAAATCAGGGGTGTGCACAAATGCAACTTCCGACATTAGATTCTTTTTGAATTGAATATTCAAATTTGTATGAATATCTAATCATATTAATATTTGATACATATCCAGTTATACTAATCTCCTACGTATCTGTACACATCCCGTTTTTATCCTGTATGTATCTATATAGATGCGTACTGATACAACCAAGATGCGTATGGATACATATCTGATGTGTACGTTTCCGTATGCATATGAATGTCCAAATTATTTGTATGAGTAACTCAAAATATTCGTATTTATACAAATACTAAAAAACTAATGTCTGGAATTTTATCCATATACAAATGTCCAAATTTGTATGAATAATGAATATTTTGAGTATTTGTGTGCATCCCTATTTCAAATACAAAGTTTCAAACCTACCCAATATGTACAAATTTGGAAAGTGAGGAACATTTTTTGTGCATTCCAAATCCAAACAGGTAAATTCCATGAAATGTCAGTTTTTGCAGCAAACTGCATTGGGGACAATTTTAAAAATCTGACTGCTCTGTTTACATTGTTCTTAAAAGTGCAACAGCATAGTTGATTGCTTTAACTCTTTCAAAAAACATAATATATTTATATATGCTGCATCAATACAATTTGGGATTTCAAACAACTTTTGTGTCAGTTCTGACTTCAAATCTTAGAAACAGAACCAAGGATATGGTAGTTTACGAGAAAGCATTAGAGAGACAGCTTATTCCTTACCTTGTTCTCGATGAATCCATGTCTAAAACTAATTTTGCTAAGTGCTTCCTCTGTTTTTGGATATTTGGGATTTCTACCTGCAATAATTCAAAAAGGATAGCAATACAGATAACCTCTGCACAGAATTACATGAAAAACTCTACGCAAAATTCAAAAACAGTGAATTCTCACTATCAGACTTGACAGAGAGTGGTTTAATTTGGGGGAAAATATACAGTTATTCTTAAAAAAATGGGAATCCTTTAAAATATTTAGAGGAAGTATAAGTTCAGATTTACTTGTATTCATCCATGCAAAGATTGGAAGTCAACTTATTTTGTTTTCATTTTTATGCTTTTTTTTCCTTTTATATTCTTCAGTGTAATGGAAAATCCTTAACAAAATTATATATTTAAAAAAAAACATATAAAGTCAGGCTGAAAATAGGCTGCTTTTGCACACAGCAAAAAAGTCATTCAAAACTGCCTTAAGATGCATCCAGACAGCACTTACTTAATCTGCATTATTTGAAAAATCTGGAATAAAGCGTCTGGATGTGTTTTACTCCAAATAATGCAGTTTAAGTAAGTGCATCTACATCTAAGTATGATAATCTGCTTCCAAAATGAAAGAACACATAAGCAAAGGGTTGGGCTATCTTCTTCCACTACCTATCCCTGAAGTAGATTTTCTAGGTTATATAATGTAGAAAGAACATTCTGGATGTGGACCAAAGGTTAGGTTTAGTTGAACCCTAAATCATCTCTAAGCCATCTCAAAGGTGGTTCATCATCTTCTTCTCTAGTGGCCACCTCCAGACAGCAGCTAAATATCAAGTTATTTAAGTGATTTCAAAAGAAACCACTTCTATAATAAGTTGCTAGTTACTCAGACGGTCGGGTAACTATGTGTGGTGGACAGGACAAGTGAAATGACTTACCTAGTCTGGACTTTTGACTCCTGTGATGCTGTCATGTGAACTGTGTGATCAACAATGCAGATAAGGTAAATATGTGCACATTTTTTGTAAAACGTGTATTGGGAGTTGATTATCCCACAGTAACGTTAATGCGGGATATCACCCCAATTTCCTGGGGCTTTGTTGGAATTGCCTTAGGCACATGTGGAATCCCAACATAGCCCCAGGATAATCCTGGGTTCTCAACCTGTCTGGAGGCAGACACTGTGTGTTAACACAGCTGCAGTGATTTTCCTAGATTTAGATTGCATATATGCAGTGTCCACTTCAGTTTTAATTTATTAACACTACGGCCACTTCTGGCAATTTCATACTTTTTAAATTGACCTTTATTTTACTGCTATGAATTATACTGGTTTTACATATTTGTAAGGGCTGTGCACTTTGTGGCAATTGCTCGATGGCAAAACCATGATGTAAATGGGATGCTTAGACCAAAGGTCCAACCACCAGGGGGCCAACTCATACCACAAGCACTTCTTGAAGAATATCTTGAGTTGCTCTGCTCTAGTGGACCTTCTCAGAAACCCAGTCCCACTTGCACTAGTGCTCCAAAATGAATCAGTACAAGGCTCACCACCTTTCCTTGGAGAAGTCTCACCTCAGCCAGGACAAAGAGAGGCTCAATCACATCTCTTTCAACTTGCAACTCAAAGTGGATCAGCTCTTGAGAAAGTTTGTCCTCTGCCTCCCCACACAACTTCAGCATCTTCCTGCAGGGGAGAAAAGAAGAATAGCACGGAGGTAGAAAGGGAAGTGAGAAAGATGTGCATGAGCAATGCCTTGTATCAGATGCTTGTAGTTAAGCTATTTACCCCTGGTCCCTAAGCATAGCAGGCAAAGTAGCTCCTGTTCCCCCTCCCTACTTTCAGGCACTGTAATTGTTTTTAATGTGTTCATTTTAGATTTTGTTTTTATTGCTGCAACCCACTCTGAGACAGGATAAACGTACAAATAAATAAAAATATAAACAACATTGGCAAGAGTTAAAATATACTACACAGTGTAGCTTAAACAGAGAAGCAAGCCTATAGAAATGTGTAGAAGCAAAAAGTGTGCAGCAATTCAAAAATAGCAGAAACTTGTAGATAAACTTTTAGAAGAAGCATTCCATCTTATCCCAACACACTTTAAAGAAACTCCAAACCTGTTTTTAAAATCTTACTGATTTTTTTTTAAAGAAAAAGTATGCAAATATTTTCACTGTGGTGTCTCTGACACCTTTCCAGCTGAAATGACTTTTCAATGGAACATTATAGCAATTGTTTTATGTTTTAATGATGCTTGATTTTACATGTTGTTACTCGCCCAGAGACCTCCAGATATAGGGCAGGATAAAAGTGTAAATAAATAAATAAATAAATAAATAAATAAATAAATAA
>MTQE01002208.1:48653673-48671762 GCA_014337955.1 Aspidoscelis marmoratus | reverse complement strand
AATAAATAAATAAATAAATAAATAAATAAATAAATAAATAAATAGAGATAAGCCCCATTCTCCTCCCCGAAAAATTGCATCTTTTGTACACATACTTTTTTAGTACTGGAAAAGACCTTACCCAAGTAAGGAATCATCCCCTAGAATGGCAGAACCTTCCATTAAGCACTGGGCGAGTGACGTCAGAGGCAATTTCTTCTGCAACAGAGGTAACCATTGTATGAAATTAGGGGCTGTTATTTAAACTCTTAAACAATACATTATCTCAGTACAGCAAATATTTTTTATGTTACATTCATCCATAGATAAAGGTATCTTTTCCCCTCACATCTTGCCATTTCCTTAATGCTAAACACGAAGAGATATAAGCTCTTCCCTGCTGGCTGGTAGGTAATGAAGTCTCTCACCGAGCGTTTATCAGAATCTGATCCTTGCTGTCCCTGAAGACACGCTGTCAGCTTCTTGTGTGTGCTGTGGGAGACTTGCTTCACCAATTCCAAACGCTTCTCCACCTGGAGATGGAAATAAAGGCCCCTCAGAAATGCTTGGTTGGCTCCCAGCAATGTAAATATTCAGTACACCCAGCACTGTGCTACTCACAGCAGATTCAATCTACATATTCCCTTGTTTTGCACTCTTTCTTCCTCCTTCATGCATGTTTCACTTCAGGACTGCCACCAACTATGATCAGTCGGGGCAGTTTTCATGTGCAGTTGTATAGCATTGCAACCTCGTGATCTCTTGACTACCATTAGTTCTACTGATTTTGATCTCTGATACTACCTCTTATTAGCTGGCTTGTTCTCTGTAACAGCAATGAACAGTTCTAACAGCTGATAATTTAATCTGGATTTTTTTTCTCCTTCTCTACTTAGTTCTTAGTCTATACCCTCTTAGTGGCTAGTAGTATCCCTTTAATTCAAGGAGCCTTATTTCTGAAGAGAAGAAAGTAGAATGTACAATTTATCAGTGTTCCAATAAGGCTTGTGAAGCATAAACTGTATGAAAATATATTTCAAATGCTGGTTTTAAAGGTAAAATACATTAAGAGTATGCACTAGGGGTTGAATTTTCAAGAACTTTTACAAACGCACAGATGAATGCTGAAAAGAGTATAACAAGTTAAAGTGTGATGCACTCTCTGGGCGAATGAGGGGAAGAAACAAGGGAAAAAGAAATAAGGACATAAGAGGAACCTTGCTGGATAAGGCTACAACCCATCTAGTCCAGCATCCTGTCTCACACAGTGGTCCACCAATTGCTTCTTGGCATTTTCACCAGAAGGCAAAGGGAAAAAAAACCTTCACCTGTTCTCCATTTCCTGCAAATGACCTTCAGAAGTATCCTGCCTATCCCCCCCAAGTAAAAAATAAAATAAAGATTTATTGTTGAGATTATTACTGGTGGTAAGAAAAACTATAGTGTATGGGTGACAAGATAGACATATACAGTAAGTTTTTTTAAAAAAATAAGATATCAAGAGGCAGTAAAATGACCAAAAAAGTTGAAGACAAATATCTCCTAAAGTGCCCAAGGACTGTCCATTTAGTGGGTCTCCTAATGAAGTGTCCTATTTTGTCTTTGACTTTTTAGGTCATTTTACTGTTCCTAATATCTATAATATTTTTAGCTGCTTTTTTTTTTAAAAAAAAGCTTGTGTCTTTTTAAAATTTATTTATGTTTCTGAGTAAATATATATTTGGATCCATTTGTGTGTGTGTGTTTTGATATTGTACCTTTATAGATCTGAGAATTGAGACCTATTTTGTATTTTGGAAAGATAAAGGCAAATGGACAAGGGAGAATTGAAAATATTACATATGGGAATTGTTTATATTTGATATAATGGGAATGAAAAGAATGAAAATCAAAGGAAGCAAGGTGAAGAAGGAATATATGCTGACTTGGGGAACTTGACCATTGAATAATATTGTGACCAGAAAAATTGAAGAGGCAAGGGAAAGAGAATTCCCTCTCCTCAAAATAGAAGAAAGAATGAACCAGTAGAGGAGGGGGGAAATATAAGGCTGAACTAGACATCTGTTACTTATTCCACTATATTTGGATATTCCAGAATAAAGCATGAATATTCCAGAATATTCTGGATGCAGCCTAAAATATTGGTTTATGGGGGGAGGGGTAGTAATCTATATAAAATGTATTAATTGTATTAATTAATTTCTGTCTATCAAACAATAAAAAAGAAAAAACAAAGGAATCAGAATATAATACTAAGATCATCATTATAAATATTAGAAATGTGACAGCTAAAATAAATTGAATAGTAGATAACATAGAAATTTCAAATTTTCAGAGATCGCGCACTTTAAAAACACTGAATAACAAAAGATTTAAAATGTGAGATTGAAAAAGTATATGAGAATAAAGAAGTTTTTCAGTGCTTAGTTCCAGAATGCAAAGTCTCCTGCAGGAATCCTGACCTCTGTGTTAGAACACAGGGAATAGCTGTTGCTAATCAATGTGGATAGACTTACATGCACTGTGGTCTCTTAACACAAAGGGTCTCAAAAGGTCAAAAATTACCCTTTGGTAAGGTCACAGGTGAGTAATCTGAAGTTTGCTTTTAAAATAACTTTATGATCATGAAAGACGAGAGATTAGGACAATGTAGAACTATATTTCCTGGTAAAAGGAGCCCTCACAATTTCTTCTGAATGCTTGAATGTTCTGGAAATGTACAAAACCTAGTACTCCTTGATTACTTTTACCACATACTCAAAATTCAGCAAGCTGCAGCTAAAGATGCATCCAGATGTCACTTACTTATTCTGCTATATTTGGATATTGTGGAATAAAGCATGGCAAGATCACTCATTTTGTGCATTACATTGACATCCAGATGTGACATCTGGTTCATAGCGGAACAAGCAACCAACATCTGGATGCAGCCTTACTGATGGAACAGGATTTATATTTACTACTTCCAGCCTCAATAATACATAGTCATAAATTGTGTTTGCTAAAAGGATAAACTGTTAAGAGTAGAAAGACCATTATTTCAGCGTTATTCACACCCCAACATTTTTTCCTTATTAACAATGCTTTAAAGACTAAACTTTGATCTATACCTTTCCATTTTCTTTTATTGAATATTTTAGAAAGATACTTTCTTAACAGAAGTAGGGGAAAAGTTAAAAGCATGATTTGTGAACCAAGAGGGGAATACGGGGGTCGGGGCAGGGGTGAGGTTTTTAAAAAAAGATGCTGAATAAGAATGAAAAACCCTACCAACTTCTCTTGCACCAGTTTCTATCTTTTTCAGCATTTATGGAGATTAGAACTTTGTTCAGTTTATTTTTTGAAAAAGAAAGCTAAGGACACAAGGCTGATTCTTTCTGTACATTCTGTAGTTAAGCATGGAAAACAAAAATAATAAATGAAAACCTACCCAAATTTAGCAGGCTGAACCTGGGAAGGGCATTGCTCTCCAGTTCTTTAATCCTCAAGGGGATAGATTAGTGAAATATTTTGTGAGCTATGTTTGCAGCCCATAAATGTTGGGGTGTGAATTTGTTGTTGTGGAATATTTGTTTGTTTGTTTGTATCCCGCCCTAAACCCAAGGGTCTCAGGGCGGGTTACAACTTATAAAATGAACACATTAAAACCAATAACATATTAACCATATTAAACCCATGGCAGTGGCTGAATGTGGGAAGGAAATGGCTGTTCCTTTATTTAGCCAAATGCCAGGGTAAAGAGGTGCATCTTCACAGTAATTTCTATTCTCCATTTTTGTTTTTACTATACAACTGTATTAGAAACTACCTTTTCCTTCTGTTTTACCCTTTCCTGTCTGTTTACGTTGACTGTTGGACGCAGACATTTTATTGCCTAAGTATGGATTAAAGTACCAGAAACAGATGCAAGTACACCCACAGTTTGCTAACAGGGGTTTTAAAAAGACCAACACTTTTTAAAATACGTAATACTTTCACTCTTGAATAACTTTATATTTCCAACTACCCATCAGCCTCTTCACCAAAAGCACCGTGATTTCCACATGTATTCAGCACCACAGTGGCTGACCCAAGTTCACATCACATTTTCGTTATGACTGAATAAATTAAGTTTGCTCTAGCAAACTGCACAAGCACTAATGCTGCACAACAGGTTCTCTGTTTAGGTGACGGTGGGGCTGGAAGAATCTACAGTGACATTTATTCACACCCCAAATCCTGAAGCAGGGTGTGCGCTTCTGTCCACTTCCCACAAACCAACATTTTGGATCTCAACTTTGGGAGTACAAGCAAAATTTCACAGGGGAAAGGAAAAACAAGAGGTAAATTAGATTCTTGATTAAGACTGTTTGTTAAGGAAATGCTTTCCTAGTGTCATTAAATCTAGGCATTTTGAAGCTTAGGTTGCAGGGTAAGACAAAAACATAAGCAAGTGATGTTCATCTGGGTAGTCCAATAGTGTCTATTAACTACGGGCGTTTATAGGAGAAGAATGCTGAAGTATAGAAAAGTGGCATCCTCTCTTTTGAAAGTATGTTGTCAGGAAATCTGATGGCAAGGCATTAGAAAGGACATTGCTTCTAAGCAAGTTGGGGTTACTCATTTGCACCCTCTTAGGGGAAGTTAAGAACACAAAAGCTGGTAAGGTCTTCATAAAGGTATTTTCATTTTCTTTCTAGATTTAATGATATGCAGGTCATGGGTAAAACCTTTTAGAAGGAGGAGGAGCCCATTGATTGGGAACATGGGATGTGAGGAAAACAATACAATTAAAAAACCTCATTTCCAACCACCAGAATCGGGTCTGGGCAGTTCAGCAAGCTGCCTGCTGGACAGAGATCCAGCTCAGGCAGCCAAAAGCAAGACTTTCAATGGCCAATGTCTGATCTTCATCACCACTGATGGTACTTGTGCGTCTGCTGTGCAAGCTGAGATGCCATCTCAGTGACCAATGATTTGGCAAGAATATTGTTGCAGTACTAATATTTATTTATTTATTTATTTGAGTATTTAGATCCCGCCCTTTACCTGAAGGTCCCAGGTCGAATTACAACAATAAAAAGAAAAAAAACCCACAAAACAGTATTAAGCATACATTAAAATAGAATCTTCACTCCCTCCTTGGCAGGACAACACTTGGAAGCATGTCAGGTCTGTTTGAAGAAGTATTTTTTAGCCAGGTGCCAAAAGACATAGAAATGGGCCAATATATTTGGCAAATGCATTTCATCATAATGAGATACACTTAGACAAAGAAATTACCTCCCTGTTATTGTTGTTGTTGTCATAGCAAACTAAATGGTCCAAGAAAGGATCATAAAAAAAACAAAGGCAAACTGGGTCAACTTGGCTTAAGACAATCATATAGTTTAATTTCTCTGAATGGCTGTGGGTTCTAATCACAAAGAAAAACAAGGCTCAGCCTGAAAGGCACGTATATGACTTGTGGAAGTCACAGGTACTCATTCTGAACTCCATACAGTGTCATGGAACTTATCATGGGGAAATACAGACACACAACTTGACGTTTTAATGTCTGGAAAAGATTGATTGTTTCAGGTTACCCTTTGTGGAAAACGGCATAGCAGTTTAGTTACTGATCAAATAAATGAATGCATTATACACTTAATTTTTTTTCATCCTAATTTGCCCTAACAGGTTTGAATTTCCCAGCCCTTTCAACACAAAAGGCTTGTAAGACTATAAACTGGACTGGAGGATCTTCAGCTGCAGAAGTTGGATCATATCAGGCTTGATACAGAGCTCAATAGGATAAGTCATCAAAAGGAAACTTAGAAGTTGTTGAAATTTTGTGCTTAGGGAGCCAGAATGTCATCAAATAAAATAGGATATCTGAATCATAATAACAATAAATAATAGTAACCTAAGAATATAGCACCATTATCCTTTTCTGTACCAGTGGAGAAACCAACATCAGAAGTCACCCTGAACCTAAGTTATTAAAAATGAATAGTCTCCTGGGATTATATGCCCTCCAAAAGTCATCTATTACCAGTCTGCATGCTATCCTCAGAAAACAAATTGCTCTGCTGACCAAGCAGGTGCCTTATTTTTCTGTGAGCTACTACAGCGTTCAGAAGAAGAACAAAAGCTTCACCCAGAAACATCTCTGAAGGCTGATCTACTTGTTCTTTGGTACATAAATCCATCCTGATGCTGACGTCATTGCCTGAAGCATGGAGACTTCTTCTCCTATTGGAGGGTGATAAAAATTTTGCACTGATTCATTCCACCCTTAATTTCGTTTCTGGGACAAATCCAACCTTCATGGATTTACACGAGGTAGCAGCTATATGTTGTCAGCAGATTAAGATATCCTAACACAGGTGCCTCAGTTTTAAGTCCATGTAGTAGGGGTGTGCACAAATGCAATTTTTGGATTCTGTTTGAATATTTGGATATTTGAATACCCGATTTTGAAGAAACAGGGAAAAATGAAAGTATTCAAATTAGAATCTGATTTGAATACATTCATATGTATTCATATGAATATTTGGTTCGTATCTGAAGATTGTCAACAGCATCCGCATGTGTCCATACGCATCCTTACGCATCCATATGGATCCCGTTTTTATCCTGGATTCATCACGTTTTCATCCCATCCGTATCGGTACAAATGCATACGGATACGAATAAGATGTGTACTAATATGTATGTAATGCGTACGTATCTGTACACATACAAAGTCTGAATGATCTGAAACACTGAAATTTGTTCAAATGTTTAAAATTGAATGTATAGACATTCGATTTGAATTTTGAATGTTTTGAATATTCTTGCACATTGCTACCATGTGGCCCTACATTACTCAGAAAAGGTATGTAGAAAAAGCTATTCAGAATGCAAATACCACATCAGGCAGTTTTGCATGTAACCTGAAAAAAATGGAATTCTAGCACGTTCAGAGATTACCAGACAAAACAAACTTTCTTCTGGTGTGCTGTCTTTCCACAAGAAAGGATACATAACAAACATACTGATAATGAGCAAAAGAATTGCATCACACACTGCTGAACATGTAGAACTGCCCCAGAAATACTCAACAGAAGGCAGGAACCAATCTCAGAAATACTACATGCATTACTGCACTCTCCTCCTTTTTCCTTTTCTTGGGAATAGATTTAGCCCTGCTAGTTAGTTAGCTGTGGGGCAAATCTTGCAAACTGAACGTATAGGCTGGTATAAAATGAAGAAGCAATTTTAATGTTAAGAAGGAAGAAAGGAAACATTGTACCTGTAAGAGGTCTTCACTCAGAACTTCTGTTTTTTCAGCCCTAAAGATAAGAGAGAGAGGAAAAAGAAGTCATTCAAGAGGTAATAAAATCTGCCTTGTACAACTGATCTGACCCATGCAGATTTTGTGATTATTGCTACATGGATAGAGAAGCTAATGAAAAGAAAGATAACAACATTGCAGAGCTGGGAAAGAAAAGACTGCCTAGTCTGGTTGCTTGAGATGGTGAACATTGGTAAGTTTCAGGAGTAGCTGTAGCTCAGTGGTTTTCAAGGAGTTTCCAGTTCAGCCCACAGCCTCTCCCCAGAAGTAATTCAATGGCAAGCCATTTCTGTATCTCTACCAAGAAAACTGCATGGAGGTACCCCTGCAGTCAATCAGTCATCAGCCATGACTTAGTGGAACCCAACAACAACAAATGTGATTGCCTCATCAGCTATGCTACAATCTCTGCAACAGAATCCAAAAAGAGAAATCCACTAGAACACAACGCTCTTGATCAATTTGCAAGGCCATAAAGAGGAACCCTGCTGGATCAGACCAAAGACCAACATCCTCTTTCCATACAGATAACTCCCACAACTTTCCTCTCTTATTCTCCAATGACTGATACTTTTTAGAAATATGTCACTTTTGATCTGGAAGCCACCATGACTAGCATCCATTGCCATCCTTATTCCTTGGTTGTTCATCTATTTTCTTTTGACACACGTGAAACTCAAATCATCCAAAATCAGATTCTGGCCTAGGAATTTACAAGAGGAAAATGAAATTCTTCTTTTTACAGGATTGACTGCAGTTAACTCTTTAGTGGTACACCAATGGTAACATGTTGGGTGATGTTTTTGGCTGACACATTTGCAGCAGTCTTGGATGTACACATAGCTGTGAACATTTGTCATGATGTGGCTATTTCCACATAAGGGTCAACATTTTTGTAAACAGATCTGCCTAGTCAGACAGGAAATGTCTTTACCAGGGGCCGTAATCACACACTGTTATTAAAGCATCCCAAGCACTATATCATAGAGTGCATAGGATACGCAGAGCACTTACCTTGATAGTCTCTGAAAACTGGACATATGTAATAGAATTCTAACACTAGTTTTAAATTTTAAATTACTGAAATTAATTTTAAATTTTGCTGTCCCCTGTTAAATGCTAAGACTACTTCAGATGCTCCCAATAATCTCAAAGGCAGAATATAACAAGGGCAGCTACCTTTTATTATTTGTTGCCAGATAGGACAATCACATACTGTATGTATTGTTGCAGCATTCTTAGCTGTCGTGACTTAAAACCACCTATAATCTAAGTCCATTTAAACAATTAATCTTTGAAAGGACCATTTAATTTACTAGTCATTTTATGGAAAAATAATTCTTCAATTCACTTCTTTTACTCTGGGCTTAAAAAAAATAAATATCTACCTTTCCCTTCCAAAATGTCTGGCTTTTAAGGAACTCGCTTAACACTCTTTTGAAGTGCTTCTTTTAATAACACAGACCTAAACGGTGCAAATTATACCAAACTCAGAGAACAAGACCATCAAAGACTATTGGAAATGATAGCTATATGTGAACAGCAGAAGTGATGTGCCTCTGAGAACAGCAGCACCAAGACTGGGAAATTTTAGTCACTAAGCCAGCACATTGGGCAAAATCTACCTCCACTAGGGAACTGCAGCTTAGAACTTTATATACATGGTAGTATACAAGAGTAATGTTATCCAAAAATCATGAGAAACTGTACTTCTAAGTCCAGCATTGATATAACCAATTAAGAATCTATTTTCATGTTCTGTGCGAGTCTCCAGTGTTGCAAAACCTAACTCAGATCCACCAGGAAATCAGTAAGATTCCATTTATCTTTAATAAAGAACTGGATTTCTTCATATCACAAAAATGGGACCCCTCTTGGAAAATCAGAAAGCTACAATACTTTATTCACTGTGAAGTTGTGGTACCATAAATTATGAGTTAGTAGTTAGTGTCTAATATGCTAATACAGGGTAATGAGTAGACATCTTCCCAAACTATCATTCTCTTACATTCAATGCCCTTATGGTCCCTATTGACAATATGCCTGATCTAAGAATTATTAAATTGGTGATGGATTAATAAAATGTTTATTCTACTGTACCATACAGGTGAAATATATTATAGCCTTAACATTTTTGCTTTAGTAGTATTGTAAAACTATAAGCACATATTCAGATCTCCTAAGAGCTAGACTACTGGGGATTTTTTAAAAAAGTTATCTGTTGCCATTTGACTGTGATATTTTCTTATTTTCTTATCTGATTTTTATTTAAGAAATAAGACAGAACAATATTCAAAAAGAGCAGATAAGTGGTAGGTTCAAAACCTTATTGGCCATGAAACTGAGGTCAGGGACTGTTTTGAGTTAAGAAAAAAAATGTTTGCCACTCTGAATACTCAGAGGAAAGTCAAGATATACACTTGAAAATAAGATAGGTATCAGCTCCTATGGAATAGTAGTACATTGGGAACGGGATGGAATAATCCTATATGTAAAATTACTACAGATTATCCTGAAGTTACCAGACTCCTGGTTAGCCAGCAGATGAAATAGGTTCTCAGACTACATGGGTCTGCACTATGATTTATTAGGCCAGTCCTTGAATTCTCCATCCCTAACTCACCTGCAATAAAAATAACACCCATTTTTTAGTTTATTCCATATTCAAGGCAAGGGACCAGAATATAAAAGTTGGGTGTAAGACAGACCCATTGTGATGGTCTGACAGGGGAAAGTCTTACGTTTCTAACACAAATGTTGCCTTTATAGTAGAGTGTGCCAGTTTAAGGCTTTAATGCCTTTGCCAGAAATAAATATTCAAAAGGGTGGACCACTTTTGTGGTTCACTAGCATGAATTATTCAGGCAGATATCACAAATTTCTGTACAGTTACACCAGAACAAACAAATGAATCAGTGCCACCATCTTTAGGAGATAGTTTCATAACCTTCCCCGTCACTGTACTTTAGGTATGAAAACAACCTTTTGAGTCCTTTTCTCTAACATCTACATACAAAAGGAAATCATATTCACACTTTGTGATCATTCCCATAATTATCCTTTTTGCCTGTAGACCCTAAATTCTCATCCTGTGTTCACAGCTAAACTTTAAAAATCTAAAGCTTTCAAACTCGTCTTCAAAATAATGATCATTTACCTAATTGAAATCGTCGTAAATACCTTATGTCAGTTCTAGCTCTAACAGCTGGGATGAGTAAGCTCTCTTTCTTCAAATAGAAGTGTTATATTGGTATTTCAAAAGTGTGCATCAATTAAAAAAGAACCCTGCATTCTCTTCCACACATCATTTCAACCAAGTGGTCGTTGCTTTTTAGTCCAGAAAAAGAGCTAATTTTATATACTTAAAATGATAAAGAAAATCAAACCACATCTGAATTCAGGAGCTGCTTAATTATAAACTCCAGGTATCAGGAAATGCTATTATCACGTATGAGGAATGAACTGGAGGCACAAGGTTCCAAAATTTGCACACATCAAAATCCACATTTTGACCATACGATGAGTACTTGCTTTGGATTCATATATTTCCTCCCACCCCACCTCAGCACTGTCATGAGAAATGCAGAAGTTTCTGCTTTTCTTTTCAGCCACAGCTTAACCTGCTATCAAACCTGACAAATCATATTTAAGGTGAACTAAGATTTGCTTGAAATGAGGCAACTGAAAGGTTAACTTGAAATGTTGGCATACCATGGTTACTTATTTATGACATTTTAAAATGAGCTTCTACTGGGTAGTCACAGGGCAGGAGTACTCTCAAGTAAAAGCTGTACTTAAAACCAGGCATTAGATGATGATATAATAATAATAATTTACATTAATTATGAAAAAATATGGTTAAGCAAGATACAGTGTCATGAACCTGGGCAAACTCTGGGAGACAACAGTGAACAGGAGGCCTGGTGTGCTCTGGTGCATGGGGACATGAAGAGTCAGAAAACAATAACATCAACAACAGCAAAACATAAATGTGAGGGTTTTCCAAATACCACTTTCTGGTCACGTCACAGAGAATAGAGGACTTGGGGAAATAAGTAAGTCATTTAGATATTACCATTACATTTTAGGTAACGAATCTAGCTCAGTGGTAGAGTAACGGTCTGGAAAACAGGGAGCCACACGTTCAATCTACAGCAGACACCCACTCCTGTATTCTTGCACTGATGTGCCCATTTACACTAGGAATCAAGTTCCATTCAGGAATGGGACTTTGCCTTTACTTACATGAATATTTTTAAAGATTTTGCTTTCATGGATTGCAGTGATGATGTATACATCATGGTGCTAAAACAAACTAATACCTTAAGGTAGCACAACAGCAATGCAATTTAATTGGAATTTATTTCACACAAATCATATTTCCAGTTTACATAGCTATTTGATTTATTAATATTTACTGGAAAGCCATCAACAGGAACTAGCTTGCTACTGATTCCAAAAACATCAAAAGATATTAAGTTTACAAACCAGCTAACCACTCTTAACTGAAGTCTTCTTAAACATCTGGGTTTTAAAACGGACATACATCCCTAAAGATTTTTCATAATTTACTGTTAGTCCAGAGATATACACAAAATTCAACCCTGTTTTCAGTTAATCACCTCCTAAATTTTAGTCTGCTAGTAATTGACATACAGTTTAGAATGTTGTTATTCAGGAACTGAAGAGTCAAAATGAGTCAGCAGCTCATGACTCACAATCTTGTGATTCAGTCTCATACTGTTGCAGTAATTAGATGACATCATCCTAAAACGTCATGATGATGAATTGCAGTTTGTGGACTACATAAGTATCTCTGTGTTGTACAAGTTTTTGTCTTTAGTTTCTGCTGTTATAAGAGAAGTTTGTATCAAAGAGGTTCTGAAATAAAGCTGCTGAACCTTCAAGTGAGGAAAGAAATACTTTGTCTCTGGATTTATTTGGCTGAATGACTGTCCTGCTATTCTCTGAGATTGAGAAGTGATTTGACTGTAGTCCAAATCCGCTATACTACGTGACAGTAATATGTCACGTGCAAAATATTCCATCAATTTTATACCTCTATAACTTAGTACTCTTTGATATCATTTGAACTAGTGGTTCTAAGACTAAGGTGAATGTAGCAAAGGAAATGGAACAGTCCTGTCTGAAGCCTTTCTTGATTGACAACACTTCAGTCTTTTCTCCATGTATTACCAACCTAGCTGTGTCACCATATTCATATTTTCTTAATATCATCTTCAATATTCACTAGAGACTGAATTAAAGGTCTTAAATATATCTAATTAAATTTGGGCACGGGGATATTTTTTCTGTTTGACATGAGTTTGCGTACTATAAGTATAGGATTGGCACATGAAGCCTCTGGCTGGAATCAATATTGGTTCTTATATATTGATTCATGTTTTTATTTCCTGTCTTATAAACAGGAAGAATATTAGCCTCTCATCTGGTTTAAGGTAACTTTCTGGTATTTAGAACCAAATTTAAATTTTCTATCACACTGAATATTATTATTTATTATTATATTTATTTACATTTTTATCCCACCCTATACCCAAAGGTCTCTGGGTGGGTAACAACATCTAAAATCAAACATCATTAAAACAACAACACCATGTATTAAAACAGTAGCATTTGCAAATGGGAAGTGAAAGTGTCTCCCCGTTTAACCAAAGGCCAAGGCAAAGAGGCACGTCTTCACTGCATTCCTAAACATGTACAGTGAAGATGATTGATGCACCTCAAGGGGGAGACTCCATAGCCTAGGGGCCATCAGTGAGAAGGCCCTCTCCTGGGTGTCCACCGCTTTTGCTGCTGAGGGTGGTGGACAACCAGGAGAGCCTCCCCTCCAGACCTTAAAGTATGGGCAGGCCGAAATGGGAGTAGGTGTTCTCTCAGGTATTTGGGGTCCAAGTCATTTAGGGCCTTTTAAGTTAATGTTAACACCTGGCAACAGTATTTCTTTAAATGTTTTGTAAAATAGTGGTGAAAAGACACCTAGGCCCAATGCCTTCCCTGATTTCAAGGAGTTCATAACATGCCATTTCTTTCTCCATAACAAGGGAATTAAGTATTTGATGCTGTTCATTACTTAACTTGGGTAAATTAATAGATGCAGGCTCAGAGCAGTGTACCTGGTATAATGGTGCATAAAAGTGGTGCATAATACTCTTTGGAGTTCTCTGAGCCATTTGAGTATTCCCTTGATGATCCTTGAATTTTATTAAGTTATCATTGTTTCACATCTGCCAGCCAGGGCTATTTTAGCTGGGTGCCCAGAAATAGCCCATTTCTGCACCTGCCTCTAGGTGCTTGGTGAAATTGTGCCAAGTTCCTTTGCCCCAGTACAGTGGATCAGCCATTCATATGCCATCTGCACACAAGCAACAGGTCTGGTACACAATCCTGAAATGCACGGAACACATACAAATGGTCCACTACTGGCACAGGGTTCAACACCATTTCTGTGCCATAGCCTAGTCTAATTCCTCACCACATGTAGATGCAGCACTCCAGCAGTGCTGCTGAATCAGTCCCAGTTGACCCCAAACGGACACAGCTGTGATGTCCAAAACCACACTACCATCTGGCTCACATGCATAAGCTTTTCCATATGACTTATATGGTAAGCTGAACCCCAACTCTGCAATGGGATTTTAAAAAAGATGGAACCACAGACATGACTAATGGATCACTGCTATAATTCCTTATATGAGCATCCATTGAAGCAGCAGTAAGCATTAGCTTTACAAGAGAAATATATTTCAATGCACTGCAGAAGGCAACCAAGGGCACCCTTGTAGAATCAGCTCAAGTACCAGTCCTGCCTAGAGTTTGTTCTTGCTGAGGAGTGCAATCAAACCGGGGCACCTCTTAAAAGCTGCAATTGAAGCCAGTAGCTGCTGTACTTCCACAGTGCTCTGAACTAAACCTGACAAGATTCACCAGCAGAGTTTGCTTCATTCCATGGGGCTGTGATGGAAGGAGAAACTACTGCCCGCCCTAACCCCACTTTCCCCTCCCATTCCTTTTGTCTTTTTGTCTGTCACTGTATTCTATAGTGCAGGTTGCCCTGGGAGCCTTTTATAAGTTTATGGTCAGTATAAAAATGCAATAAATCCTATATCTATAGAAGTCTGTATCTATGCCCTAAGTTCACTCAGTAATAAAGTTTTGCCACCAGTCTTTGTGCACTGTTGTCATGCAGCTACATTACATAATTACTGAAGACTTTTCTCCCCCCCCCCCCCCGGCACATGTGGTGTACTGCTGGCTCCACTTCTGGATACGCATGTGTTAAGCACAGCCATCTGCTGCAAAGCTGCTTATATAGGAGCAGCTGCCTGTGTCCAAGCTTCTTCATTGCAAATGGCTATGCTAATATGTGGACATTAATGTGCAGGGTCAGCAGGGTCATTGGTAAAAACATATCCTGAAGCATAATTTTGCCCTCCAACGATTGTGAGGTACCTTGTAGGATTAATAGGCAAAGCGAGATGTCCTTTCTACAATGTGATAAGATATCTAGTACTTCATGAGAGTAATATTCTGCAGAGTTCATACATGAAAGAGAACAAAGTGAGATTTATTACTGTTTCTATTAACTTAAAATCTGCACACACTGATAGAGTTTGACTATTATTTCTTTTTTCTAGCCTTGTCTTTACATTGGATATTCATATTTGTGCAATTATAGTTGAGGAAGTCAGTTATGTTTGCAGCCCATAAACAGTGAACCAGTCTGGGGTGGTCATCCTGACACCAGCTATACAAAATGTCCAGAAGCATTTTAAGCCAAGAAAACAGCTTGTGCTGCTGCAGGTATATCAACATAGTTGTTTGACCATCTCACTCTCCTTTCTTCTATTTCTTTACACCATACATGTTATATGGCTCAACTCAACTCATTCTAAGTAGTCCAGATATTTGCTCCCAACCCAGAACAACATGACCATGCCTTTTTGTCACACATTAGGTATGTTTTTTTTTTTTACTTTTCTTGTCACCCAAGGTCCAGTTTCCCCAAATGCTTTTGAGCAACATGCGAAAAAGCAAAACACTTTTCAAAACATCCGCCTTTGGGTTGGATAATCCAGAAGAAAAATGGCTGGCCATGTTGTTGCTGTCTCCTCCTCATTTTGGACACCAATTAAAGGTGGATTAAGATTTTAAGCTCACCATCTCTTAGGATAGTATCTGTTGTAATTTAGGATTTCATGCACTTCTACATCATGCTACTATGCATTTTTTAGCAATCTAAATATAATTTATACCATTTCTGACATTTTCACTATTGTGTGATTAACAAATTCTAACTTGCCTCAATTTTAGTGCTCTCTTCATTCACTGCTGCGAAGTTTCCCATCAAAACTCCATGGACTTTCATTGGGCTGACTACACATGTGACAATTACACTGACTGGCATTGCGTTGACTAACCAACTGAATGTCGTCTCTCAGAGCACGTTGGAGGATTGAAGTGGGTTGGATTGGATCACTGGTGCAAGGTATTCCTCCATTTATGAAATGAATAAAAGTCAAATCTTCCCATGTGTATAATGACACAGTGGAAGGAAAACTTTAGTCTACCAGTCTGAATCATTGGCACCACACAGGTCAACCCAGCTAGATGGAAGGAGTTGTGTTTTATCCATCATATACAAGGAAAACAATGTTGTACAAAACTGTGTTATCCAAGAGATGATTGTATATTAATGTAATGTAGGAAACGAATCAATATTGAGATTTGCTTGCTTTGCATGCAGATCAAAGTGAAAGAGCGACGAAAAAGCAAGTTCAACTAAAAGGTTAAAAAAGGTATCTGGACCTTTCAACAACCACCGGTTACATTCTTTAAATTAGGATTTGGGGTCCAAAAGGAATGTCTGGTGGAATGTTAAGATTGTAGAAGAAGAAGAAGAAGAGTTGGCTTTTCTACCCCGCTTTTCTGACCCATTTCAGGGGACTCAAAGCAGCTGACAAACCTTCTGTTCTCCCCACAACAAACACCCTGAGGTAGGTGGAGCTGTGAGAGCTCAGAAGAGAGCTGTGACTAGTCCAAGGTCACCCAGCTGGTTTTATGGAGGAGAACAGAATCAAACCCGGTACTCCCAGATAAGAGTCCGGCTCCTTAACCACTAGACCAAACTGGCTCACAGTACCACAGCATAATGCCAACATTTTTATATGCAGAGACAAGGTATATTCTCATTCAGTGGTATGAAATGCTAAACACACATACAACTTGGGTCAGTGTTCAAGAGTTCATTCAGACAGTGTTTTTGCCTTTACTGGTCCCTCACTATAGCACATCCGAGCCACAGAAGAAGAATCCTTTCTCATCTTTGTTTTTAAAACACACACATATATGTCTGACATATTCCAGAGTCTAGGATATGCTCCAGACCATCCTCTTTCTGTATAACTTCTCATTGGAAATTGTGGCTGGAAAGCTTGCCAACAGACACAGCGTCTGTCAAGCATCTCTAATGAGAACACTTATATAAAAAGGGAAACTTGATCATGTTAAATGCTGACTGCCTGCAGCCTTGCACTAACAAGACAGACTCATGAACAAACCCCAAACCGTTCATGCTTTGCTTCCTTGCGACTTTGTGCTTAACAAGGCAACCCAATTAGCATTTTCAGCAATGCCCATGCAGAAAGAGGCTGTGTTTGCTTAAAGGACATCAGTGCATACGAAACTATTAAATCTTTAAAATGCTTCATCACCATCACCTCAATTAAGAGAGAGAACAACATTTTCCTGATGAGGAGATATTCAAGAAACTGGGGACGAGGGAGGAGTGAATAGTACGAGCTTCTAAGCGAATTTAGGATAAAACTCCAAGGAAGTCCTGTCTTTTTTCATTACTGCAGGTCTCTGGGAGTATAAGACGGAATGAGACTGTATGTGTATGTATCGTGAAATCAATGTCACAATTTGATGAACAGAAATTCATGCTATACTTTTCTTGAGTGCTGCTTCTACTGGCAACATCTAATCGCGTCAACATCCTCCAGCCTGCTTCAGCTTATATAAAGAATGAGATACACAGAAAATATTAAGAGAGATTTTACTTGTTTGATCCCAAACAGTTTACTAGTTAAAAATTCAGAAGGTGCCTTGAAGCTGAAGATATTGATCATGACATGATAATTGGGATGAACTCGATGGCAAAATTCAACCTCAACCTTGCCAGATTTATGATGATTAATTCTTTACATATAAACAGAAGAGGCAGGATTTGATCCAAAATACCATTCACAGGATTGCTGAGCTAAAGTCTCCTGTGCTTTTAAATATGGAACGCCTTCACATGTAAAACTGGGCATCCAATATTGGAATCACAACTTGGCCATTCAACCATTCTTCCCTTCATATGGCGATGACAGGGACAATCCCAGAGCCTTGCAAACTCTTTCACATCTCTTTCATCTGAAGAGCCCAACTTCTGATACATTGGCTGATGAGAGTCTGCTCAAGTTCTAACCTCCAACATCTGAAAATGGTAAGGCTAGGAATAAAATAAAGGCTGCAAGGCAAGCTACTACCTCTATGCTTTCAACATATGCAGTTCCAACCATGTTAGATCCCCCGATAGTGGTTGCTATACTGGACTATCAACCAGAAATATTTGTGACGCAGCTTATTGTATATCTTTCCTGAGGTTTCTCAGATTAGTGTTTTTGAGTTACATGGACATTTTGCTCTCTTCTCTTTTGTTACTGTACACCATCCCCTTTTAACTTTCTTATAACGCTAAGAGTTTTTATAGGATATAATTATTTTTATCAGTAAATTGATAGCT
>MTQE01002208.1:48639738-48651010 GCA_014337955.1 Aspidoscelis marmoratus | reverse complement strand
ATTCAAATTTGAATTGAATGTTTTGATACATTTGTATGAAGCTTCGTATGAGATTTGTATATGGGATTCATATGCTATTTGTATGTATTTGTGTATAGAATTTGTATGCTATTTGTATGCATTTGTATGGGATCCGTATGCTGTTCATATGCATTCGTATATAGGGCCCACATGCTATTCGTATGCATTCGTATGGGATTAAACAAGCTTATCAAATATGAATCCTACCACATTTGAAAAGGATCTATTTGAACAGTTATTAATTTTCTTGCATTCGATTTGATATGAATCAAATACAAAAAAAAAATGTGCACATCCCTAATGGCGTTTAATTCTACACAGATCTGAGCAATTTGATCCTGAAGGTGACTTGCAAATTTATCACAGCAAGCCTCTGATGACATATTCCCTTCCTCCTTTAGCCTGATGTCATTAAGCCATTCACCACCCAGAAAAGCTCAGCTGGACTCCTACTTGAGGATGCAAAGGCAGCAAAGAAATTGTTCTTTTTTGCTGCTATCCCTGCCACATGGAAGGCACAATAATGTGCTCTAATCTGTGTTCGATTAAACTCACAGTGGGAATTATGCCACCTGTGTTCTAGTTGTCCACTCTCTAAGTTTTGAAAGCCAGTATCAAATCCAATAGCTATTAAAATAGGACAAGACCTTCCAAAATAGGGAAGTCTTCAAAACCATGAGGAAGGGTGCTGTAAAGCTAGGAAGGCAAAATCTTTTTAAATTGGCCAGAGGGTTACCAACAGAAATAAAAATGCGAATAGGTATGAACCATACACTAATTATGTAAGTAATACTAATTAATACAATTTTTTAATGCAACTTGCAACACATGGTTTCAACTGATGTGTTATATGGGGAACAGCTGGTGAGGTAGTATGAGAGCAGCTATTGATGGGCCTTGAACTGGCAGATCACAAGGGTTCCAACCTGCACCACTATTTCTCCCCAGTTGCTAAACTGGGTTCTACTATCTCCCCAGATAGCCAAGCCCTGATTGGCTCAAAATTCCCCACTGCTTCCCCAAGTCTAGCTGACCTCAGTAACACTTCCTTGCTTTATCTAAGTCTTTATAGTTAGGAACTTTTACTTTGTTTTTGACATGGTTACAGTAAAAATCTCTCCATTTGATTCAAGTTATTGTTTACTTACTCTGGAAACCCTGCTCTTATTTGTCTAATTCACTCAACTTTGATAACTGTTATTACTTGTTGTGTAATAAAGTTATTTTCAGTATGCCTTTTACCTTCAATAAAGCAAGCTTTGTATCAAAGACAGCTACGTTGTTTTCCTGCCCCTGGGATTATCTCCAACGTTGTCAAACCAAACCTCTAGACTTCTAAAGATCCTGTTTGTGGGAATGCTGCTAAATACATGTAGGAGTTCTTCCAGTACACTGTCTTGGTCTTCATAAAGAAAGAGAAACCTTAGACTCTTTCTGCCATGGGCAGCAGACTGAACTATATTCTGGTCTAAGCCTCTGCTGTCCACCTGCTAATGTAGACCAGCAGATGTCCTGTCCTCCTTAGAACACTTTGTCTACACAGGATGAAGTGACGGACCAGGATAACTGCTGTTATTGCCTGACTTCAATCCCAAGTTCACAGTACTTCTCAGAAGAAATTTGTCATGGTCAGAATAATTGTGCTATATTGAGGATCAGGAAGCAAGATGACTGGAACCAACAGACATAAAGCAGGGCCAGGAGTGGTGCTGGAAAGCAGATGGTTGGACATCTGGTTGAACACTGACAGGAAATGGAAGGTAAGCTTAAACGTGACCGGAAGCCAGAGGTTTAGGCAGTGCTGGAATACAAGGCAGGAATTATTCAGGGCAGTAAAAACTGATAGTGACTGTACAGAGCTCCAAAGGGAACTCCTGACATTGAGTGAACAGGCCTCAAAGCGACAAATGCAATCCAGCCTTAACAAGGGGGAAATAACCCCAATTACACCTATACACTGATGAGGGCTGAGCTTTCTGCGACAGACCAGGAAAGGAATCTTCAGGTTCTGGTGGACAGCAGCTCTTCACCCTGGCCCTTGGCTAAACAAGGACTCCCCACATTCAGGCAATGTTATGGTTTAATCTCTTCATTTTATCTGTTTACTGGTTTTTAATGTTGCAACCCACCCTTAGACCTTTGGGTGTTAGGGTAGGATAAAAATTCAAATAAATAAATAATAAATAAATAATGCCATGGGCCATGCACAGATGTGCACTGAGGCTTTCTGCATCTGTGCAGTGGTATTGTATGCAAGCACAATGCTGCCCCAACCACAGAGAAGGCCACATGTCCAACAGAGTTGAGTTCCCCACAACTTTTCATTGAGACTCACCTACTTGTGAATCGCTACAGGTGCTGAGGAGAGCCCAGGATTGTCAGATGAGAACTTGAGTTCAGTATACCCTTGGGTTCGAACCCTATCACAAGATCTCCTTCAATGCAATTATCAACAGCACAGTAGCCTGGAATGATGTATTAACTCCCCAATAAAAAGTAAAATGGTTAAAAAAACCCTATTAAAAATAAAAGAGCAATATAAATTCTACACTATTCATACTTACATCAACACAGATATACAAAGAAAAGCTTAAAACTCTGAATTCATGGGAATGGATAAGCTCAGTTCTTCTTCCAACTGTTGCTCTCTGGAGGATAAACCAGGAACTACACTGGTTGCCCATTTGCTACTGAGTTCAATTGGAGATGCTAATACTGATGATGTATAAAACCTTAAAAAGCTTGGGCTCCAAATACCTAAAGGACTGCCACCTCCAGATAGTGCCGTCTCTGTGGGTGCAAGAGCAGTCAGAAGACCTTTTCTGTGGTAGTCTCTAGATAGTAGAAGGACCTCACATCTAAGGTGCATCTAGCTCCTACTCTCCATAGATTTAGACACATGGCGAACATGCACCTTTTTACTTTGGCCTTCGGCTAAAGGAAGATTTACTGTACCCCTGTCAGACGCTGTTGTCAAGGTTTTAATCAGTTCATCTTTAATATTGTTTTTATTGTAACCCACTCTTGATACATCTGGGTATAGGTCAGGGTAGAAATAAACAGCCATACCTAACCTCACAAGCTATGGGAGGCACTGTGATCACATAGATTATGTGGCCTTTAAATATTTCCTAAGTGTTTCAATGGGAGGGAAACACCCAGCTGGATCTGGGAGAAAAGAAATAAGGGAGAAACTACTTATCTGTCACAGTGTACCAGGAAATAGAATGTTAAAGAGTTGGTTCGGTGTCTTATTCAGAGAAAACTACAGCTCACAGGTCCTTAATGGTTAACTTAGGAAACAATATGAATAAAGGCACCCAGATTCCATGGGCTTAGTTACAAAGGATTAGCCAAGAAGAAAACTGCATAAAGCCTTAGGAGATGCGTATATGCCAACACTGTATTGTTGGCAAATACAAAAGGGTTTGCTGTATCAATTCCCCAGCACTGCTAGCATGGATCCAGTTACTTAGCATTAAAGAGGAAGTAAGCACAGGAAAACATTGGTGCAGCTTTTCTATGGTTCTGAGGAGTATATGCCAGCAATCTGCTCTTCTCACCCCAAGCCAGACTGAGTGGGTAAAAACATCTGCTAAAGAACATAACACTACAGACAACAAGAATCAAGGGATTGTTGGGAGAAGAATACCATTATTCTGCGATGAAGGTAACTCACATCATCAGAAGTACTAGGAAATGGAATCCTATTCATTTGCTTTAAAAAAGTTACTTCTAAAAATGGTGGCCTCCCTGCCCAATGTCCAGTTCTCATCACAGCATGTGATATATACAGCACTTATAAAGTAACAGCACAACAGAATGGATGCCTAGATACTTCCTCTACATCACAGAAACAGGCAAGATGCCTCTAAAGGCCATCTGTGGGGTGTTGAAAGCTGGTGAAGGTTTTGCCTTTGTCTTCTACTTAAGAAGCCCAGAAGCAATTGGTAGGTCACTGTGTGAAACAGGATATTGGACTGGATGGGCTGTGGCCTGATCCAACAGGCTTCCTCTTAGGTTCTTATGCTCTTATGTTCACAAAAGAGAAGAGAATGCCCTGGAAGTCAGAAAAAACTACTCAACTAAAAGATTTTCCCACAGCATATAGCAGCTTAGTTATTTACCTAAATTTCTGTTCTTGACTTCATCTAAGAACCTCAAGGTGAATCACCATAATACTGTAACCAAATGGAGTTGCAATTTAAAGGGTAAAAACCAAAGTCTTAGGCAAAAAATATGTCTTAACCACATGCCAGAAGTTATGGAATGTTGGCACATGGCACAACTCAGAGATATAAGCAGTTCAACAGGTCGGAAAGTTAACAAAGGGAACTACAGCAATTGTACTCTCCCACTGCCAAATTTACTTCTGTTTGCCAAACCTAGCACTTCATGCACAGAGCTATCAGGGTAACAGCAGAATATTTGGGTACCAGTGATCAGTACATAAGAAAATATAAGAACACAAGAGGAGGGCTACTGAATTCGGCCACAGCCCTTAGTCCAGTATCCTCACTGACCCACCAATTGCTTCTGGGCTCCTCAAGCAGAAGACAAAGGCAAAACATTCACCTACTCTTGATTTCCTGAAAATGGCCTTGAGAGGCATCCTGCCTTTTTTCCAATAGGGTCTGTACACTGACACTGCTGTGAGAAGTGAAGAGCACCGATACCCATCAATCCCACAGAAAGCTTGAACCTCTAATGGAATAAATCCAAAGCAGAGGGAGGCAGAGAGAAGACAAATCCACAGTAATGAATATAAATGGCTAACTGATGGTTTCTCTTCTCCCAAAATGAGGCAGGGGCAGTCTCCTTGCTACCTTCTCTATCTGGACAATCGCATGGTAGCACTGCAATTCTGGGAAATCGTTGCATTTGTATTGTATCTGCAGATCTCCAGGTTCTCAAGAAGCAAGTCTTTTCCTCTCCCTCTAAAATACTCTAGCCAGAATGCTAAACAAGCATTAGGTTCAAAGGGTCCTCCGGAACAGCCCAGCTTGATACTGAAGGGTGAAACACACATGGCATATGGTATATGTAGGCCTTGACGCAGGTCCACAGACTATGCTTTGTAGAACAATTTGCACCAACCAACCAAAAATCCCTTAGAATTCATACTGCTAGACACATAATAGGCCGCCTCCGGATGTCAGCTACTCATTCTGCTAAATATGCATATTCTGGAATATTTATTTATTCTGGAATATCCAAATATAGCAGAATAAGTAACTGATATTTAGATGCAGCAACAGTTCCTGCTGTAGGATGCACAGGAAACATTTTGAGCATTTCTTTCTGAGATGCCTTTTTGGCTGTAAATAAGTGTTTTTCCACTGCAGCTGTTGGCAGACAGATGAGATGTTTACTGTACCATCATGCAAACAGGGAAAAGAGCACACACAGTGACGTGTGCTGCCATCTACCTGCACAGTGGCTACTCTGGCTAAGCAAAACTAGCCAACACAGTAAACAGCGTGGGACAGTTTCCATCAGGGTCAGCTTCAGTTGGTTCACAAAGGGTTAATCTCTGCCTGCCCTGTCCTATGACTAAGAGGTACAGCTTTTCTTCCCCTAGTATATAAGCAGATGCCCCTCAGAGAGCACCCAGTTCATCTCTCAGTCGCCTTGTCCTTTTGATCTACACTCACAGCGCTTAGCTACTTTTGTTTTCACCATCGTGCCTTTGGAAGGAGATTAGAAGCCTTACGTTTTATTTCAAGCCTCACGAGCCTTCAATAACCTTCAAATACTGCTTCTCCCCTCTCTCCTCCATCACACCCTGACTTCATCGGAGCAGTCAATTCAAACCCCACACGTTATATAAGCCTGTTCCCGATTCAGTTTTTCTTCACCGCTTCCCCCCATGGTAGCACAGCTTCTCATGTTAACAAGGCAGTAGAAGATTAGAACAATCACTTTCCCTTCTGGTATTTTGTGCGAGATTGATGGGTCAAAGTAATGTGAAATGACGGGGAGGGGGAAGGACAAAGGGAGGGAAGCAGGTAGTCAGGTTTTTACACAAGAGCCAACAATTTCACTGGATCATGATGCCGGATCAGTGCGAAATGGTGTTTAAGGAGGGAGAAAGTGGGCTTTTACACAGGAGCCAACACAAACACTTTTGCAACCCCAAGATGGAAGCCACCAACATGTTACACTGACCTTGTTACAATGTTAGGTACTGCAGTTGATTTGAATCATAGAATCATAGAATGGTAGAGTTGGAGGGGACCTCCTGGATCATCGAGTCCAACCCCCTGCTCAAGGCAGGATCTCCTAAACCATCTCAGATAGATGGCTGTCCAGTCTCTGCTTGAAGACCTCCATCGAAGGGGAACCAACCACCTCCCGTGGCAGCCTGTTCCACTGGTTGATCACTCTTACTGTTAGAAATTTTTTCCTAACATCTAAACTAAATCTTTTCCCCTGCAGTTTCACCCCATTGTTTCTAGTCCTTCCTTGAGAGAGTGAGAACAGGGCTGATCCCTCTGCCTTGTGACAACCCTTGAGGTATCTGTAGACAGCTATCATGTCTCCTCTCAGTCTTCTTTTTGGTAGACTAAACATTCCTAGTTCCTTAAGCCGTTCCTCATAGGACATGGTTTGCAGACCGTTCACCATCTTGGTAGCTCTCCTTTGAACCTGCTCCAGCTTGTCAGCGTCTTTTTTAAACTGGGGTGACCAGAACTGGACACAGTACTCCAGATGAGGTCTGACCAAGGTAGAGTAGAGGGGGATAATAACTTCATGTGATCTGGACTCTATGCTTCTCCTAATACACCCCAGGATTGCGTTTGCCTTTTTTGCAGCTGCCTCGCACTGTTGACTCATGTTCAGTTGATGATCTACCAGGACACCCAAGTCTTTTTCACATGTGCTGCTGCTCAGCCGAATTCCTCCCATTGTATATGTGCTTTTTTCATTTTTCTTGCCCAGGTGCAGAACCTTGCATTTTTCTTTGTTAAATACCATTTTATTAGTTGCAGCCCATTGTTCGAGTTTCTCTAAATCTTTTTGAATCCTCTCTTTCTCTTCTCTGGTGTTTGCAATCCCCCCTAGCTTTGTGTCATCAGCAAATTTGATCAGTTTCCCTTCAACTCCCTCGTCCAGATTGTTTATAAAAACATTAAACAAAACTTTGTCACCTCCTCCCTCTCTTTCAGGCAGCCCAATCTAGCATGTAATAGCAGAGAGCCAGGGAAGAGAGGGAACTAGGGCACAGGGAATCACAGCTTATCATTGGATTGGGAAACCCCCTAAAGCATGGTTCCCTCCCTAAAAAACTGCTTGTGTTCCCATTGATAAATAGGGAGGATTATTTCTAAATCCAGCAGTGAGACCTCTTTTAATGTGAATAAGGATTCTCTGCGTTTTGGAGTCTTTTAGTCCACAGAAATGGGAGATCCCCTGCAAACTGCTGGGATAGGGAGAGATTGAGCCAACTTCAAGCCTGCCTAAATCTTGTGTTAGAATGGGGCCTAGTTCTATTTATACCTTTGAGCTGGTGCTGGTACACCCCTCATCTCTGTTCACTTGTTTAATAAAAAATTAAAAAACAATAAATAAAAAGTATTAAGGAACAGCTCAAAAGAGTTCCAAAGGAAAAACAAAGAAATATGTGAACGTGTCTTTTGACTAATTTCTTACGAGTCACCTCCACACCTTATGAGCCAGTCTGCAGAGTGCCCTGGTAGCTCTTTGGGGTGTTTTATCTAAGCAGCATGATAAACCGTTGGAAGGCCCTTGTGAGTAAAGCTCCTTGTCACTAGATCACCAATTCCATGTTTTCTGCATTTCATATTCTTCCAGCCACCTCTAAGGAACTTAGTCTGACAGATACTTCACTAGATAACCAGAGCACTTAATTTCTACCAAAATTATTTCAGCCTTTCTAGGCCCAGGATTGTTATGCTGTTGTCTGGATCAACACGAGGGGTCAATCCTGGTGATTACATGGCCACATCCATGCAATTTTCTTAGCAGAGGGAGAAACAATCCCGGTTACCTTTTTCTGGGAGATGCTGGGGTGGAATCTGGAACCTTCTGCTTCCTCCCAGGTATTCCATTAGCACAGCCTAGGCCTACTGTCATACTGGTTTCAAAAGAGAACAAGCACCACAAAAGGACACTGCAGCATAGTCTTGATGCAGGCAAGCAGAGCACTGCCAAAAAAAGTGTCATTATAAACAGCTTCATTCTGGTCTGACACTCTCGCTACAAAAAAGCCCAGACTACACATAAGACACAAGTAGAGAATACTGGTTGCTGGGCACAATCAGCCTGCACAGAAGGGGCTTTCTGAATCAGCCATTCCCTTACATGCTGTATTTACAGACAACAGTTATGCTGCTTCTATAACAAATGAGAAGGAAGGGAAGGCACAGTTCCTGCTTATTTCCTTTGTGCCGTTTTTCAAAGGAAATCAAACTGGAAACACATTTGCTTTCCCCCAGAGGGATTGACTGTTCCAGTTTTTCTTATTGGTGCATCATGTTGTTGCTATGCTTGCAGTCTACGTTGTTAGGATTTTCACCCTCTTGCTATTCCACCCTCCTCCCCACCGCCAATGTGTCTGTGAGAATTTCATTAGTTCATTAAACACGCCTCTGGAATTATCTTCTGATGTTCCCTAACCATGAGTCACCTAATGAGCAGCTGTGGTCCAAATACACCACCGTTTCTCATGCCATCCTTGCAGGCTCCAGGCTGTCACTTGTGTATGCAAGAAGACTAAATGCATGCATTGGTATGCAATTCTGGATGTTTGCAGCAAGGTACAAAAAGCAATGCACTATTATCTTGGGTCCCTTCCACCTGCAGTTTTGCCAGTGATCTCACCTATTTCTGTGTTTCTTACTGCTAGAGTCTCTCTCTCTCTCTGCTTTCCTCATATATCCAGGGTGAGCAATTCCAACAACTGTTTATTTTAAAAAGGAGAGGAAGAGGAAGAAAGTGACAGAGGAGAAAAATATGAATAAAAAATGCTTATAAATGTTCAGGAGGAAGGAGAAAAGGAAAAACGGAAAAGAAAAAGAGAAGGAGAAGGATGCTGCTTAGGAAGAAGAAGAAGAAGATGAAAAAAGGAAAGGAAAATAAAGAAGGAAGTCACAAGATGAGGGCTACCTTGAAGATGGAGAACATGTGGAGACCCACTGCAGGACCCACTGCTTTACGGAGCATTTCAAAACATTTTGTATAAGGAATTTAGTTCAACTGCCTACTTCACTCCCAATATCATTGTTGGCACTTAACACACTCTGTATATAGTAATTTGCCAAATTATTAGTTATTTGTATTATTTGTATTTCAGCTGTTTCTTCATAAGAACATAAGAGAAGCCCTACTGAATTAAACCACTGTCCACCTAGATCAGCATCCTGTCTCACTCAGTGACCACCAATTGCTTCTGGGCATCTCAGCAGACGACAAAGTCAAAATCTTTACCTGCTCCTGAATCCCAGCAAATGGCCTTGAGAGACATCACACTTATATCGCCAACCCAGAGGCAGTTTCTAGGCATCCATTCTAGTAGCATTGATACACCTGTCCTCCATGAATATATATAATCCTTTCTTGAAGCTATTCAGGGCAGTTACTATCACCACCTCTTCTGGTAGTTAATTCCATAGATAGAAGAACATCTGGCTAAAAAAAAATTTTGCTTGTCGCTTCCAGCTCTCCTGCTAATCAGCTTCAACCAGGTCACCTCTTAAATTCCACCTTTCAAGGCTGAAAAGGCCTAGACTCCGCAAACTGATTTTGTAAAGAAAGTATTCCAGCTCTTTACCATTCTGGTTGCTCTTTTCTGCAGTTTTTCCAGTTCCACAATTTCCTTTCTGAAGCATGGTGACCAGAACTGAACACAATATTCCAAATGTGGCCTCCCCATAGATTTATAAATAGACAAAATGACATTTACTGACTTGTTTTCTATTGCCTTCCTATCTACCCTTAGCACTGAACTTGCTTCTTTTACCGCTGCTGCGCAGTAGGGTCAACACCTTCATTGAGCTGTCTACCAGAACTCTAGTATCCCTTTCCTGATCTGTCACAGAAAGCTCAGCGTCCAACAGTTTATAGGTGGAGTTGGGATTCTTTTTTTAAAAAAAATTCTCTATTTCATAACAACCAACAAATAATAACAAAATCAAGTTTGACACTGATCAAAAACTAGATCAACTATACACATAAATATACTGTACTATGTTATGTGAAAATCTTGACAACGCATTTCCCCTTAGGCTAAAGGGAAAAATGGACAAAATAAAAGCAAAGTGTGCATAGTATACACACACATACTTTAGAATTAGAACTCAGCTTTCACAACAACAGAAATAGAACCAGTCCAAGTGCCAAAAACAAGCCTAGCCTTGATTCTTGACGAGTGCTATAAAACTCAACAAAGAAAACACAGAATACTGTTGGCAAAAGTGCCTGATGGGCAAAGCTACAGTCCAAAGCAACTGAATGGGAATGGTCAGTGGACCACTTTGTCCCACTGAAGCAATGACTCCCATTGCAGAAGAATAAAATCTTGCTTCCTGCTGCCCCTGACAATGGGACAATAATAGCTTCCAATGACAGACTCTCATGCTTATAGGTGGAAACCAGTGAGTGCATCATTATTTCTAGGGGCTCCTCTAATACTAAAGCGCTTTTTCACTTCCATCTACTCTGATTTTAATGTCAGGCATTTGATACACCATTCATACATTCATGCTCAGGATTAAAATATCATATATTGTTAGAGACGTAAGATTCAAGAGAAGAAACTCTAAAGCAGGCATGAATTATTTACCTGTTCCAACTTAGGTATTCTTATTTCAAAATGGCCTTTAAAATAAAGGCTATTTTAAAGACTCAATTTGCTTTCAACATGGCTTCATTACTAAGTTTCAAAACTGGTCTAATGTCTATCCTTCCCTTTGGAAGACTGAACTCCAGTACAACTGAAGACTTGCGGAAGGCTTTCATGAGAAACCTTGAAGAACAAATGCAGAAAAAAACCCTTTCCTTATGTTTTTACGACTTGAAATTATTTCAGAGACCCCTGGATTACAGCTGTGAAACTCTACACTGCTGTTTGACAGCATGATGGTGAAATTCTGTGATGCTCTGGCTGCCAAGGGCATGAAGACATCTGCAAGAAGAAGAAGAAGAGTTGGCTTCTCTACCCTGCTTTTCTCACCCATTTCAGGGAACTCAAAGCAGCTGACAAAACTTTCTATTCTTCTCCCCACAACAG
>MTQE01002208.1:48595228-48626196 GCA_014337955.1 Aspidoscelis marmoratus | reverse complement strand
TCTGGCTTTGATGGCATTTGTTCTTATTGCTTGTTCTTGTGCAGCAAATTATTATTATTATTATTATCATCATCATCATCATGCTGGTTTTTAAACTTTGTATGGATTTTAGCACAGTCTGATACAATTTTAATGTGTTCATTTTTAACTGTTGTGAGCCGCCCAGAGACCTTTGGGTATGGGGCGGGATATAAATATAAATAAATAAATAAATGTCCTTCTAAAATGTAATTTTGTAAGGGAAATTTTTAAAGTGAATTCTACTCTGAACCCAAATAATAACCAGCTTCAAGCTTCATGTATGTGCACAGCCCTTGAGACGTGGCTATTATATGTTTGCTCAACAAATATAAATTGCAACAGGTAGTGGAAGTCTGGCCTCATCAACACATGCAGCTTTTTTCAAGTTCACCATGCACACAGGAAGTCTTCACAAGCCAATGTCAATACTGTAAATAAATTATATAAATATTTACAAAATTTCAGCTAATGGTAGAATTCTTAACAGATTTTCTTCCAAACAGATAACTCCAGCACTTTCAATGCATCCAATTCAACAATGGTTCTTCCAATTCGACATGTGGCATATTTTCACTGAAAAAACAAACTCATAGCATATTTTAACTGAAAAACCAAAAGCTTATTTTCCCCCTTTCTTTCTCTCTTCTTTTAAATTACAGCATTTAAAATAAGCATCTTATTTTGAATCTTAAGAGAGCACCAAGACAGGATATTCCAATTTGCTAACACAGGAAAAAAGACTGACTTTGGGCAGGAACCAAGTATGTGCTTTTCTAAGAAATTAGAAACCAGATTATGATAAACAGGGAAGAGGGGGGCTGGCCTTTCAGAAAATGCTGCACTCAGTCCCTATCATCTCTAGCTAGCATGACCATCAGCAAAGAATCATGAGAATTTTATGCATCAGAATTTGGAAAATAACTCTCTCTTAATAGCTAATTCAGTAATACAGTGGTACCTCGACATACAAGTGCCCTGACATACAAGTGTTTTGAGATACAAGCCGCCGAGCAAGTGATATTTTGCTTTGAGATGAGAGCAAGATTTGAGATACGAGTATGTAAATACAGTACAGTACATAACAAAAGCAACTGAGGTGGTGTTTTGGGAGCTGGAATGGATTAATGGGAAAACTGCTTTGAGATACGAGCGATCTGACATAAGAGCAAGGCTACGGAACGAATTAAACTCGTATGTCAAGGTACCACTGTACTTCAGCCTGTGTTTTCACATAAGCAGTTATTTAGGTTACCAGTTGATGAGAGCACAAAGATGTTTACATGGACAAATGACTTAGTTTTATAAAGGTTTGAGCTGTCCATAAGATTCAGCAGCCAGGAAGACAGAAACACTGTTTTCATCTAAGCGAGTCCTGCACATGAAGAAAATGAGAATCTTTTGTTCTCATAGCCTGAGGCTGTGACTGGCATCTCACTTTGGCCAGAAGCCATTTTGTGTAGGCAGTAGAAAGCACAGATCAAAATCTCTGTTCTGTCCCTCCTTCCAGAAAATGATAGAAATGTAGCAAATAGGTGACAGATTCTGAAAATGTACCTAGTATGCACTACACTTTATTCCTCACCACCACTCTTCCCCCCCACCCCAATGTTTTCAGCTCCTAGCAATTTAACTCTATATAAAGCAACAGAACAGCAAGGTGAAATATGGTAAAAAGGAAACTTTAACTTTGCCAGAAGAGGAAAAGCACTGAAAATCTATGAGACCAATGTACTCTGCATTTCAAAGATGGCATATTATATGCACTCTCTCTTTATATAGGGAAATACCTTTTAATTTAGTGAAATGTATATTAAAGAAAAGAGGGGTCCAACTGGATTAAAAGAAGCAAAATAGAAAGTATCCCTTCAAGACAAAGAGGAGGAGGAGAAGAGTTGGCTTTTCAACCATGCTTTTCTCACCAATTTAAGGGGGCTCAAAGCAGCTGATAAAGCTTTCTGTTCTTCTCCCCACAACATAACCACCCTGTGAGAAAGGTGTGGCTGTGAGAGATCAGAAGAGAGCGGTGACTAGCCCAATGTCACCCAGCAGGCTTCATGTAGGAGTACAGAATCAAACCCAGTATTCCCAGCTAAAAATCCAACTCTTTAACCACTAGACCAAACTGCCCTAGGAGGAGGAGGAGGGTATTTCCCTGTATAAAAAGAGAGTGCACATCATGTGCCATCTTTGCAATCCAGAGCACACTGGTCTCATAGAGTTTCAGTGCTTTTCCACCTCTGGCAAGGTTCTGAGCTTTCAGGGTGAGCAGTCCTCAGCAGTAGCATCTCCTGGCAAGGTGGCAACACAGCAAATAAACCACAATCTTATCTAGTATGGTTATGTCACACAAGGCTTTATATGGTAAAGCAAAGTCACACAGGTATGTCTGAATACAGCTTATTTTAAGATGAAGGCTGAGTTCATGCATAACAAAAGAGCACCTCAGACAATATTTAAGGGAAGGGGGTGGAGCAGACTGGTGTGTGAACAATCCCACCTCAAAGCCTTCTCTAAGTGACCACAGAGATTTTTTTTTCTTTGTGTCTGATTACAGCCAAAGTGAATCTGTTCAGTACCATGGAGAGCACTTTGAGAGAAAGCTCATTGTGTGTTCTCCTTTACTGAAAGCGAATTGTTGCTTCAGCAAGATGAAAAGGCCCTATAAAAACCAGCTATAACAGGTACTACTAACACTTCTGTCCCTTGTGACAAGAGGTGTGCAGAGAAACGCCCACGGGCCTGGAACAACTTGTAGCAAGGATTGTAACTCTTTGAGGGGGATCTATGCTCAGTTCAGGTTCTTCTCTAAGATGAATCTGAGGAATATAATGTTGCTTTTTTCACAAGTCTAATTGTTTGTGCACACTAATTTAATTTGCTTTCTACGAAACATCCAATTCCTAGGATTCTGTTGTGAATGACTGACCTTTCTTGACCTTGAAATGAGACGCTGTGTAGGTACAGAATACAGATTTAGAAAAATGTCATGCTAAAAATGGCATGCGATTGTTCAGTCCCATGACTTTCTCTCTTTTTTCCCTTTCCACATCTTTGCAGAATTAGATATTTCAAGAGCCTATACTGGATACTAGGATCCCACCTCTCTTTCAGTACAACAAATTTTTAAAAAGAACAAAAACATTATTGCCCTTTTTCATCAGATAACACAATCCTCTTGAACAACGACAAAAAAAAAAAGACTTGTTTCTCCTCCTCTCCAGCTCTCCAAATTAAATATCTTAAGCATTAGTAAGATATACGTAAATATTTTATTGCTCTTAATAATTAAATTTAGCTTTTAGTAAGTTATGTAAGCTAACCCACAACAGCTAGTACCCTATGCAGAGCAGTGCAATGGTTGTGAGATAAATCACCGGGAGTGCAGTTTTCTTAAAACTTCTCCTACAATATTCAGGGAATATGACATCATAGAAAGCTTTCTAGGGACCAGCATAGCCTCAGATAAAATATAAAAATGTGATTCTGGTTTCATTTGTCCCCTCTATCTGCTAGTAAGTACTATATGATTGTATCAGGCAGCCTTACAATCCAGGCTTTTCCCTAGCGTACTGCCCTTTCGTTTTAAAAGTGCATATCCTTTTTGCCCTAATACTGAATCCAGTTCGTGGATCCACACAGTAAGAAGTAGACAGAGAAAAAGGAATGAGTTTAGAAAGAAGCTCAGAGGACTGACCACCAAGTCTTAAGAGGAGAGGCTGAAGGATCTGGGTATATAAAACCTAGGAATAACTGAGAAGATGGGGGTGATATAATAGTATTTTTCAAATACTTAGCTATACAGAAGAGGACAAAAAGGTGATTTCTCAGTAGTACTTGATATATTAGACCTAGAGAAGACTTCATATGAACAACCAGAGAATTGTGATAATTTTTATTTAAAAAATGAGAATTATCTAAATGATTGGTAGGATTCCTTTCTTTGGGGTCTAGCCAGAGGACATTCTAGTTGTGTATTTACTGTATAAAAGTTCTATACTGCAAGCCATCAGAAGGACCATTCCATGCCTAACTTTCATGATGACTAGAAATATGTGCTAAATTTGTTGCATGAAAATTAACTCTGATAACACTTGGGGCACTTTCAATTATAATACCTATATGCATTCAAACAACTAGGAGTGCTTTACCATTCTGCAAAGCAAATACTTCCCTTTAAACATAATCCACTTTCTATCCTACTTAATGGATATTATGTTCAGTTTGTACTGGAAACATTACTTTATTAATTCTAAAATTAAAGCCTCATGTCTCCCCCAAAGTCCTCAAAGCAGTAAAAGTTACAGGCATATGCACAGTGTCCATGCATTAGACATTTCTTTTACGATATTGAGATAATTCCATCATTGTTCTGTTAATCAAGCTGAATATGAACTGTTGGAAATTAATCACTGTATCCTTCTACTGTTTTATGAATATGATCTATCTTTGGCTTTATGGAAAGAAACTATACTATGTGGGAAGAATACATGAAGATGCTATTGGGCTGAAATTAGGGCCACTTAAAAAAATACCTGGACGTATTAGAAATGTTGTTTAATAAAAACTATAAGTGCTGCGGCCATGCAGCAGCAACAGCAACTGAACCTCACCCTAAATGTCTTTCCAGGCAACTAGCCTACAGCCCATTGTGCTGTTGACGAACCTGCAGTCTGAATTACTGATCGCAAGGCTTTACTCAAAGCACATGTCCTTTTACTTACCAGACCTGTAGCCTTGAAAAGCTGTCTTGCTTTTAAATTGCTGCATTATGCACCTTTTATCTCCTTGCAGAATTTGGGGCAAGGATGAGGTGGAGTAAAGAGCTGATTGGACACTGCACTTTTCCTCACTTGAATTCCACATAGCTCATCAATATTCACTTCACTCTTCTCCTCTGCTCTGCAAGGATCAGTACAGTATTTCATTCTGTTTTATGGGGTTGTAAATCAGAGATATGGCATACATCCAGGTGCGGTTTTCATTTGCACTAGTAATGTCTATCTGGCTTATATGAAACACATGGCAATACACTGCAACCATACCAATAAGTATAATTTCGAAGGCTTACCACAAATTTTAAGTCCTTGTAAAAGATACCTGCAATGAGTAAAGAGCAAAAAACTAGATGCGATGTGGGAGTCAGAGCTGATAGCTACAGCCAATGCATGTGAAGACTCAAGTGATGACAAGTTCCCAAATTAACAGATACAATTCAGAACTTCCACTGCAATCCCTCATAGTTCTGAGAATCTGAAATGCCATGGCAACCTTTGGAATCTGCACACTACCTTTAAAGAGGAAAACCTTATTACATCTACAATGTCAAGATGAATCATCCATTCCCTACCTCCCTCATGCACAGCAACTCCTCTTCACAGGTTTGCATGCAATACTTAAAACCAAGTATTTTAGGAGGCCAGAAGTCCCTGTCCTTAAGATGGAGAGAAAAAAGGGGGGTACAGTTCATGTTTCAATATAAGATTATAAAAAGAACAGCATGAACTAAGCAGACGTTTCTTGGATTGTGGAGAACTAGCAAAACAAAGGACTCAACGTTCATCCAAATATCCTTTAGTATTCATCTGATATTACATATTGAGCTTATTGACTCCAACAGAACCTTGGGACCTGGACCAGATATTAAAGGGACCATTTTCACAATGAGACTTGTATCTAGATCAGGATCCCATTCTAGAGAGTAGAAGTCTGTACTGAAGCACCTCTCTAGGACTGCTGAACCTAAATCTTTGTTTTTCTGTTAAAAAAGTTATTTTTGTGCCATAGCCCAATCTTGTCACCACATCTAGGAAGGTGACACTGGAATTTTAAAGGATTCACACCCTGACCACCAGCAGCTACAGGATTGGGATAATAATGTGCATGCCCCAAACCAATACTTGACTAGATTAAGACAGCCTATTGTTGTGTCCTGGACAGCCTGAATGCTGACAAACCTCCCTGTTTACCTTATTTTGCCTATCAAAACAGCCCAGTTTCTCACTTGCCCTGTGGGCAGGATTTTGGGTATAAAAATGAGTCCCCCTGTCTATTCGCTCTCTGGTAGCTGCTGGCTCCACCAAAGTTCACTCTGCATCTCTTAAGCAGAAATCAGGTCTTTAGGTGTCTTTCAGATGACTTTAGGTATTTGGTGGCATTCCAAAGTCCACTTCTACTTAAACTTGATCACCAGTGTAAACGCTGAAACCTGGGGCCACTGCTTCAATGAAAGCTAAGCTTCTAGAAGCTGAACTTTGTTTGCTGTAAGCCTGGGATTCTGAGAGCTATGGGCCGGAAATCACTCCAGAGATGAGGTTCAAATACCCTCTCCCTCCCTACAGGCTTGTTGTGTGTTGCTAAATCAAAGTGGCTTGATCTTCTGTGTGCCTTTGCCCCAAAGAGGCAAGGGCTAATTCAGAGCCAGGCCAAAAATTATTCTTACTGAACATCCTATGAGGCAGACCCATGGGGACAAGCAAGACCAATTTAGTGTACTGTGTTCTAGGAAACAATGGGTGTTTTTCCACTGGCAGAAAGTACCCATTTTAGCACCTATTAAGGACCCACTTCAGTGTGAGCAGGATGACCCCATTTCCACCACGGCACCCATTTGGGACACATTTGTTTCCACCGCCGCTGGGGAAATCTGGATCATATGGGTACATCTCAGCCTTTAATCCAGATTTTCTGTAGACCCCATTAATGGGGTCTACAATGGGGTCTTCAGCCAGAAAATCCGGATTAAAGGGAGCCTGTTTCCACATTAGTTCGGCAATGGGGTCTAGAGGAGGCTAGGGGGAGGGGGACCCCTTAGGGGGGAGCCCCAAGATCAAAGCTTCAAAGTCCCGCCGAAGTCCCTCCAAAGTCCCTCTGAAGTTGCCTTCCGAGAAAGCGGACTGTTAAATTCAGGCATGGAAAGAGATGCATATTAATGAGGCTGACTCATCTGTGCTCCCAAGAAGCTAATTAATATGCACCTCTCTTGCATTGCTCTCGCAAGAGGTCTGTTTTTGGAGCCTTAACTGATCTCTGAAGTTGCCTTCACAGGGACTTCGGAGCTTTTGCTAACCTCCGAAGGCAACTTCGGAGGAATTTTGGAGGGACTTCGGAGATTGCACCCCCTGTCCCCCAAAACACCTGGGGTGACAGGCAGACCCCTTGTGGGTCAATCCAGAATTGCAAATGGGTGCTCCTGTGTTTCCACAGCAGGGAGGCTAGAACCCATTACTATTGGGTGCTAGACCACCCATGGAAACACATTGGGTACTTCCCTTAATCCGGATCTACTAGATCCGGATTAAGGGATGTACCATTCCTTAGATCCGGATCTTCTTAGATCCGGATTAAAGGAGCACAGTGGAAAAACACCCAATACCTCACTTTGCTGGTACTAAAAGCCAATGAGCCAGATTACTGGAATTTTTGCCTTCTCTATAAGCTTTTCTTTCCAAGTTTTATGACCTTCCCACTAGCTTATTTGTGCATATGCGTGCCTGCCTGTGCCTTGATACATTTGCTAATCACTGAGAAGACTATCTCTAAGCAAGAGAACACAGTCAGGAAGGTATAGCTCTCTTGCTTTCTGAAGCCAGTTGCCTCTCCTGCCCTCCCCCCATTTTGCTTCTCAATCTTTATTTTCTCCCATTCTTATCTTTTTCTTCAAGCCTAATAATTTATGTCATATTGTTAGCTGGAGTTAGAAGTAATTCTCAATGTCTCGGACTGACGAGAAAATCTTGTGTCCTAGCCATGCCACAATTACTTCCCCTCTCAATATGTACCAAGTCTGTTTGCTCATACTGTAATTGCAAACTGTGTTACCAACTACAATTTGACTACTTTGTCCCAATTTGAAAGTGTTCTACTATCGCTGCTTGCATGCCACTGTCGCCACTTGTTACCTGCATTATAATAAAATTATTTCCAGTGTGCCTTTCACATTTTCAATAAAAACTTTGTGGTAAGATCAGTCAAGTGTTTCCCCTTCCTTGGAATGAGCGTTACACCATATTTAGTAAAACCAGACTCATAGACCCTTTCTGCACTTACTTGTTAATCCAGATCAAGGAGCTGCTAAGAATGCGTTGTCTGCACAGTAATATGGATCAAGGAGCTGCTAAAAACACATTGTCTGCACAGGAGTAGAAGTGGATCTGGATCAGAAATGTGCTAAGGGCTCACAAATCCAGATTGGTAGTGGACTGGATAAATGTGGTTTACATCCATGCTAGCACTCATTAACACAAATCTGCTCTTCTAAAGCCCACTCAGTGCAGATACCTCTGCCTGTGGTTGATCTGGACTATCTAATACAGATGAATTGATGTAAGTGTAGAAAGAGCCACAGTCCATAAGATTCTATGTATCTGTGGGAACAGTGCTTAACGTGTGTAAAAAGCATTTCCTGTAACATATTCATGCAAGGAAAAAGATAAAAAGACTGAATAGAAAAAGAAAAATATGGCTTCAAAGGGGGAAATGTTTGTTAGATTTTGTAGCATTTCAGTTGGCAAACAAAGGGAGTAGGTCAAATGTAAATACCCACAAAGGTACAGGAAAATGATCATTCATTCTTAGATGGACGTCCAAGTCATGGATAGAAATAGCGGTACTTCAAATGCTGCTGGAGTCCAGAGCTTGTCAACTCCAGTCAGAATGCTCTTTATTTATTTTATTATTTGTATTTCTATCCTGCCCTATACCCGAAGGTCTCAGGGCGGGTAACAATGCTTTAAAAATTCCAAACATTAAAACATAACAATATATATTAAACAGTTAATACCTACAACAAGATTTAAAATCCAGAATATATATTAAAAACAGTACTTCTTAAAAGTAGGGGGGGAAACAACCACATTTAGCCAAAGGCCAGGGCAAAGAGGTACAAGGCCTTTATGGCCTTGGGTGATATGAATCTCGAATTTAGCAATATCTATGGGAACACTTTGTCTTGCTCTGCTATAAAAGTACTCACTCATACTCCAGAATTTACCACAACTGTATAGTCAAGTCCAGACTTTTAATGATTCACCATCTTGGTGCTTTAGAACATCACAGAAAAGACTGTACCTGTTTGTGGACTCGTAGCAACTGAATAGATATAAATCACCTCAGATCCAAAACTAACTACTGAAGGAAGCCCTACATGAAACTTTAACAACATAGCAGGTTGTGACACAAGGGCCCTTTCTGCACTGGGCCTCATTCCATATCATATTTTCAGTGCAGCCCATACCACCTAGTGCCTGCTATAGTCTGCAATGGCAGCTTGCAGATGGCAGGTCCCTTATTCTGGGATAAAGTCCAGAAGAAGGCCCAGTGCAGAAAGGGCCGAGGACTGATGAAGTGAAGGTTCAACTCTTCAATCAACAATGAAGCTTATTTGGTAACTTGGGGTCAGTTAGTTACCTCTTGGTTTAATCCTTCACACAGGATTCTTGAGAAAGACAAAAAAAAAATGGACCGAGAAGAATTATGTACATGGGGAAAACAGAGGATATAAATCTAATAATGTATTTTTCCATGAAGGATACTGAAGATGCCAAGGAAATGGAGTACAGGTGTATCAACAACTACTAGCAGAGACGGCTAGGTACTGCCTCCAGGTTGGAGAGACAAGCAGGGTGCCTGTGAAATCCATTTGAAGGGAGTCAAGAATGGATGGAAGGTTTTGCTTCACATTTGAGATGCCCAGGAACAATTGGTGGGCCACTGGGTGAGACAGGAGGCTAGGCTAGATGGGCTGTGGCCTGATCCAGCAGGGCTCCTCCTCTTAGGTACTTAAATGGTTATCAGAAAGAGATAACACCTTTAAAATGTTTTATGTAATAGAGAACTCGGCAACACAACTAAAAGTTGGTAGTCGGTTTCAACTAGATAGCCTGTTGGTGCCCACAAGGTATTTATATGATCAACACATTTCCATAAGTCACCTTTTTGGAATGCCACAGTTTTCAAGTCTCATGGCACCCAAGTATGTTTCTGAATCTGCTACTACAATTTTTAAAGATAGCCATTATTGAGGAGAAAAAATAAACACCCTTTCTGGTCTCTCAATTGGGTTTGTCTGTTATGAAATACAATATCCATGTATCAGCTCTAGATCATATCACAAGCCTTGACTTACCTAGACCTTTTTGAGAAAGCCAGTCTTTAAGAGTATTACTACTTCTCAGTGGTTTGGGATTTGGCCCCTCTTCTGAAAATGTCCCCGCAGAACACATCAGTGGTGCTGAAATGTGTGAAGGCGAGATAAGGGGCACTGAGATTGTCACAGACAGCTTCATATAACCTTTTATTGCATGAGAGCATCTTGGGCTGTAGCGCTAATCCAGTGTTGACATTGGAGGAAGTGGAACACAACAGGACATCCTTGACACTCTTTTAAAAATGACCATACTTCCACAGTGTTAAATATAAGCTTATCTAGACATCATTCCTACTGGGCTGAATTGAACTTACTCCCTACCATATAGTTAGGTCTGGGATGGCAGTATTAAAGAACTACAATGGAAACAAAAAAAGGGAACTATTCTTAGATTTTCTACCTTGAAAAAAAATCTTGTGGCAGGATGGTGCTAGGATATAAACTCCCACAATTCAAAAATGGCTGTATGTGACTGTGTATAACTACATGTGTGCCAGGAGAGAGCATTTGCTTAGTTTTTATACTGCTGTGAGCTCCCACTGAGCTGTTGTGTATTTGCAACACACATAAAAGACAATCCTCTTTTTAAACACACACATGTAAACAAACCATCAAAAGACAAAGAAATGAGCCTTACTCTGCAACCTACAGCTCCCCCACAAATATCCCAGTGTATCTCTACAATATAATAACTCCTTACAACAATCTGATACTTCCTCTGACTGAAGGAGAGCTTTGTATTTCACCAGTTTTCAGGAGGACAGCCACACAGCAAGGACTTGGAGTTCCTCAGAGAGTTTAAGGAATAAATGGTACAAAGCAACAAGCAACAATAGGAAGAGTTGCCAACATTCCTTCCTTTCATTCAACAGGCTGGGATAAGCATTATGTTGGACCACTGCAACCGTTATCCATCTTCTGAGCAGTAACAAGCCACTAGAGGCAAGAATAATCCTCCAAAGAAGGCCCACTAGAATGGGTTCAAATTCCTAAAGCAGATGGGAAAAGCCACTGCTGGCTAGGACAACTGAACCTTACAACAAAGATGGTGATTCTCATATTTCTATTTTCTAAAACTCTGAGCTTTAAATACAACACCATGACAAGTGTGTGTGAGTCTTGCGGCTCAAATTGGCTTGGCAAACTCGCCCTCTGTGACAGAAGGAAATGTTTTAGCACTTGGGGTTTTGCTCAAATGGTGTGCCTCTTACTACAAAAAGCACTACAAGCGCATGAAATATACATTGCCATCATAAATTGCTGCTCTTATCCCAAGTGGGTGCAACTCTGAGTGCATTACTTTTAGAAAGACACCAACAAGGATACTGCTGTGTGTGTTTTTAATGCAGAATTGAACCAAAAGGAGTTTTCATGAAGCAAATGCTGGCTGCATTGCTCTTCCAGCTCAAAGCATTTTCTTGGGTGATGTGTATCCAAAATTTAAAGCTCTGTGTCTAGGCAATGCAAATTCTGCACCAACAACATGTGCGGCTTCCATAAATAATGCAAATTACATGACAAAACAATAGTTTATTCTGGAAATGTTGTAAACTGTTGTGTCCTATTATATTAACCTTGATTGGACTGCAACCTTATAACCTGAGTCAAGAATCACAGATATAAACTGAGGAATTTTGCAGCCCACACAATTGGTTGACAACAAAGTACTCTAGGTTTTAGTCCCAATCATCCACAACTGTGGCTGAGAAGTATCCCTGGCTCATCTCCTCGAAGAGCCAGTGGTCAGTATAGCCAACAGTAATGCAGGTGGATCAATGAGGTTGAACAAAGATGTACCAATGACAATTAAAATGGATGGCTATGTACCCCAGGTTGAAGAGGCAGGCAGAATGCCTCTAAAGGCCATTTGTGGGACTTGAGAGCAGGTGAAGGTGTTGCCTTTGACTTCTGCTTGAGATGCCCAGAAGCAACTGGTGACATTGCATGAGACAGGAGCCTGGACTAGATGTGCTGTGGCCTGACACAGCAGGGCTCCTATTAGGTTCTTATGTTCTTAAGAGCTGATTCTGAACAAGTTAGTGTCCAATGCTTCCTTTTGTGGTAACTATTTTTACAACAGTAACAAAACATTTTTAAACCATTTGTTTGAACCAATTGATAAGGTCCAGTTTTGACCCAATATAAAGTTATCCCTTGTACAACACTATGGTTTGACACCCACAGTTCAATGAATGGGTGCAGAACTGTGGGATGCAAGCCTTTCCCATTTATGGAAAACTGAGGTTTAGGGAAACTATATTGGTCCAGTCTGCCAATAGGACTCAATGTACTGTACGTGGAGGGGGAGACCCAGGCTATCAAAAGGGCAGACCTTGCCAGTATAAACCAATGGCGCCTCTGAAACCAGATCATATCACCACAATGGAAGTTTCAAGGACCATACTGCACAACGGAAGTCCCATTTTATCGGTTAAATAAGAGAAAAACTATATTGCTAAAGTTGTATTATATAAGAAAAGTTACATTTTACTGACTGCGTGGAAGCAAAATCATGTCAAACAAAACCATGCTACTCAAGGCACAACAATTTTACATTCAACCTCATTAATTCTATTCTGTTTATTATACTGTAGCTCGGTTTGTTCTGATCAGGCCATAAAAACAAGTTGAATTTAATAAAATGTAGGCAACAAAGCAACATGAAAACCACAGATCAATCAAAACCTCCAAGTGTATCCTGCTTAGCCCATACAGCTTTACTTGGAATGGTTTCAACTGTTCCAAAATGGTTTCAGTTTCAAGTGTCTTGAACAAGGAAGCTAAGGAGTTGAGGGGCCAAAGGTCTACCGGTGAGATAGAAAGAGTGCAAAACACACATTTCAGGAAGACAACCTTTCCTGGGGCCTAGGGAATACACCTACTATCTGCAAGAAACATTCCTTGGAAGCCAGAAAGTTCAGCTTCGGAAATTAGGGCACCAGCTGTGTTTCACAGGGCTTGTCCTCAGTAATGTTGCAGGGGATGGGGAAGAGATGGAACAGCTGATCTTGCATGATTCACCACCTGGGGAGCCACTACCGAATTTTGATCTACATGCTTACACAGAGTCCTCCTTTCAATTATGTGCACTCCATAGACGTGCAAAATATGCTCATTATGCACAGAAGAATGGAAGAATGAGAAACAAGAAGAACCCAGACAAGGAAAAGCCAATAAGAGGCAGTGGTACGAGAGCCCTTCCCAGCTGTGGTACCTATGATTGGCAGCAGCTGGCCTAAGGGCAAGGCAATGTTAAGAGCCATGGTAATGTCAGGCAGGGACCAGAGAGACCAGATTCAAATTCACTCAGCTGTGAAGGTTTCTAGATATCTCAGCCTGATCATTGCTTCTCAGCCCTTTCGGATCGGACTAGTTGACCACCCAGACCAGCAGTCTTTTCCCACAGTAACAAATCAGCAGCAAAAAACAAAACAAAAAACCTTGCACCATGCTTTGGTATCTCTGAAGAAGTAAGAACATAAGAGGAGCCCTGCAGGATCAAGCCACAAGCCATCTAGTCCAGCATCCTCTCTCACACAGTGGCCCACCAATTGCCCATGTGTATCTTAAGCAGAGACAAGGGTAAACCTTCTCCTGCTTTCAAATCCCGACAAATGGCCTTCAGAGGCATTCTGCCTGTTACAATACTTCAAGGCAAGTACCATTGAGAGCCCTGACCTCTATGAACTGGGCCAAACATTTCTGAAGCCAGCCCTTGGACTGCAAGGAGATCAAACTAGTCAATCTCAAAGGAAATCAACCCTGACTGTTCACTGGAAGAACAAATACTGAAACTGAAGCCACAAAATGAGAAGACAGGACTCATTAGGAAAAGACCCTCCTGCTGGGCAAGACTGAAGGCAAAAGGAGAAGAGAATGGCAGAGGATGAGATGGACAAATAGTGTCATGGAAACAATGAACATTCACTTAGGCAAACTTTGGGAGGCAGTGAAGGACAGAGAGACCTGATACTCTAGGATCCATGGGATTGTGAAAGTCAGACATAGCTGAGTGACTGAACAATAACAACAACAAATCCAATTGCTACAGTGATGGTATTTGTATTCTGTTCAAGCTGGTTTACAACTGAAACCAGAAAACAATACAGTACAGCAATATAAAATAATACATTATTAATTTAAAGAGAAAACACAAAAAGTGCAGATTTAAGAAGATGCTCATCACATAAAAGCTCAAGCGTCTTGCTATTTTTCTCTCCCTTTCAGCTCAGCAGTTGTCAAAACAGACAGCATCACATTACTGAAAACAGAGGAAGGGAAGGCCCCCAGTGAGTTCCACAACCTAATTTATACCTTGTATCAACAAAGATTGTTTTTTTGTGGACCCCAATTCCTCCAAGTCCGAGCTTCACTAGAAAAGGAGAAAAACCTCTCATTTAGTTATTCCATTCAGCAGATCTTTTTGGGCCATTTGTTGTGCCGCCTGAAGCAGAGCCATGTAAAAAACTTCAAAGTTAGAAAATCTGTTATTGGTGAACGTTGGGTAGACACATGTGTAAGCACCAGATCTCCCCACTGTGGTTCACAAAGAACCCTTTGCATGCCAGTGGTGATACAGCCCAAATGAGGAAGAGAGGAATGGTGTATACCATATTTTCTTTCCTTGAAGGAAAGACAGGATACAAATGAGGTAAAATTAAAAATTAATTCCTTCAAAGGACCATTTTCCAGCCCACCCAACACACAGAGCCTGTTAGCCTACCTGTTTCAAAAGAAGCAGAAAGGTGCATCAGGTGCCTGGTATTTAATACTACTCCTCTAAAGAAGAGTACATTCTTCACAATATCACAGTCTTGTTTTAATTCTGAAGAATGTAACAACCGATATTGTCCATCAAGACCATGATGCAAAGAAGAGTTCTGCCTGTTACAACCAGTAAGAGAGCCAACAGACCAGCCCTATTATTTACCATGATCCAAAACACAGCTCAGACAGTGGGTTTGAAGGCATCCTCTTGTCTACATCTGTCTTTGAAAGGAACTCTTTCATGTAACAGCATACTGAGCCTGCCAGATAACTGTATCAATGACAGGTCTTTCTGAACTACAGCAGCTCCACAATAGCAATAAGTGGGTCATGTTTACAAGGTGTCATTGTAAACAAGAACTACAATGCTTATACCTTCTGCCCAATTTCTGGAGGGAGGTTACATAGAAGAGAACAGACTATCATATAGTATGCGTCCTTGGAACTCTTAACTAAATCCTCCTCTGCACCTTTGTAACCAGCACAAACCTCCTGTCCATAATCAGTTCTACCATTTGGACTTTACATCTTGAACTCAAGACAGCCTGTCATGCTGCTTTATCCAGATCCACAATGGGAAACTCCAACTGGGATTCCTAAACAGCATAATTTGCCTTTTTGGCCTTCACCTTAGCTTAGTACCACCTCCACCTCCTGCTCTTCTTTCACTCCTCTCCCCTGAAGACTTTGTCATTCCAACTGTAGTAAAAACCATGGATCATGGTGCTATTTGTAAGCCAGTTTGGTCTTGTGGTTACTGTGCTGGACTCTTAGCTGGGAATCACCAGGTTTGATTCCACACTCCTCCATGAAGCCAGATGGGTTATCTTGGGCTAGTCACAGTTCTCTTTTGAGTTCTCACAGCCCCGCCCACGTCACAGGGTGTCTGCTGTGGAGAAAAGTAGGGTATAAAAGCCAACTCTTCTTCTTCTATTGTGCACTTGGTCCGGTCCTGCTTTCCTTACTGCCTCCAGACATTGCTTACCTATTCTCCTTTTTGGAAATTCCAGAACAAAGCACTTTGTTTCACTTTAGTCAGAAGTTAGGTCAATATTCTGCATTTTAGCAGGTCAAATAGGATGTATCCAGATAGCGTAATTATTTTGGAATAGCACTTGATTTACTATTCTGAAATAATTAGGGGATTTTAACCCTGTATAAATGCATCCTCTTTTTGACTCTGGAATATTATGATTTGTCTTTAAGGAAGAGATCTCCCTTCCATTTCATTTGAATGCTATGTAATCTGATTTATTATTGGTTTTTAGAACACAATCAATAATGATAACTGGCACTGGCTTCTTCCTCTTCAGTTTAACTGTTGGTCCTATCAGGAGCTGATGCTTTAAAAAGAAGAAAAGAAAATCTTGTTTATTTACACATAGTTAATGATAGGTTGACTTTTGTGAAATGCTCATTCCAAATACCATAAAAACCAATGAAGATAACGGCACTTATTAAAAAGGCTAGCTAAAACAGACCACCTGAACAGAGCTCCATCTTGCTACAGGACTCTCTGGATTCCTGCACAGTTTTGAGTTGCTTCTTGCATGAGACAAACACCACTTAAGGAAATGATTGATTAAAAAATCAGTAGGTTTTTTCTTATTGCTGCTTTTAGATAAGAGTATTTATTGCTATTGCTATAGCTGTTGAATGTCTTTAACACAGATGAGGCAAAAATCACCTATAACACCACCATGAACAAACTTAAACAAAAATAATGAACACATCTCAACTACATTTCCCATACTGCAGAGCTGCCCTGCATCTTTTTCAGATACTAAAAGTAAACCTGTCAGCACAGAGCCTAACTTCTCTTTAGGGAAAGAATGATTAAATTAACGTCAAATGTTAGTTTCCAAAATTATTAACCTTTTAATATTAACCTCTGCTTTGCACTCCTGCTTGATGTTATTATTCTCTTGAGAGCCACCCATGTAGTGCTTTCCCTTGACGCCACATACAAGGGCTTCAGCCCTGGTTCTTTCTGTCAATTATTGAACTGGATGATTTATTTAAAGGAGACAGGCTCTGCTCCTTGATGCATGCAGCATTTGGCAAGCAAATTCCTTTGGGACTGGAGACATTTGCAGAGACATGTGACCTTAAATTAACATCTGCAGCGCAGCTCATGCACAGAGTAGAGGAGAGAGATCGTCCTTGGGCAGAAGAAAAAGAATCCGTGGAGACAGAGGTCTGAAAGAGATCAAGGGGAATTTGGATTCCCCCTACACGAAAACAAAAACATCCCGACAAAATGGCTGACAATAGCTGGTGACCTGGATTGCGAACGCACACTTTTCTCAAGGAAAAGCCCTCTTTCTGTTTATTTAAACAGAAAATGAGCAACAGTGTCCCATAAATAAAACCATAACTGCCAGTTGTGAGCGTTGATTTTTGAAGCAGAAAGCACACAAAAGTACTAGGGTATTTGTGTATCAGATTTTTTTTTAAAAAAACATGCCATTTATCAACCAACAGAGCATCTCTTACTATCATAATACAATAATATTATGGTAAAGATACTTCTTCTCTTAGATGTCCTCCTGGTGAGTACATGGACACATACATGGAGTATTCTTAGCAGAGGCTCTGGAATTACTTCCCATAACCTTTGTCTTCTGGAGAGATGCTAATGATTAAACTTGTTACTCTGTGATTTCCAGTCAGTTACACCACCACTGAGCTATGGTCACTATCCTATATGAAGTATTTACAAGAATATATAATAGTATTACCTATGGCAACAATGGTTCTGAAGATCAGGTAAGTTAAAGTTTCGACCTGCTTGCTTTCTGATCATATTATTACTCTCAGTTGATCTTAGACCTCACCTTCTGTCTGTTAAATGCAAGCATAAAAACAAGTATTTTGCCTCCTCAGCCTGAAGATTTCAGTCTACTTGGTCACCTCAAGAGCTCACTGATACACACAGTCTTATGATCAGACATAACAAAAGAAGCATATCTGAGGCACTTCTGAGGTGGCTCAGAGAAGGCTTTGAGGTAGTTTTCCTATCCCCCCCCTCTCCTAGAAAAGGTGGATTGAAGAAGAGTTGGGATATGGGGGTCACACAGTGTCACTTGCAGGTGTCCCTGAGGTGCCCCTTTTGCTATGTCTGATCACAGCCATACCCTGCCCTTCATACATATATGAAGCCATCTGGATCATCAGGTATTGAGATGAAAAGAATCTCCTGTGATCCTGAAGCAGTCAGTACTGTGGAACAGTGAATTCAATCTTTTCTTTGCTACTAAGGTGAAGGCAACAGTTCCCAGCCTTACACATGACTCATCCAGGTTTGGTTTAGTGGGCTGTTAGATACTATTAAAAAAGGACACAATCCTATCCATATAACTATTTAGCCCCCTCATCTATTTCATACTTCACAAGCTTCTTGGCAGGAAATGTTGTGCAGTACAGCATAAACTGCACCTCTCTACCATGAAATCTAAGTGTCTAAAAAACAAAGGCCAAGCATAAATCTATATCAGATTTAACAAATACTGTTGTGTCTAGTATAGCACATTTAAAGGTTTGCCGGCGTATCAGATCAGCCTCATCAGGTCTGGTGTCCTCCTGATATTCTGAACTACTATTCCCCTAACTCCCAGCGGCACAGCCATGGTCACAGAACCTTCAGAGCCCAATAAGTTCCTAATAAATGGTGACTTCCACAGGACTTCAGTGATGTGCTACATTAATGGCCAGTTTTCGCTCAACTATTTCCCTATAGAGTCTGAGCTAAAGTCTTTCTTCCTATTGGCCAAAGAGCAATCCTCTAGTTAATTGATGGTTGTTCCATGTGACTGACTGGCAGGAGTTTCCTCTAAAGTTAAGGTGAGCTTTCTTGCTGCAATTTCTGGGAAAAGCTCTTTGCTTAAAAGTATCCCCCAGGAGTTCCTGTGTATTCCCTGTCTACATACAGTGAAACAGCTGCTAATTTGCGCGTGCACTATACTTGCTATTTTCCCAAGCAAGCAGGAAAGTGCTTGTGTTTATATTCAAATGCAAAATTCTCATTAAATTCAGCCATTAATTTTTTTAATTCAACAAAACAAGGGAAAGCTTTTACTGTGATACTGCAATAAAGTGAAAACAAACTGTGTACAACACTGCGAAGGCGAAACTCAGAAAGAAAACATTTTTCCAGAAAAGTACAAATCAGTTGCCACGTGCCACAGCTCCTTTGCATGATGCTGCTTTGCCCCAAAGACATCCCTGCTCTCTTCAACATGCACTCCTGGCTGTTTGGATATTATGGGTACTGTAGGGTCCTTGAATGTTTGCTCCCAAGGCAAAATGAACTGGCTTAGGATGAGGTAACCATGAGCCAATGCTGATTCTCTTCTGTCAAGAGGTTAGCATTTTTTCTTTTTGTATCAATTCCTCTGAGTGTTGTGCCATCAGGAAGGGAGGGTTATATTTTAAATATGTTCTAGGTATATTTAATATATTTTATATTTTTAATCTTGTGATCCACCCTGGGACATTCAGGTGAAGGGTGAGTATACATAAATAATGAATGAATATATGGCTGATCAGACCAAAAAGTGAGCAGTGAATATTACAGTATGGAAGTATGGCATTAATATTCACACTGAAATTGAAGCCACATAATGAGAAGACAGGACTCATTAGGAATAGACTCTGATGCTGGGGAAGACTGAAGGCAAAACGAGAAGAGAATGGCAGAAGAGGAGATGGACAGACAGTCTCATGGAAGCAATGAAGATGCAGTTAAAACACTGTGAATGCCCATACAATAAGGGACCCCCTGGACAGCTGAATTTTGCCTCCTCATCACTTCTGAAGTCAGCAATTTGGTTACTTCAAACTTCCATATATACATTTGGAGCCATCTTTCAGTCAAAGCTAATGAGAGAAGGAAGTTCATGAAACTTGAAACTTTCACATTTGTAAAAAAGGAGAGTCTATTGTTCCCTCCCACACCATTTTCCTTTTGTTTCTTGTCTCTTTAGATTGTAAGCCTGAGGGCAGGGACCTGTCTAAGATTAATATAATATTGTAACCCGCCCTGAGACCTTTGGGTCTAGGGCGGGATAGAAATACAAACAAACAAACAAACTAACTAAATAGCAACACTGGATGTCATTACAGTGACAGACAACTTTCTCAAGGTCATACACAGTCTGTGAAAGAAAGCAAACATATTCTTTATAAAGATACAAATGTATAAAAACTGTTTAATAGGAATCCAAAAGTGACTGAACCAGTTGTCAGGCAGGAAATGCTAGAAGACCGAGTTATAAACCAAACCAGTTACAGTGCTGAAAATATCAATAACAGATCAATAAAATAAAAGAACACTAGACAACACAGCTTTGTAAAAACACCATCACAGTGACAATTTCAAAGATAATTTGGTTTGTTACAAATAAAAAGTTTCTCAATGCAATAACAGGCAATGTAATATGAATGCAACAGTATTTGGCTTTAATACTTGGGAGTTATTCTGTTTGCAATGCAGATGCTCAATTTTTCCTTCTCTGTTTTCTGAGCTAAAGTGAGTCAGCACCAAAAGGGAGCAATCAGGTTGGAACAGCAAGAAGACATAGGGTGTTTTTCCACTGTCAGAAAGTACCCATTTTTGCACCCATTAAGGGCCCATTTGGGTGTGAGCCGGATGACCCCATTTCCACCACGGCACCCATTTGGGACACATTAGTTCCCACCGCCGCTGGGGAAATCCGGATCATATGGGTAGATCTCAGCCTTTAATCCGGATTTTCTGTAGACCCCATTAACGGGGTCTACAATGGGGTCTTCAGCCAGAAAATCCAGATTAAAGACAGCCTGTTTCCACACTTGTGCGGCAATGGGGTCTAGAGGAGGCTAGGGGGAGGGGGCACCCATGGGGGGGAGCCCCCAAACCTAAGCTTCGAAGTCATTTCAAAGTCACTTCGAAGTCTGTGCAAAATAGCTCCAGAGTGTCTTTGAAGTCTGTGCTGATCTTCAGAGTGAACTTCGAAGTCACTTCGAAGTTCACTCCAAAGATCAGCACAGACTTCAAAGGAGCCATTTTGCACAGACTTCGAAGTGACTTTGAAGCTGCTTTGAAGATTGCACCCCCTGTCCCCCCAAACACTTGGGATGACAGGCAGACCCCTCTTGGGTAGATCCTGATTTCCAAATGGGTACTCCAGTGTTTCCATGGCAGGGAGGCTAGCACCCATTGCTATTGGGTGCTAGACCACCCATGGAAACACATTGGGTACTTCCCTTAATTCAGATGTACCCATTCCTTAGATCCGGATTAAAGCAGTGCGGTGGAAAAACACCCATAGTGTAGCTGTAAAAAAAGAAATCTCCAACAAAGTGGAAAACAGGCCTGAAATATGGGCTGGGAATGAAAGCTCCATTAGCATTCAGAAGCTAGTAAGTTCTGCAAACATGGAACAGCACCGCAGCTATATATATTCCTCAAGTTCTCATTGCCAGGAAACTTTCACAGAAAAAAAGAGGAACTTCCAGAAGAAATAAAACAAGAGATTTGACTAAACATAGTCCTACCCTTTGCAATGTGCAGAACCAATTTAGAATAATTGTTGTTAGTTGTGTCTGACTTGTCATGGACCATAGCAGGCCTCCCAAAGTTTGCCCAAGCTCATGTTTGTTGCTTCCATGACACTGTCTATCCACCTCATCCTCTGCCGCCCCCTTCTCTTTTTGCCTTCAATATTTTCCATCATCATGGTCATTTCCAATGAGTGCTTTCTTCGCAAGATGTGGCCAAAGTATTTGAGCTTCAACTTCAGTGGTTGTTCTTCCAGTGAATAGTCAGATTCGATTTCTCTTAGAAGTCCTTTTTAGCATCACAGTTCAAACATATCAATGCTTCTCTACTTAGCTTTCCTTGTGGTCCAACTCTCAGAGCCATATGATACTCCTGGGGAAAACACAGCTTTGACTACTACAAGGACCTTTGTTGGCATGGTGATGTCTGCTTTTTAGTATGCTTCCCAGTATTTTGAATAATACTGTGGCACTTTACAGCCTCCCTTGAAAATGGTTCAGAGACAGATTGCAGCTGAACAGAATGAAGCTGCTTAGGTCCTAACGGACCCAACAGTACAGAATCCTGCAAGAACAGCATTAAAATTATTGCACTAGCTGTATGTGTTCACTTGGTCCTCATTACTTCAAGGCACTGGTGATGACTTGTACAGCATTCATGAATCAAAGCCCAGCATTGAAAGTGAATACTATCCTATGTTGGCCAAAATCTGAAACCAGCTTGTGAGACAATTTCCTCTTAACAACATCTTCAATATCAGGTCAGTTTGTGCTGAACAGAGAAGACACCCTTTGCAATAACACCACCACAGGTACAAAATAACCTCTTTTACACAATACATTTTTTGTTCCCAAAGCAGGCTTCTACCACCCAGCCATTTGACTTTAGTTTTAAGTACCAGGGCGTTTGCCAGTTTTGCCACCAGCATCTACTTTTATTATTATGATCAGACAGCTTTGAGTAAACAGTGGGCTATAAATATATAATGACTAAAGGTTTTAAAAGTGGGGTGGGATGGACAATGGTGACCCCTGATGGACAAGTACTTGCAGTTCTCTCAGGAACAACAGTCAAGTACTTTACCAATGCTTTGTTCTGCTCCCTCTTCCAACTTCTGCTTCCCAGACTAGCCTATAGAGGCTATTATTCCAAGGCTACTTATATCTAAGACCAGGCTCTACCTTACTTAGTTTACAAGACAGAAAAGTCCAACTGAAGCCATCTAAAAACCTAAGACAATAAGCTCTCCAAAATAAAACTGGCAATTTGCAGAGAAGTTCATTGCTTTAATGGGAAGGTCTCCTGGTCCATCTAATGAGTGATGGGAGACACCTTCTTTGCCTCCTTCAGTAAATAACTGCCTGAGCTGTCTCCCAATTTAGTAGCTCATTTTCTCTATTCCTTGTCTTCTAGAACTCTTCTATCCCTTCATTCACTAGTTATAGCATTCTGTTGTGTATATGGCATCCCAATTAGCAAATAACAGCAACAGCAACGTAAATGTTCCAAGTATGAATGGACCCAAGCAGGTTTCAAAAGTAAAGAGAGAAATGTTGTGCAATGGTCCTCTGAACTTGGAGCTGGTCCTATCTTTAGATTTCTCATTGCCCACATCCACTCTTCAAACAGCACTATAAACTAATCTCAAGACAACCTGAGTACAGACTTCATAGGGCAGACAGTGAGACAGGTTAAAAAAAGAAGAAATGAATAGTTCATGCAGCTTGGTATGGCAACATCTCAGAGAGGTCAGACAAATGTCTGAGAGATTCATAAACAGGAGAACTTTTATAGCATTACTTTCCTTTGGATAATACTTTCCCACAACAACTCATCCACCAGTTAGAGGCCTAGGCCAGTACAAGTATAGCAAATGAGAAAAGTGCAGCTCTGCAGAAAAGTACAGACTATTCTGGTGTCTCCTCATTCAGCTGGCAGTACCAGCTAAGCAGAAATAGTAGGTGATGCAGAAGACCTCCTCCAAAACCCCCAAGAACCTCAGGCAATCAAAACAGGCAACACTGAATGAACAACCTGACCTGAATTGTCTTTATACTGATTGAGGGTGCCTCCAGACAGCACATTACTTTTACTGTGAAGTAAAGATCTTCTGTAGGGAAAACAGTTCAAATGGTTCATCTCTACCCTCTCTGACTTTGCACTACAGCAGCAGCAAAGATTCTTCCGTTTACCTGCTCAGCTCCTCCCTCTTTGATAGGTCTGCTGTTTCTCAGGTGAAGGTGAGCTCTCCCGAGTTCTTGCACAGTTCACCCAAACAGCCTTGAAAATGCAGCGGAATGGAATATTCTGCAGTGAATGCCCTTCTAAGTACTACTTTGTTACCCCAGAGAATTGTGTGAAGATGTGCAGGCACTGCGGAGCATTGTAAAACCTGCCTGGCAGGTTGAAACTGCTGCACAGTTTCTGCAGAGTCTTAATCCTGTCTGGACACAGTCTAAGATTCTCAGCTATTAAGGTCCTGGCAGTAGGATGCTGGAGTGCAGGACTTCAACCTGTCTCCTTTAAATGGGATGGTTAAGCATGACACTGGGGCCAACACAAAGACTGATTCACCAAGGCTGAGAACAGCTCTACATTTCCAAGAAGAGAGGAGAACGAAAACTTGTTCTCTCACCAGTCCTGCATTTTGTTTATTACAGCCTTCACCTTTATTTTCTGCATAGAAGGCCAGATGCTTGTAAAGCTCTGTCAAGCATAATTTCACCCAAGGGTTGAGACTGCAATGTAGATTGTCTACTAGTGTTTGTATTTTTTGCACATTAAATGTGGTGGAGGAAGGGAGGGGGGAAGCAGCCTTCTGGAAGGATGCACTTGTGTGTGTTTTTTGTTTAGTTTAAGGAGCAAGGGTTGGAATTCAAGGAGCTAAAAGGATGCGAGTTAATTTTGACATGATCTTCTCTGCCTGCATCTTGACTTCTGTATCAGGCTTGCGTGATGAAAAAGAAAGTACCATCATTAGGCCTACAAAAGCCAAGATAAAACTAATGATTCCTTCCTGCCTGGAGGGGAAGTAACCCTCAGAAAACACTCACACACAGCCTCTCCTTCTGCTCATAGCTTGGTGAAGATGTTTGCTCAATGGACAGTTGAAATCCTCAAAAACATACTGCACCCTCTTTACCCTAGTCTTCAGCTGAGGCAAGAGTATCCCCTTTCCCATTGTCACCATTTTATACTTTATCTGTGGACAAAGCTGCTGGCTGGTTTTATGGTGATTTTATTGTGACCCACCCTGAGACCTTCGGGTATAGGGCCAGGATGAATGGAGGGAGAATGCTCAGCGTGTAACAGTAGTTATGAATGAAAGAACCTGACAGATTAGAAGCAAAGCTCCTCAATTTAAATTCATATACGCAACCTTCCAGGTATTGACTTACTATAACACTTACTCCACTTACTGCTGTGTGAAAGAATGGGCCCAAAGAGAAACCTTTTCTTTTCCAGTTTTATTCCCTTAAGGATTGTTTACACTTCCCCTTATAGAGAATATCAAAGCAGTTAGAAAATGTAACTAAAAACAGATAAAATACAAGCTAATATAGGCCGTTTCCACATGGGCCCTGAAGAGCCCATTAGGAACCTGATAGGAATGAACTTGGTACAGATCCTCTACGTACCTCCAGCACACATGACCCCTTAAGAACGCCATTAGGATACCATTCGGAACACGTTGTCCACACAATCATCATCAAATTATGAATGTAATGGCGTCTTTGGGCCCTTAAATCCAGATTAACGCTAGACCCCTTTAATCATGTGTTCAATCTGGTCTTGAAGACCAGATCACAGAGCATGCTTCCGCAAGTATACCGGGCCAATGGGGTCCTGGGGCAGGCCTAGAGGCTGCCGTTTGCAGTGGGGCAGTTCCAGCTCCACCCCTGAATACACACCCTACGTAGGCCCACACGTCCTTCATAGCTGTCTATGAAGCTGAGCACAAGCTTCATAGCGGCTATGTAGGCAGCTACAAAGCAGTGTCTCTCTGCCACACCCACTGTAACCAGAAGTGACCCCTGACTGACAGACAGATGGACCAACTGCGCTGTGGCACCAGCAGACCTTCCTGCTTGGGCCTAATCAGAGCATCGGGATGGGTGCTACAATGTCCACATGACAGCCCTGTTTAGCACCAATTGCCATCGGGGTCCTCGCCATGATGCGGAACTACTTGGACCGGATTCCCCGAGGACTGAATCCCAAAGATGTGGATCTCCTTAATCTGGATTAAATGAAGTAAGTGTGGAAATGGCAATAAAGACATCTTTAAAAACAGCAGGTAGGAGAGGAAGTCCAGTTCTTAATAGGAAGGTCTAGGTGGTGGTGGTGGGGGAATGTCTCTGAGGGCATAAGTGTAGGAACGCCAGTGGCAAGGATTGGGTGATTTTGATAGAAATCTTTTTTAAAACCTCATTTTCCACCGAGAAGATGTCCAAGAGAAAAGTAAGTAAAGCAGACTGCAAAATAATCACCAATCTAATCTGCTGTTGTCAAATATTTTGGATATCCCCTTTAGAACTCTGTGGACAACCAAATGATCCATACTTCCACCACAAACACCAAAGCTTACAAATAATCTGCATAAATGTACACTTTGTATAAATCAAGTTCCCACGCGTCAAATTTCCGTCAGCTCTTCTTCTCTGTTGCTTTTTAGGCCTGTAACCCCAACAGTTGCCACCCTTTGTATTATTAAGACTGCATTCAGACATAATAAAAGAGGTGCTTCAGAGACATAGCGTGTGGCCCTTGGGTTTCCAAGCCTCCCAATGGATGCTGAAAGAGGGGCAGACTGAAACGTTCTCAGTCCCAGCTGAAACTGTCTCAGTTGCCTTAGAGATACTTTTTTTTGTTTTGCTATGTCTGATTACAGCATAAGCTATGAACCTCCACATTATTAGAAATTGAGTCTGTTTTTAAATCCTTGAGATCATATCTTCATTAAAATAGGAACCTGATTTGCCTGCATTACAACTGAAATGGGCTGAAAGTATTCACTAATAGGAAGCAATATAAATGGAAAAAGAAGCCCTCCTAGTTATTTAATGTCGCATCTGTATATCAGCTAAAACAGGACTTGGGTTGTTCTTGTTTGTATGACACTTTAGTCCCCTTAAATGCATTTTTCCAGTTATTTCATTAATAATTATTCAACTAATACACATGAGCACTGTCCACAATTTTTTTAAAAAATTTAAAAACATTTTAAAATTATATTATTCAATGACATACAAAACCCATTTTTTAAAAAATCAGTTATATGGTTTTTGAAAGCAGCTGGGCTTAAAATCAAGTCCAAAATGGACAGGTTAATTCTATACAACACTGTTCTAAGAAAGCTTAAACCTGGGCCTACATGGTATTTAACTTAACTGAACATAGCTTATTTCTGAGTAACATTTGTAGGGCTGCCACCACCATGCTCCATTAGCTTTTGGCTTGGAGAAGCACAATGTTACTAAATCCAGTCACAAAGAAAACTAAAACAATAGCAGTCGGTAGAACCTATAAATGACATATGATACTCTACAGCCCTTTGATCAAAGATCCTTAGAGAACCTAATCACTATAAGATGGGCTTCATTTCCTGACCTGCTGAAAAAAAGAACCTCCACCTAGACTATCAGAAATCCAGAGTAGTTTTGCAGGCCGTATCTTTATGATAGAAGAGCCCATCAGGACCCATATCAGGAACCTGGCTTAACTGAACCTAAATTGTCAAAAGGGATGTTCTTATGCTGTTTGCAGAATACAAATTACCAGAGAGGGGTAGGTTCATGAGGTCAAATGCCTTACAGCATATGAACATGTTCATTGTGCATCCTTTGTTGATAGCCTTTAGACAGCACTGCTTAGATGCTTTGTAGCAATCTACTTGTACCTATACCTGTACCCCCTCTGTGGTGATATGACATGGCTGCCACTACATCACACTTACAAAGAAAACTCCTGCTCAGCAATTCATGCTTTGGTAAAACATACTGCAACAAAATATCTTCCTTTCCTTTGCTAAACACTTTGGTGCTACTACAGACAGGCCAACATAAACCTGACATCTACCATTATCACTATTTATACATTAACATATATAGGTCACTTCTATCATCATTCACTTTCAGACTGTTGTTCTAATTCCTCCCTACCATCAGTTCCCAGCAGTCTGTAATGCTCCATTTTCTAATATAAGCCAAGCTGTATCACTGGCTCACAGCAATTGCTTCACATACCACTGAATCCTAAACAGTCCAAAAGCCATAAGGTTATCTACCATACATCCTACTTCCATGAAAAACAAACAAAAAGCTCCCAGAATTCCAATAAGGTAACTTAGGAACAGTGCTGCCAAATGGCCAGGTTCCAATGTCCAAAACCTGTTAAGGAGGCAAAAAAGGAAGTATCTAAGCTATATCCTCATATATCCTCACTAACCTGGTCCAGAATTGACAGATATGCATAAATAAGTCCTCTGGTTTCTCCTAAGGCATTTATCTTTTTTCAGAAATAATTCTGATACTCCCACCAATCTAGTGAATAAATGCACACAAGTATCAAAAGAGCACTGGTGTTGCAAGCCTGCTGGTTCTGAGACCATTTTTGGAATCTGAGATATTTAAATCATAGCCCTTTCTGCACTTGGTCTTATTCTGCAATATATCTCAAGACAGTGGCCTGCTGGCCACAAGCTAATGCAGACTATGGCAGGCCTCACTTGGGCCTTCCATTGTCTGCACTAGCAGGTCACTAGCCTGAGATATATTCCAGAATAAGGCCAATTGCAGAAAGGCCACATAATTCTGAAACCCAGGGAAAACACCATCAGGACTTTTGACCTTATTAGCTGGAGGTTTCAGCAAGTTCACAAAAACACACTATTCTTCTCCAAACAGTAAGCCAGCTTTCTCCTCCTTCAAAGACAGTCTATGATGTAGGCACAAGCCAAAAGATCCATAATTCACTTGGGATAAACCGGATCACTGCAACTGATTTCACTTGCACCCTAAATGCAGCTATCCATATTGCAAATGAAAGGACACTACATAGCTACTTTATCCATTTAGGCTTACAGTCTAGCTTGGCACATATGCTCTAGGTAGCTGGGTGTCAGTAACATGCTAAGTGATGGCATTCTTCTAAGATTCTGAGAGAAATGGATACCATAGCAGACAAAAATGGATTAAGAAAAATGCAGAAGCCATACATCACATGACACATGTCACATGCCCACAGTGAACTGTATTCTTACAATGTCCCCTATCAATCCTCCTCCAATCCAATTCGCTTCCCTTATAATGTTTAATCTAGGTCATTTGTTCTGGAAATTGACTGTATTATTCCTGTTGGCTCCAGGGTCCCCTGGATAGAACCACAGGAGGGCTCCTTCCTTAAAACAGCTCCTGTCCGCATTTCTAAACAGCTTTCACCCAGCTGAATTAGTTTGGTTTCCTAAACTTAAGAGATTTTCGAGACAAGGAAACAAGCAAACCTCATCTCATTCTGCCTGCAGCCCACTTATTTTTCTGTAATTTGAAATAAAATACAAAATGGGGGGGGGGGCTTTTAGGCACATTTCTCCATAGCAGAATCCACACAACTGAACCAAAAGCTCGGTATGACTAGAATCCTTGAGAAGGCCTGAATAAACCAACATAAAAGCAAGCTAGCAAAGAAACTGACACAAGGCCGAGATGTACTCTGCAGGGGAAGAATAACCTTCTCTAACACCACAGGCCACCGAGAGATGGACGACTTGGCCACCCATCTCTCAAGGCTTCAGGGAAAACTGGTAAAACTATCCATTTCGAAGAGCAGCCGGGATGAAACATGTACTTACTGTCCACCTGGACAGGCTTCAAGAATAACATAAGCATAAATGTAGGTGCTCCCTACATTTGCCCCATTCAGACTGTCTGAACAGTAATACAAACAAGCTGCAAAGTGTAGCAAGCTTGCCCCACAGGATTTTCCTCGCTGTTGTAGGTTTCAACATTCGATGAAGGCCACACAACTCCTTTACCTCCTCTGCTGACTCTTCACCTATATGTACACCTGAGATACTGCACTGGAAAAGCTCTGAGAATAAAAGAACCACACAAAAGCAAGGCTTTGGATGCAGGCTGAACCACCCATCAAGTTTGCAGTGCACTTCTGGTCCAATCCTGCCAGTTCAGCAGAGACGAAATGTTTGAACCCACACTCACCAAAAACGATGGTCCCCATTTGCCAGAAAAGGCTTCAAGGGCACCCACAAGCTGAATACTTGAGCAAAACACAAGCTATGGGACTCCACAGCTGATTCTCACAAGCACTGGAAGCAGAATATCCTTTCATTCTTTACCCCCAGCCCCTAACCGAGCACACAACTGCTGCTGCTCTCTGTAGAGAGCTGCAAAGGATTGCAGCCAGGCTGCAGTCAATCCAGCGACCTGACTTTTGGAGGGAGGGAGGGAGGGAAAGAGAGAGGGAGCCCATTACTACCCAGTGAAATGGAGGTCCCGGTTGTCTTTCTTCCCTAAGGTTCACCTAGGAGGAGGAGAGCACAGGATGCAGCCGAGAACCCAAAGTCTGCTAACGTCATTAGTGCTTCTGGCCAGAATTCGTAGGTTTCCAGAGTGGATGAGACCCATTTCCTCCCTTGGATAAAAGCTCGTGCAATAGGCAAGAGAGAGACCTAGGGAGCACGAGATACGCAGAGAGGGAAGCCAGGGAGACTTCTGCAGCACGGAGCTACATCCTAAGGGGAGCAAAATCACCCAGAGGCCAACGGCTGTCCTAGGAGGAGGACCTTGAGGTCTCCACCAGCATACAGCGGGGTTAAAATCGGACCCTGGCGGAAAGCTCTCCACCCTGCCGCGTTTCCTAGGCATAAGCTACGCACGGAAGAGCGGGCAGGAACGAGCATCCCCTTGGTCCAGGAAACCACGGTGGTGGGCGAAAGAGAAACACGGAAGACTGGAGGCAGTGGTGGCTATATATATATGTATGTATCTATATATATATATATACACACACACACAAGGCGGTGACCTAAGCGCCAATAATGCAATGCATGGATGTAACGCGCAGGCAAGGCAAGGCAAGGCGGGGCGGGGGAGAGAAGAGGAGAGCTGTAAAGCCCTCTAAAAATGCAGGCACGGTTTAAGGACCTGAGAGAACAGGGCAGAGACGTTCGCTCCACCTGACCGCTTCCCCACCACCACAACCACCACACACACACACACACACCCTCCGGTGCACCAGGCAAGCAAGCAACGCCCGGCAGCCCGGGCAGAAACAGGCGTCTCAGACCGTCGGGCTCCGATCCCCCGTTCCGTTCGCCCGCCGCCCCTTCCCGCTTACCTGCCCACGGTCTGGTTGGCGAGCTGCCGCATGCGGTTGAATTGCTTCTTCATGGTTGCGCCCTTGGCCGGAGTCGGGCGCGCAAAGCGCCGGGCTCAGGGAGAGGAGAGAAGAGGGAGGAAGGGAGGGAGGAGGGCGAGT
>MTQE01002208.1:48572197-48587887 GCA_014337955.1 Aspidoscelis marmoratus | reverse complement strand
AATAATAATAATAATAATAATAATAATAATAATAATAATAATAATTGTACATGTCGGGGGTTGTCGCGCTGGTTGCCCGGCTGGCTCCCAATGCATTAAAGGCTTTCTGGCTTTGGCTGTGCAGATCACAGTCCCTCCCTGTTCCTGCCAGCACCCTATCAACCAGAGAGGGAGCGGGGAGAGAAACACAGCTTCCATGGGGACAGAAGGTGCATTTAAAATGCACGTTTTACTGAGCCTCATGGGGACACTTAATTCGGAATCGAACACACATTTTTAAAATCTGTTGCAACAGAGGGGCAATAGAGAGAGAAAAAAGTACCATGGGGATGCCCCCAAAGATCTTTAGTGCTTCGATTAGGTCTCACCTGCATGGTCTTATTTTTTAAGGCACTGGATCAGCTTAAGCTAGTCTTCACTGAATGGAGGATCTTAATGAAATGACCTGGATCAGTTAGAAGTATAAGCCCTATGTCCTGTGGGACTACCTAAATAAGCAAGCACTCAGGGATAATGATCACTGCATCATATCTGGAAATGGTGTAGAGTTACTGTACCAGCACAGGTGTGGAGATGGCCTAAAGGAGTATAGGTGAATTCAGGTATGCTACAGGTCTGCGGTACCTGCATCTTGTACATGGTTCTGCTTAGCTGTAGTCATTCTTCTGGCATATCTTTGCTGGCACAACCTCTAGACTGGCAGAATATTCTGCTGAACTGTTCTACTGGGGTATCTATCATGGTAGGCAGAAGAACAGAGCTTCTCTGTAACTTCCTGCTTCCCATAGGCAGCTTAAATCAAGCTGGTTTACACTTCTAAGTCCATCTTAAGTCATTTCTTGGTAAAAATTGAGATAATTAGCCTGCTTTAATCTAAAAATCATAAAACTTTTAATATGACATGTACAAAGAGTTGTACTTAATAAGATATCCCTTTAATTTCATTTATTTATAGAAAGCCCCTTGTAGATTCCTAAGGTGGTACACAACACTAAAACAATTCTTACAGAACAGAAATGAAACCAGTGAAACAAAAACGAAGATGAAAAAATTGTGGTCAGAGCTGTGTTCCTCTAGAAGGCCATAAACCTGAAGAAGCTAGACTCCATAGCTGTAGCTGCTGTATGGATAACCAGCAGCAATGCTGGACCCTCAAACACCTTGAAATTATGAATATTGAGCTTTCAGAGGAAATAAATCTCCCACGTCCCCTAACTGGTATGTCTACCAGCTATTGGTATATCTGCATTGCCCTTTTCCTTCTGCATGCCAGCTGACTGATAAGGGCAAAGTAAATAGCACCTCCTCACCTGCTGTAGCTTAGAGATTCTCCTTCATGTACATTTCAGTTCAGAGCTGGCTAATGTGTATACAAGCATTGTGTCCAGTAAGGCCATTTCCATGCTGAGTGTGTACAGAATTGTAGCCATGCTGTGTCTCCCCTACCCTTAATTCTATCAGTTCTGACAACTGGTACCATTTCCTTTTTAAGATGCCTTGACCTTCTGTGCTACCAGGCTCAGTGACCACCAGCCACAACTGCATTAAGAAAAATGTTGTATACAAACATCTGGCAACTTCTCCTTCCTCTGCAAAAACCAGGTGTAATACTGTATTTGGTCCTAAATACTAAACTGACTGGACCTGAGTGCAGTTCAGATAGAATACCAAGCCTTTTGCTTGACATGGCATGGCCTTTCCTCAGTCATAGGATCCCAGTCACTTTAATTGTTCCATTATATTTGCAAAGTCTGATAAAAATTTTTACCAGTAATTTGTTGGTTCACAATGAAATCTTGCTTTTCTTGGTGGCAGTGACGCTCCTGCCATATAAAACATGACCAAATCCATGAATTGCTGGCCCAGTGCCAGTATCACCCAGATGGCACTTTTTGCCAGCATTGACAATGGAAGTCTCCAGTGTGAACAAGATTTGGGAATGTGTGCAGATTTCTCTGGCTCAGCCTACAATGCTTCCACCATGTTATCAGAGCCAAAACTAACCTATTTAAATGTTTAATTAGACATTTTGATACCACTTTGCATTTAAAAAAAAATTCAAAGAGGTTGACAGAGTGTGAAAAGTGAGAGTAAAAGCAAAGTTGAAACAGCAGTTAAAACACACTAAAAACTGACTGGGCCAGGGGAGAAAGAAACCTTCACAGAAGGAATGCTTGCATAAAAATATAGGTTTTAGGTGCCTATAAGTTGTAAGTGTAGGTGCCTTAGAGAAGGTGCCATCACTGAGAAGGCCTGACAGTGAGCAATTGTAAGATGGCATTCAGTATCAGCGGCTGATGGTTGCAGTTAAAGGGTAGCAGGGCAGGCACTTTGTGGGTCTGCTAGCCAATCAGTCTTCCATATCAATAGCAGCCTGGTGGTCCAGGTCTACATCATCTATCTCTCAGTGTGATTCAGCAGAGATGCTGGATGTACAGCAGTCATCTTTTACTGAAAAGGTAATGTCATCAAACATCAATAAAATGTATTTTAAAAGTAAAGTTCTGCAATAGAGAAAAGAAAAAGTACAGTATGGTATTGGTAAGTGAAATGAAAGAAGTCAGATGATCAAGGACTTAAGGCTTTGCTACAACATGAACCTAAAACGAATGTGTGTGCCTTGCTACAAAGAGGTGTCTCTTTCTCATCTGTACATACCCTGCAAGTCTACTATGAATACAAAGCAGCATTGAAACTTATAATGTTTCTGTAACTATCAGAAACTGGCACCATCCCAACTAACATTTTTGTTAGGAAGGTTGTTAACTATACAAACATCTTTCAGAAGACGTACCTTGCATTATCTTGTGGCCATGCGCTCTATTTTTTCTTATTCAAATTATGATAGGGTGTTTGTTTTTTTAGAAATGCTTCGTTTACTCATAGCACACTAAACAGGATTAACAGAGTAATCATATGCTCAAACAGAGGATAGTGCTACTTTGGATATATGACTGAGGCTGCAGGATGGAAGAAACTGTGGGAAGTCAAAACTTACTCTCTCACGTCTTGAAAGCTCCTGTGCAAAAGAGTCCCCTGTGGGTTTTTTTTCTGCCTCCTTCTCTAAAACCTTCAGGCTGAAGTCCATGCAGGATTCAGGTCTTCCAACATGGCTGTGTTTCTCATTAATTGGTTGTTCACTGCTTAACATCTGCAGCGACTTGCATTTTCAGACCTGATATTCCACAGGAGGTGCAAGTCCCGTGGAAATCGAACTAGTTGCCAAGGGTCTGCAACTGGGGAGCTGGCCAGGTTTGGTTTTAGGGAGCTGTGTTTTGTAAGCTGCTTGGATTTATTTGGAAGTAAAAAATAATGCATGATCATGTGATGGAATATACTGAAGCACAAACCCCTGTGAAAACCCCAGAATGCATGCTTCTGGAGAGAATAGTTTGTAGAATGAAAAGACATTTGAATATACCTTTTGGCTTCCTTAAAAATAAAATTACAAAAAACTCTACACTCCATCTATGACAATGTTTACATTATCCCACCTCACTTTTGGTTGTTTCAAATGCAATTTCTTTTCTCATATTTAATGAAAAAGGTACAAATAATAATAAATTATGATGATGAAACAGTAAACATAATAGGCCTGTGGTATTTGCATACTGATTCAGAATGGAAGCTAGCTGTGTTGAATTTACTTACTTGCATGTAAGTGTATATGAGGTTGTGACCATCTGTAAGTCTAGCATTGAAGTTTAATGGCTTTTCCCACACTGCAGCTTTGCTCTGTGCTTAAACTTCACAGCTGTATGAAGTTTGCTTAAAATCATGATGATTTCCAATCTTTCTCCCACAGTTTATAGATCACCAGCAACGTGGATTATGTTTTTCTTTCATCCAAATATTCGCAGCATTGCAACTTCACAGCATTGCAGCCAGTTTGACCTAGTGGTTAAGGAGCCAGACTCTTATATGGGAATACCAGGTTTGATTCCACTCTCTCCCATGAAGCTATCTGGGTGACCTTGGGCTAGTAACAGTTTTCCTTCTGTGCTCTCCCGGCCCCACCCACCTCATAGGGTATTCTGTTGTGGGAAGAACAGAAAGCTGTCAGCCGCTGAAGCTGCCGCTGCCACTGCCGCTTCCTCCTCCTCCTCCTCTTATTCCTCCCTGACTCCTAGCAACCACATTTCTGGCTTTGTTTTGCTTAAATACATCTATCTCACATGAAGTCTTATGCCCTGAAAGCTGACTATTTTTTCACTGACAATCTGTTATCTTATGATCTGTTGTGAGGGCGAGGATGTCAGGTGTGGGCTTTGTTCAATACATATGTGGGCCTTTTTCATCAAACATTGTTTCCAGGAATGAGTTAAGGGGATAGTGTATTAAAAAGCTGATTTTCCCACTGATTTTCCCACTCTGCAGCCTTAATTGGACAGTGGACCAAAGCTTTTCACTATCCTTGTCCCTTGGTTTTGCTGGCTGGTGATAGCAGATTATAGTGTCCTAAACTTATCCCATCATGCAACAGTTGTCGACTAGATAATACTTTTGTGCTTGTGGCAGTGCTTACCCACAGTCTCCAATTTCATGTGGAAAATCCAAGTTGTAAAAGCAGTGCATGTCTGAAGTTACTTGCTGCCTCAAGAGAAGGTGATTGACAGTTTATTTGAGGAAGACAATTGGGAAGTCACAGCTGGCAAATAAGGCATGATACTGTGGGTAAAAATTTCATTTGCTGGCTGCACCTTTTCCAATCATCCAATCATCTGGATCTTTTCACTTCAAGTAAGCTATTGATAGCCTGAGTGTTACCTGCCTTTTTGCCTCCCCACTTCAGGCAGTATGATTTTGTATTAAGAGTTTTCAAAGAAAGGCCACAAATAAAGTTAAACAGCACCTATGGAGTGACAGGTTACTCAGGTAACAGCATTAGTTAAAAGAGGCTTATAAGATACCATGAGATGTAATGATCCTCACCAGCTCAAATGGTTTCAGCATAGGATTAAACCACCATGGAAGTCCAAAGGCATCATTATATGGTCTTGTTCCAGGTAGGAAGGTTGTCTGAAGGTCCAAGTAAAACAGAAGACTAGTGTAGGCTTATGAATTACACACTTCTTGAAATTTAACCTGCTACGTTAATACCTCTCTATGGCTGCGTTCCCATTCAAGTTTAAATCCGGACTATTTGGGGAGAGATCTATCCTTCTGGCCAATGCCTGCCAGATGTGGGTGAGATTTCACAGCTGCGAAGGTCTCCCCCCTCCCCTCGCCATGCCTGCTCTGAACACACCACAATTAGGAGCAATACAGTCACAGGAAAACTTTTTAAAAACAAGCCTCAAGAGATGCATTGTAGCAAGGCTGGCACAGCAGGGGAAAACTAAGCCATGAGCCTCTGTTTTACAGTGGAAAGGGGAGGGAACCTGAAAGGGTGAGTAATAGCCTCTCTCTCCCCCCACCTCCATGTGAGCTGTCTTTGTTTTAAAAGGAAATTGCTTTGTGCTGTCTGTTCTTTTGGTCTCTTGTTTAAGTGCAAGAATGCTGCCTTCCTGGCAACGTGAATGGAAGGAGCTTCCGATTTAAAAGGGAGAGTGTGAAATGGATTATCTGTGCTGGGTTTTTTTGTTGTTTGAGTGGGAACTCCAGTATTCGGATTCAGCCCGTGTTATCCTCAAGAAAGTGGGGACAGCCAGATTGCACACTCGGTCCTGAATCCGGATTTAAAATGTCCAACCCATATTTAAAAAATCAAGTGGGAACACAGCCAATAACATCAGTAACCAACCCATAAGTTCCCACCATATTTAGTGGTTCAGAGCTTAAGTCTTCTCTACCTTTCTCTGTCACCCATGTTTAGGATGTATTTGTTTTTCAACCCCACCCTGTATCCAGAGGTCTCAGGGTGGATCACAGTAAAACCAAGATGAAACACAATAAAAAATGAGGGGACTAAAACATCACATAACACTCCCAGTAAAGGGAGAGGAAACTGTTTCTTCAGCCAAATGCTGGGCCAAAGATGTGCAGATATCTAAGACCTTTTCTGCACTAGGCCTTATTCCAGATTATATTCTGGAATAGGAGCCTGCCATCCGTATGCTGATACAGGCTATGGCAAGCCTAAATGTATACAGTGAAGGTGCCTGACAGAACTCAGAAAGAAGGGAGGGGCTACCAATGAGAAGTCCCATCATGTGTCCCTACCCCTTTAACTTTAAGGTGATAGCACAGCCATTTGTAAAGCTTGGATCAGGATTGGTTAGGGATGTGTACACTCTCCTATGTTCATTGGAGTCAGTTTTCAAGAGGATTTACATAGAATGGCACACTTAATGTTGTCTAGCCCTCTGTTATCACTACCAGTTCTGACCCCTGAGGCCATTTCCTATTAGCTGCCTTGCTCTCAATTCCCACCCACCAGAATGGGTAGCAGGCATCACTGGTGAAAGGTCACCTGAGGAACCACTCTGCAGCCTTAATTGCTAGATGAATATCTGCTGCACTTTCTAGGGGCTTTGAAATACTGCACCCAAGTGTTAATGAGCATGTTTGACCTTTGCAGTTTGGCAGCCATTAGAAAGGGCTCTGTGCCTCTGTTATTCTTATGGTCTTAGACATCCATCTTTTGACTCACTAGAGAAAGCATATAGAGGAACTGAAGTTTCTTAATGATCATTGAAGCAGAGATGAAAAAAATTCACCTGAATAGCAGCAAAGAGAGAGACTAAATGCACAGTCAGACAACATAGGCATAATCTGCATTGGGGTGGGAATGAGAATTGAGTGCATTTGTATTATAACATAAACTCAGTTTGGACTTGCTTATTCACACTCCTCACTTTTCCTGTTTTCTCTCCTCAACCAAATCCCCCTCCCTCTGTGGCCAGTGATTGGATGCAGTCCCAACATTTAGATCATGGCCTCACTATATTTTCCTGTTGTCACATCAGAACATGAAGTCCCTTGGTGGCATTACCAGACATTTACCATTTGTACCTTCTCCCCCTCCAGCCTGCATCTACCCAAACTCAACTTCAGTTCCGCAGTTGTTGCACAGTAAAGGTTCTTTAAAACCTGGTCTCACTTTCCTTTCCATTGTAATTGCAGTTTTGCACTGCTCTGCCAATTTAAAGCAGCATACAATGCAGGTGCTTCTTGCTTTCATTCAGTTTTGTTCTTTCTCTCCTTCCAGCCTGTATCCACCCAAATACACAAGTTCAATTCCACATCTACCACACAGTGAAGCTTCTTGAAGATCAGATCTCAATTTCTTTTTTCTTTGTAACTGCAGTTTTGCACAAATGTGCAATTTTAAAGCAGCATGCAATGAGGGAGAGTGCGGTGAAAAGGTGGGAATGTGTGAGGGGGTCGATAATTCATGGCAGTGAAGCTAGTGCTCAGCAAATGGCCTCTACCTCCCCTCCCCTGACGCATCATCAGTGACATGTGTCCCACAATGAAGTTGTGTGGTGTTAATGGCCAAGTTGATGTTGATGTAGGTCACTGTTGGGTTAAGTGGGCTGCATCCCCAACCAAGTGCACCTGAGGTCTACCCCAACCAGCATGCACTCTCGCCCCTTGGTCATTCTTGTAGAAGCCTGATAGGTTGTACTGTGCTGTTTGCCCTAAAGCCACTGAAGCACAATTCCAGTTTTGCACAAAAGTTCCATTTTAATGAAATGGAACATTGTTTCCCTTGAGCATTACTAAGGAAAATGGAAGGCACATTGCCCTTATCTTTGTAGGGATGGAAGGGAAAGGAAAAGGTAGGACAAGCTGTCTTCCTTGCAGAGATGAGAGACAGAGGCGGATGAAATGTAACTTTCAGTTTTCTTCTCTTTTCTTTTTCCTTCCTACCGCAAAAGTGATGTTCTCACACCTCCTGAGTATAACACCTACAATGAAGTCTGTGATTGGATGGGAGGAAATGGGGAGGATGCCCCCAAAATATGGTTGCTTCCCAGAATAGTCTACTTGCTTATTTTCACTTTCTGCAGTAAAATGGACTAACTATTCTGAAGCATGCTGAGAATTCACTTAATTTGAAAACAAAACATTCCTGATTTTGGCAATTTGGTCTAGAAAAGGTACATAAAGCCAAAATCTTGTTGGAACTGAAGACAGTCTCTAAATTGATTAAATGTTGTTTCTGACTGCACCCTAAAAATTTGTCAGTGTTTTGGACTAACCAAAACTGGGCTCGTTGCACCTGTTTTTAATTGGTTCTTAAAATCAGGAGATCCGACCACAACGTGTGTTATGAATAGATGCTCTTTCTTTATTATTCCATAAGGTATCAGTAGGTGGCACTAGAAGACTGAAAAATATTATTTGCTGCCTAATCAGAGACTCAAAAGCAATGGGCATTCTCTGTACCCATTGCATTCACTGAGGGTTTCATCAGTTTCCAGGTAAGGGGGCAGAGGGAAACCTTTCCATGTCTTTTATTTCTGTTTGCTTTTATTAGCATTTACAACAGGGTGTCCAACTGCAGGCTGCATGTGGCCCAGGTTGGTTATGAATGCAGCCCAACACAAAATCGTAAATGTACTTAAATACTCAGTTTTTGCTGGTGTTCGTATATTTGACATGTGGCCCAAAACAACTCTTCTTCCAGTCACACCAAAAAGGAACACCCCTGGTTTACAAGGCAGTACTTGCAGGCACTGGTTAATCTTTTACTTTAACCTTTTTCATGTTTTGTTTTAGAAGATATAGATCTTATCTGGATTTTTCCAGTCTTGGTGTACAGAGCTTTAATGTTAATCAGGTTAAATAGCCATCTCTATGGTTTTGGATTACAGGGAAGATACATGGGGTGTTTTTCCACTGTCACTAAAAGTACCCATTAATGGGAACAAAATGGCATTTTTGTACCCATTAATGGGTACTTAATGGGTACTTCTAGTGACAGTGGAAAAACACCTTAGGTTGTATTCCATTTTACATTAATATAAACTGTGTAAGTTGGACAAAGGACAAGGCTCATCTTGATGCACTCTAAATAAACCAGAGGGACTTGCATGCTAAATAATTGTGTACATTCAGATTTATAGGTAAGAAGAAAAGGAAGCGTTAGCTTTTCTACCCTGCTTTTCTCACCCATTTCAGGGGACTCAAAGTGGTTGACAAAGCTTTCTATTCTTCGTCCCCCAACAGTCACCCTGTGAGGTAGGTGGGGCTGTGAGAGCTTAGAGGAGAGCTGTCACTAGCCTAGGATCACCCAGATGGCTTCATGGAGGAAAGCGGAATCAAACCCAGTATTCCCAGATAAGAGTCCAGCTCCCTCCCATTAGACCAAACTGGCTCAGTAAGCCATGCTGAGCACATTGTGACATCCTGATTCTGAAATTCATCATACATTTATCTGAGAGAAGCCTCATTAAACTCAATTGAGTTGTGTCCATAACCTGGATTACTGCACTGTTTACTTAATTGCACACATATTCTCAGGATGTCTGCCTCATCAGATTATCATTTTGGGGCAGCATCCACAAGATGTCATCTTAATTAAGATGCCAGCCGTATGTTATGTTCTCTAGTTATTCTATAAGCTTCCCTTACCTCTCTTGCTTCCCTAACTTGTTTTTAAGCTATGGCTTGCTAATTTACCTACTTGTCTTCAGTTCAGTCATTTTGTGGTTTTTCCGGTAAACATATCCTTTAAATCTGCAAGTTTTATTATTTGGAGAAATGTTGTGGGGCTGACATCACCGCTGGTGTCAGGACCCTTCATTTGCAGTCGTTGTGGAAGGTACCATCTTCAGTGATGATTTAGGGGATCAAACCTATAACTTTCTGCTTTCCAGGCAGTTCTTTTATTACTGAGCTACTGCTGTTCCTCTGCTATGCTAGAAAGAAAGCAAGTACCATTAAACAAAGGAAACCTCACTTGGGGCACGTCTACATGCCGAAAATAGTTCGGATTTAAGCTTATTTTGCCTCGGACCATCTCCAGGCACAGCTTTACTTGGGCTACATCAGGCACAAAGGAGGAAAATCCATGGCAGAACCCCTCCCCCCCTTTCAAACAGTACTACATCCGACATTGGGGAAAACCATGGATTATCCTGGGAGCATGGAGACACACAGAGATTTCTTTAAAGTGACTTTCCAGCAACATTAATCTTTCTTGCTCTTTATGTGTGTGTGTGTGAAAATATTCCTTTCCTTGGCTGCCAAGAGTTAAAAGCATTACCAATGCTTGTAACATAGTTACAAGCATAACTAAAAGCAAATCACTCCCTGCAGCCTCTCAGCCAGCCAGCTGTCACATCCAGCCTCCCTCCATTCCATTTAAGTGCACAAACAGAGCAGCAATCTCTTTCTTCTTAAAATAGATGTTTCCCCCTCTGTTGTTAAGATAATTAGCATCACTCTCCCCTGATAGCAAGCACAGAATTCCTCTCCCCCTCCCAATAATGTGAAAGAAAGAGTTATGGAGAGAGCTAGCTGCTTTCAGTTATGCTTTTAACTCTTTGCAGCCAAGTAAAGGGATGATCTGTGTTGTGTTGTGGGGGTTCAATTGAGGTTTTTGCCTGTCATCGCTGTAGTGTGTGTGTGTGTGGGGGGAGATGCGGGCTCACAAAAAGCGGCTTGCACAGGGACAGGAAAGTACTTTTAAAATCTGTGTTGCCCCAAACCACATGGGGATGGTTTATTTGAATTACAACCCACATTTTAAAAATCCGATGCAAGAGAGAAGCAAAAAGAGACCATGGAGACACACCCTTGGATTAAGCTTATAGGTCATTCACACAATTTATTTTCTCCTCAGTAACCAAAACTGAGGAAGTCAACTGATTGCAAGTGCTTCTGAGAATGTTTAGCTCATGCTACTTACCAAGAATCAGTGGTAAGTTCTGTATTTCCCCCTCCCAGCAGTACAGCTGGAGCTTATACCTTGGGGAAGAGAAGGGCAACAAACATTGGTCTTTTATGGTCACTGGTGTAGCTGCGGGCAGGTGGAAGCTGACGAAAGAGGCCTAATCCTGCATGTGTGCTGTAAGTGCATGTTACAGAGAGAGGTTCTGGCCTAGGAAAAATGCTCGGGGGCATGAGGAGGGAGCACTGGCATATTTATGCATGATGACCCTCTGCCCTGGCTTAGTTGTGAAGCTGAGGAACTAAAGTTCCCAACTCTCACAGCTGTGGGTAGGTGGGGGGCATTTTATGGTATCCCCAGAAATACCCCCCAAAATGAAAGAATAGAGGCCCAGTCTGGTCTGTGTGGGAGAACTCGTCAATGTAGTCTCCTGGTAAAGTGGTCCCCAGGGTGGTTTCTCTGCACCTGAGAATGGGCCAAGAATTGTGTCTGTGCAGACACTATGGTCCATTGTGGCAGACACTGGCAAATAGACTCCACAATCTGGGAGCTCATTTGGCACTGTCCCAATGGGCTGTGCAGGTTTTTCTACACACTCATCCTTAAACTTTACATTGCAGGATTCAGATGATTATAATCCTTAAGTAAGTGGGTATAACATTGGATACTGATTGGAAAAGAGCATCACAAACAGATTATGTCCCTCAGCAGCTTAAGGAGTGGATAAACTCATTAGCGTTCCAGAACAAAAATACCACAATGTCAAACAGACTTTCCCCATGACTAATTATGTCAACAGTGGTAAGGAGCTCCTGCAGAATGAGGCACATTTCTGTAAATGATATGGAAACTCTTTTTGTTGCTCAAAATGGAATATAAATGGAATAAATTAGTAAAAATGTGCTGAACTGGTTTGAGTTTGAATGGATTTAGGTTGAACAGGGGTGTTCAAAAGGTTCATGTTCAAACTGAATGCCCTGTGTGTTTGAAAACAATGTGAGTTTGAACTAAATGAAGGATAGTTGTAATGAATCTAGTGAATGAACCTTGTTCAATCCAAGGTTCAAAAGCATTTGATGATGTTTGAATGGCACATGCCATTGTTCAAATGAAATGTTCTAATTCAAACTGAACAAAAGAGCATGGGGTTCAATTTGAACAGAACAGGTAGTTGGGTTTGTGCACATCTCAAAGAGTAAATGTGATGGAGAAACAGAGACCTCTGATTCAGGGGTTTAAAAGTATTAGGCAATGTTGATTTTTAGGAAACTCAGCTGTTTGTGGCATTTCTCTGTGTTTATATATACGCCTGTAACATTCTTTCTCTGTACAATGACTGAATAGGTACTGCCTCTGGTTGGAGAGACAGGCAGGATGCCTCTTGAGGGAACTGAGAGCAAGTGAAGGTTTGTCTTTTGCTGGAAGCCCAAAAGCTGCTTTTAAGATCTCAAGAGATCTATTTCTATAAAAAGAATTTTTAAAAAATGCAAATTCAAATTTAGAGATTTTGAGACAAGACACTGAAAATAAAACTACAAGAGGTATACCCTCAAAAGAGTATACAAGGATCAAGTTGCTGAAAACTGCTGTGAATTTAAATCCATAAATTCCAAGTCACTGTAGTTCTCTAGGAAAAAAGAGGAGTTTAGGGGATTTGTCAGAATTTGCGGAGTGGGGGATAGAATGGTTAAAAAATCACTTGTACTGGTGAAATCTTTGCAAGCCCACTCTGAAGCCTTAAAATCACTTCCAGGTATTAAGGCAACTCAGAATCAATAGTGCAACCTGATCCAGTGTGGCTCCTCATGAAGGCGTCAAGTGACCCCAGAAGGGTCCCCAATAATGGTGCATGAGACAGGATTGTTCCAGGAAAGAATCAACAATATTTATTACATTTTTACCTGCAGGGACGCACACCCAAAGGTGCTGCGTGCCCCTCATTTCAGCCAACAGTCTTTTATACAAAATTACAGATAGGTGTGTCTCTCCTACATCATCAGATAACAACACTCCAATTAATATGGTTCTCAATGTACAGTAGCTGGGTGGAAACAGAGAGGGACTGGCTGTACCTTCTGCCCTGCCCTAGTTTTCTATACTTGAAAACATAAGTTTCAAGAGATAAGGAACTTCTGACATAAGCAAAAGGAGAGCAAGAGAGAGGGAGTTGAAAACAACTTTTATCCCTTCTTATTAGTTTTGTTTATGATCAATACACTGCAAGTATTTATATTATAATTCTTGCTCAAAGAAAAATACTTTTTCTGTCTCATTAGTTTTGCTCCTAATTTGGACAGCCTCTCTTCTGTCACTCTGCTAGCCTTGGGTTTCTTGAAGTTAAAGTACCAAATATTTTACACCTCACTAATAATTAGCGCCTAGTCTTTGTCTGCTTTTAAAGATAAGGCACCTAAGAGGCGTTTTAGCTGTCTTGTAGGCGTATCCTACAAGACAGCAAAAGGGAATTGCAAACAACTTTTTAGCTGTTAGATTATTCCCTACGAATGGTAGAGAGTACCATTATATTTATATTTTACTCTGATGTTAAAGTTCTAACTTAACGCAAGTGGTGTAATACAGAAGCAAATTGCATTAATTAAAGTTCTTTTATTTCATCTAATTCTCATAACCACACCCTGTTGCTGACTAGTTTTGTAAGTGTAAATTCTCTTCTCTTTTGCCTCCTTTGCCTGCCATCTGGGTTCAAAAGATAAGATAAAGAACACAGGCAGGCAGGCGTTAACTAGGAGGGAAGAGTTCAGCTTTAGCCTAGAAATGTCAAACATTCATTCAAGCTGAAGTTTTAAATTTAATAATAAATGCAATTAGTTTATTCACCTCTGTAATTAATTTATTAACCCCTACACTCTTACACATAGGACATAAGTATTCATATGTACATAAATAATATGGCAGGTTGGTCCAGACTACCAGTGTACAGTGGGTACTACCAGGCCATGGCATACCACAGGACCTTTTGCACCAGCACAACAAAGTTCACTGCCACTATGGCTCCCCTGGTGCTTGGAGCTTTTTCGAGCTCCTCCCTTGATGACTCTGAAGCTGGTGTGAGCTTTGGAGCCATCACAGAGCCTGGGTCCAGTCTGCTTGGTCTGATCTACTACAGGCAAGTATGGAAAGATCTTTAGCTCATGCTGTCTTGCTTAATGGCCCATCTGAGTGCTCAGATGAGGAATTCCAGACATTGAACCCCCACCTGTGGAAGCAGCACAGCACCCCCAGTTGGAGCCTGTCCCATCTAGCACAGGTGAGGCAGGCCCTGGGCCTGCTCCATAGCAAATGGATCTGGCTGACAGTAGAGCAGGGGTGGGGAAGCTCCATCAGAAAAACGGCACAGCTGCACTGATCTGCTCAACTTCCAGAGAAACACCTGCAGTGGAGGGGTTGGCACAACAAGAGGCCATATAATCTGTTCTAAACTGTCTCCTGTTGTTGCAAACAACAGACCTCTTCTGGCAACCCCTTGACTTCCAGCTCATGATTTATGACCCTTGGATTGACTGACCCTTGAAACCTGATAAACTGCCTTTAATTCGTCACTTCTGTTTGGTGTGGGCGTGTGCTACCCTGTTGCTGCCCTCTCTGTCATTCTTAATAGTGCTTTTAAGTTCCATGTCTTTGCCAGAGAGATCAGCATTGGAAGCCTATTAAAAATTAATGTGTTTTTCATTATAGCTTTTATTTTCAAAAGGCATTTGGTCTCATAGACAATGCTCCAGCAATGTTTATAACAGCTAATTGCTTCACTGTTTTTCTTTGCTGACCATTGCTATAGAATGAATAGACTGTACCAATCCTTCCAGATGATAGAGCCTAATTGTACGACTGTTTGTTTTGTGAAATGCCACACATGTGCCACTCCCCAAACAAGGGCTATTATGACATATGCTTTTAAATTTGAATTAAGACATGGTGAAGCTTTGAGTCAGGAAGAACCTAAAATTATAACTAACATGAACTGTTGCAAGTTTAGGGCCTGATTAGTGTACGTAAGAAGCTCTATATCTGATCATCTGGACCCCCCATTTGGGGAACAGAAGAATTCCATTTTAAAACTTACTAGCAGGAGAGGTTTTTGCTGTCATTGGACTGTCTTTCTGCTTTGCCACAATTTGAATCTCTCAGCTGGCTGCTTCTCTATCACTTCCTGAGTGGTCCATGTGTTTCAGATCTCATTCTTGAAGTACCTGGCTACCTTGAACTATTTCCCACTGTTCCCTGACCTTACTATTGATTTTTGCTCCAAGCCCCATAAACTCTGAAATTCACCTTTCACCGTTTCTGCATATTGACAGCTGTATCACCCCAGTGCAGATGAAGACCTGGAAATTTGCCATAGACACACTAGTGGGTGAGGAAATCTATGGGTGTTTTTCCACTGTCACTAGAAGTACCCATTAAGTACGGGTACTTAATGGGTACTTCTAGTGACAGTGGAAAAACATCCTATGTGTGCCTTAGAACATAAGAACATAAGAGGAGCCCTGCTGGATCAGGCCACAGTCCATCTACTCCAGCATTCTGTCACACACAGTGGCCCACCAATTGCCCATGGGCACTTCAAGCAGAGACAAGGGCAAACCTTCTCCTGCTCTCAAATCCCAGCAAATGGCCTTAGAAGAATCCTGCTTGTCCCTCCAGCCTGAAATATTTACTTAGGCATCCATTCTAGTAGCCATTGATACATCTGTCATTCACATACTTGTCTAACCTTACCTTAAAGCCATCTAGGCTGGTAGCTGTTATCACCTCTTCCAGCAGCAAATTCCATAAACCGATAACCCTCTGGGTGAAGAAATACTTCTTGTAGGATCCAACTCTTCTTGTAGGATCCACTCAGCTTCATAGAGTGTCCCCTGGTTCTAGTGTTGTGTGATAAAGAAATT
>MTQE01002208.1:48551440-48564151 GCA_014337955.1 Aspidoscelis marmoratus | reverse complement strand
GGGGAGGGTGAGGGATTCATTCCAGGCACAGATACAAATACCCCCCACATCCGTGGGCAGGGTATTCAGCCGGAGCCAAATTTTTCCACATTCTATTCAGCTCTGTGCGCACCCCTATACCAATATGCTTTCAAGGTATAGGAAGGAGAGAATGGATATATTTGCACTTAGGCCTCTGGTTTGCAATTAGGACAGCTCTGTCCTAATTGTATACCAGAGGCCTAAGTGCAAATAGGCCTAATGATGCAGTAGGTTAGTTTTTTGGAAGACCCAGCTTTACCCTTAACTGTTATGTTGTCTTACAGAAGCATCTGTTAACTCCTAGAGCTTCAGCACCCACTTACAAGCCTGTTTCATGATTCCTGCTTACACAAAAAAACAATTACCAGCAAAAAAAGACATAAAGGCATCTCTCGTCTTGAACTGCCCTTTCTGATCCAAGAAATGACTTGGGTTGAACTGCTCTGGAGTCTCCCACTGGAGTGGATCACTGTGCACTGATATCATCAGTGGAAGAACAATTGTGCCCTTTGGGGAGAGAAGAAGACAGAGTACATGACTTGGGTCAACCTGATCAGTTCTTCAGTTTTGAAGACAATCATCTGAATAGGTTAGCTCAAAGAAAGTGCACAACACTTGTTCAAATCCTTTATCTTCCCTGAGCACATGTGCTTTCTGGTTTAACTAGGTGAATCATGGCTCACCAACAGGACCACAGGACTCTATAATAGGCTGAGCCAGAAAATAGTCTTGCAAGAATCCACAGGGCTGGAAGCTCAAAGCAGGGAATCACATAAACTAGGGCAGAGTTCACATGACAATGGGGGAAGTGTTCCAATGCTGGAACCCTTCTTCCTGGCCCATGGGCAGGACATGTAATAGCTATGCGGAGTAGGCAGGGTAAATTGCTCAGGCAGTTAACATGTGTCTATATGATGGCACTGTGAGCTAGAGGCATGCTGAACTGGTTCTTGTCAAATCCAGTTCACACTGAACAGAAGGTGTTCAAATAGTTTTTCACTGCAGTTTGGTGATTCAAGTTCCAACAACTGCTTGTGTAAAAGCTATTGCTACTTCCTTTGTTTATATTCTGTCAGGGATACTGGTATACCATTGGCTGTTAAACGTCAGAGGAAATCAACATTTATAACTGGATAAGAGGAAACAGAAAACACCCCTAAAAGGACAGTTTCCTCCCAAAAAAGTCCAGTTTGCCATTTTCATTGTGGAAAATAAAATGGATCTGATCCTTAGAACATTACCGAGACCTCATTTAATCCACATAGGCCAGGGGTAGGCAAACCACGGCTCGGGAGCCACATGTGGTTCTTTGGCCCCTTGAGTATGGCTCTTCCAGCTTAGGAGTACCCTAATTAAGTTAATAACAAGTTACCTACCCATATAGTTTAAATTTAAAAAATTTGGCCCTCAAAATAAATTTCAGTTGTTGTACTGTTGATATTTGGCTCTTTTGACTAATAAGTTTGCCGACCACTGACATAGGCCATGTTCCCACTTGACTATTTTAATCCAGATTCAGAACTGAGTGTGCATTACTGGCTGTTCCTATTTGCATGATGATAACACATACTCAGTTTGAGTACTGCAGTTCCCATTCAAATCTCCAGCCGAAATCCCAAGCGCTGTGAAACAGGATCTTTTCATCTCGGCCCCTTGTCCTTTGATTCTCCCTTACAGGGACAGTTCCTCCAAGGAGACTGTTACTGGGAAGGCAGCAGCAAAAGAACAGACAGGGCAAAGCATTCACTCTCCCTTTCAAATCAGATGCTCAATCCATTCACTATGTTACTGGGAAGGCAGCAGCTTTGTGCAAAATCAGCTGAGTGAAAGAACAGACAAGGCAAAGCAATCACTCTTTCAGATCAGCGAGGGGTGGGAGGAGAATGGGGGGATTGTGGTTCCTGGCAGGGTTGCCAGATTTGGCAACAAATAAGCAAGCAAATAAGACATACCTGGCTTTCTAAAGGTAAGGTTTCATGTAAGGAATAATTAGGCCAGCTGAGGAATCTGGCCAGGCTGGTTCCTGCACATGTTCAAAGAGAGAAGAGGGGGTTCTCTTCCTTCTTCTTTGCTTTGAATGAGCTGCTCAGGATGGAGTGGGGCTAAAAATAGATTCCCTCTGCTAACTGTGTTGCAATGTAATGTATCTCTTGTAATTACAGTGGCATTCACAAAAGAGAAATCTGTGATCAAAGATACAACTCTTGTTTTGAACTCTGGTATTCTAGCATGGCAGGGATGGGAAGGACAGGGGGCTTCTCAGAAGAACTTCTCAGAGGCTGTAGAAAGAGATAGAGAAACTTTCCTAGTCCATCTGAAACCTCAACAAGAACAAAGGCAGATGGGTCAAAATGCTTCCCTTCTAGTCCTCTCACCTTGGAGTCTCTAGTCTATGTAATGTATCTCTCATAATTCCAGTGGCATTCACAAAAAGGGGAGATCTATGTTCAAAGTTCCAACACTGTTTTTGATCTCTTCCCATAAAGAAAAGGCAAGGCAGGGCAGGGATGGCAAGCACAGGGGGGCAGATCTTGAAATCCCACCCATCTAATGCTGCACCGATGGCGGCGGCGGCGGCGACAGCAGCAGCAGCAGCAGCAGCAGCAGCAGCAGCAGCAGCAGCAGCAGCAGGAGGTATTGGCCAGAAGGATATGGAGGTGCACAGCCCAAAAGGCATATCTCCTCTCCAAATAGTCTGGTACTGTTCTCAAGGGGGGGGGGGGAAGCAGGCTAGATGCCCAAACGGGTCCAAGAACAGTTTTTCTGAGGACTTTTTTTCTGCAGATTATAGCGATACAGTCCTCATAAAGTTCAGGAATAAAAATTTAAATGAGATCAGATGATCACAAAAAGGGACTGGATTAGCATTTAATCTTGTATGGGAATACAGCCATATAGATAGTCTGCTTTTGGGGAGCTTTAGGCTCCTTCCACACTTGGCCTTATTCTGGGATACATCTCAGAATAGGGGTCTCTTGTCCACATGCTAATAAAGGCTATGGCAAGTCTCACTAGGACCTGCTGTAGTCTGCAATAACATGTAGATAAGAGACCCTGATCCTGAGATATATTCCAGAATAAGGCCAAGTGCGGAAAGGGCCCTAGTCCACAAAAAGTACTAATTTAAAAACTGTGGGAATATTTGGGACTCAAAATTGTCTCTAAACTCTTTATATACTGTTTGGGAATGGGGCCCAAGAGATAGAGAGATCCACCATGAATGACATTCTATTAACCATATGATCCCCTCATAAAATGTTATATAAATCTCAATTACAAGAGTTCTTCAAGACACAATGAATTAAGAAACAATGCAAAGTATGACTTCCTAGTGCTAATGGAGGAATCTTTTCAAACGCTTGTCAATAGACTTCAGCATGAAGTAACTGTTTCCACCTGCCACCATCATTGAACAAAACTAAAATGTGTGAAGAGATGCACATTCCACTGCTGTTAGAATATGATAGAAAATATTTTTAAATAGTGTTAAACACCAAAACCACAAAGCATAATGATCGTCATACCTTAGGAATGCTGTATCCTCTGAATTTTGTATCACATATTGCCTGACGTAGTACAGTTTCTCTGCCACGTTTTGGGTACCGTAGAGCTTCATGGATAACAGCATTGGTGAAAGGCATTCTTTCTCTATCTTCCATGCAAGGTGCGCGGTTAGGACCTACTACCTTATCAATTTCTTCTTGGACCTTTCCTGTAAGAAATAACACTCAGGCCTTTTGCACTTAACTGCATTGGATGCAGATTAGTAAAGGCTGTGAAATTCATGTTGCAGATGCCTTCCCACCCCCCTGATGGTTATGAACAAAATTTCCTAGCCTTGGGAAATTTTTCAGCAGCACACTATTGCACACTGCTGAACAGCAGCCCAGTAGTTCTGGATCAAGGAGGCATGCAATTTGCATACCTCCATGATCCCAAACAAGACCCTTAGTATGCCTGCAAACCCAATTTAATGGGTCTACAATAGATCTAGGTTAAGGGCCTGTTAGTCTGGGTCTGTCTTGCATGGATGGACCTGGACAATGGGGAGTGGGGGGACCCTTTGATCCACATTAACATGCAGATGAGAAGGCCCTGGACCCGAGCCCCAGCAGTCTAGATTTGGATAAATGTAATAAGGGTTTCAGATCTTCCAGAATGCAAGGTTCCTTCTGTTAGCCCCAGCATGCTTACACAAAGACGGACATCACTGTAGTTTTCCCATTGTGCAGATACTGTTATGAGCTTCATAGTTTAAGTGATCAAACAGAACTGCATTTCCTCTAATTTTATCCCATATATATATATATATATATAAAAATCAGAAAAATGTATTGCTTTATGAAGCAACAGTAATGCAAGTTCTAGGAATATATAAACTTCTCAACAATCATGACCAAACGGTGCAATCCCTTAGCCCATTGCTGAAGCTGAGTGACCATATACAAGATTTGGTGGGGGAAACTGACTCTACTTAGTATATTATCATTCATTAAAATTTTGACATATACTTGGAATATGTCTTGATTCGCCTTGCCAACTCTTTCCTCATGCTTTTCTCATTCCATAAATATCTGAAACTTTGAAATATCTGGAAACTTTCCGTCAAAGAATTTTCTTTGTGTATCTGAATACCTTGGATGTGTGGGAGCTTCCACATCATCAGGAAGATGAACATCAAGGATCTATTTGTAGTTTCTATTCCAACAAGAAAAAGGCCAAATAACAGAGCAACAAGCTCCTCAGTATTATAGACATCGGCAGTAGAATTTTGTCTCTGTAAGTAAGGGACAGAGAAAAAGGAGAACAAGTGTTCCGTGCTTTCAATAAAGATGGAGAAATTCAGGCCTGTTCTAACCTCACTGGATTGGTAGAATAATATCATTCCAGTGACATGAAGATCCAGCACAGAGGGAGTTATCTGGATATCTAGTGTTAGTGCAGTTCTGAATCAGACCATCAGCACTTCAAATGCAGATGACCAGGCCAGCCCAGATCTCCATGGGATCAGCTGCAGCAACATCCAGCACCTGCCCAGACATTGGCATGACTGCACAGCGATAGTCACACTGCCACACTCATTTGCAGTGCTGCTCCTGGGCGACAGTACAAACACTTCTAGCTGTGGGTGACATTTTAGTTGCCCTCAGCTTATACCAACCAAGGTAGGCTTAGTGAGCTCCAGAGTGGCAGTGGTAGTGTGCAGACAGGCCTCCCCTTGAACCACTCCATGGGGTAAGTGCAAATAGGGCCACAGGCAAAATTACATGTACTAAATTAAGTAATAGAAATCAAGTTCTCTGATTTGTGGGATGGTTTGAAGAAAAAAAAATATTATTTCTTAAAAATGTCTAGTCCCTTCCTCACATAAAAATGTGTGACAGATGAAAGAAAACAAATACTCAAAATTCAAATCACCATAAAAATGCTACAAACATTCAAATAATTCTTCTTTGCTTTATGCAGTGGTTTTATGTAAGTTGTATTAAGGGACATATACATAATTGCTATGTTGCAACTAATAGTTAATAATTACTTCCATAATATGCTTCTCTAGCAAAGGACCCCTGGATAGCAGGAGACTTAAGAATGAATGGGTAAACAGGTGCGTCTTAACCAGGGGGGGCATTGTATAACACAGTGACTACTACCAAGAAGGACCTTTCACATGCTGCCAAACTTGAGCTTCAACAGCTATCACATCAAGAGTGCTTCCCCTGATGATCTTAGCAATGTAAGCAACAATGTAACCTGCTTGAATGCCCTTTTTCATGCATTTATTAAAGATACAGGAGTGCAGTAATCTTTTTCATATGGTGTCGTGTGTCAGGCAGGCTAGGTCAGCAAGGCAGAGGCAAACGCATATGCATACTCACAGCTGTCCGAAGGGGCTCAAGAGAAGGCAGCGTCAAACAATCCAAGGTCAGAGGAATACAGAGTTCAGCAGGGTCAAATAACAAAGTCCAGGAATCAGTTTTCACAGGCAAAACACAAGTGAGGGTTGCATGATTGTTGTCTGCCACACTGAAATCAGTGAGGGTGGACTTAAGTAGGTTGGTGACTCAGCCCCACATCCTTTTTGGCTCAGCTATGCAAGACACCGAGATCTGCACAGCTGCTGCTTCTGCTGCCTAAGCAGATGAGTGGAAGGGTGTGCCTGAGGCTGAGGGTCTGAGCTCTCCTCCCTATAGAGGTTCCTGACTGCGCCTCTAGATCTGACCCCTGGCCTTCAATGTCCAAACTGCTGTGCTTGGCTTCCTGTTAAGCTTGCTGGGTGACTGGCACCTCTCCTTTGTCCTCAGAGGAGGAGGTTGGGCTGACAAGACAGGACACGGCATATGGTAACCTTGAATATAGCATACAGATGCTTGTGTCCAGATTTAACCATTTGATATTCTTTATACCATGGACATTCACCTGAATGTCCTGAAAATAAAGTATAATACAATTTCCAATGCCTCTGTAGAACACTAGTCTTTGTTATATAGCAGCAACCCACAGATTATAAGAGTATCATGACAGCAGCAGTGTGAAGGTTTTGGATGGATGTTCCTACCTTCTCTGACTGGATGAGGAAGCAGTCTATATAGTCACGGGGTTTTTGAAGATCCAGAGTTTGTCTGTGGGACTCCACTCTGTCATGGATGAAGGCAAGCAACTTTTTACTGTTAGCAAAAATCTTCTGGTGCTTCCCAGGTAAGTAATCCATTATTCTTGGAAAAGCTTTGTCAAGCTGGAAAGTGATAGCAACACAGTCTTAAATACTGGGAGTATGTATGTACTTCTAACCAGATTGGTACCATTAGTGCTGTTACCCACAGGGCTGTAAGCTAAAGGGGCCACACACACTACCAAATCTTCCCCATGCTCTTCTGTGCTGATCAGCCTTCTTTTTACCCCTCCTTTGAACCATTTATCTATGGGATGCAGCTCAGATCAGGTAGTTGGGCAGGTCTATAAGAAGAGCCAATAAGAGAAGGGAAGAGGAATGCTTTATCCCAGCAGTTCTCAACCTTCCTAATGCTGCGACCTGTTAATGCAGTTCCTCATGTTGTGGAGACCCCCAACTATGACGGTGGAGCAGCTTGGGTGAGGATGGGGTGGGAAGGCTGGAGACTCGTCACAACCCCTCTGAAAGGGTAATTTGACCGCCAAAGGGGTCGCGACCCACACGTAGAAAACCGCTGCTTAATCCCAATGTGAAGAGCTTGCAACGGCAGCTTTTGCTTAGCAAGCTCTAGCTTTTTATGTAATAGAGATACAAGTCTCTCTTGATCACACTTCCTCCTTCAAAGGTGAGAGGCTGGAGTTGTGTGGGCAAGGGGAAAGTGCCATCAAACCATAAAGAGCAACTTGTACCATTTTTGAAAGCTTGCTGTGAACAGATCGATGTAACTGCGAACTCCCAAAACCTATAGGGTCCTTGCTGTCCCATTGCACAGGTACATTATGAAATCACAGGACTTGCTGCTTGTGTGTTGCGACTGTAATGTTCTAGTGTGCCATACAAAAGGGACAGGTGCTCTGCATTTCTTAAAACAGAAGCAATTCTAGCAAATATATGTGTATTCTTTCCAGATCCTTTTCTAGTCTTACCACATAAGACAGATGCATTGAAAAAGAGTATTAGTGAACTTGTGGGCACATCCCATCTTGAGCTTGGGAAGGGGTGTTTGAAAATTCTCATTCTGGAAAAACATTGAGAAATGCTTTGTTGTGCTTTTTTTTTTTTTTTTTGTCACTGGCACTGGAAGTGCGAAGACCCTTACTGAGAGATGTTTATCACCAAACTGCATCCCTCCATGAAATATATCCTAGAATTTTGGATATTTGCCTATACTATGTAAAAGCTGACAGGAAATCTGTCTACTTATCCATCTCCCATTTGAAATCTGAATACAGCAAGCTTTTCTAAGAAGAAACCATACTCCTTAGGGATAGGAATCTTTTCCTCTCCCTTGTTTGTTTCCAAAGATTGTATGAAGTGCAGCACCTAACACAGTGATGGCCAACCTATGACATGCGTGTCACAGGTGACACGGCAAACCCTTTTGAGTGACGCACATGGTCATTCTGGCACCTGGGCATGTAGTGCTTGCTTGTTCTTGAAGTGTACGAAATACCAACCTTCAACTGAAGATTTAGCAAATGAAATTCAGCAACAAAAGTCACTAATGTAAAGAATTATTTGTTTTTGCTTTTACTAAAACACATATATCAAAAATATAACTTTTTTACTAGAGCTACAAATATCACAAAATTATGGATATTTCTAGATGTGAAACAGCACCCAAGTTAAGCTAGGATTTCTTGCGAATTTTGACACACCGAGCTCAAAAGTTTAGCCATCACTGACCTAACATCTGATTAGAGATGCATACTGTGTCTGTTTTAAAAATCTTCCCTGCTCTTGACAGCCCCTATACCCACCTGACAGTTGCCCAGCTGATTGCAGGGCAGCTGTCAGGTGGTTGTTTGGGGCAAAGCAAACCCTTACCTGGGCAATTAATTAAGCACCCATCCGCATTTTCATGGGGATGGGCGGGTTCACCTTGAACCCGCCCTGTCCTCCATTTCCATGGGGACTCCTTAATGCGAATTAAGAGTCACATTAAGGCTCCTCCGAATCCACCACAGGGCATTGGCAGCCCCATGGGGATTCGCCCTATCTCTTTTCCTTGCCTTTTTCTTTCATCTTTCCAAAGCAATCTACTTCCCTGCAGTTGAGATTGTTCCTTGCTACCTTGAAAAAAATTGTAGCTCTTAGACCTACATTAGACAAGATCCACATAAGAATTTACAGTTGCTGTGGAACCCATGTATTTCCCAGAATCCCCTGTTTTGGGAGCTCCAAGGTACAAACATCTCAAAGGCTGCATCCCCAAATGACTTATTTGCCTCTCTAGTTTACCTCTACCGTCACTCTCTTCAAGCAGACTTTAAAAGTGCTGTGCAATTCCAGAATAAACATCCGCATGAGGCTCAGCAAAATGTGCATTTTAAACCCACCTTCCGCAGACCAAATCTAAAACACATGGAGACACCCCTTGCCAAGACTGTGTTTGGTACCAGACCAAACGTGCATGGGGATGTGCCCATTGTATCTCTGGCTCAAAGCAAAGTAGCCAAGAAAGTTTCACCAAGAACTCTGAGTGAATTCTGCCACTACAGAGTTGCACAGTTCTCCATCTTTGTAACTTCATCAGTGAGGTTTTCCACCTCTGGATCGCCATTCCACCAGCCCTTTCCAGGACTGGTGAGGGTTAGAAACCAGCTGCTCCTGGCAGGGATAGATTTTCTGGAGAAGTTTATGATATTTAGGCTAGATTCTCTCTTCTTTCACCTTCAGTAATTGCAACTTTCCAAAATCTGCCTCAAAACCAGTGTGCTGAATTGCCACTCCTTGTTTGAGCAAATCATGCATGCTCTGTGCCTACTGAGGCAAATGACATTATTTGGGAATTCGTTTTTCTTGTATATTCATCCATTTAACAGGTGTCCATCAGGTGTTTCATTCTTCACATGCATCTGAACATGTACCAAATTCTATAGCAGTTATGGGGGAAAAGGGCATGTGATTGTGAGTGATTTATGGATTCATTTGCCCAGCCATCTCCAAAAATCCCTTCATGTGTCTGCATGAAAGCATCATTAGTGTAACATACCAGTCCCTTGTTGCTATAAGCAAATTGCATTATGCTGTTTGTAGTGTTCAGAATCAGTATGAAGTTCTCATCTTTGGAATCAAATCGGTGCCCAAAAAGAACAGAAAGGAGTACATTTGCCACAGCGCTTCTGATGCCTTTTGTGGAATCAAAGGCCTCTCCTACAGAGACATAAAAAGAGAGTCAGCAAGACTGGAAATAGAGAGTCCCTTTTCCTTCAGTCTCAATATGAAATTATGGGAATTTCTGTATTGAAAGTGGCTCTAGACCAGTGAGGTCACTGGTTCAGGCTAAAGCAAGGCATGATGTTAAACAGCGCCATCTGTATGAGTTTGAACTGGGCTCAAAGGGTTCTGAAGGCTTAGGATCAAAATTTCATTGCTTTAGAGCCCCTGAGGAATCAATTTCAGTGTCACACTTCTGCATATCTCCGTGTTCTGGACCAAGGCCTCCTAGTACAGGGCTTCCAGATTTGGGACATGCTTTGCCTACATGCATACAAGTGGTGTGTGGGGGGGGGGAGGGGGAGGGCTCCTATATTCTTCAATAACAGGTGGAAGGAAGGCCCATAGTCCCCTTTCTGATCCTGCATAAGCAGGAGTGCAGGAAGACCCTGAAATATTGTGCTTTCCATCTTTTTCAAAAAGTGAATATTCATTAATTATTCCCCACACATTATCAGGACCTCAAGGTGTGCATTGTTTCTCAGTTCAATCTGTGGCACAGATTCTACAACTGTGGTGGTGGACAACAAAAAGAAGCAAGTTTGCCACTCAAAAGATGGCCTTTAATTCCACCAGATCAATGTAGAATGATGGAATAGGATGGCTCCTGTTAGCCTCATCTTTCTTGCAGGGTTGTTGGGAGGATAAAATGGAGCTAAGATGTATCTCTGCCATCTCACACACTTTGGAAGAAAGGTGAATATATCCTGAGATATATTGCAGAAAAAGGCCAAGTGTGGAAGGGGCCTAAGATAGAGGATTAATAATTTTTTTTTATGGTTTTGCAATACGTGGATTTCTGCCAGATTATATGGATATTTGGGGTGTATATGAATGCAATTTTCAGGATTTAATTCTATTCAAATTGAATATCCAAAAATTAAATTCAATCCGAATCTTTAAAATTCTAATTTAACTAAATTCAATTTGAATTAAGCAAATTTGAATCTATTCCTTCGAATTTTAGATTTGAATTTTCACTTACAAATGTTGACAATATTCATATGTGCCCATATGAATTGTTATGCATCCCGTATGCATCCGTAAACATCCATATGTATCCCGTAGTTATCCTGTATGCAACCTGTTTTCATCCCGTGTGGATCCGTACAAACGTGTACGGATGTGGGAAAGATGCGTATCTGCAAGTACGCGTGTATGAACCCATACACATACAAATTTCCAGATAATTCGAACCAATAGATCTGAAATTCAAAATTTGCTCGAATCTTTTAATTCAAATTTATGGACATCCAATTTGAATTCGAATGTCAAAATCTGGAGGAATTTGATCAAATTTCGAATGCCTTTGAATATTCGTACACAGCTCTAATGGATATTACTTTTATCTGTTGTACTCCACCCTGAAACCTTAGGGGAGGGAATAGTTATAAGCAACTAAACAAACAAATACCTTGTGTGGTTGCAATTTCTTCCACTAGATAAAGAGCTTCCTTCTGTACCCTCTCAGAAGTTCTTTTCCCAGTCCCAAACTCCGTAAGGGTGGAAAGTGTGAACGAATGCAGTTCTTTCCATTTTTGTTCATTTGTGGTACACAGTCCTGAAAAGAAACATGTGGGGATTGTATAAACTTGAACCAGAGTGATGGATTCTGTTGCTTTTCCTATATGAATTATAATTTCGATTGGACTTGTAGCATGTAATTTCTCATCAGCATAGCTATGTTTTATTTTGTTAAGTTTATTTTAGTTGAGTTTTAAAAATTGTAATATTGGTTTAGAGCAAGGTAGAAATTTAAATGAATAAATAATCGGTGGTACATAAAGGTAGGTCTGTGTCTTTGGTAGGTTCTGCATGTATGCCTTACTCCTGCACAACAGAGGACATTTCTGGCATGGAAAAAGTTTTCCAAGCCAGGAATGTTTTTTGTTTGCATGAAGCACCACGGTGGATGTTTGACCAGCCCATTATGCCTTAGCATTGAATTCAGGGAGCAAAGGTTCACTGGCCTTGAAGGTACATTCTGAGGCCATTTCCATCTGGCCTTGGGAATGACTTATCTTCTAGAATCCAGGCAAATAGTACCAGGATCTGGAACAAGGCCTAAGCCTCTCTTGTCATTATTAGCTCTCTGCATGGCAACATCAGGAACAGCAGCAAGCCAGGGCTACGTAAGACACCACTTGAAAGTGTTTTCCTGTTGGAGTGCTCCTTATCATGGTTTCCATGCTCAGGCCCATGCACCCAACACTTTCTTTGGAAGGCAGATCCAGAATACATCTGGCATGATCCCTAGAGCTGTGTGGTTCTTGTCCTGGATTGTGATTTAGGAGACCAAGTTCATTTCCCTTTCTCTCAGCCTTTTACATCATGGGGACTTGATCTGAATAAAAGAAAAACGATTTGGCTCTGATTTGACCCTAAATATGTGTGGTGGCCATTTCCAAAATGGCAGGTCGTTGGAGCTGTCATGTACATGAGTCAAGTCCTTTTGCTTTTGCTTTTTTTAAAAAAGTAATGTTATCACCCCAATGTCCTGGGGCTATGCTGGGATTGCCATGGACAAGTGTGGCAATCCAAACATAGCCCAAAGATAATTCAAGGGTTTATGTCTTGTCTGGAGGCAGCCTTAGTCAAGAAGTTAAAAGAGACCTGTGTAAATATATATATATATACCTATAGAAGAAAGATCTGTTTGTAACACTGAAAGCTTCTTACAAGCAGGGATGTTGCTGGCATCTAAATAAAGGTGAAATGTGTTTTTTGTCAATATTGAGAAAACTAAGAGATAAGTAGAAACAAAACTTACAGCCCATGTCAGCTTGGCCTTTTTTTTTTTT
>MTQE01002208.1:48502664-48519914 GCA_014337955.1 Aspidoscelis marmoratus | reverse complement strand
AACAAATGTCTGGGTAGTTAAAGTCTCCCATAATCACTATGTCATGCTTAATCACTACGTTCTAGTAGTTATTGATACACCTGTCCTCCATTAATTTGTCTAACCTTTTCTTAAAGTTATCCAGGAAGGTTGCTGCCACTACCTCTTCTGGGTGGGGGAAAAAATTACTTCCCCTTGTCTGTCCTAACTCTCCTGCCCATCAGCTTCATAGATCTCCACCCCCACCCCCACCCCCGTTCTAGAGTTGTGCTATTGAGAAAAAAAATCCTCAGTCCACCTTTTCTACACTATGCATGATTTTATATATTTCAATGAGGTCACCTCTTAAAAACCACCTTTTAAGACTGAAGAGGCCTAGCTGCAGCCTGATTTTGCAGTGGAGATATAACATCATCTAGAATGAAACTAATGCTGAGAAAAGAAAGGTGGAGATGCACAGGGAGGAAATATTCCTCAAGCTGCTATTTTAATTAAATAATTCCTTTCCTCTTTCCTCCTTTCCTCTTTTCTTACATTTTAGGATCAAAGTTCTGGTCTCATCTGCACTGAAGACCTGGTTATGACTGTTTTGGACCTCTTTTTGGCTGGGACAGATACCACCAGCAGCAGCCTCATCTATGGACTCCTGATTGTATCCAAATTGCCACACATCCAAGGTATGCAGATGAATGAGAAATTTTGCTTGTATGCTTTGTACTGAAATGCAGTCATCTTGTGTGAAATATATACATTCTATGTCATATTAACATGGCATGTTTTTGTTTTTGTTTTGTTTTAATTGACAAATATCAGTCCGTGTTATATTTGGGCACTTTTTCCTAGGCTTTATCTTGCTTTGAGGAAAGACATACCAAGGGTGCATCATAAATATTCCCAGGGTCCGAATCTGCTCCCAGAAATGCAGCATTTGCAGCATAGGGAAAACTGTTCTACAAAAAGCATCATGGACCCGAATTGCTTTTGTAGCTGTCATGTGGCTGTTGCGCCAGCCCGCCTTCTGGGCCAATGATATAAAATGCTGAAAATTGTCATTTCTGATGCTTCATTTGCTGACCTTGAAGTCTGCATGAGTGGATGCCTTGAGTAGAAGGCCCTCTACCCCACTCCGGGCTTCTGTCCCCACAAATGATCCCTGCTATATGCATCATGTACACGTACAGATCTTGTCCAAATCAGACTTCTTGACCAACATTGTTAGATAAGGTCATGTTGTAGGATCTCTCCACACTTTGCATTGTTTACACAAAGGATATGTGATCTGTGTCCAGTATTCCAGTGTCACTGTTCTTGCACTGATAACTCTTCTGCATGCATTTGTTTCATATTTTGTTGGACATTGTTTGCACAGATTGCATTCTATAGGTCATTCACGTTTACTGTCTTCAGGTTGGAGAGACAGGCAGGATGCCTCTAAAGGCCATTTAAAGGAGTCGAGAGCAGGTGGCAGTTTTGCCTTTGTCTTCTGCTCAAGAATGCTCAGAAGCAATTGGTGGCCCATTGTGTGACACAGGACATTGAACAAGATGGGCTGTGGTCTGATCCAGCAGGGCTTTGCTTATGTTCTTAACTTAGAAGTGCTTCTAAAGAGCCATCTTTGCACAATAACCCATAGCACTGAACCCTTCTTCAGCTGCCCACTTGGGAAAGTGTTAACAGGTCCAATAGACTATCTAAAATCAAGAGAAGGAAGTATTGTGGGCTATTGTGTAGTAAGAACTACAAGTCAATGAATCTTCACCTAAAAGGAGGATGGTCATCTGGTCCGTGCTCCCTTGTGGTGCATTCAGAATATCATGAAGATGCCTTGAAGATTGGTAACCTAATATTTTTTCTAGTCAAGGATGGGTATGATGATAGACCAAACTACTCGAGCATTATGGTATATTGACTTGGATCAAATAACGCATCTGACACATAGTGTTTTGCTGTAGATGATATAAGCAGGGACTGGGATGTGAATCCTGGATGAACTGGGGACATTTTGAGATCATGGCTTCAGGGAGAAGCTTTGCACTTGCCAAACAGAAAACAGTTGTTCCCTTAGGTGTAATGTTGTTGATCCCTGCTTTCTGTAACCATTGATGCAAGTATTTTGAATCTGTAAACTTTATATACAAAGGAGATAAGAATATTGTTTACCACTACATATTAATCCATTACAGCAAAAATCCAGCAAGAAATCGATGAAGTGGTTGGACAGAATCGTCCTCCTAACATGGAAGATAGGCTCAAGATGCCCTTCACCAATGCAGTTATCCATGAGGTACAGCGTTACCAGCGAGGGAGTGCTGAGAGTTTCCCCCACATGACAACTCAAGATGTAAAATTCAGGGGCTACACTATCCCTGAGGTGTGTAAGTAAGAAAAAAAATGTTATGGTGAGAGATAGTTGGAGTTTAGCATATTATATGTCTGCAATCATCATCAGTTATTTGCTAATGTGAAACATCCTGCCCAGCCAATGCTTTAAAGAAAGATTTTTGGAATGCTGTGCTGTATAGTTCATTTGAAAATCAATCCAGAAAGGTTTTTGAAAGGATTAGATAAATTCATGGAAGCCAGGTGTATCAAGGGCTACTACAATGGATGGAGAGACAGGCAGGTTGTCTGTAAAGGTCATTTGTAGGGATTCAGTTGATGGGCCACTGTGTGAATCAGCGCTGGACTAGATGGGCTGTGGCCTGATCCAGCAGGGCTCCTCTTATGTTCTTAGGTTCCTACAACTGCTGCATGTTGTTGTTATTGTTTTTTAAATACATGTACGGCTCTGGAAGTACCACTGCTGTATCTCTGCCAAGAAAACTGTGCATGGTAGGAGTCAGCTAGGAGTTGACCACAACATGGTGGCACCCCCAACATCATCATCATGGATGTGGAAGAAACTCAATACCTGTTCAGTTTTGAGCAGAGAGGGATCTGAAACAATGGATGATGATTTCCATTTGAACAGATTTCTCTGCATTAAAAAACACACAGAAATATTCACAAACGCAGATGAACATTTGTTTGCTGGTTTGCATAGAATTTAAATGTATGTGTTCTGTGCCTGCTTTTAATGTGTTTCTCAAAAGTGTTTTGAGATTTTCTTAAAAAAATGAAAAGTGGTATAGAAATATTTTGAATAAATAAATTAAATAGGCTTTTTGCACACGTAGGCTTATGGGTATGTTAAATATGATATCAGGGAGAGATGACTGGGTCTGTAAGTTTAGAATTAGAAAACAGATAGGGAAATTCTGTAATCGGATCTGGAACTGAAGCACTAGATGTTCTTTGGCAATTCATTTCAGCCCTATTCCTCTACATTACCAACACAGATAGGCACACCTGAGGTGCTTTCTTGATTTGTTCCTGGTTTTGATAATTTTTGTCAAATTGTTTTCTGACATCATCACAGTTTTCTGTTAAATCTTTTAAAACTGTGACTATGAACTCTTAGGCCGTGTCCCCATGCAAGCCATCTGACACACTTTGGGCGCTGTTTGGGCACGCATGGGCCGGGCACGGGACCGGGAATACATTTTGGGTGTCCCCATGACATTCCCAGCAACGCAGGACAGGTATGGGTTGGGCATGGATGGTAGCATCCCCATGAGAAACATACCGAACCCTGGTGCGGGGGGAGCAGCAGCACCTCCTCTCCACCCCCTCTCTCCTCATTGGAAGCCAGATTGTCATCAGCTCACCCCTGTGCCACATTCCCCCCCTCCCTTAACAGCACTGACAACTAGGACTGGGGTGGGAGGCATGGAAACAAGTGAAAATAAAGCTTCATTCATAAAAATAACTTTAAAAAAAAATTAAACTGCGGAAGCCGCTACAAGGTTTAACGGCAGTAGGCACTTGGGCAGTTTTGTGTACCTCCGCTCCACCGGGGGACCACGAGAATGGCCATAAACTGAAAACAAGCCTTTATTGATGATTGCCTTGCAGATTTGGGAAATGGGGGTTGCAAATGGAACAGAAATCAAGCCATTATGTAGCTTGCCTTGGCATTCTTGAAACAGGATTGGAATTACCTCCGTGGAAATGGCAGAAAATTTAAAAACCAAGCCATTCTCCATCCTGCCTTTGCTACTGGCATTTTAAAAAGTCAGCAGCTGCAATCTTCAATGGACAGGGCAGGGACAGCAAGCACACCCCACCTCCCAATGACGTGAGCGCAAATTTCCTCCCTGTTAGCCCACTAGCATCCCCATGTGCGTTCCTGGCTTGCTGAGCAATGTGCACCAGTCCCCCAAACCTTGCTGAGACTTGTTTTTTCAGGTATCAAATTTGTCACCCTTCTGACACGGGTTTTTTTTTGGGGGGGCGGGGGCTTGGTACGCTTTTTGTGGACCAAATCCAAAAGCTTACCAATCCCATGCTCGCAACCGTGCCAAAGTTGCATGGGGACATGGCCTTATATTTTGGTTAAGTGCCACATACGTTCATTTAATATAATCCATTGTAAACCACAAACACTTCATTTACTTTTTTGCTGTTGTTGCAGTGTTTTACTAAACAGTCTAAGTCTAAATGCTCTTTAGTAAACATACCCAAAAAGGATACTGATGTCCCTCCTTCCCTTTCTTACTTTTCATGTTGGTTATATATAAAAAAAGTGCACGTTCCCAAGGGTGATTAAAAAATAAATAACTACATGAGGTCTTTTTGACCGATTTCTGTGCAAGATTCAAGATTCAGCTCTGAGTTGCATCAGGCATACACATTTCCTTCTTCACTTCATTGTTCTGTCCTTCTAGCAATGTCATCATCTTCTAGGAGGAGTTACCTTACTTGCCCTGTTTAGCAAACATTCAAATAGACTATTATTTTGCTGAAACATATTCTTGAACAATCTTTACTTTCTTGTTTCCCTGATAGGGCACCATTGTTTTCCCACTTTTCATTTCTGTGCACTTTGACCCAAACTATTGGAAGAATCCTGAAGAATTTGACCCCGGTCATTTCTTGAATGCAGAGGGTGAATTCCAGAAAAAGGATGCCTACATGCCATTCTCCGCAGGTAACAAGAAGGACTAGTATCTGTATTTCAGTCCCTAGGGTTTTAGCAGCGTTGAGTAGTGTTTAACAGGCTTGACTCTCAGACATGGAACCGCTCTTGAAATTCCTCCAACATACTTGTTCCCAAATAATGAAACTTCTGCTTCACCCTTGCTGCTAGTTGTCTTATTTTCAAGACCAGCACCTCAACCGTAAGCAGATTTGGCAACAGAAATAGCACCCTTGAACACTAACTCCCCAGCAGTGAACACTTCCAATCTGAATCTTGAAACAGAAGGTGGGTTTGCACTTACCAGGATGGTGAAGACCCAGAGCGGTGGCAGCCATGTGCACTTTGATTTTTGGAAGAGTCCTCTACCAGGCCAGTGGCACTTGAAGTGTGAATGGCCAAGCCAAGGAAGGCTGGATTGCCGTGTCAATGTCTGAGGCAACATTCGGTGTGAATTTAGACATTGCCATGGTGACCTGGATGATGCACATGACCGCACAGCCACAGTTGTACTGCTACACCCATTCATTACACCAAACCTGGAAGAGGATACAGGCACAATGTCCTGGAATGAGTCAGTCACTCCTGAAAAGTGTGTGGAGTGCTTTTTAGCAGTCACCACTAGATGGCTTCAGGGTGAGTTGCCACAACTTTCCAATACAGACAGGCCTCCCAAGAGAGCTACAGGAGCCCTCTAGGAGGTAAGTTTGAACATGCCCAGTATGACCAACCTTTTAAGGCCAAACTGTGCATTATCTGGGGGGGGGGGGAGGGGCTGAACAGTGATATTGTTTTTGTTACTGTTGGCCTTTCCAAAACTTAAGGTGACTTATAGGTTTATTCAGTCTCAGACAGGCACACACTTATCTCAAATTTACAAGACAAAACATTAAAATTGCTTGGTATCATAACATCCTCAGGTAACGACCTTGGCATCTTTTGTTCCCCAGGAAAGAGGGCATGCCCCGGAGCAGCACTGGCCCAAATGGAGCTCTTCCTGTTCTTTTCCACACTACTCCAGAACTTCACATTTCAACTTTCTGTCAATCCTGAGGAGTTAGATATGGAAACTATGTTTATGGAAAGCAGAAAAGAAGGAAAACTTCGCCATTTGCGTGCCGTTAGACGTGAAATTTAAACTTGTGGCAGCATATAGAATGTGGATTAGATTTCCATAATATGGACACATTCTTTTTCCTTTACTCTTTCTCTAAGAGCATCAGGTATTATGAATGTACTGGGGTAGAATCAGAAAAATAATATTACTACTGTAAGGCTGCATCCCCACTGGACAATTTAATTTGGATTTAAAGTGGTTTTTTTTTTTTAATCAGCAGTGAAGTCGGATTTTTGTGTTTCCATTGTTAACTTATAATGTGGACTCACTCTCCATTCTTCAGTGTCCAGCAGGGGAATAGCCCCTGATAGCACTTTTAATTCCCTGTTTATTCCTACCCCTTCCATCCTATATATACTTTTTCCCACTGCCCCCCCCCCACTAGCAGTTGATTTCTCCCCTTTGTTTTCTTGAGGCAGAATCCATCCTACCACCCCCATCATTTTAAAAACTGAATTAAAGGGAAAATGTGTCTCTTCACATGACAATCTGAAGAGGAGGGACAGGAGAAGAACTTTCTCTTTAATTGTTTGCTGGCTGTGATCTTCTGAAGAAGCGGTACAGCGGCAGTTTAAAGAGGAAGTAACAGTTTGTGGAGCTGCTGACTGGATTCCCCTCTCACAAGGAAAATCAGGGTTAACAGGCAAAAAGACATGCATCGGGAAGGAAGGAAGGAAGGGAACAGGCAGGCTTTCATGATAGCTGTGGACTTTCTATCTTCCATTTGGACTTTCCAGAGTGGGAAGTTCACAGGTAAAATGGCTAGAAATGAAAAGGTGTGAGTGTTACGTTCAGAAGATGGACTGAAGGTTTAAAGTGAAGGTGTGAGCACAGCCCCAAAAGCTGAAGTTCCAGACTCACTTCCTCTCAGCAACTGGAGTTCCAGGTGCTTTTGGCTCCAGCAGATGGCACTCTGTCCCCAGATTTCTTCTGAACTTTGGAGATATGGGCAAGCTTTTTTCAGGCATAAAGCAACAGTCACTTCCTGGTAATTATAAACTGTGCAGTTGCTAGTTAATGTGGAAGAAGCCAGTCTGCTTTTAACAGACCCCCTAACTCACACTGTTAACTTTTGACCCCAGTTTGGTCTTGTGGTTACCATGCTGGACTCATATCTCATAGTCATAGGGTTTGATTCCACACTCCTCTACAAAGTCAGCTGTGTGACTTTCACAGCCCCACCTACCTCACAGAGTCTCTTTTGTGGGGAGAAGAACAGGAGATTTATCAGCCACTTTGAGTTCCCTTACATGGATGAGAAAAGTGGGGTAGAAACCTTCCTCTTCCTCTTCTTCTATCTTATTTCATGTCTATTTGTAACATAACCCGAGAAGAACTTGCTGCTTACTGATATCTTCATGCAAATAAACCCTTTTGACTGCATTTATAATTGTGTTTGATCAATTCTGTAAATGGATATTTCAGATAAAGAGAATGCTTGATTTTCAATTTTGTAAAGTTCTTAAATTCTGACCTTAGCAAATTTACGGCACAGCATATTTGCAAACAGCTGACAAGGGGGAAATTTTTCAGGTTGTCTGGAAGCTTCAGTAGGCTGGATATAATAAAAAAAATTGGATATAATTTCAAATCATTTTAACAAAGAGTTCAGACACACAATTCTGATTTCTAGAATTTTTGGGGCATGGGGAGGCATTGTAGAAATGCTTTAGAGCAGATGTGAGCAATGTACAAATCAGAGGGGAAGAGATCACAAATGCAATTTGCTTGACTTTCTACTACAAAAGCAGAAATTTCAGAGAAGTATCTGGGCAATCTTCACAGAGGAAGGTGTGAGCATGAATGAGTCAAACATATCAAACTGAATATACAGCATAGAGACATGTGCAAACCAAACTAGAGGAATATTGAGGTCCTAGTTGAATATTAGGAAATAAAAGTTCTGATCCAAGGGAGGTTTGTTCCTGAATAAGTATGTGTAGTATTACTCTGTTCATTTAAATAGATACATTTTAGGATCCCACATTTTCAGAGATACCAGATACTATTTAAAGATACTGGTGTCCAAAAATACAGAATTTTCAAGAAAACTGGGCCTATTAAATATGTACATACCAACATCAAAAGCAAGTGAAAACCATGATATACTGTAAGACTTGGAAAGAAAACTAATTTTTTTTTATCATCCTAGGCATTTCTTAATGCAGCTGTAGGATTTTCTGTCTATTAGGATCTGTATGGTATGTTAGAATCATTTTTTTTAGTTGAGCATACTCTAGGAGCATTACGGTACCAACTGTGTCTCCTAGGAGTTCAGAAAAATAACAAATTCTACAAGCAGAAACATTGTAATACCTCTAGTTGTTGACCGATTTAGGGTAGGGCTAAACCTGTTGCTTAGGAATTTGCGTTTTGCTGCTGGTTCAATGCCTGGCAGACTCTGAAACAATGAAGTCCCATTCAGTTGTGGAAGTGCTACCAGAGCTGTTGGAGTATAAATTAGAATATACCCCAGATCTACGCTGTGAAAAGCAAACCGACATGGTGCCTGTTTGTTCCAGCTGCAAATCCTGCATCTTATCTTGGAAAACCTTTTCTACCAAAGAGTGGTTCTTACGGGCTAGCAGAACCTCTCAGCAACAATTTCTGATTGGGATCATAAAGCGATTCAAAAGCCAAGACCTCTTGAAGTATGCTTGGAACCTCCTGCAGCCCATAAACAGCAAGGAGTTCACATACAGCCGTTCCCGCGCAAGGACCAGCAGCTTCCCAACCAATTACGCCTTAAATCGGGCTCTAGATCCAAAGAAACTGGAAAGGTCTATGGCGGATATCTGGAAGTGGTTCCTCTTTGCCAGTTTCTGGAGCAAAGCAAACTACATCTTACTTCTGCTGCAGATGTGTGACTCACAGTTGCTGCTGTTGGCTGCAAACCGCATCAGTTCCCTATTAAGCCAGGACAAAAAGACAGAGAAAGAAGCAGGTAATATTGCAGCAGTGTACTAAAGGGCTGCAGATGTTATCCTGCACACTGAAGCTATGTCTCCCGTTCTGGGAAGGTGCCATGGATGGAGGAAGGTGCCATCTCATTGTTTCTATCTCCGTAGCTGCTAGTGGTGGGGCAGAGCCAGTGCCACCTGCGGGTGCAGCTCTGCTCTTGTACCTGCCCCTGATAGCTATGGAGGCCTGCAGGGTCTCCATAGCTGTTTACGGAGCCAGCACAGGCTTCATAGCTGCTGCATAAACAGCTATGAAGTCATGCCTCTATGCCCTGCCCTCTCCTGGCTCCGACAAAACGGAGCCTCGGAATGGGTGCTAAAGTGGCCACATGGCACCCTGTTCAGCACCCATTCCAGTCTGGTGTTAGAGGGCTCATGCAGATGCAGGATCCCATCTCAAAGATCCGGATCTTCAAAATCAAGATCTTTGCGAACCGTGCAAAAATAGAGTATGAGAGGACAGGCACAAGTGGAGTACTGATTGGTGTGGATCCTGTAGTTTTCAAGCACATTCACTATGCTATGTGACAGCATGAATGTGCAATCTCTGCACCCACAGTGTAATGTCACAGCACTGTAAAGGTGCTATTTGAATGTGGTTTCTGTTTCAAGTTCATTTGACTGTTATGTTTCAAGTTCAGCTGTGGCTAAAGGATAAACTGTTTGGTGGCTAGTTTTTTTCAGATCAGAAAACTGAGGGAGGGAGGGAGGGAGGGAGGGAAGGAAGGAAGGAAGGAAAGAAAATGGGCTGAAGAGACCCAAGGAGGGATGAACTGACTGACAAGACAGTCTTGTACTAAAGCCCAAGCATTGTTCTGAATGTCAATATTAACGTTCCAACAATATTGTCATTCTAATAGTGCTGCTTTCATTAACTGTTCATCTTAAGATCCAATAGTGTGAAATGGCGGATGTGTAATTATTTAGAGTAATGTCAAACGGTATCTAGTGTGAAACGCCAACAGCAAACAATTAAACAGTATCATTTCTATCTTTCTACCACTATTACTGTCATTCTGTCATCTGGCTCGGCTTTTCAAATCAGGAAAGTATCCAGGAGTGTTTCACAAGGTATTGCCAAGTAAGGGAATCCCTGACTTGGTACCATGTAATTCAGAGCCAAAAGCAATTTGAAACCTACAAGTTACTTTTTCTCTGAGTGACAGTTGTAAAGGTAAATCCTGAAAGCTGTTCTCTGATTCCCTTTAACGCCTTCAGAAAGAAGAAACAGACTGAGCCAAACACATTGAGCAAACCCAAACCTCATGTCAGTAGCAGCAGCGGCAGCAGGGTTAGATGCTATAATCTTACCTAAAACAAAATACAAAATGAGGCCAGGTCTCCACTGGGTGATAGAGCCAGCTTCTGCACAGGTGCCGGGGAAGGTGCTATGACCGCCACTCTGGAAGTGGTGATCAGAGGATGCTTCATTGAATAAAATAGAAGTGATTAGACAATGCTGCTCAATAAATTCAAGAACAGTTTGGATGTCCAATGGGATCAATATATTGACTGATCAATATATTGTCCAATGGGATCAATATATTGACTGAATGACAGGGGGAAGTATTTCTTCGCCCAGAGGGTCATTGGCTTATGGAATGTGCTGCCGGAAGAGGTGGTGACAGCTACCAGTCTGGATGGCTTTAAGGTAGGGTTAGACAAATTTATGGATGACAGATGTATCAATGGCTACTAGAACGAATGCCTAGGTGCATTTTTCAGGCTTGGGGGGGAGGAACGGGGCACTTCTAAGGCCGTTTGCTGGGATTCTAGAGCAGGAATATGTCCTTGTCTCTGCTTAGGATGCCCATGTGCAGTTGGCGGGCCACTGTGTGCGACAGGATGCTGGACTAGATGGGCTGTGGCCTGATCCAGCAGGGCTTCTCTTATGTTCTTATGTTCTTATTCCATCTCACATGGTCTCCCACCACTTAGTCCTGGATGTTCTGAAGCAGAAGATGAAAGTGAAACCCTAACCTGCTCTTGACTCCCTGCAAGTGACCTTTAGAGATATCATGCCTCTCTCTCCAACCTGTGGATAGTATCTAGGCATCCCTTCTTGTAGCCATACCTGACCTCCATGAATTTGTTTAACCTTTTCTTAAAGTCAGTCAGATTAGTGGCTATCACCACCTCCTCAGGTAATAAATTCCACAGGCCAGTTACCTTCTGCATGAAAAATTGCTTCGCTTTATGAGCCCTAATTTTCTTGCCCAAGAGAGAGAGTAGAGAGATGCAGGATCCAGATGACAGTATGAGAAGATTACATTGTGCTGATCTGCAGGGCATATAAAAATCACTTTGGGATGCCAAATCTATCTCAAACCTCGGCTGTGTCTTCACGGCAACCTTATCTCGGATTCAAAACGTTTTCAATCCTCGGAGTCCGCACGGCAGTTTGGCTTAACACACTTTCTCCGTGTTAAACCACCCCAAAGCGTGGTGAATCTCAATCCTGATTTCAACAGGTCTCACTCCGGATCATGTGCTTGAAACGTTTTACATTTTTTACTGTGGGGACCCTACCGTGTTAAGGGATGAGAATCCATGTTTAGGGTTTCCCTCCCCCAAAAGCTTGCTTCCAAAGATAGTGATTTCATTGAAATAATCCATCCTCAAAACAGCCACTATAAAAATCCAGTCCTTAAAGCTACACTGTAGGGATCTAGCCTCTTTACACCTTAATAACAATGTTGCAGTTTTACGCAATTCTAGCTCTTTGAAAGTTCTGACCTTTAAAAAAGGGAAAGGAAAGGAAAGCCCTGGAGGTTCTGTTTTAAAGGCTGTGGCTGTAAAGGGGGTTTGAGTTGTTGCTGCTGCTGCTGTGTGCCCTGGGAAATGGGGAGAGGAGGGGAAAGAATCGCTGGCTGCCGGTGCCTGTTTTTCATCCATCCAGGCAAGTGGCAGCCACCCAGCCACCCAGCTAGGCTCTGTGAAGGGGTCTGTTATGGGTGGCACGTCCATGCCAGGAGGAAGAGGGCAGGGCAGCCCTGCAAAGTGGCTTTTAAAAAGTAGCCACTTGAGTCCCCCCTTGAGACACATACGCCACGTACGATCCTCAGAATATGGATCGAACGCGATTAAGTTAAAAGTAATGGGAACAGGCAAATTCGCGTTTGCATCCGGTTCTATTCTTTCGGTTTAGGGAAAGCAAAATAAGCTTGCTGTGGGGATTCCCCCCTCGTCAGCTTGTGTTAGTCGGTTTGGTCTTGTGGTTAGGGTGCTGGACTCTTGTCTGGGAATACCAAGTTTGATTCCACACTCCTTCACAAAGCCAGCTGGGTGACCCTGGGCTAGTCACAGCTCTCTTTCTGAGCTCTCACAGCCCCTCCTACCTCACATGGTGTGTGGTGTGGGAAGAAGAATGAGCAGCTTTGTCAGCCGCTTTGAGTCCCCTTGAATGGACAAGAAAAACCGGGTATAAAAGCCAGCTCTTCTTCTTCTCTACATGCTTATAAGGGGAGAACTGCCTCCATTAAAGAGGCCATCGAGGAGCCATGGGAACTGAACCAACATGCATGCACAGCACCATTATTGTGGTGACCAGGTGATGCAGCATACAACTGTGCTTGTGTCATTAGTCACACGGTCCATCTGCACTGGAAGAGGTGTGAATGGAGCATACTGGGCTGTCCCAGCTCAGACCTAATATAACGGCAGAGCAGTAAAAAAAACCTGCTGTACATGCGAGGGAGACTCCTGTGCGCTCAGAGCTGCTTCTGATACAGAAGTAGCTCCATGAGGTGCAGATGCATTGTGCAGGAGTTTTCCTGGTGTCCCCCACCAAGGTATGTTTGAATTTGCTCTAGGTTATGATGGCCCACCAGTACACATCAATGTTGAGGCCTACCAGTAATCTCAATCAAGGTCTCCCTGATCAGGATTATGTTCCATCCAGCATGGATGGAGCGTATCAGTAGTGAGCAGCATTGTACAGATCCACAGTAATGTGTGCACCAATGAGATTCAGGAGTGGTCTTCATAGCCTCTTAGTATCAAACTAAGATAAGTGCAGAAAGGGCCTCAGATCCAAAAGAATCATGGTAACATGACAGTAGTGTCCCCGGTGTCTTTTCTCTACCATTTTACTAGTTGCTTTAATGACTATTTATTTATTTATTCAATTTTGTCTCTTTTGGTATAATGTATATCTTTTCATCCCTATTAGATGAGACTGAAGAAGAAGCTACAGTGTTTCCACTGAAGAAGAAAAAGAAAAAAACACAGGATCTCCCACTCCAGACCTCTCTTGCATCCCCCTCTGTTACTTTTTCTGCTACCGTTGAAAGCTACCTTTCTTCAGAAAAGAGTGACATGTTTGGTATTATTTGATTTATTCTTTTTACCCCTCCATCCCTCTACCTAGACAGCCAACCAATCCTCTGTAATTTTCATGACACGTTAAAGTTTCAAAATCCACCATAAAATGTTTTAGTGGTTCGTTACATTCCGCCTAAGCCCAGAGCCCACTCTCACCTTCTGTGTGGGATTTTGAAACTGAACAGTTTAAAGCAGTTACATGTGCTGAGCATCTAGTAAAGTGCTTTAGAGAATGTACCATATCTCTTCAGGTTCTCTGCCCCCATAATGAAAGCATCTGAGTGCCAAATAAAAGTCCCTTTTATCTCAGAACAGTTTTAAAAATCCTCTGATCTGCCAGTTCTTTCTTGAACTTTGCCATTCAAAATTCTCTCAATATGGAGAACCGAAGTTTCAGGGCCTTTCAGAACAGAAAGGGCCATGTTTAGAATCAGTGGGTGTGGAACAGCCAGAAACTTCTGATTCCAAACATTGGAAGGCCAGACCAGCCCATGCCACAGCCTTGAAGCTTTATGCAGCCACACTCCCTTGCCTCCAAGGGCTAGGAACAAAAGTTGCTAGCCGCTGGGCCTCCGGGGGGACAGGTTTTGGCAGTACACTATGGTGTGTCACTGCCTTGCATCACCCAGTAGTCCAGAATATGTTCTGGACCGGGCCCACTAGTATGCTGGTAGACACTATCAATTATGTCTACAGGCTATACTGAACAAGGGGCCTATTTGCACTTTGGCATTTGGATCTTATTGTTCTTCTACTTGGGGCCAATTCACACTGGTGCATGATTAGGGAACTTCTGGGGAAGAGCATTCACACCTTGAGGAGGCTTTTACAGCCTCCAGGAGGCCCCTGTCTTCCCAGAGGTTCTCTAATCATGGACTACGTGTGGAGCACGAAGTCCTGTACTAACCTTACCCAGGGACTTATCAGAAGTGTCCAGTGGCGAGCAGTATTTTGGGGTTGTCCGAGGGGCTGCTCAAGTGCGCTAGCACCTGGGATGACCACAAACATGACTATGCATCCACGTGCACAGAGCATCAGCAGTATCATGGCAAGGACGCTGATACACATGGAGTTGCAGAGGGCGCTGCAACCAAAATGGCAGCGCCCTGGAGAGGACCAGCCATGGGGTCAATCAGGGACTGGTTTGGACCAGCACTGTCATGCAGATGATACTATTCCAGACCATGCCTTTTCTTAGGCTAAAATCCAACTAGACCAAGAAGAAAATCAAGCTGGAATTTTAGTCTATTAAACTAGTGCACTCGGGTTCCGATAAATACAAAATGGAGTAGCACCTTTTGATTCTCAAAACAGGCTCATGAAGACTAATGAAAAATGAGCAGATTAGGGTAGGCTTGTTTTAAGAATACATATTCATAGTTTATTGATTGACCAATTACATTCAGGAATACAAAGAAAGCATAACATCACTAGCTGGATACAGCAGGACCTCAAAACAAAATAACATTAGTACAGGCTAAAAACGGGTACTTTCAACTTCAAGTCTGCTTTCTCACTCAAACTGTATTCCATATTTAACAAGCTCCCATCCTCCTCCCTCCAGAACTCCATTTTCACTTCATAGTCCCTAGGCTTTCCTTAGTCCATGGGTGGTAGTCAATGACAGCCAAGCCCATCTGTGATCAAACACTTATGTGTGTTCGATCGCTGGACTGCTCCTCCACAGAACACTACCATCTTAAGAGTGTGGCACCCTGTGTGACCGCATAGGTCAGTGCCGTCACTACGGCAACACTGATGCTCTGCATAGTCACATCAGGGGGTTCATGTGAGCTGCCGGCGTGTTTGGGCAGCAGCTCCGATGATCTCCCCAGCTGGCAGAGGTGCAAATGGTCGCCGACTGGGTAGTGGAAAGGGAGGGAGGGACCACTTGTAGGCCAGAGTGTGAATCGGCCTCAGGTTAACTGGTTTAGATAATGGCAAAGCAGTAAGTTTCCTTGCTTCCCCTTGAACTCAGAGCCACAGGGGCCCATAAGAACATAATAAAAGCCATGCTGGATCAGGCCACAGGCCATCTAATCCAACATTCTGACTCACACAGTAGCCCACCAATTGCCCATGGGCATCTCAGGCAGATTTTTATTCTGCTTCTCTGAACAGCTGGTTTCTCAGATCCATAGGATAGATGTAAGGCATAATGTGATTGCATGGGACAGAAATAACTTCTGGTTGCTGCTCTGTCACTTCATTTCTTGTGTGTACATATACTTGTATACTTTGGTATTGTATCTTTTCTAGTATTCAAATACTCTATGGTTTAGGGGGACTTTAATACTATATATCCTCCAAAGTGCTGATCCATTTATTTATTTGTTTGTTTATATTTCTATCCCGCCCTATACCTGAAGGTCTCAGGGTGGGTAACAATATTATATTAATCGTAGACAGGTCCCTGCCCTCAGGCTTACAATCTAAAGAGACAAGATGCAAAAGGAAAATGGTGTGGGAGGGAACAGGGACACTCTGGCAGCAACAGTGTCCTTGCAATGGTAAAATACTTTTATTTTCTTTGAGGAATGAGGAATGTATAGACTTTATCCATTACTGAAAGATCAGGGTCCTTATTCAAGGCTGCATTCACACCTCATACAGTTTCAGTTCACTTTCAGAGTGAGAGAATGCATCAGCAAAATATCAAGTTGTTTTCTTTGAGCATTATCTAATTCAGAAAATTTACCCTCGAGTTAAATAAAGTTGAAAGAAAATGGCTAGTCATTTGGATGATGTGCTCTCTAACTCCAAAAATGGATGAGACTGGATTAAAACTTAGGTGTGAACCCAGCTGTATCACAAGTGGGATAAAGAGGACAGTGGCAGCCTGACCTGTTCATTTTTTCAGCAGTCAGCCCACAGTTGGCTTCCCTATCCCTTCCACAGGCCATATACATTTGCAAAGACAATGGTCCGAAGACTCCGAGCAATTATCTGAAAGTACAACTGAAGTCACAGATGGCGCCAGTGGATCTGAAGCACCAATAAGTATCTTAAAACGTGTGAAATACCAGAAAACCACCAACATCAACAAGTACAAAGACTTCATTCGCTGCCTGCCTATCCACTTGTCCAAGTACATTTTGCGTAAGATTCTCTTACCTTCCTTGTGGCTCTCACTTCCTTCCAGTGGTAGCAGATCAACTTATTTTTGGTTCACCATCTTCTAGGAATGCTGGATCTGAAGTCCTTGATCAGATGTGCTAATGTGAGTATGCACTGGAACTTCCTAGTCAAACAAATTAGGAAGGATCTGTTAACACGCCGTTCCGTTCAAAGTGAGATTGCATTCTTACAGGTACTTTAATTCAGTAATTAACTTATTTATTTATTATACTGATATCTCACAGTGGGTTACAATAACTACCAGGGCACATTCCCACTTAGAATGTTTAAAACGAAAGTAATATGAATTGGTTGCGAACGCGCATTCTGGCTAATCCCACGTCTTTGATTTTAAATCACAGTCAACCCCAATTCTGCTGTCCCCACAGAAAATGCTTCACAATTGCATTGGGGAAAGTGAATCTTTTCCTCCCTGCCCTTTGCCAGTCGAGGTGCCCATCCCCTCTCCTGATTGGGTTTGCTAACATGATGACGTGGCCGAGGGTGGGGAATTCCACCTCCATCCTTTGATCCTATACCCAGACTCTTTTGTGCAAGTGTGTAATTTCAGAATGGTGATTCCCCCACAACCATGGGGCTCACTTGCACAAAATCACCTCCCTAAGCCTCCCTCGCCCACACTTTCCCCTCACTTTCTCCTTTCTCTCATCTTTCTTCTCACTTCCCGCCCACTCACCATGGTTGGTTCATGCAGGAAGGAGCCAGCCAAGCTGTCT
>MTQE01002208.1:48438420-48468091 GCA_014337955.1 Aspidoscelis marmoratus | reverse complement strand
AGCAGCAGGTCCTAGAATTCAAATTCTAATATTGGCATGTTCTGGGCTTTCTAATGCTACTGGTCCCTTTTCTCTTTTTCTAATATGTATTGCTGCAAATGTATTGAGCGTATCCCAAAGCTGCTTTTAATCTCCTCTGCTATTGCTGGGGCAAGATAGATTTAGAAAACTTTTCAGTTTCAAAAGCATTTGTGCAGTGGGGTGGATATGTTCTCCCAGATATAAGTCCTCATGTATTGGTGCTTTCCTTTCTTTTGCAGACTGTGACCAAAGAGGACCCAGCAGTCTCTTGAAGACCTTGAAGAGTCTCCATTTTCATTTTGGTTCCTTTTTGAAGAGTGAGAAATGTATACTTGCCCTGTACAAACAGTTTATAGTTTGTTTGTGAAATTTTGTAATTAAATAACATAGAAATGCAAGTTGCCTTTCATAAGTTACATTTTGCATTCCTCTCTGTCATTAAATTAGCTTTTGGAATCTTAGGCAATATTCAGTTTATACTTCAAATGTTTTGGTGGCAGTTAGTAAGCATTTATAACACTCTTTAAACACAAAATGCACATAGTTTATCAATGAAATTTTGGGCAGTCCCCGATACTGCATATTTAAGAAGCTTTGTGATCATAAGTTTGAGCAATGTTTTATTGCCTAGGAATAGTAGAATCTAACCTCTGACACCAAATCCAATAGCTATATCACTGCAAATGCCCTCTCCACTTTTTTTTTGGGTGAGTGTTTGAGAGAAAGGAAAGGTTTCTTGGCCTTAAGGGTACTAAAGAACTTGAAAATCAAGTGGGCCTCTACTTTTGCAACTTGCAAAAAAAGAAATTGATTGTAGCTAAAACACTTTACTTATCCTGCTCCCAGAACCAGAAGAATCTTAGATCATTCATAAGTTTAACATCATCACTGCTACCTGCCTTCTTTAATTTTGCTTAGGTGGGGGAAATTCTGCTTCTTTGTGGTATGGTGTCATTTGCGGTCTTGGATTTTTTTGTTTCCTCTTGACTGGCCAAGAGAATTAAAAAAGTAGAAAAGTATAGCCATATTTGCAGTGATGGCTGTTCTCTTGGGACAGAGTGGACAGTGGGGTGGCCTGTCTTGAGCCTGCACTGTGCCGGCTCTGAAGCCTGTGCCAGCTTCAGAGCTGGCTTGGGGCCGTGGGGCAATTTGGTGTCGCACTCTATTGCATCATTATAAAGGGAGCCCCGTGGCATACCATGGAGGTATGCCATCCACATGCCTCCAGGATCCAGTATACTGTCCTTAACATCCTGGCAGAACTTAATGTCAAGATCTGTGGTCCAATTTACTCTCCATCCTGTGTGGACAGAGCATGCTAGGTGGGGAAGCAGCCCCCAGAAACGTGTGGAAGGGAGGCTTCTAGACCTTTTATCCCAGGATAATGTCCCATGCAGGAACAGCCTATATCTGCCTGTTGACAGTGTTGCACTGAGGACTGTGTTTACTTGACATGCTTTTGGGGTACCCGTATTTTCCAGCGTATAACACGACTGGGTGTATAAGACGACCCCCAATTTTTCTACTTAAAATGGAGATTTTGCAAAACTGGGGTGCAGCCCAAACTGAGCCTCGGACTTGGGGAGAGATGGCAGCCTTACCTGCTAATCCCAAGAATGTGGCTTATAGCTTTCCTTCTGGCGCCAAAGCAAGGAAAACACCTTGCTCAGATAAAGATCTGTGGCTGCAATGCAGCTTTGGAGTCTGCCTCCCTAGCGCGATTTGTCTATGATCCTGTAGGGGAGGGGGTGTTCCACCGAGCAAAATATGAGGAATCCTGCCATCATTTTCTCTTCAAAACCCTCTCTGCTTTCAACCCCTCCCCTACTGGACCATAGACGAATCTCATGCTAGAGGGGCAGACTCTGCTAAAGCAGAGAAGAGAAAATGGGGGCAGGATTCTTCATATTTCACTCCTTTAGCAAGGTTTTTTCCTCGTGTCAGCGCCAGAAGGAAAGCTACAAGCCACATGATTGGGATTAGCAGGTAAGGCTGCTGTCTCTTCCCAAGTCCAAGGCTCAGTTAAGGCTGCACCCCAGTTTTGTGCTGGCAGCTGTGGCCAGCAGGACCCGGGGGAGGGTATTACTGGTGTATAAGACGACCCCTGACTTTTCAGAAGATTTTTTGGGGTTAAAAACCCGTGTTATACGCAGGAAAATACGGTAATATATAAAAGTCCTCTTTATAAAATAAACATCACAATATTAATGATAGGCTTCCATTACAAAGTCTTCTCTTTGTTTTTGCCGTAGGAGAAATCTGAATGAATGTGGGGAGCCTACAGCTGGTATAATGTATCTTTCATTTCCCTTCTAAGATACATATTATGGTCACACATATAAATAATTTTTTCCCAGTTTCCCATGCTTTCTGCTTGTTAGGCTTAACCCTGAAGAGAAGATCGGCAGCTTTTTCTTCACACATTTAAAAAAACCCATAGCTTTTTGGTGTGAACCCAGAAAAAGTATGATCAGCAGCATTAATTATGCTTGTTAATGGCTTGGGTTGGGTTAGGTCTCAGATCATGCTAAATTGTGATGTAATAAAATGGAAGGAAAAGCTTCCTGTCTTCTCTGAAGGAGGAGGAGGAGACGTGTGCACTTGCCTCTCACTGGCATAACCGTGTATCACAGTTCAAGCACTTCGAACAGCTGAGCCATTCTACATTGGGGCACTTCAGTGGGTTTGGTTCTGGACCTATATACATTTCCCTTTCTGATCTTGTCAGCTATGGCATGTGGATAAGCCTGTAGTCTGAACACACCGTGACTTGGCTGGTTTACCTTCAGGTTACCGTTCGCAGTTAAGTTTTCTTGATATTGCTAGGGTTTACCAGATGTGGTTTTATATTTGAACTCTGATTCTGATATGGTCTTGCATATATCCTCAAAAGTATTTACACAAGAGTTACAGCTGGAACATCCCCTTTGTATTGGTAGGAATTCCTCTCTCAAAGCATGGTTATACTTATTTCCTTGCTTCTGGAAGGAGTGGTGTTGGAGTGCTTTACCTGCATGCTCCTCCGATCCTTTGTGCTTTCTAGAACCCAATGGGGCCAACTCCTCCAATAGATTTGTTACTGTGTATGATGATGACATGCTCAAACCGTATTTCATGTGATCTTTGGAGCTTTGCCCTCTTACACAGGTTCCTGAAAGCACAAAATACAGCAGGTGTGGGGACTTCACCTTTCTTGTAGAACATACTAGTGCACCTGAACAGGACTTTTTACTCACTCTGAGGGGCTGTTTGAAGCTTCAGCAAAATTCTGTTGAAGGGAATACTGACTGTTAATAGTTTTATAAATGATAGTCTGGATAACATAAAGCTTGGCTTTTCTTTTGGGGAATGCTAAAGCATTGTGCTTAAAGCCTGGTCGTGTTGTTCATGTTTTGACTTGAGAGGTTTCGTTGAAAGAAATATATTTTTCTAAAACTGTAAAGTTGCATTGGTCTAATTGGTGTACTGGCTTTATCTGCCTGTGGCAATGTCCCTGTGTCCGTTTAACATGTTTATCTTTTAAACCTGGTTTCCTACAGATATCGTGTATGTATATGTATATGTATATGCATATGCATATGCATACGTATATGTATACGTATATGTATACATATATGTATTGGAGGCCAGGAAAAGCCAGAATCTCATTAGTTTTTTTCATAGCACCATGTCCTGTGTTTAAGAGGTATGCTTTCCCTAATACAATATGATTTTCTAATACAATACCTGCCCCACATAGGCTTTGATTGGGAGAATTCATCGTTTGAGAGTGATTTTTCACAATTCCCAGTTTTGCTCATTTAGCCTGTTCCAGGGTTGAACTACTTTACATGAAGATGAAAATACATGCACTTTTGATTTCAAATTTGAGAGCTGCATTATTAGATGGCTTCAGCTTTTTTAAAAATAACTTCAGTATTTGTTTATTGACTACTATTATCACTTTACCACCAGTAGGCAAAACCTGTACTTTTAAACCTGATCCCCCTAGGAAACCTGTGTGATTGTTTTGGGCAGCCCTATCCAAGTTAGAGTGCTTTCTTCCCATTCATTATGACCCTTCCAGCTTTTGGCTCCAGGATGTAACCTGGTTTTGATGGAAAGATGAGAGTAGTATGCAACCTCTAATTCCTTGACCTTTGATTTGCCATAGGATTACTGATGCCATAATTTATAAATTCCTCCCTTATGTGGGTTATCAGTTAGGGACTCTGTAGTAGGCAGCTGTATAAAACAGAATTGTAGTGTGTTGATTAAAGGGCTTTGTCTCATTTCATACACTTACTATGCATTTGTTTTCTTCTATCACATCCCCTTTAGTCAAAAGTACTATTATTAATGAATTCCAAATGTGATATTCTAGTTGATATCATAGTGTTATTGCAAAGCCCAGAAGGTGGCAGTCTGCAAATGTACAGAATACTGTATTCCTAGAATGTGTTTGATTTTTTAAACTTGATACTGATTTTGCTAATCCTATACAATAAGTGTATTTGACATATAAAGTTTTTTTAAAAAAAGAATAAATCTCTAAATCTGAGAAGTCTCTCTTGATAAAGCGTTGTGCAGTAAGTTAGTCTAGAACAGAGCAGAAGGGTAAAAAAAATATGTTATTTTAGAAGCACTGCCCAATAGAGATGTGCATTATTGTTTTTTTCCTGTTTTGGTTTAGTTTAATTTTAAGTAAACCGCATGAGCTGCAAGTATGTTTGAACTGGACTTAAAATGGCTCAAAGCACCACAGAAGTTTGGTGTGAAAATTCAATGAACTGTTTATCTTAGAGAATAATGGAGTTGAACAAAGGGCTGAAGAGCCACAAATTCTCTAGCTGAAGACCCCAAAATTGGTATGGAGGGCCTGGGGGGCCTCTAGGAAGCTCCCAGCCAAGTGTCATTCATAAAAATTCAGAACAACCATCAAAATGTCATGTCACATGCTTGGTGTCACCCAGAACCCACATGCTAATTTTGGAGGCTCTAGCTCAAAGTTGCCCAAAGTGACAAAACCATCCTGTGAGGTAGGGTAACTTGTACAAGTTTGAGTTAGAGCTCCCAAGGCTGGAACAGAGGTCCTGGTGGTAGCAGAAAGGTTCATGAGCATACCTGAGACTACTGATCCCTCCCCTTAGGATTTTCTTCTTTCACACAACTTAGGGTGTGTCCAGGCTTAAGAAAGCTGCGCATCAGAATTCTCAGCCGAGGTGCGTGTGCCACACCTAATGCCGATCCTGCGTAGCTGTGGCACATTATGCTGCTGCTACTTTGAATTTACCTACTGTGAAACGATCAATGCTCACGCCACAGAATAAGGTAAATTCAAATGTTCCCACCAGTCTGGACAGGACTGCGAGAACAGCGAACGAGAGCTGAGTTGCTGAGGAGGAAGCTGCGGACCTCCGTTGGGAGTGGGGCAAGGAGTCGTCGTTTTGCAGCAGGTAAACTGTGTATTTTTTTATATCTTCAGATTTAATACGCTAATCTGGAAGCTGCCTTACTGAGGTTTGCTCTCTTTTTTTTCCTATGAGAAGAAAAAACTGGAAAAAAAAAGACTTGAGTCCCTGCCTGCTGGCAATTGTCCACCCGCACAAGCAACAAAGAACACACTTGTGACATGACCCCAAAGTGCCTTGCAAAAGAACCTACATTTTCTTTTAACCTTAACTGAGCTGGACAGGATACTGGTTCCAGAGTGTAATTGCAATTGATTTGGTCAAGCCTTGGATTTACATATCTTTCTGGATGCAAAACTTAAGCAAAAAGGGGGCTAATTTTCTGCAAGAACAAAATGAATTTGTAAAGTTCCAATGCATATTGTTTTCCTGAAGGAAACAGAATAACTATCCAAACCTGTATTCAGTTTGCTTACCCTAGCAAAAAAAATGATAATGAAAACACCAGGTAGTGAACAGAGAAGGTGGCTTTTTAAAAAATCCAGTCATGTCATCAAAGGCTTTGGGGCTCTTCTGTAGACTTCGAAGGAATTCAGTTTTCCTGCTCACTGGTCAGTACAATGGCTTACATGGCAGATTTGGTTATTAGGAAATTGGGCAGAAACCCACCCAGGCTGTGAGACCAATAGCAGTTCTCCTGTAAAGATAATTCTTTTATTACTAGGTGGAATGGATCTCTTGTCTGGGATTAGAGGAATTCCCTTTTTTCTGCCAGCTTGTCACTGGAGGGCCTATCTGACAAATTTGGTCACTAGGAAAACAAAGTATAAGAGCACCCAGGTTATGAGACTCACAATTTTCCTTGTGAGTTAAGCTTACAGAGGAATTGTAAAGCAGCTATTTACCACGTGTGCAATTGCATTTCTGCAGCTATAGCTCTTCAGTGTGGCCTGGTGGTTTAAAAACAAACAAAAGACGTGTCCCTCTTTTAAAGGCGCAGGCCATTTGAGCTGCTTCAAACAGCTTGTAAAATGCAAACTCTTCATGTAAACATCCGACTTGTTTGTTCAGAAACAAACTCTTCGAACATCCTCCATTTGTATGAACTGAGTACATTAAGAAGCACTTCAGCATATTTCTACTGACCAACAGTTATAGTGTGATCAGACTTTGTTTGTAGGCTTCTATTTGTTTATAGACTGTCCTTTTTTGCTCGGCCAGTGAGTCAATTTGAAGAAAAACATGTTACAGCATTGGGAACAATTCCTTTTGGAGAACATGTAGGAAGTCCTGTTTAAGCTGGAATGACGAAAAAAGATAGTCAAGTGCCGATTTTAGTTGCTTTGGATTGTAAGTACACATCTAACAACCTGATAGAATTGTAGTTATGGTTTTGTGGGAGCTGAGTTCCATGGCAAAATAGGGTGTTTTTTGTACATAAATAGGGAGGACTCCTATTTTGGTAAAGGCATGTTAACACATACTGTGCTCATTATGGATTTCTTTTTCTAACAGGAAGCATATGGTTGCATTCCAAGCTTTCTTCCTTTCTGTTGTAATTGTTGGCTTGTTCTAGCATCTGCTCTTTCTTATGAATGTATGAAAAGAAGAATAGTTATACAAAAAAATTTTTTTTGACTTATCTCTGTTTATCCAAGTCGTTGCACTACTGTACTTTTAGCAGGATTAGCATTTATTTCCAATTACTTCTCCCTTTAGTTTTTCACACTTCTGACTAATTAGCAACTGGCTTGCTTTCTTCATTTGCTTCCTTTATTTCAGGCTACTTTACTTGAAGTAGTTCTGTGAACATTTATATCCTTATCCTCCGTTTTGTCTTCTTCCTATTGTGGTTCAGATCAGAAATCAAAGCTTTATCCCAGTCCCATGGCACTTATGCATATAAATTTGTTTTGATTTTTTCTGGTTTAATTGTAGCTGTTCCCAGTACCTGAGGGCACTGAAAAGTCTTTGTTGAATGGGCCACAGCTTCGTTGCAGGGCATAAGATCTCTTTGATGTGAGAGATCCCAGCTTTTGCATTTCATCAGTTGAATTGTATTCTGTGATTACACAATGTGCTCAAGATATTTTTCAATGATTGAATAATTAAAATTAAAAAAATACAGATGTGCAATATTAAACACAATGAATATAAGTTGGGAGGGAATATATATATATATATATATATAAATAAAAGATCGGGGGGGGAGGGGGGATATTGTCTCTCCACAAAGAAAAAAAAGCTGCTTCTCCCATATAGCAAAGTCTTGTCCTTCCTTGACTGTCCTTAAACAGCCAAAAGTCATTTGTAAATCATGCAGAAACAAAGGCAAGGACTAGTTTGGGTTCCCTAACCATTAGGCCAAACTCGCTCACAATGTATAGAGGGATTTTATTATCAATTAATTTATTTACATTTTTATCTCGCCCTATACCCAAGGGTCTCAGGGTGGGTTACCACTGATAAAATAAGCACACCCAAACCAAAACATATTAAACATATTAAAACCATGGCAGTGCCTGAATGTGGGGAGGAAAAAGCTGTTCCTTTGCCTAGCCGAAGGCCAGGGTAAGGAGGTGCATCTTCACAGCTCATCTAAACACATTTACTTTACTCTTTGATTTATATCTCACCCACCCCACAAGTGGGCTCTGGGCGGCTCACAATACAAAGCATGAAATGCCCTATTTTTGGTGGCCAAAAGGCAGGCCTCACTGACGCTAGGGACCTGTAACCAATTAAGGTCCACAGATGACCTTAATATTATCCTGGGCGTATAGAGGGCAAGACGGTCCCGCAGATATGAGGGCCCCAAGCCATGTAAGGCTTTAAAGGTCACGACCAACACCTTGAACTGGATCCGGAACTCAGTTGGCAACCAGTGCAGTTCCTGTAACGAGAGGAGAGATGTGGGCCCATGAGGGTACCTGTTAATAAGCGGGCTACTGTGTTCTGGACAAATTTCAGCTTCCAGGTCAGGCCCAGGGGAAGGCCAGCGTAGAGAGAGTACCAATAATCTAGCCTGGAGGTAACTGTCGCATGGATCATGGTGGCCAGGTCGGGGCGGGAGAGGTAGGGGGCCAACTGCCGAGCTTGCCTCAGATAGAAGAAGGCCATCTGAGCTGAGTGCACAACCTGGGTCTCCATAGAAAGATTGGAGTCAAGGTGGACACCCAAGCTCTTGACGACGGGGAGAGTACATAAGGGACTCTCCCCAAAAAGAGACAGCTGGAGGCCACTAGGTTCAGTCCCACGGCCCAACCAGAGGATCTCCATCTTTGATTGGTTTAATTTCAGCCTACTACCTCTTAACTATTTCGCAAGATGTCATGGTTCATGATGTTGAATGACATCATCAACAGCACCTTGATTTGATACTGTGTGGTAATTGGCCAGATCACAAGGATCCAAACTAGGTCTTTTTAAGAGGGGGCGGACCACAGCTTCTTTTAACCCATCTGGGAACACTCCTTGCCCAAGAGAAGAGTTGATGATCTCCAACAGATGGGCACCCAAGTGTCTTGCTGCTGGTCTTGACCAGCCATGAAGGACACGGGTCAAGAGGACAAGTGGTAGGTCTCACCTTTGCAAGCGCCTTCTCCAATTCTGTCTGGTCAAGTAGGTTGAAGCGGTCCAACACAGGACCTGGAGACGGTCGATGGACCCCTAACTCTGTTACTGTATCAACCGTTGGAGGAAGGTCAAGGCGGAGCTTTGAGACTTTATCTGCAAAAAAGGTTGCAAAACCCTCACAGCTACAATTGCCGAATTTGAAAAATTCCCCGGAATGGAGATTAATTGCCCAATAGTTTTCAATAAACATGACAGGCGTGACTTTTCAGATGCAGTCTCTGCAGAGAGATAATCTCTGTTCACATCCTTGGTTGCCATCTCATAGGCTTTCTTTCGCTCTTGTCCTGGGCTCACCTCCAAACTCTCTCTAGGCATTTCAGGTATCATTTGAGGACTCAACTCCCCAGTGAACCAAGGAGAGAGCCTCTTATGGGGTCCAAGAGGGAACTGGACATGGGCCCTCAGGATAAAGTGGTCAGACCATGGAACTGGTTCAAGACCAGTTAAGGCCACTTCAATGCCAGACCAAAAAACAAGATCTAAAGTGTGACCTGCTGAATGCGTTGGACCGGTCCCAAATAAAGAGAGGCCTAGAGCCACCATGGATACCAGCTTCACAGCCCAAGAAGAGGTGGCATTGACCTGGATATTGAAGTCCTCCAGGACAATAAGGTTGGGAAACCTCAACACCCAGTCTGACACCACATCCAGGAGCCACAGAAGGCTATCCAATGGTGCACTAGGTGACCAGTACACCAGCAGAATAGCCAGTCTCTCCAAAGAACCCAAGATCAGCCCCACACATTCCATGCCAGGAATTTCTGGAACTGGTAAAGTTCTGGGAGAGAGAGCTTCCTGGGTCAATATTGCCACCCCCACCCCCCGGGGCCCCCTTCTGGCTTACTGGTGGACCAAAAACTCTGGGGGAGTTATTCACACATAGAGTGAAGGTGTGTGGGACTCCAGAGTGTCATTCTTTGTTTCCTTGCCAGTTCCAGAGGAAGCCTCTTTTTGGATGGAGAGGGAATCCCAGAGTTCTCCAGCCATCCTTTTGTACCAATACCCTGTGCAAGAAGGTACCAAAGGTAAAACTCTCTTAACTCCTCCTCTTCCATCTCTCTTTTCTGCTGATGATTTTGCTTCATTCTTCCATAAGAAGATCTCTACACTCCGATTAGAGCTTCCTCCTTTGGGGTTACATCTCTCTCAAACCTCCCATCAGCCTATTCCTTCTGTTTTTTCCTATTTTCACCCACCTTCGTCTTCTGAACTCTCCCATCTTATTTCTTCCTCCAATCCCTCAACCTGACCCCTTGATCCCATTTCCTCTCACTTTTTACTTCTGCTTCTCCCCGCCATTCTTCCCCATCTCCTGCACACCGATAATCTTTATCTTTCTTCCAGCTTCCTTCCTTCTGACTTCAAGCATACTTCAGTGACCCCGCTTCCCAAAAAAACCTTCTCCTGACCCGCTCTCCCTCTCTAATTATTGTCCAATTTCACTACTACCTTTTTTCTCCAGAGTACTTGACCATGTGGTTTATTCCCGCTGTCTTGACTTTCTTACTCTTACTTCCACATTTGACCCTTTTCAGTCTAGTTTTCGTCCTCTTCACTCCACCAAAACTTCCTTGACCAAAATAACTAATGAATTTCTTTTGGCCAAGTCCAAAGGCCTCTTCTCCATTCTCATTTTCCTTGACCTCTCTGCTGCTTTTGACACCGTTGATCACACCTTACTATTAGACTCTCTTCACAGCTTTGGCCTTCAGGACTTCGTACTACCCTGGTTTTCCTCTTATCTTTCTAATCCCTCTTTCAAGGTTTCTGTCAGTGGTCAGTTCTCTTCATTTCCTCTTGTCACTAGTGTTCCTCAGGGTTCTATTCTTGGTACTTTGCTTTTTTCTCTTTACACTTCTTCTCTTGATCCAGCTCCTCAGTTCACATGGATTTCAATACCATCTCTACACTGATGATACGCAGATCTATCTCTCCGTTTCTAATCTCTCTTCTGGTGTAGCCAATTGTATTGCTTCTTGCCTTGAAGCTGTCTCTAATTGGATGTGTGATTACTTTAAACTGAACATGTCCAAAACCCAACATTTAATCTTTCCTCCAACCTCTGCCTCCTTCTCTCCTTCACTCTTAGACTTCTCCATCAAAATCAACAATCTTCGTATTTTTCCCATTTCCTAAGAGTGTAATATTGGGTTTCTGTTTGATTCTTCTTTATCCTTCTGGCCACAGATCTACTCATCAGCAAAGTCCTGCCTTTTCTTCCTGTACAATATCTTTGAGATTCAGCCTTTTCTCTCTTCTCTTTCTGCCAAGACTCTCATTCACACCTCTCATTCAAGACTTATTTTTCAATCTAGTCACTTCTCTCATATTACTCCTCTTTTGAAATCCTTGCACTGGCTTCCCCTCTCATACTGTATTCAATTTAAACTTTTAATTCTAACCTTCAAAGCCCTTCATTCTCTGGCTGCCTCCTCCCTCTCTTCCCTAATATCCATCCACACTCCTTCCCATATACTACGATCTTCCCAATCCTGTCACCTTTCTTGACCCCTGGTCCCCTCTGCCTGGTCTCGTCTCTGCTCCTTTTCTCTTATTGCTCCCTACTTGTGAATTGTCTTCCTGTTCACCTCCGCTCCTTAACCTCCTTACAAGCATTTAAATCCCAATTAAAAACTTTCTGGGCGCATCCCCATTAAAAGCTTAATCCATTTTCCTTAAACCGAAGTAATAGAACCGGATCAAATGCAAATTTGCCTGTTCCCATTACTTTTAACTTAATCACATTGGATCCGGATTCTGAGGATTGTACATGGGGTATGTGACTCAAGGGGGGACTCAAGGGGCTACTTTTTAAAAGCTGCTTTTAGGGGCTGCCCTGCCCTCTTCCTCCTGGCATGGACATGCCACCCATAAAGGACCCTTCACGGAGCCTAGCTGGGTGGCTGGGTGGCTGCCGCGTGCCTGGATGGAGGAAAAATGGCAGTGGGCAGCCAGCAATTCTTTCCCCTCCTCTCCCCATTGCTCAGGGCACACAGCAGCAGTGGCAACTAAAGCCCCTTGCTTTAAACATTCACACAGAACCTCAGATGCTTTCCTCCCTCCCTTTCCCTTTTTAGAATTGTGCAAAATTGCAACATTGTTATTCCAACCATTAAGGTGTGAAGTGGTTCCATTGCTACAGTGTACCGATAGCTGTTAAGTGAATTTTTACACTGAAATCACTGTCTTTGGAAGCAAGCTATTGGGAGAGGGAAACTCTAAACATGGATTCTCATCCCTTAAAACGGTACTGTCCACACAGTAAAAAATGTAAAACATTTCAAGTGCAGGATCCGGAGTGAGACCTGTTGAAATCAGGATTGAGATTCACCACACTTTGGGGTGGTTTAACACGGGGAAAGCGTGTTAAGCCAAACTGCCATGCAGACTCCGGGGATTGAAAACGTTTTGAATCCGAGATAAGGTTGCCGTGAAGACACGGCCTCTTATTTTCTATGGCCTTCGGCCTTTGTAAGCTTCAGTCCGCTTTCAGAGTGACAAGCTGTTTTCTTTCAGTGTTAAATAACACAGAAAATTCACCTTTGGTATTGATAATGTGGAAAGAAAATTACTGATCACTTTGCTGATGTGTTCTCTCACTCTGAAAGTGGACTAAAGCTGGGTTAAAAGCCTAAGAGATGCCCTTGGCCTTTACCATCTCTGTGCATCTAAAACAAGGGCTGCTTTCACACTTGGCTTTTGCACTTAGTAACGCTCGTACACGTTACACTTAGCCCTCTGCGTCCGGAGACTTACCTGTGCCTGGGTCTGTGTCCATCTTGGATCCAGAGTCCAGCACGACTGTGCATGTGCCATCACTGTTACCATGGCAATGATGATGCTCTTTGCATGCGCAGTCGCGTTTGGGGTCCTCTGAGGCACTAGCGGGCTTGCACATCACCTCAGATAATCACTTGCACCGGAAATGGTGCGATTGGTCATGGCGCTGGATGTTTAAGGTAAACTTTTAGTTTAGATTGGTTTGTGTGTCACCACTGCTAGTTGACGATAGGGTAACATCTGGTTAGGCAGGAGGTTTTTCTGGATTGGGATCGCCTCCCAGATGTTACCTGATTATCACCTATGGGGCCAAGTGTTTTAATGGTCCACAGAATTTGAGAAGTCACTTGCTAGGAAATCATGTGGTTGCCAAAATTCTGTTGAGTGGCTCTGTCTCCCTTCTTCCAATATATTCCTTCCTGAAAGTTAGCAGGCGTTCCTTGGAGTGCTACTGATGTCTCTGAGACCAAGCAAACACTATTAATACAAATCAGTTAAATGCAGCATTCTGTCACTTTCCATAACCATTTTATATTATGTATCTTGAGTCCTGGCTTTTGGGAAGCAACACTTCCCTGTTTTGACACTACTGTATGAGTTGGAATTACAGCCTTTATCTCATTTCCACTTGTATTACTATCAGAATTTAAAAATAGAGCTTGGATCAGCCTTCCTGTGTAATAATAGAAATAGGAGCTGCACGATAAACACTGTCACGGCTTCAGAGGAAAGTGAAAATGCTTGCTCATATCCTCTGCTAGAATCATAGGAGGAAAAGCGGGGGATAGGGAGACAAAAACTTTGCTAAGAAACTCAATCAGGAATCAGAAGTAAGCCTGAATGGAGAACACTGCATAAGGTCCTCTAGCCACAAAGCGTATAGTAGGGTACATGTTTTATTATGCCTGTTCTGTATCAGATAGACCTGGTTACTCCAGAAAAAGAAAAACATAAAACCCTGTCTGTATAGAAAACAAACATCTACTCCTAACCATTTTGTTTTCATTGCTTATGCTGTTTCACGTTGCCACCATTTGAGTGTTACAAACAGAATTTGAGAGACTATCTGGGAAGGTATTTCTGACAGGGAACTCAGTAGTCATAGGCAATACTTCAGTCTGTTACAATTGATTCCTACACACATTTTAACGATTTTTTAAATTCAAAATGCAGCGGAGAGACGCCACTGAATCATAATAATTGTAAAAAGATTTTAATTGTATATAGCTTCAGAATTCCAAAGGCTGTTAGCCCTGCCCTAAGTGAATAAAAAATGTGATTGGAGGTTGAGGACAGCTAGTATTTTTATTATTTATTTATTATTTGCATTTTTATCCTGCACTATACCTGAATGTTTATTAACTATTAGTGATAGGTTTTTTTGTTTCTTTCCTAGTTTGTTTTATTGCGGTTATTTTAAATGTATTACTGTAGATGCTGTGAAGTTAAGTCATTATTTTACATGAACAAAAAGATGCAGTTCAACAAATGGAGGAGATGAAGGTATGCAGGTATGAGTAAAAGCCAAGTTAAATGCAAACTTTGTACATGCCTTTGAAACATTCTAATGCAATATGTATCTAATTTTAAAGCGAATAAGTTGAGGAAATTAAAATCAGTAAAACTTTAAAGGAAAAACAAAATAAGGACAGAAGTTGAATGTAGTGGACCAGTCACATAATGGTTTTATCCAAAGCGTTCTTTTCTTTCCTTTCCCTTCCCATTGGTAGTAATCAAATACTTTCTAACCATTGTACCACTAGATGGAGTCATAATCATTCTTTCTCCTTTGCAATAGTCAGCTATTATTCTCATGGTTACAACTAGAAAATGGCATCTTTTGGCAAAGAGTTCTGATGCTTGGCTCTGAAGTGCTCAGGGGCACACAAGGTTTTGAAGGCATTTTGAGGTTTTAAAATGTGTGTGAAACTGGGAGTTCAGCCTAAGGAGAGGTGGAAAAGGAGTCTCAGACAGAAGTCTGCAAGAGTCCAAATTTGAACTTGTGAGTTGGAATGAGTGAAGAAAATGGAAAAGGGTTAAGAGCGTAGAAAAAAACTACATCAGTTCAATAAAGATCTTCTTCCATGCTTCGGTCAAAGCTTAGCTGATCCTGCAGAATAGTTCACATTCTGGCTGCCATTTTTATTATTGTTTCTCCCGCCATTTAAATGTCATCTTTCTGTGTGGGTGAATACATATATACTATCGTAGCAGCATGGCAGTCAGGCCCCTCTTAAAATATTTTTAGCAGCAATGACGTGGCAGTCTGCTGTGCACAGCTGCCTTTCCTCAGTCCCCTGTTGTGGCCTCCACAACAGTTTAAAACTTTGAACAGCATTGCTGTCACAGGCCATATCACCTCTGCCATATCCTTGATCGGGTTTTTGCTTGAGGCTTTGAGGTAGACGGCCAGAATATTGGGAGAGTTAAGGTTACTCTGCTGTTATGGTCAGACTACCATCTGGTGAAGTTTGGTATCATAACAAGAATGGTCTATCCCTGGAAACTTAGGGAATCTGATGGATTCCTGGATGTTCTGGGGGGATTTCCTGAACCCCTTGTTGACATAGGAAACAAAGAAAGAATATAAAGGCAAAAGGCAAGAGGATAACAAAGACAAATTCAAGGAAAAAAATTCCTCTTCTTAGCATCTCTGAGTGCTCAGAACAAATTCTTAGGCTCAGCTGTTCTGTGTTAGGTTCAGGAGGAGGTCAAAGCAAGGGAAAGGTGGAGAAGCTCAGATTCACTTCCTGGACATCTGTATTCTTGTTGGCATGGGGCAGCCAAGTTTCAAAGAACTTAAGAGGATTCAAGCAAGGAGAACCTTGCAGTCTGGAAATACGCAGCAGACAAGCTGAATCTGTCTCAGCCTCAATGCCCTAAACATGTCAAAGATCACTGAGAACTGGGGTAGATCTACTCCTGTTCATTCCTGTACTGTATATAATTTTTCTTCTTTGGAGGGTTCCTGAAGGGACTGCAGCAATATGTCCCAGTCCTCTTACTCGCAGTCCAAGCAAGGTAGCACCACAGTCTGAAAGATTGCACCATCAGTGCTCATCTGAGCTCTTGCTCAGCTCTGTGGCAGGAGGTTGGGTGGAATCAGATGTCTGACCTGCAGAGCACAGGCCAAGACTCCTGTGTGGCTGCCTGGGACTTTATCCTGCTGGTCAGTGTAAGGAATTCCAGGCAGTGCTGCCAATGAGGCTTAGCCAACCCATGGCTGTCCTGTTTGTTGAAGAAGAGAGTCAAAGCAGGATTAAAAGACTTGTACCCTCTTCTGGAAACCTTTGTAGAAGGGCTGAAGGCTTCCTGTTCTGTGGATTGTGCCTGAGTTGCTCAACAGGGTTTGTGCTCTTGATTCATCTCCAAACAGCACAATAAAGTTGACAGGGATCTCTAATCTATTTGTTTTCCTCTTGATTAGTGTTTGATCCTTATTAAGTTAGTTTCTTCAGTGATGTTGCTGTGATTTCAACTCTTGTGATGAGGTGAGGGAAACCTTGATAAATACTAGGGGGAAACTGATTTTCTATACAGGCCATGTTCACATTACAAGCTTAAAATGGTTTCAAAATGGTTTTGATCCTCACAGTCCCCACATCAGGTTGGCATAACACGCTTTCTGCGTGTTAAATTGCCCCAAAGCTTTGTAAATGTTAACACTCATTTCAACAGGTCTCACTCCGGTTCATGCATTTCTTACTGTGGGAACGGTACAGTTTTAGTGGGATGAGAATGCATGTTTAGGGTTTCCCTCCCCCAATAGCTTGCTTCCAAAGATAGTGATTTCAATATAAAAATCCACCCCTTACAGCAGCGGTTACACTGTAGCAATCCACCCACTTTGCACCTGGCAGACAAACATGACCAGCTGGAAGTTTTGTACCTCTTGATGTGCAGATCCCTGCAAACACAAAAGTGTTACCTTGGTGTCAATAGATGACATTTCCTTTAGACAAAAGCCAGTGGCTAGGACATGTTCCTATCTACATTCCCCTGTTGTTGTCTGGTAGCCCAGATGGGAGTCTTTCAGATGTTCCTTTAGCGAAAGATAGGTCTGAAGAGCTAAATAGCTTTTAATAGTGTATATTTTGGATACTGAATACATCAACTGATATCAAGCCATCTGAAGGCATTATCTCTTGGGCCAGCCCTGCTCTTAGGCAGATTGCCAGTTTGGTTTAGTGGTTAGGGAGTCAGACTCTTATGTGGGAATACCAGGGTTGATTCTGCACTCCCCATGAAGCCAGCCTTGGGCTAGTCACAGCTCTCTTCTGAGCTCTTACAACTCCACCTATCTCCCAGGGTGACTTGTGGGGAGAAGAACAGAAAGCTTTGTCAGCTGCTTTGAGTCCCCTTAAATGGGTGAGGAAAGCAGGGTAGAAAAGCTAACTCTTCTTCTTTTTCTCTTCCAAGCATCTGCTTTGGACACAAAAAGAATATTTTGCAATACTTCCTTGTCCTTTTTGAGTAATAGCCTGATTTTACTAATATGGATGCTGGTGAACAAAGATGGGTTCTAGTTTAATACAAGCATTCAGACCACCGCTGATCAGTTTCCTTATATTTATGACCTCTATGCCAATCATATTACTTATTATAAAGTCCAGTTTGGTTGTCTGGAGGTGTCTGCCCTGTCTTTAATGGTGCAACACAATTCTGGGTAATAACTGCTTACAGTTTAGAATCCTTTGGATGAAGCAGGGTATATATTTAATAACGATGATATATTTCACAATGTAACTCAGGCCTTGAAATGTAGTTCTCTACTGAAGTAGTTTAGAGCCAAGGAGTGGCTATAGCATAATTAACTTTCATTATCCTAATGCCCTCTGATGATCTCCTACTTCACTTGAAACATTTTTTGAGAATAAAATATCTTACATTTGAAAGCACCAAACCACAAAGCTGTTGCAGAACTGAAAACTGCCTCCTCCTCCTCTTGCTATATGCAGTTTAAAAACAAAGAGCTGAAAAACAGTGGTCCATTAGGAGAAATCTGCTCTAAAAATGGATGCAAGATTGTAAAAACATATACCACTCATATTTGTAATTATTAGGGACCATGTTGCCTGCCAAACACTTACAGCTGGGCTAATGCAAAGGGAGTTCTAAAAATCATGGAGCTTTTACACCTCAGGATTCCCGCATGCAAATTGTGCAATAGGTTTTATTTCCTGTCAGCTCTCCTAAGCCTAGCTTCAAATAAGGTGATGTTCTGCTTCAAATTTGCACATCTTAAAATGAATTTGCAGTCCCTACTGGCCTTTGTGGGAATGTTACGACTTTTACAATGCAGGCATGTCCAGCTGCTCTCTGAAATGATCCTCATCTCACCACTAGAGGGGTCATGACACTTTGTTGAACTGCAAGGGAGGCGGCGGCCTTGGGTTTTGGCCTCACCTTATGTCCAGAAAGAAAGTAAACATTGGGTGTTGCAGGGATAGAGGCCGGCCTCTGGATGGAGCCTTTCCCTCAGGCAAGGCCAGCCAGCCAGGAATAAAACAACAGCCACAATGCCACACAACACCTTGTGTGAGCCCCTTTCAAATGACAGACTAGCAAGCAGTGAGGCAACTGTCCCAGGTGTGCAGCTAGTGAGGCTGAAGGGTGTTGGATCCTTTTAACTAGTCTCTGCCCTTCCCTTGCACTGGCTGCTACTAAAAACCTTTCACTCATCTTCCCCTGTAAAGTTTTTTGCAGCTCAGTCATCAACAGAGATGACAGCAGGGTGTGGCAGATGTGATGTGTTGATGTGACCTCTGCCTTTACTGTTCACAAACTACACAGCACGGCTGGGCACTCCCGGGCATGGAAGACATGCTTAGCAATCAAAAACTCCTGGATTAAGATCACTGGCATTTCTTGATAAGACACTTCACAAACCAACAGAGAACCACAGCAAGAATAGATCAGTTTTTTCCCAACTTCATGCCTCTCTCAGAAGTTTGGTACTGCAGACCTCAATAACCTCAGCCAGCACAGTCTGTAATCCAAAGCACTAGGTTAAGAAGGACAAGAGGACAATGAAGGTATGGCTTATCAATGAAAGGTGATGGGAGGCAAGTTCCTGAACTCACCTTATCTGAATCTTTGGTCGCCACTCCTGACTCGCTTTCCCATGCTAACTCCACACCTGCACTTCATTTCTTATTAAGATGGTCCTAAAGTTAATTGGTTCTTATATTTCATTGGCAGTTTGGTCCAGTGGTTAGGGGGCCGGACTCTTATCTGGGAATACCAGGTTTGATTCTGCCCTCCCCATGAAGCCAGTTGGGTGACCTTTGGCTAGTCACTGCTCTCCTCTGACCTCTCACAGTCCTACCCACTTCACAGGGTGTTCTGTTGTGGGGAGAAAGCTTTGTCAGCTGCTTTGAGTTCCCTTAAACGTATAGAAAAGCGGGGTAGAAAAGCCCATTCTTCTTCTGTATTCCATGTTTCTGTCCAATCACTTTACAAGTAATACAGTTCTGAGTTTTTGTTTCTTTTGACCTTAGGTACAGCAATGCAAGTTTTAGAATTTTGGGAGGGGGATATTCTGACTGATTCATGCTTATGGATTCCATTCCAATGTCAAATATCTTGTTTCAGTGTAATATATAATAAAAGTTTTTTAAAAAAGAAAGGCAAGGCAAGAGGACAGAGTAGTCTGTGAGATGTGCTGTGGTCCAACTCTGCAGAAGGCAAATTTCAGTGCCTTCACAGCTTTGGGATGATGCTGAGCTGGAATGGTCAGATTTTCTGTTTGACATTAAGTTTCACTGCTGACAAAGATGACGTCTCTCTTGGCTGAAGAGGGCCAGTGTTTCCCCTGCAAAGAGCAACTGGGCAAAAGAGCCCATGTTTCTCTAAATGAGCAAGGTAGTGCTTTTCTTTCTCTTTGGTAAGCCACAGACAGGTCACAAAATACCACCCGTCTTGCCCAGCTGCAGAAAGCCTCTTCTAACCGTGCTCACCTCCTGCTATCCCAGATGTAAGCAGAGCTGTTTGATTATCTGCCGTTTTCAACATACGTTTTGCCACTATTCTTGTGAATGGCACACTTATGAGGACAGTGAGATCACAGGAGCTAAATAAAGCTCATGGTGTTTTATGTAGGTCAGGCATGTCAAAGATGCGGCCCGCGGGCCAGATGCGGCCCGCGGGGCGTTTTAATACGGCCCGTCGCCGCCGCCGTCCTCCTTGGGCGCGAAGGAGGCGAGGCGAGCGAGCGCGCGGCAGGACCCTCCACATGGACAGCCAGCCCCCTAGCCACGCCCCCAGCCCCTCCTCTGTTCCCCCAGCCACGCCCAAGCCCCCTGGCCCTCACAGTAATTTTTTTTTTAATCCGGCCCTCGGCCAAATTGAGTTTGACACCTCTGATGTAGGTCTTTATACGTAGCCTGATCATATAATGACCGGCCAAACTGCAGTCAGCCTGGGTAGCTTTAAGAAAGGATTGGTGGTCAGGTATATCAATGGCTATGAGAACGGATGGCTAGGTACTGCCTCCAGCTTAGGGAGACAGGCAGGATGCATCTTAAGGCCATTTGCATGGAATTAGAAGCAAGCTAAGGTTTTGCCCTGTCTTCTGCTTGAGATGTCCAGAAGGAATTGATGGGCGATTATGTGGGGCAGGATGCTAGACTAAATGGGCTGTGGCCTGATCTAACAGGGCTCCTCTTAGGTTCTCATGTATAACAAATACTTGCTGGTTTCAGCTACCAAGGCATCATGTACAGTGAAATGTGCCCAGTTTTCATGTCCAGAATAAAGCTTTCAAGCAGAGATGTGCTAAACCGGTTTTGGTTTGAACTGGTTTGAATAGAACAAGGATTGTTTGAAAGGCTCAAGTTCAGAATGAACTCCTTGGCTGTTCAAAAACAGTTTTAATTTGAACCAAAGGAAGGTGTGTTCAAACAAACTTTTCAAACACATCCAGTCCCATCTGAGCTCAAAAGTGTTCAAACTGAATGTCACGCCTTGTTTGAAAAAAAAGTTTGAATTCAACCTAAAGAAAGGAATGTTAAGTTCAAATTGAACAAAACCAGAAAAAAAAGTTTGTGCAGGCCTCTGCTTTTGAGGTGTAAGTACAGGTGTAAATCAGCAGTCTAGCAATTGCCACGTGGGCTCATAGGGTAGGCAGTTAAGGCACTGACATCTAATGGTTATCAGATTGATAAAGGAACTTGGTGGAGGAAAATATCCATTTGGCAAGTCATGGCAGCACTTGAAAATGGCTAAGGATGTTATTTTTATACAAACCATTTATAACGATAAATTATTTAAATTCCACTGAAGAGGTGAATCATGCTTTGGGGAAAGAGTTTCTTACTGTGTCAAGTAAAGAAAAATCACTGGAATTGGAAAGTGTGAACTTTGCCTTTTCTAGGGAATACAGTCACCAGTATTTCCAGTTTCCTCTCTCTTTCCTGTTTCTCACACATCACCCCCACACCCTGTCCTCATCACTTTGGCCTCAGGGAGGCCAAGGAAGTGATACTCTGTTTATCGCCTTTAAAGAACTCATTAGGTAATAGTGTTTCCAGGATTATTTAATAACAGGGGACACTGGGGGAGGAAATCAGACATGCTTCAGGAATGAAATCACAAAATAGTCCTTTTACCAGTTGAACAGGTCATGTGCCCTGGTTGATTATTGGTCTGAAAGCTCAAATGTTTCCCTTTAGCCCTCTAAATTTCCAATATCTCATTCTTTACACTGGCTTTCAAGGAAGAGTCAGCAGCTATTACTTTTGGCATTGCAAAGGAGGGAATTCTCACTCTACTACTTGTTTAGAGCCAGCCTAGAATCTAGATGACTTCCAAACTTCACATTGTTTGGCTATATAAGCTGGCCAAATGATAAGTGGCTGGCTGAAGAAATTCTTTTGAAGAGAAAGATTTTTTTTTTGGGGGGGGGGAATAGTATTCCTGCTCTGTCCTTTGTTTGTCTGCTTAATAACCCTGTTTTTTCTGGCTCCTGACCCTTACATCAACCCCTTATCAAAAAAAAACCCTGTTATTCCTGAGGTCATACAGGGATAGAAGCCATCATTATTTTGTAGTTGTATCTGATTTACCAGACGTGGTCATGGTGCTCCCGATACAGTCCTGATTTACCAAGATGTTATTCTGGTAAAATTAACTATTGTAGCACAATGTCCTGTTACTTTGTAATTGTAGCTTTGCTGTCCATGTGCGGCTTTTTCCAGCCTACAATGCGGTGAAGCATTTATGCCAGGTTCCCACTAGGCAATTTAATCTGGTTTAAAATCAGCAACAAGGTCTGTTTTTTTTTTGCATTCCCACTGCTAGTTTATAATACAAACTCATTCTCCATTCTTCAGTGCCCAGCAAGGGAGGACCCCTCTCCCCTTCCCTTAGCGCAGTGATGGCGAACCTTTTGAGCTCGGTGTGTCAAAATTCACAAGAAAACCTAGCTTAACTCGGGTGCTGTGTCACTTCTAGAAATATCCATAATTTTGTGATATTTATAGCTCTAGTAAGAAAGTTATATTTTTGATATATGTATTTTATTAGAAGCAAAAATGAATAATTCTTTACATTTGCTAAATCTTCAATTGACAGCTGGCATTTCGTACACTTCAAGAACAAGCAAGCACTACATGCCCAGGTGCCAGGGTGATCAGGTGTGTCACCTAAAAGGGCTTGGCGTGTCACCTGTGACACGCGTGTCATAGGTTGGCCATCACCGCCTTAGCGGAACCCCTTCCCCATGCTGTCAGCAATTGGACATTGTCATACCCAGACTTCATCGGGGCAGGAAATTCAAACCCCACCCTCCATATAAACCTGCTCCTGGAGATCATGGAGTCCTTTGGCAGCAACTTTTATTCACTACTTGCCCCCCCCCCGTCCCTACCGTAGCACAGCTTCTTCCTCACGTTAACAAGGCAGCAAAATGTTAAAGATCACTTCTTATATTGGTCTTTTGTGCAAGATCAATATATGAGAGCAGTGTGAAATGGCAGAAGTGAGGCAAAAGGGGGAGTAGGCAGGCAGCTACACAAGTGTCAGCAGCTACACAAGAGCCAACAGCTTTGTATTTTGCACAATCGCTAATCTCTTTGTAAAATCAGGCACTTCACTCCCTGATACATTGTTATGTCTCACTCCCAATACATGTATCCCTTGTTAGCTACTGCAGGCTCTTCATTCTTCACCTCCTTCTTCCTACTTCCCTTTCAGCAAGGGTGATCTCCTTAGCATGTAATGGCAGACAGCCTGGGAAGAGGGGACAAGGACAGGGAAAATCACAGATTCTCATTGGGTCAGGGGAAACTGAGGAGAACACCCCTAAAACATGGTTCCCTCCCCCCCAAAACCACTTGTGTTCCCATTTGCTAATAAAGTGGAGTATTTTTAAATCCCGCAGCGAGACCTCTTTTGATCTGAATATAGATAATCTGCATTTCAGGAATTTTAATCCTCAGAAACTGTGGATTCTTTTAAAACTTTGGGAATGGCAAGTGCTCAAAATGGTGTCAAAGCTCTTTAAGTCTTGAATGGCAACACACCCTTAATGAAGTAAAGACATGCTGATTTATCAGCATCTTTTGACTTTGCACTTACCTTTGAATGCTCCGTTTTTGCTCTGGGTGACAAAGTTTCTGCTGTAAAGGGACACTGAAGCTTCTGATCCTCCAGTCAGATGGAGGATCCTCCAGTGTGTTGGGATGCCACCTCTGTCTGGATTACTGTGCAAGAAGTACATTGAGAGTTTGGCATGAGCTGACACTACCTAGAAGTACTTCACATAACACTATTGATCACCTGTACAGCGTGACAGAAGGGTTAAGTCATATGGAAAGAAAATCTTGCAGCTGTAACATCACTCTGCTGTTGTGGTAAATGCTAAAATATGGAGTATTGATCTAAATGTCTGAACAATGTGTGATAATTCTGGTAAATCGATAACTTGTGGAATAAATAAATGTTGTCTGGAGACAGCCTTATTTGGGTCAAATAAAGCCCTCACTCAAAAATGGAACGCATATAAGGAAATGCCTCAGCCCATTTCTAAGGGGACTGCTCTGATGTCTCATGTCTTTCATTGGCCACTACAGAATGAGTGTTGGACTGGTTGCTCTGGCAGTTGGTCAGTTTGTTCCTATTCCCCACATGACCTGGCCAGCACTTTTGTTCTGCTTAAGAACCATTGAGAACCTACCAAAAAAAAAAGAAAAAAAGAAAAAAAAGACTAGCACTTTTAGGAGAATCCACTCTAGAAAGAAGGCACCCACCATTACCCCATTTTGTTTCTGCCATTGTTTCAGCTCTGTAGGACTTAGATAGCAAATAGAGGTGTTCTAAGCTGAAGAAGCAATCTAGCATTTAATGCCAAGGGCAAAGGAGAAAGCAGGATTGCTACCTATTGCAAGTTCCCAAATTTCAAATGGGCCCACAGGCATAAAAAGGTGGGTGGTCTTTATTCAAAATACACCTCATTTCCTTTCCACCTTCCCCCTAGCAAGAGTGTACAGAGAGGTAAATGAGCATCTGATTCAATAGGACAGTGATGGTCAACCTTTTGAGCTCAGTGTGTCAAAATTTGCAAAAAAAAACCCTAGCTTAACTCAGGTGCTGTCACTTCTAGAAATATCCATAATTTTGTGATATTTGTAGCTCTAGTAAAAAAGTTATATTTTTGATATATGTATTTTATTAAAAGCAAAAATGAATAATTCTTTACATTAGTGACTTTTGTTGGTGAATTTCATTTGCTAAATCTCCAATTGAAAGTTGGTATTTTGCACACTTCAAGAACAAGCAAGCACTACACGCCCAGGTGCCAGGGTTACCATGTGTGTCACCCAAAAGGGCTTGGTGTGTCACCTGTGACACACGTGTCATAGGTTGGCCATCACTGCAATAGCAACTTCAAGAAAGAACACCTGCTCACTGATGTGTGAGGAATTAAGTGATAACTCTAATTTAGGTCTTGTCCCCATGCACTCCGTTTACTTTGGGTTTGAATTGGGTCATTGACAATATGGATTGTAGTTCGAATTAGCCCATCCCCATGTGATTGAGGAGAGCACGGGTTCAAGTTGAATGTACCTGTCCCCATGAAACCCATGGTAAACCCCTGCATCAGGTAACCACACCTTTTTCTCTCCACCCCCTCTTCCCTGATAGGAAGCCGGGTTGACAAGGAAATACCTTCAGGTTGCACCTCTATGAACACAACACACAATGAAAATAAGGGGCATTACTAATAACATGGAAAAGCAGCTCATTGCTTGAAGCCACCACTCTTTAGCAGAGGTGCGCACCTTCGCATGACAGTGGGCACCCCCCCACTCTCAAGAGGCTCAAGGAATTCTATGCATCGTCTTCTCATGTTGCATCTGGTGCAGGGAAACAATGGGCGCATCGCTCATTAAGGCGAAGCAGCACTCGTGTGCAAAATCAAGCCATTATCCACACGTAGCTTGCCAATCAGGTGATCAGAGAAGGGGGGGGGGTGTAATAATTGTAGCCAGAAAGACACTCGTAGGACAAATGTGAGCCATTTGACCACCTCATCATTTCTCTTTCATCATAATTTATTTAAAGAAATCCCCAAACAGTTGTGATCGCAGCGCGCAGGGCAGGAAAAGCGAGCACAGGTGAAACCCCACCCGCTAATGATGCGATCGCCAATCTCCTCCCCCAATAACCTGGGAGCATCCCCATGCCTCCAAGATAATCTGTGTTTGCCTCCCAATTCGCAGCGAAAACAGTTTGCAAGGGTTTTTTTTACCACAGATTTGAGTGATTTGTTCCACATGTAGCCCAGATTAGAGCCTTTGCATGGGGATTCTCAGAGTCAAATTCAAGTTTGCTTCAGAGTATATAGTGCCTGGGGCCTGACTGAACAGAAAATTCAAAATAGTTTGCAAAGCAAATGGGCCTGTAGTCAATCTTTGGAAGCATTCCATATGACCCCTGTAAAGCATCTAAAAGAGCTCAAGCAAATTTGTGAAGCAAGGATGCCATTGGCTAGTTAATCTGTAGAATCATGTTGTGCCGAATTGTGACTGTGCGCCTTGAACTTCATCATTTCCAAGAACTAGTTGCTGACGAACCAACACATTGAGTCTGTGCACACTACCTTTGCACATCCTTCTGTTTTTGAATCTGTGTCACTAAACAGATTGACAATAAAAGAAAAGAAAAACACTGAAATAGGGCTGCTGGAGATGCAGTCATTCAGGGTGGGGGAAAAAGTCTGCCAGAAGAGATCCTGGCTGCATTTGATCATAGTGTAAGAATAGGGGCATGCATCTGACACACAACATTTTCTTATAGTGCATATTGAAAGCTGGCTGAGTAAATGTTTGAGTTGAGTCTGGAGGTTTCAAGAGACTGAATGGAATCTGCTGGATTGCATCAAATTCCTGGGAAAGGCCTCTGAAAGGGGTCTGGAATGGAAAGCTTTAGTCAGGCCCATCCCTGAAAGAGACCCCACAAGAAGGCCAGAAGGAGGTTGTAAACTTAATATTTAATCTTCCATTAAGTCATAAACCAAAAGAACTGTAAAGTTAGGCGAATAATGTTATCAGAAGAGACAATTAAGCACACTCTCTCAGGTCACATAAAATGGTCAAAACACAAATAAACGGCATGATAAGAGATTAATTCACATGTGTGCATTTATCATATGACATTTTATCTAAAGAATGTTTAAGCATGTTTAATGTCACCATATATCCTGTCCAGGGCTTGCGTTTTAAAATCTTATGAGCATATAATTCTGAGGGTATCTGATTAACTGTTGATTAAAATGGCATTTTAGTTCTCTTGGAATTTTAATTGTTTACTAGAGAAAGCCTAAGTTACAATAATCAAATGTAAGCTGGATGTGTTAAATAGTGGGAAGGGGGCTTCATTGTTGCCTATATTTAATTCCATTTAGGAGAATTTCTTCTGTGTTCTTGAATTGAGAAGATCAGTAAGATGCTTTCTGATGATTATGTGGGACTTATTAGTGAAGGACTGGTAAAAACTAAGTCAATAAAGGCTTGCTTTTTGTGCTAAACAATTTCAGCTTCATAAGGAATCACAGTGTTAGTTTCTGTTTCATAAAAGAGTCATATTTTCTTCATGAACCTAAAATAGAAGCTTGGTTTCAGGAGATCACTTCCTGAAAAATGAAAGCAGTATGTCAATTATCTCAGGATATCTCATGTACAAAGATGGCATGCTGCTCTAGGAAAGCACTAGTGTATCAGGTTAACAATTGATTTATGACAGTTTGTTACAACTAACATAACTGGGAATGATTTATTATTTATCTGATAACATTGTAAGGGAGACATTTCCTGTGGAAAAAGGGATTGATAGATAACCTAACACAGTTTTAAGACTGCATATCATCTGCTTATTTGCTTGGTTGCAAACTACCATCTGAGTAGACATTAAAAGGTTGCCATATGGAACCCAGGTTAGTGTTCCCATATTTAATATATGTGTAAAAAAAAAAAGGCTGTAAACTGCTTGTAACTTCCTGTTCTACTGACATGGATTCCATTTGACAACCCATATGCACAGACTTTTACTCCTGAACTTTCCAGTGATGCTTGAAACCCAGGTCAAGGCAGTATCCACGAGTGCCTACTTCCAGGTCTTGAAGATGGTTTGGAAACTGCATCTGATGCAATATGGCACTTCTGGTTCTGGAACTCCTAGCTGGGCACACACCACCTCTTTCATAAAAGAACTGCTCTTGCTGCCAATTTGCTGCTCAACCCAACTGAAGGTGTTAACTCTAGCATAAATAGTTTGGACTTCAAATGTTACTTAAACACCTTCCATACAGACTTGCCTGTGCCTTCAGATCTATCAGTGAGGCCCTCTTGACTGCATCCCCAGCTTCAATTGTTAAAAGGTTAAGGGTATACTATAGGGCCTTCTTAGTAATAGATTATGGAATAGTTTTCCATCTGAGGTGTATCAGGGTCCTTCACAGCATACATTTTAAACATCTGGTGAAGATGTGCCTGTTTGTTATGGCCTTTGCTGAAAACAGTTTCTTTTCTTCTTCAGACACTGTTATTTATTGTTTTAATCGATATTTTTGTTTGTTTTAATGTAACCCACACTGAGAATTCTGGGTATAGGGCAGGATAGAAATATAAAAAACTAATTTTGTGGAACCTCTTATAATTATCTTATGAGGTGTCAAGTGCAAAGCTGTATTAAAAACTGATTAGCAGATCGTTAACAAGATGATAAGGCAAACTATGGTCGTGTCCAAATTGTACATATAGGGCTATTATGGATTGGCTGTGTTGGGATTGCTGCAGACTTAGTCTGATGATACTGGGATGAAAACAAAGCCCCAGAACCGGATGGTCTTTCTATGACATTTTACAAAACATTCAAAGACGAGATCATATCTATATTGACAGAAACAATGAATAACTTTTTACAAAGAGGAGTAATCCCCAAAACATGGGAAGAAGCGACCATTACTTTGATACCAAAAGAGGAACAGGACCTTCTACAACTGAAAAATTACAGACCTGCCTCACTGCTAAACAACGACTACAAATTATTTGCAAGTATAATGGCTAACAGACTTAAGCAATTTTTGACCGTTTTCATACATGAGGATCAAGCAGGGTTCTCACCTAACAGACAAATGAAGGATAATATAAGAATATTAGTAGATATTATTGAATATTTAGAAAAAAACAATGAAGTACAAGCAGCCATAATCTGCTTGGAAGCAGAAAAAACCTTTGACAATGTGAATTGGTCTTTTTTATTCCAGGTATTAGAAAAAATGAACTTTGGAGATGATTTTAGTAAAGGAATGGTGACTTGACAGACAAATTTGAGATACAAAAGGGGACGAGGCAAGGTTGCCCATTATCGTCACTGTTCATATTAACATTAGAAGTACTGAATCAAGCTATTAGAAGAAATGCAGATATTAAAGGACTTAAAATTCAAAAAGAAGAATTTAACCTAAGAGCTTTTGCAGTTGACTTGGTAATAATTCTAACAGATCCTAATAACTCAATAGAAGAATTCAGAAATGAAATTCAAAGCTATGGAAAAGTTGTGGACGGAAATGAATGAAATCAAGATGAAAGTTTTAAGCAAAAATATGTCGAAGAAACAACAATACCCTTTTTCAAGGTAAATCAAAACAATGCATTTTATAAGAATAATTATTTGAAAACCTGGTTGGGGATTAAACAAGATTTTTTAAAATGGTCAAACCTGCAACTATCATTGATGGGAAGGATGTCAGTCATAAAAATGACCACATTACCGAGAATGAAGATTTTATTTCAAGTATTACTAATAGTAAATGTAAAGCCCCCTAAGCAGCCAGCAGGGCAGGAAACAGTTAATCTGCTGCTGCTGTGTATTTGATTGACATGCTGAGGAGGAGGAGACTCAGCAAGCTCCACTTTGCCCACCAAAAAGCAGGACTCTCCAGCCAATCAGCAGCCAGGATTCACAATGACAATTAGCTGCTGTTGAGACTGCTTGGAAAGAGTCTCTGCTGGGGGTTTGAAAAGTGAGGAGGGCAGTTCAGTGCGCCTGTGTGTGTATGTAGGCCTCACCTCTAAGTTAGAAAGAGGGAGTGAGCCAGGGAAGTTGAATTTAGCTTTGTTGGCCTGAGGGCAACAGAAAAAAGAAGTAATTAGTATAAAAGACTGAATAGTGGGCAGGAGGAAAGTGGTTTTTTCCACAGAGAGTTTTGATAGGCCTAAAAGAAGAGAGGCTGAGGATATACAGATAAAGTATTGAGACAGAACAGTAAGAGAAAAAAGAAGAGAAAAAAGCAGCTTTAACAAAACAGAGGGAAAGGCTTTCAAAGGGCTAGAAGTTATTAA
>MTQE01002208.1:48394011-48408085 GCA_014337955.1 Aspidoscelis marmoratus | reverse complement strand
AACGTTTTGAATTCGAGATAACTATGCCATGAAGACGCGCCCAGAGAGAGAGAGAGAGAAGTCAGCCTAACCTGCTAAAGGAGGGAGGCAGAGCTTGGACTTCCATTAGTTTTAGTTCTTCCTATTAAGATGGCTGAGAATAGATCAGTCTGTACCATATTGTTCTTGTTGTGTTTTAAGTAAAGTTAACTTTTATTTCACTAGTCTTTAGAGTGGTGCTTTTTTGGGATCACTGCAGAGTCTTACACTGCAAACTCTGGGAAAATCACACAAGCCTGATTTTCCAACAGAAATAGAGCACTACGACGGCCATACTCCTTGCTTTTTAGCACCCAGGCATGAATGTTCCCAGTTTGCTGTTCCCATCACCAGAAGCAGAGGCAGGCATCAGAAAGTATACTGTCACTGCAGCAATGGGCAATTTGGTGAGTGAAGATAGCTCCATGAGTGATCTTTGTTTATTATGCAGACTCCACAATCGTGTGGAATCTACCTAAAAATCTGGTCAAAATTGAGTTAAGTGTCAAATTCCTTCCTTGTTCATATTTGTATAGCCAAGTGTTGTTGCCTTTGGGACATTCCAGTGAATGTTCTATGAGTTGGGTGAACATTGGCTGAAAATCTCAAAGTAGCAAGGGGACAAATTTAAACTTTATCACCACCCTGCAAGCATACAGTGTAAAATGCATTCTTCTTAGGCTCACTATCTTGCCATTCCATATGGAACTATGCTATGTAGTGGGCTTAAAAACTGTGCTGTGTGCTTGGTTTAAGTGACTCAGTAAATTAACAATATGCTTTGAGGTATTCATTCATTCATTCCAATATATCCTGCCCTTCATCCAAAGATCCCAAGACAGTTCATAACATTAGTAAAACAATAACATTAATATACCAAAAACATACTCACACTGGCAGGGCAACATTCAGAGGAAGCTATATGGTTACACAGCGGAGTAGTGTGAATGTAATAAGATCTCACCTGCCTTATTCAAAGTACAGAAGTTTTTTTTTTTTTAATAACACAAAATAATATCATGCTACTGGACCTAACTGGACTTAAACTAAGCCATTTGATTTACTGAACTAGTTATTTGGAAGAGCATCAAAGAATAGAAATTAATTCTCAAAGGTGGTCTTTCCAGACCTAAAGCTCAAGACGATATTGCACCTGGTTAAAACCGGAAGAAAGTGTTTATCTGGGAGGGGGCAGTGATAAATGGAACTTGTTTAGTAGTGGAACAAACACCTTCATATGCAATTGTACTTAGGCAATCATCATTGCTGAGAAATCTTAAAAGTCAATGAGAAAAAGAATTATGAGGGATGTTTAAACTCTGAGTGGTTCACCCTGTATGCCAGCTATCTTGTGTGCCATGAGAGAGTGATGTGAGGTAGATATCCTTGTGATAAGTAATCATCAATCATCACCAGTAGAGCTCTTCCCCAGTACCCAGGAGTGCCTATAACCCAAGATGAGTTTTAGGTTCTCTTCGAAGGTTGGTTTCTCCTTTGCTGGCAATAAAAATACAACTATAATAAATTTAGTAGGTGATCATTTGTTAATAATGGTAGAAGAGGGTTGGTAAAAGAGAAACAAGTAAATTCCATAATATTCCAAAATAGCTGCTTGAGGAAATAGTTTCTGTCTATCTAATGGCATGATTAGGCCTGCACCAGAACTTGTAGGAAAAAGTTCAAGGAAAAGAATATTTCTCTCCTATTTCCTTGCCACTTTGTCTAAGTAATCAGTGCCTCTCCCCTAGCAAGATTGTTTAAGGAATGGAATGGAGGAGGCCCGTGTTTCTGTTTTGTTTTGCAGCATCCTACCTTAAATGTGGTATAGTATAAGGGCTGACAACTGTCTCTGGGGTTGCCTCAGTCTGAGGTAAGGGGGAAATAAGTAAGGAACGTGGTGTCTGTGTTTCTCTCTGGCTTCAGGTACTTCTGTGAGGAACGCATACTAATGGGCCTTTTCTTACCTTTACTTTCCTGGGAAAGCATCTCAGGGAAGTGAAGATGTGAGATGGATTCAGCATCTGCACTTTGGAACATCGGATCCATTCCAAACTTAGCCAGCACTTCCCTAAGCAGTGTGTAAATGTGATCACTGGAGTGGCTGGGCCATGGCAACAGGCATGTGCAGCACCGTTGCCAGTGACCGGGCAGAGCAGCAGTGACTGCAACTGTGCCACCCGGTCCTGAAGAGGCGCAAATGGAATGTGCTGGCCTGTCCCTCAGATGGACTCTTTACTTATGTGACCACGGCCTAGCCGTACTTGGCTACATGACTGAGCAATCTTGACTTGGTTTGTGAAGAAAGTTGTTCTGAATCTCAAACAGCACAATAATAAGCATGTTCCCTACTTGGCTTGTTCTGGTCTTGGTGATGAAATTTCTGGCGTCAACAAAGTTTCAGAGCCAAAACTGGAACTCTGCACTTGACGTGTCTCAGGGTGCTTCCAGTCAGGTACGGAAGTGGCAAAGCAATGTTGGTGCTTTCATGCACCGCAGAAGGAATGCAGCATTCCTCCCCCCCCCCAGCAAATTAAAGACACTGGGCGCGACCCCATGGGAGCCGGTTGCTTCTATTAATAAAAATCTGTGTTGTAACTCACAATAAAGCATCCCCTTGTGGTTTGGGGAACATAGATTAAAATCGTACTTTCTTGTCGCCATGGAAGCTGCTTTTTGTGAGCCTGCATCTTTTTCTCCCCCACCCCCGCCCAGTGGAGTGATGACAGGCTCCCTTCAGCTGTCAGATCCAGCCCCCTGCATTCACGTAACGGCAGCTGTTTTAGTGCACAAGCAAATGAGCAATCTGTCCCTTTCTTTCACAGCGGAAGCTGCATTCTTAGGAGGGGGAGAGAGATTCCTTCCTTTCCTTTCTCTTGATTCCTTCCTCAGTGGGTTTCCTCTTCTGGTTCTCCCCTTCCCATAAGCTTCACTCGTGTGTGTGTCTGTTTCTTTGACTTCCTTCCCTTCCTTTCCCTTGATTTCTTCCTCCAGGGTTTCCTCTTCTGTTTCTCCCGCCCATAAGCTTCACTCATTTTTTCCACACAGTTTTCTCCCTCCCCCTTGCCTGAGCATGCAGTCGCCCAGGCAAGGGCTTCCTTTAGCCCAAATGAGTGCCTCACAGGTGCTCTATAGTCAACTGAGCAGCTGTCAGGCAGGGATAGGGGCTGTTGTGCGCACATACAGAGCTTTGCTAAAATGATTAAAGGTAGCTGCTTTCATGGCTCTTCTCACCATTTTAGTGGGGCAGCATCCCCATGCTCCCAGGATAATCCGCGGTTGCTCCCTAAGTTGGATGTAGAACTGTTTGAACGGGTTTTTTTTCTGCCATGGATTTTCTCCTTTGTGCCTCATCTAGCCCAGAGTAAAGCTGCTCATGGGTCTGCTCCAGGGCAAAAGAAGCTTAACTTCAAAGTATTTTTGGCATGGAGATGCACCCACTGGTTAACCAGCATCTTTTTCCTGTGCACTTTCCAGTACTTATTGCACTCCTATTGCTGGTGCTGGAGCTTCCTGTCAGGCAAATGGCAAGCAGCTCTGACAGAAATGTGAAACTTCCAATCCTCCAGTCTGGAGGACTGGAAGCAGCTTTGAAATTCCGTTGGAGCAAGGGGCATGTCTGGAGGCACCCTTAGTCTGTCAGAGCTGCAGTATTGGAACATCTTCCCGGCAGCTAAGTAATCTCAGGCCCTGGAGTAGTCCATTCTGCCCATCTTTGCCAGCCATCTGGTCATCTCTGTTAGCCTTCCCAACTCTTCTGAGGTACTCTCTGTTCCTTGGTTCTGACTCTGTCCTTAACCTCTGCCTCAGTTCCTGGGTCACTACTGGCAACCACCCTTGACAGATTGTATCCAGGTCCAGTGTGTGTTTGTGTATGTGCAGAGTTCAGAGTGTATGCCTGGAACCCTGCCTCAGGAAAAGTTCCCTCTTTATAGCAGTTCTTCCATGTAAACAAGCTCTGGATATTGGAGCTTCTCGCAGAAGAAAGCAAGTGGCTCCTTTTAAAACTCAGGAGCAGATGGTGATGAAATCTGAAACATCTCTCCTTCCCTCTCTACATAGCAGTAGTTCTGGCGGCCATTTGCAGAATGGGTGGGGGAGGATTAGCCTCCGTTTTAGATCATTTAGTGAGCAGATGTGCTGGTTGCCACCCAAGAGAAGGAGATTTCAGTAATGCTGTTTGAAGCCTTCAGGCTCCGAGACTGTGGGCTGCGGAAGCACTGCCCCTGCCTCAGGGAGGCAATGCTCTTCAAAGCCAGGAAGACCATTAAATTTCACTTAACTATGACCAAATTTATGGCCTTACTGGAGGAGGTTCCCTCAAGACTGGGCTGGGCAGGATGATGATGGCTGTCCAAGCATCCTTGCAGAGTCACAGGAACTGCAGCTATTGAAGAGCTTCAGAAGGCAAGAAGGATGTCCTGGAGAGGGTTGGATTTCTGGCGCTGTAAACTGTTAAAAGCTTGGATTTCTGCCTGAGAAGCCACAGAAAACAGATGTTCCTGGGACTCAGATCCAGTGGATAAGCCATACGCTTACACTGCCAGTTCTGATGTCAGTTTCCTTCTCGTTCTGAGGGCTCTACTTGGAATGCAGCCCACTCTGACTGTAAGAGTACTGGGTGACTCCTACTTTGGCAGAATTAGCCTCACCGCTGCCAGAAAGGCAACGGGCGTGTGGTGGAGCTGTTCAAATGTCTCTGTAGCTGAAAGCAAGTGAAACCTGGGCATTGTGTTTGACTCCCCGAAAAGGTTTCCTGTCTTTTAAGTAGCTTATGGGAGCAGCAACCTACAGGGGAGACATCTCATTTAATGCTCATAACAAGCTTGAAAGAAGAAGCAGGATACTAAATGGGTTTCTTAAAGCCAGCCCTGAGCTTTCATGAGTGAGATGAACTTTGCATTTCTTACTTAGCGGTAATTTTTTTTAACTGTTATTTTGTATTTGATTCTCAGTAATTTTCAAATCACTGGATATTATGGATTTTTAAATCAAACTAAGGAGATTCTCAGTATACTCAATGATCGAGAATGTCCTATACCCACTGACCTGCCTCACTCTCTGAGAGCCATGTGTTCATCTGAGAAATTAGCCGTATGAGCATATGCGCAGGATTCTTCACTGGGTGACAGAAATGTGCACATGTGTTTTCTCTACAAGTGCCAAATGCAAAGGAAAATGCACAGCCTGGGACATATGGGCAATATGCAAAATCCCACTAAATTAATGGATACGGAGTACTGAAACACTCCATCTATCTTTTTTCATCAAGACTTTGTCCAGTTTACAAACCAGTCGAAAGAAGGATTGTACCACTTTAACCAGCCTGGCTGCATCCCCACTGGGCGATTTGATCTGGATTTAAATCAGGTTTTAAAAAAATAAAAATCAGAGGTGAATTCCCACTCAAGGAATAAAATGCGATATACAAGGCTATTTACATCACTATTTACAATGCTATGTAAAGCGTGTTAAAACAAAGCAAAGGAGCATCTGGAAATCGCATACAACCCCAAACTGTGTTCCTATACTTCAAACACTTCCAAAACACGGATTGGGGAAAGTGATTTTTTTTCATTCGTCACCCTTTCCTCACCCTTGTCTCCCCATTGCCCAGGGTGCATGGTGGCGGCAGCAACTCAAGCCCTGTTCGCCCGCTCCATCTCCGCACCACCATCCCCAGCAGGGGTTCCCCCTGGAAAAAGCACCCTGGCTGGCTGGCTTGCTCTGCTACTGCTGCCGCCAGCACACACACGGAGACACACACACACAGATGGACACACAGACAGACACACAGACGGACACTCCCCCATGGGAGCTGGGCAAGTGAGCGAGCGAGAGAGCAGTGTTGCTGCTGCAGTGGGCAGGTGAGAGGGAGGGATGGACTGAGGGCTGCTTTTAAAGATCAAGGAAGGAGGCTAGGAGAGAAACAGGCAGAATTGTGCAGGACTGCTTGTGAAGGGCAAGATTTCTCCCTTCCTCTTTCCTTGAACTTTAGGCTTGGGTGTGCGTGAGGGGAAGTGTGGGTGGGAAAGGAAACATTGTTATAAGGTGTGAAGTGGGTGAATTGTTACAATGAAACCATCTGCTTTAGAGGGGAAACCTGGCATTTTAACTGACAAGGGGCTGTCCTGCAGGGTGAAATCCCACCCATTTTATGAGGCATACTGCTGTAGCATTCCCACAGCAATAAGGAAGAAGTGTTTTTAAAGCAAAAATAGGGGGGGAAACACCTGAAAAATCAGGTGTTTATTTATTCTGTTTTTAAGCTAAATAATCCTCACACAATAATCCTTTTACTTTGAGGTGTCTTTTGTTGTTGCCCTCTGTACAATGCTACAAACTGCTTTAGGCACTCTGTCTACCAGATCTAGTCTCTTAAATCTATTCGTTCCCTCCACTGCATATTCATAAAGGATATTATTTAGCTCACTCCTGTAGTAAGAATGAATTTTGCAAGAAGAAGCTCATAATCGGAGCCATGTCTCATTTTTACTGACTGTGTAGAGCTTCTACATCTTTGGCTACAAAGATGATTTTGGTATTTGATCCATCTGGTGGGCAGTTAGAAAATAATATTTTCAATGACCAGTGAGTTATCTTGACAAAACTGTTAATCTCCATCCTGCTTCACTTTGTGCTTCAAGACCAAACGTGCCCTGTTATTCTGTTTATCTTTCAATTTCCTGCTTTAGCATTTCAGTCCTTTATGACAAAAATGATTTTTTGGTATTAGAAGGTGATATATGCCTTTGCAGAAGTGACCAACATCAGCCTCTTCAGCATCAGTGGTTAGTTAGAACTCTCCGGTATGACCTGTCTGTCTTGAGTGGTCCTGCACAGCATAGATCATGACTTCACTGACTTACATAAGCCCCTCTGTCATGACATCCACCATGACAAGAGAGTGATCCATGAAGCTTGTGGATCCTCTCTGCAGATTCCTGTCTCTGTGCACCTCTTATATTGGACATGGCAGCATGACCTCATTTTGACAACTAGAAAGTGGAAGCAGCATAAACAACAGCATTAATTGCTGTCAAGAAAAAGACAAATGGATGCTCAGCAGTTGTCCATTAGTAATGCAATGCTGTTATGAACAGCAGATTGAACTGAACTTTGAAAGTGGCTGGGACTGTTCATCACAATCAAAACGTAGTATTTTCCTTAAACAGTGCAAGAGTCTGTCGTTTCCTACTATATATGAGTCATGCTACTATGAGTGCCAGTGCAAAACTGAAGTGTGATTCCAAGTATGCATGGTATGGGATTGTGCTCCTTAGTAATACATAATCCAAGGGAAAGCTGCAGCATAAATATCCAAACAAGCCATGCCTGCAATCTACAAATACCTCCATTTTCAGTACCTACACACACAGAGAGAGCGAGCGAGCAAGAATTTAGGAGTTTAGGGCCTTGATATATCCCTTCATCTTCTGCTTGAGATGCCCATGAGCAATTGGTGGGCCAGGGATGCTGAACTGAAAGGGCTGTGGCCTGATCCTGCAGGGCTCCTTTTGTGTTCTTATCTCCATGTTGATCTTTGTGGAAGCTCTCAGTGCTGCTCAGAGAGAGGAAGTCAGGATGCACCGATGGGACAGCCAGATGAGTTGCTTCAATTAAGATGGCGGCAGCCATTTGAATTACGTGGGACTGTGTGCACTACATGGTGTATCTGGCCATAAAGGGCCGTGAAATTGGCTCTGATGCCTCAATGACAGCACCTACCAAGCTGGTTTGGGTAGCAGTTGTACCAATGGCCCTCTGGCAAAATGGGAACATAGCTGAGATGCCTCCCCTCACAAGACCTCTTGAAAATAGCTGTGTGTGTGTGTGGGGGGGCTCTGTGGATTCTTTCCATTGTCCTTTGCACACTCATAATTACAGTTTCCAGGCTGCTTTGCCACTAACTGTTGAAAAGAAAGAAAGATGTCAATATCTTTTTCCTTTTGGGGGAAAAACAATCTGGAGGAGACTTTGAGCAGACAAGTCTTCTCCATTTTCATTTATCCTTGGTTGCTTTTCATTAAATAAAATAAAAGGAAGAATCGCAGAACTGTGTTATGTAGTTTTGTCAGGGCTTGTATATTACAAATGCTTATACCATTATATCTGTCATTGGAAACCACATGGTATCCTATTGAGAAACTCCGTAAGAATTTTCATTCTATTGAGACTTCTGTTTTCATTTACAAAAACTGCCACTAGGCAGCAAAACACACGTACCTTTTCAAAGCTATGAAATCTACCAGCTGACATCTCATCATACATTCATAGTACTTTAAAAAATACAGCTCATATTTTGCACTGAAAACCTTCTACAGCTGATTTTTTTTTTTTTAAAAAAAAATTAGTGTAGCGCTTAAGGAGCAAAATGTTCAATGGAAAATCCCACTTTAAATTTCTGGCACTTGCAGCAGGATTTTAAAGATGCTGTTTTTCTGGCTTGTGCATCCTTGTTTTTCCACTGGGGTGGACGCTACCATATATTACATGAGACTGAATCTCAGTTGGCATCTGAGAAAGGAAAAGGCTTGGGAAAGGCTAAAAGTTTATTGTTCCTCATGGTGACCTTGGCTAGGATTGAAGGGAAGGGTGCAGAAAAATGTAACATAAAGATGTTTGCTTTGCTTTGTTTCTTTTCTAGAGAGGTGGATTTTTTGTTTGTGTACAGTGAATTACTTTGCTAATTTGTCTCTTTTGCTTTTAATATGCAGTACAGCAGTATTCTGTCAAGATGCTGACACACAAAGCCTAACAAAAGAGATGTCTGCAGAAGAAAAAAATAATTTAATGTATGTATAGTAGCATCCACATGCAGTTAAAAAAAATGGCTCAAAAATGTCTTAAAGATGTCGACATGGACAGACTAGTGCCTCTAATCCACATTAAAAGCCAGTTCATGCACTTCTGAAGTCCATTTGCTGGCCTTTAAAATGTATTAGAGGTGGGATGGGACACTAGTGTTCACATTCTACCACCCCCAAACCACTTTTGAGCTGCTTTTTAATGTGTATGGATACAACCTGTGCTCATATATATATTGCTTTTCTGTTATCTTGACGGCAAATAGGCTGTGTGATAAGAGACACTGAAAGCTGACATCTGGAAGCTGCATTCATCTTATATGGCAGTAGCATGTTGCAGTGCTACATTCTCACCATGCTCTGACAGCTATTAAAAGGCTACATCTATCATTCTGCAAAACTGAGACCCTGGGACAGCCCAACAATTTTAGCTGCCTAATATAGAATAGCAAATGGTGCCCCACCCCACCCCCACTCCACGCAAATATGCACTGTTTACAAAGCTGGCCAGGTAATTATGAAAATTGAAGCAGAAATCCAAAAAGTACCTCTCCTTGGGAGCACAGACACACTGCCTTTTCATAAACTCATCTAAGGCTGTGGTCACACCTTCACCTTAAACCTTCTTCAGTCCATCTTCAGCTATGATTGCTCACACCTTTTTCTTTCTATCCATTTTATTTGTGGGCTTTATTTGTGGGAAGTCCACAAATAAAACGGATAGAAATGAAAAGGTCTGAGTGGTCTTCAGACCTGAAGATGGACTGCAGGAGGTTTAAAGTGAAGGTACAACCATGGCCTAGGTTATAGCGAGTGCCTCGTTTTGTTGAATGGCGTGGCCAATGATATGGCATGTCCAGAGCTCAGTAAGAGATCACCTTGCCTACATCCATCCTGATTTGATGATTATGTTGCAAAGTTTTGAATGCCTGAATGTGAACCAGCTGTTCTAATATTTAGTACTTGAGCAAAGCAGAGTCCTGCATCCTGCAGTTGCAGCTGTGGCTAATTTCTGCCTTGGTTCAGTGCATCAGGGTGGGAGAGAAAAATAGGACGCAAAGTCAACTCCCTTCTTCTTTTGCAATAGCAGTAATAAATATCTTGTCCTTGAAGATTTTCAAATTGGACCGTTGAGCAAATAGTGACATAGGTCCTCGGTAATGCCGATTGGACAAGGGAACATGCAAAGGTGATAAGTGTATTTCAGCATAGTGGCCATCTTAGATAACTGTTTTCATCTGCTGTATCCACAGCCTCATTAGGGCAATTCTAGTCATTGGGACATTAATAAATCTGAAATACTTTCCACATTCAAGTTTGTTTTAACAGAAGCATATGAGGTGTCAATCTTATTTCCTCAAAAGAGGTGAGATTCTTTTGCACACATATGTCTGATAACTAAAATGGCCCTTGTGTTGTTTTTCAAGGAAAAATATTCAGGGTCAACCAGTAAACTGTATGAGTGCAGATAGGTGGGAAATGGATGTTTGCAGGGCCTAGATTTCATCTGTTCCAGTAGACAGATTTTAGGCAGTCAGTTAAGTGGGTATGCCTTGATCTTGTTCTAGCCCTGTTTTGGTGCACAGGAAGGCCAAAGCTGGGATTTTGTGTCAGGAGAGAATACACACAAAATATTCAATGTATGTCCCATGCATCATGATCATGATCACCATTAATACTACATATATAGGAAGTTCTGTATTTAGCACATAACAGGCCGCTCTGTCCCTTAACCTGCTGCAGCTGATGAAACTCCTCTACATGACTGCAAGTGGTTGGTCCACATTTCTAGTCAATCTTGCTCCCCTTCCCCCCATTTTCCCTTACTCTGTTATTCTTGCACAAAGTTGCTCCTTAAGCAAGTCTGTTCCTGCACAAGTATCCTCAGCAAGTCTCTTCTCCCCTCCCACGCTGTTAGCACTTCCCCTTGGTCCCATAACCTGCCCCTTCCATCTCTTTCCTTTTTCCATGGAATTTTATTGTATGACCTATGCAACCTATTTTTGTGCACTAATTTAAAATCACCCCCACCCCACCCCACCCCACCCCACCCCACCCCCCCAAGCCCAGAGAACTCTAGGAATCAGAAACATTTTCTCTAGGGCTTCAAGTTAAAAAAACAAACCTAAAGGCGGAAACCTGTTTTCTCCTGTAATTGCCAGCAGCGAAAATCCTGCACCACTGTGTAAATTATTAATTGTGTCAACAAGAAAGAAAAGGAGGGAATGCCCTTTCACCCTTCCCTGGAACACCCATGTATTACTGCTAGACATCTGCAGTATGGGTGCACTGAAGGGGAAAAACCTACAGAGAAAGAAGAAATGAACTTTCTGCACAGAAAAAAAGCACTTTGCCACAAAAGTGGAATGGAAGGAAAATACAGCACATTGGACATATAGAATTCAAGACATAGATGTGTTAGTCTGGATCAGTAAGCAACTGAGGGCGAATCCCCACAGCAAGTTTATTTCGTTTTCCCTAAACCGAAATAATAGAACCGGATGCAAACGCGAATTTGCCTGTTCCCATTACTTTTAACTTAATCGTGTTTGATCCGGATTCTGAGGATCGTACGTGGCGTACGTGACTCAAGGGGGGACTCAAGTGGCTACTTTTTAAAAGCTGCTTTGCAGGGCTGCCCTGCCGTCTTCCTCCTGGCATGGACGTGCCACCCATAACAGACCCCTTCACGTAGCCTAGATGGGTGGCTGGGTGGCTGCCGCTTGCCTGGATGGATGAAAAACAGGGACAGGCAGCCAGCGATTTTTTCCCCTCCTCTCCCCATTTCCTAGGGCACACAGCAGCAGCAGCAACTCAAACCCCCTTCACAGCCACAGCCTTTAAAACAGAACCTCCAGGGCTTTCCTTTCCTTTCCCTTTTTTAAAGGTCAGAACTTTCAAAGAGCTAGAATTGCGCAAAACTGCAACATTGTTATTAAGGTGTGAAGTGGCTAGATCGCTACAGTGTAGCTTTAAGTACTGGATTTTTATAGTGGCTGTTTTGAGGGTGGATTTTTTTTCAGTGAAATCACTATCTTTGGAAGCAAGCTATTGGGGGAGGGAAACCCTAAACAGGGATTCTCATCCCTTAACACAGTACGGTCCCCACAGTAAAAAATGTAAAACGTTTCAAGCACACGATCCGGAGTGAGACCTGTTGAAATCAGGATTGAGATTCACCACGCTTTGGGGTGGTTTAACACTGAGAAAGTGTGTTAAGCCAAACTGCCGTGTGGACTCCGAGGATTGAAAACGTTTTGAATCTGAGATAAGCTTGCCGTGAAGACACGGCCTCAGTCTACTAGCACCCCAGGGGCTAATAGAGAGAAAGAAGCTGGTGGCATGAGCTTTTGTAGACTGCTTCATCCAATGCAGATTGGACACAAGACCTCATATTTTGGTGAAATTCCCCTGCAGGGTAAACTGATACAGTAAGATTTATGTATAGCTGCCTTCCAACTAGTACTATGTTACACTTTTATACAGTGAAACACCTTTGCTATTTTAATGCCTGCTGACCTGGTTTAGAGAATCTATGACAGCCCTAATTGCTGGTTTACATCTGGTAAGTAGGATTAACATAGAGCAAATGACACCCAGTTATGTGGCTAAGAATATATCGGCAAAAGAGCTTTCCATGGTTTGGCACTTGAGCACTTGGCCTGGGAGTACAAATAGTCCCCCATCTCTTCTTTCTTTTACAAAGTCAACAGGGTAGTCTGTGCTGGCATTGCAACACTATTAGACTGATATTGTAAATATTTAGGTCTTGCACTTTTACTAAATGGTTCCCAGAAATGCTTAGGAAATAATATAATACAATTGGCTCAATTCTTGTTGGTGGGACAGCTAGATTATTGGCACATCTTCTCAGTCACAAGTTGATTCCTGCACTAACTTGCTTCTTAAGCAACTCTGGCCGCGTTCCCACCTACCGTGAACCTGGAGTGAAGCCGGATTACTCTGATCCGGAGTAATCTGGGTTCTGCTTATCTATCTATCTATCTATCTATCTATCTATCTATCTATCTATCTATCTATCTATCTATCTATCTATCTATCTATCTATCTATCTATCTATCTATCTATCTAGCTAGCTAGCTAGCTAGCTAGCTAGCTAGCTAGCTAGCTAGCTATAGGTATATAAAATACAGTTAAACTGTTTCCTTTTACAAAACCAGCCAGGGGTTCACTACAGATTGCAAAATGCATGGTTTTACACTGGGAGCCTTGGAAACTGAAAGACCTATACTTTCTTTTTTCACTCGAAGCTTCTGAAAGACCTATTTGTGTTCCAAATTGTTCCTCACAATTGTAGAATGAAAGGGACAGTATTTCAACAGGCACTGAAGCATTCGGCACACGTTAGAATTTGAGCTCATGTAAGCAGGTTCTATTTGAATGCAGTCAGCCAGAACAGGATGTTTCAATAACATTATCAAGCAAAGCTGGACTTTTGTCTGTAGCCACTACATATTTTGGAGGTTAACATCAACCTCTCAACTCTACTCATTGGCTGCTACAAAACTTCTAGCCATGGTCTGTAAATATAACTTTTTGATTCAAATTAATGTTTGCTGCTTGCTCAATGGGGGGGGGGGGGATAAGGTTGTGATTACTGCCATTGGGGACAGAGGCAAGATTCATTTGGGGCCTGGATGGGTGGAGCAGGGGCTGCATGTCTGTGGCTCCTTGTTTCACAAGAGTTCTTCTACGGCTCAGGCTATGCATGTTAGTGCACTCTGGGAGCATCCACTTGTCCACAAGAGTACTACTGTATAACAGAAGACTGAAGGGAGGTAGACTAACAGTTATTTCAATGCTTTCCATTCTTCTCTGCTATACTGACATACCTTATAGTGTTTTGTGCAGAACACAGGAACGTGGGCAACATCCCCAGCCATTTCCCATGCTCTACAAAACAACCCTGGAGTAGGGGGACATTGAACCCAGGTTACAACATTAAAAACCAGTGAGCATATGAAATGAGCATTAAAACCATGACAGTGCCTAAATGTGGGGAAGCAAGCTGTGACGGTTTCAGGGTGCAGGCTGCAGAGGGCAGTGATAGTGCTTTGGCCCCTTTGCAAAATGCATTGCTTTCTACCTGTGCAAACCCTTGCAAACTGCATTTGCAAGCCTAGGCTGCAAATAGCAGAAAAGGCAGGAAACATTGCCCGGGCCCTTCTTCATTGATTAGCTGCTGGCAATTTGGAGGGAAAAGCTACCCAGGGACCTGGGGGCTTGATTGA
>MTQE01002208.1:48376528-48393164 GCA_014337955.1 Aspidoscelis marmoratus | reverse complement strand
ATTTCCTTGTTTAGCCAAAGGCCAGGGCAAAGAGGTGTGTCTTCACAGGTCTCCTGAATGCATAAAGTGAAGATGCCTGATGACAGCAGATACTCTTTTTGCTTCCAATCTTTGCTCTTCTTTTTCCTCATTCCTTTCCCCAACCCCTACCGTTGGACCTGCTTCTTGGGACGCCTTCCCTCAGCTTTTCCCCTCCTGCCACAATGCTGCTGCTTCCAGATCTAAGATCAGTACAGAAATACCCTTGGAGTATTGCAACAAGAAATGAACATGCTCAGTATGAAATGTTATCTCTGCAGGAGGGTTTACCTGGCAGAACTTTTGACATTCCTCCAGTGACAGGTGTGAACATTCTTACTCTCCCAGGCTTCTCTGCAATGAGGGGTGGTAACAGGAGCAGTCCCTTGGCGGTCTTCAGTGGTGGATTACTTTGATTATTCATTGTATCCTGTAAATGGGAAGTAGAGATTTGTGCATTTGGTTACAGAGCAGTTGGACTGACTTTTTCTTTTGTCATGATGCATTTTTCATTATTGGCACCATATTTTAAATACGCTTTCACTCTTTTAAAACAATTTGTGGCTCACCTTGTTGCTTCCAGGCTATCTACAATGTGTGCAAAATTTATTTGAACCATGACAATGACATCAATATAACTTTGAGGATTCCAAAGACAAATGCCAGTGTCTGTAAAAAAAAAAATATATCCTAAGCAATGTGCAGTTGTTTCAGCAAAGTCTTTAAAAAAATCAGCATTGACTTCATCACAGTGATATTGTATTTCATGATTTTATATCTAACATGCAGAACAATTTTAAACATGCTTTTCAGAAGTGTATTCCATGGGATTTAGGGCCAAATCAACAGGGCTGCATTGCAAACCAAATAATACCTTGAACAAAAGCCTTCATGGGCAATTGAGTAAAATGGAGAAGCATTCTTGATCACTGTTAAACCCTCAGGAAGCTTCATAAAGATTTTATTCCCATTAGAAATTCATGTGGTTAGCTGCTGGCTGTTCTTTTGTTATCTTATCCTCTGGTCATGCTTCAATAGACCTACAGCAATGGATATCAGCAACGACTTGCATATGGAGATTGCAGGATGGAAGGGGCATGCTGAAGCCTGTTTTCTTCTCCCCAAATTGGCCTTGGTCTCAGAGATCAAACAAATGTAGACCAAAAAGCACAGTTCAGGGAGATCAAAAGGAAATGTCAGAGCTTCACTCCTTCCTTGCCATTCTGTAGTTCATATAGGCTGTGGCAACACCTAAGGTTTAATGCATCTTCAGTTCACCTTCAGAGTGAGAGAACACCTCAGCAAAGTGACCAGTAATTTTATTTCCACATTATCTATCCCATTCTGAGTTATTTAAGACTAAGGGCTTGTTTCGACTCATGCCTCTTGAAATGGTTTAAAAATGAAACAAACAAACAAACAAAAAAAGCAATTCAGTCAGTCCCCACCTCAGTGGCTTTAAATTGCTATTAACTCTTCTGCTGTCCCCACCAAAAATGGTTCAGAATTGCATTAGGGAAAGGGAATCTTCCGGGCAAGGAGAAAGCAAGGGGAAGTGTAAAATGAAACTTTGTTATCTTATCAATGTGAAGTGTGGAGTGGGTGAGTTGCTACATCTTATCAGGCTGAATTGTTACTTCTCTGCTGAATATGGATCTGGCGCTTTAACAAATCTGGCAAGGGGCTGGTCCCTGTGCAGGGTGAAAGCCCACATGACATATTTGCCCCAATACTGATGTAGCATTCCCACAACAATAAGGAAGAAGCGTTTTAAAAGCAAAAATGGGGGGGGACCTGAAAAAACAGGTGTTTATTCCATATTTTAGCCAAATAATCCTCAAAATACCCCTGAAACAGATTGTGAATGGGGACAAAGAGAATCCAAACTGTTTCTAAACTGTTTTAAAATGCCAATGGGAACTGGGCCTGAAAGAAAATAGCTTGTTGATGTGTTCTGTATCTCTGAAAGTGGACTGAAGCTAGTATTAAACCTTAAGTGTGACCACAGCCATAGACTACAGGCAGTGAGATACTGAACACCGCTCCAACTAAGAACTGAGCAGCAGGCATTTTGGGAGCCCTACCCCAGTCCATGCTCCATCCTGTGCAGACAGAGCATACTAGGAGCTTCCCTTAAACCTCACCGGCATGTGGAAGGGAAGCTCATAGACCTTTTCTTGTCCTGCATTACTAGAAAGTGCAGACAAACCTTTCCCAAATAAGAGATGCTAAGACCAGTCTCTGGGAGAGACACTTGCTTCATGAATCCCATGTTAAGTAGATAATAGCAAGGCTCTGGAGCTAGGATTTTGTGTGCATTGCATTCTGTATCTAGGTACACTGCTCTGGGGATACAGCAGGGCAGGACTAGAGCACCTCCCTCTCCCTTATTTCCATAGCGGCACTATGTTTACCATAGATGGGTAGTCAAGACCACGCAGATTGCAGCTTTCTATGGGCAACTGTCAGGGCTCTCCCTTCTTCAGCGACAACATTTGTTTATGTTGAAAAATGGACTCTTAAGAATAAACAGCTGGTAGAAGTGGCTTGAATATGGAAAACTTCCAGAAAAGAAAGACATCTCTTCTTCATAGCCACCTCTCTCCCTTTTAGGCCATTGCAGCCTGAATGGCTGGTTGGTTTTAGCTAGATAGTGTATTGCAGTTAGTAGGATTAAGTAGCACTGTACTGTTTGTAAGATGGGATGTAACCTGAAAGACAAAGATTCTGTACCAGTGAGCAAGAACCTCTGGAGTTTGTCTTAGGAAGCACACTTCCCAACAGTGCCACCTAGTGATCGTCACCACCTCCAATTCTGCATAGGTGATTTCAGGGCAAATAAAATTAGCCACAGTCTAATTCATAAAGCAGAAGCCCCCTTAGACTCCTAAGCCACTGCCATTTTCAGTTTTGTCATTTGCTTCTCAATAATGTTAGAAGAAACTTTTAATGACAACCAGATTCCATAGACTTTTGAAACATAGAATGTTTTGGCATCTTTTATTAAGACACTCGAGCTTGGAGATGAAAGCAACCCAGTAGCAGCAGAACTTCAGGAGGGCTTTTCTTAGAACCGTTTGAAGAACTCAGAGGTCTTCTAGCTGAGCTTTGCATTGAATTGGCTCTGCCAGAATTTCAAGCTGGAGCCCATGAGAGACGCAGTCTGGATTGGCTGATCCCTCTTTGAACGCTCCTGCCAGCCTAGCATGTAATTTTTAATGCCATGTTGTGTTTTCCCTGCTTATTCTCCAGTCTCACAAAGGCAGCTTTTGTTCAGGCTGCTGCAGAACTTCCTCTCTCAGGCTGATTGGAAATTGTGCAGTCACTTATTTTCAAGGTTTCACTGTCTGATGAATATGCAACAGCAGCAGAATAGCACTTCAGGAACAGACAGCCCAGCCAAGACTGAAATGACCACTGGAAGCTACCCTTACAGCTGGCTTTCTGCTAATTGACAGGGACAATTCACTTTTTGAGAAATTGGGCTCTTTGTCAAGCCTCCAGAGGAAATAGCCATATTGAAGCTCAAACACATATCTGGATACTTTATTCAGCCAAGTTAGTATTGTCTGTCCTGAACGGCAGCCACAGCAATCCAGGACTTTAGATAGCAGGAGTCCTTCCCCATCAGCTGGTATAATATCTGAGTGTCCAAACCTGCCTCCTTGCTCTTCAATTGCCTTTGGTAGGTAGCATGGACCACCAGGGATACAGTTAGAATTGAGGTTAAGGTTCTTACAGAGATTATGGGGTGGATTGCAGCTCAGTGGTACAGTGCTTTGCATAGAGATAGCTTAAATTTCCAAACTTAGCATCTTCAGGTAGGCCTAGGAAACGCCCCAAAATTATGCCACCACTCTTTGAGTTATATGAATCGATCCTATGTCCTCATTTTCCCATGTGCTGATTTTTTTAAAAGTTGGTTTTAATGTACTTTGTTGAATTTTCATGCTTAAATGTTCATTGGCAACAAAACCAAACATCCAGAAAAGTTAACAGAAGGTAACAGTAGGGACTAATGGGCATGCAGGACTGAATTGGCTACATCCATCTTTAGCACCAGGTTCATTACTGTAAAATGCAGTACAGAAACTTAGGCAGTGTCTTCATGGCAACCTTATCTTGGATTCAAAACGTTTTCAATCCTCAGAGTCCGCATGGCAGTTTGGCTTAACATGCTTTCCCCGTGTTAAACCACCCCAAAGCATGGTGAATCTCAATCCTGATTTCAACAGGTCTCACTCCAGATCGTGCGCTTGAAACGTTTTACATTTTTTACTGTGTGGACAGTACCGTTTTAAGGGATGAGAATCCATGTTTAGGGATTCCCTCTCCCAATAGCTTGCTTCCAAAGACAGTGATTTCAGTGTTAAAAATCCACCCTTAACAGCAGCGCTACACTCTAGCGATGGAACCACTTCAACCTGATAACAGTGTTGCAATTTTGCGCAATTCTAAAAGTTCTGACTTTAGAAAGGGAAAGGAAGGGAGGAAAACAGCTGAATGTGAATGTTTAAAGCAAAGGGGCTTTAGTTGCCGCTGCTGCTGTGTGCCCTGAGCAATGGGGAGAGGAGGGGAAAGAATCTCTGGCTGGCTGCCCGCTGCCATTTTTCTTCCATCCATGGAAGCGGCAGCCACCCAGCCACCCAGCTAGGCTCGGTGAAGGGGTCCCTTATGGGTGGCACATTCACGGCAGGAGGAAGAGGGCAGGGCAGCCCCGAAAAGCGGCTTTTAAAAAGTAGCCACTTGAGTCCCACCTTGAGTCACGTACCCCACGTACAATCCTCAGAATCCAGATCCAACACGATTAAGTTAAAAGTAATGGGAACAGGCAAATTCGCGTTTGCATCCGGTTTTATTATTTCGGTTTAGGGAAAGCAAAATAAGCTTGCTGTGGGGATTCACCATTAGAGGCACTTATTTCAGGTGACTAATTGTCCAAAGCAAATTGTCCAAAGACAGGCCTAACTGCCAAACTCTTCCACACTGTTTTGTTCCTTCTGATGGATGCATATTGTTGACAAAATGCTTTGGAATATTTTAGATTCCCTGCCTCCCCTCTTAAAGTCACAGCAACATAAGTAATCAAATGATCTGTCCCTTAGACTAAAAGTCCTGTCCAAACTTCTGTAATTCACAGAAATAAGGGAGAGAAGAAGGCATGAGGTCTGTCATGCTTGTGGCAAAGGAAAGACAGCAAGACTTGGACCACATGTTGATTCAAAATACTCCTTCCAAAGAAAGCATTTTGAAATAGCTTTTTAGTGATGTGAAAACATAAGCAATTTAAAACATCCCTTTTGAAGGTTAGGGACCTCTAGGGTCATTGAGTCCAACCCTCTGCTCAATGCAGGATTTCCTACATCATTCCAGACAGATGTAGATCCAGCTTCTGCTTGAAGACCCCCAATGAACTCACTACTACACTCGAGGTAACCAGGCCCTCCCATATTCCACCCTAGCATATGGAAGGGAGGCTCTTAGTGCACGTTCTGGTAAGAAATATCAGCAAGTGCAGAAAGGCTCTTAGGGTGCATTCCCACTTGACTGTTTTAGGGCAGGTTGGACTATCTGAGACCTTGCTGGACTATTTTAATCTGGGAACAGGACTGAGGGTGTATTTTGGGCTGTTCCTATTTACTTGAGGGTAAACCCGACCCACTCACTGTATTTGTGCCTGGTCCCACCATGCTCCTCCGCTGCTTGAGTGGGCTCGCTGTTGCCTGGCTGGGCAGTGAGGAGGTGGAAGAGGGAGCCACCACTGCTGCTGAGCTCACTGTCACCTGGGTGGGCAAAGGGGAGGTGGAGGAAGGAGCCACCACCACCGCCACCGGGCTTGCTGTCACCTGGGTGTCCCCCCCCGTCTACTCCCTCCCGTCAAGTTTTGGCCAAGCCACGGCTCATGGCTGCAAGCCCAGCGGCTGCGCCTCCTTCTCCTCCTCTTCACCTGCACGGGCAACAGCAACCCAGGACGAGGGAATAACAGCAGTGGTGGTGGTGGTGCCTTCTTCCTCTTCCTCCTCCTTGCCCACCTCAGGAGTCCGCAAGAGTGCATGTGCACAGGAGCAGATCAGAGGGGTGGGGTGGGGATGGCTTGAATCACAGTTCTGCCTTTAAAACTGTTAAAACTTTTTCACTTGATATTCCTAGCTGTATTCCTGTATTCCAAGCCTTTTCGCCTTTTCTGCTACCATTGCGGGCATGGCAAGCTGTGAAATCCCGGCCACATGTGGCTGGCATTAGCCAGGAGGCTACAGCTCTGCCTCAAATAGCCCCGTAGAGTTCCCATCTAGGGGGAAAAAAAGTGGGCTCGGCTACAAAACTGTAAAAAAGTCCCTTTCCCCCCAGGATTTCCCCCCCCCCATGGATTTTTGCAGGATAGTTCTCAGAAAATCCAGGGATAAGAAGTTGAACGGGAATGCTAATTGACCAAATGTGGATTATTTGCCTAAGTAATCAGACCCCTGGATGCCAAATTTGAATCCAGTGCAGATTTAATTGCCTAGGGGAATGCAACTTTAGACTCACAGAGAAGCACTTGCTTAAAGTCTTGAGGAGGGAGCAAAGGAAGTGAGTGGAACACACAACCAATTGTTGTAAAGGCAAAAACCTTCCTCAACACTGGTACTAGTACCAAACTCTAGATTTGCCTTGAAGATCTAAGAAGGTGTTTTTTCTGCACAGTGACATAAAGAGCTCTGAGGGCACTTGTAAGATACTGTGTGCAATTGGGACTGCATGTGTTGCTGCCAGGCCTCACTTTCCGAAGCTTGATGTGCCTGCCTTGTGAGGATACCACTGAAAACAAGTATTAAAACCAGCAAGTGTGAAGTTGCAGAAAGCAAATTTGTAAAATTAGAGTTTGGTTTGGCTATCTGAGGCCTTTTCACACTGTGGTCTCTAGTGCATAATAAGTGCACCTCTGGGGAAGAGCATACACATGCTGTGATTGGCTGGATTGTCCCCTCCCAAAGCAACTGAAAGGAAGAGTTACATCAGTCTTATGATTTCCCATCTTAGGAAGGGATAATTTTTCTGAGACTTTGACACGCAATAAGGCACGTGCAGGAGTAAACTGTCTCTTATTCCTGACTCCGCTTCTCCTATGGGTGATCCTCTAAGCATGGCTGACCACCGCCCTTACCTCCATAAACAGTTTGCTTTCCCAATTTTCTAGAGTTGTAGTCTGCTCATGAAGCTTTGGATTTGTTTTGTAAATAAATAAATACATTTTGAACAGGTCTCCCTCATTTCCAGTGACACATTTAGGCAGAAGAGACTGATGCTCATCTGGGATTGCCATCAACTACAATGCAGCCAAGCTAAGCATCACTGCCTAGAATGTTGGTTGGCTTTGCTTATGAGGTGCGTGCGTGTATTTTCCACAGCATGGATTAGCATGGGGATTTTTATTCAGTTCAAGCCTTCCATCACTGCGTAACAGAGACAAAGAGTGATTGGCAAATGCACCATAAAATGTAAGAAAGTCATCTGGAGTAACAACTGCGCATTGTTTTTCATCTGGGAGAAATAATCTGGGGAGGCCCTAAAGCAGAAACCAAGAATTATGTGACTAACTTATGTTTCCAGGCCCTGGGGAGTAATTTTCTACTGCAACAGAAGTTTGGATCTGGAACTATCCGCATTAGAGAAACTTGGCAAAGGAGGGGAAGAATAAAAGCAGAGGTTTATTGTAGAATTTAATACTTTTCTTCCACTGCTTCTCCCTTCCACATGTTCTCTGGTGAATGCTGCTTTGGCAGCAGAGAAACAACACATGGGATTTAGATGTGTAACTTGAATGCAGAATATTTAGTCACAGACCTAAATTTCTTTAGTTTGACCCATCCAGCAGCTGTCCAGTGAGTCAGTGGAACAACACTACTAGGCTGCCACCCTTAGTTAGGCAGCCTACGGCTGCATCCCCATGCTGGCCATCTGGCACACTTTGGGTGCTGTTTGGGCACGCATGGGTCAGGCACGGGACCAGGAATGCATTTCAGGCATCCCATGAGATTCCCAGCAACGTGGGACACATACGGGTTGGGCACAAATGGAGGTGTCCCCATGGGAAACATGCTGAACCCTGGTACGGGGGAGCAGCGCCACCTCCTCTCTGCCCCCTCTCTCCTCATTGGCAGCTGGACTGTCATCTGCCCACCCCTGTGCCACATCTCCCCTTCCCTTAGTGGCACGGACAGCCAGGACTGGGGTGGGAGGCACAGAAACAAGTTAAAATAAAGCTTCATTCATAAAAATAACTTTTTTAAAAATTAAAACTTCAAAAGCCGCTACGAGGTTTGGCGGCAGTAGGCGCTTGAGCAGTTGTGCGCACCTCCGCTCCACCGGGGACCACGAGAATGGCCATAAATGGAAAATCAAGCCTTTATTGATGACTGCCTTGCAGATCAGGGAAACGGGGGTTGCAATTGGAACAGAAATCAAGCCATTATGCAGTCTGCCTTGGCATTCTTGAAATGGGGTTGGAATTACTTCCACGGAAGTGGCAGAAAATTTAAAAAGCAAGCCCTTCTCCAGCCTGCCTTTGCAATCGGTATTTTAAAAAGTCAAAGGCCAGGATCTTCAGTGGACAGGGCAGGGACAGCAAGCACACCCCACCTCCCAATGACGTGACCACAAATCTCTTCCCCGTTAGCCCGCTCGTGTCCCCATGTGCATTCCCGGCTCGCTGAGCAATACATAACGGTCCCCCAAAGTGTGCCAAGACTTCTTTTTTCAGGTATCAATTTTGGCACCCTTCTGGCACAGTTTGGGAGGGGTTGGCATGCTTTTTGTGGATCAAATCCAAAACCCATGGGGACAGACAGTGCCGATCCCACGCTCGGAACTGTACCAAACTTGCATGGGGACAGGGCCTGAATGTTTGCAGGATTGCACTGGCAGATGCCTGATAGCAGTAGAAACTTTCACCCAATTCTGGCTGAGGGGGCACCAGCTGAGGTGGGCACACAAGGCAAAATCAAGAGTCACGTGTGCACTGTGTGGCCTTTGCATCCTACATGGTCTGCCTTTTCAATGTGCAGGCCTTTGTGTTTTTCGGGTAGCAAACCCTCCCTAGAAATTCCACCAACCTTTTCCCTAGCCATCAATATTGTTTCTGTTATGTCTTGCTATGTTGCTTGTCTCCAGCAGTGAGACTAAAAAGAACCCTTTGTGTGAGGCCTGAAAGGAATTGCCCAGTCCCACTGCTGGCCCTGCAATTCTAATGTCAGCTCTTTATTGCCTTGGCATTTCACAGAAGCAGCTCTCCTCCCCACCAACACTATGCATCTGCCAGCTATGTCCAGTAAGGACTTTCTTTGGCTTTACTCGACAGTTACCAACAGGAGGATGGGGGTGGGGGGTCCAGCCAGATGCTGCGGCAAAGGCAACGACCTTGGGGTCAATCAGTTCCCTTAAATCCTCACAGCCGAAAACAGAACTGGTGGCAGGTTTTTAGCTATCACATTCGAAATGAAACTGTGAGATGGGGCTTGTGCAAAAGTTTGCACTAGTGATGATTTTCCTGTGCCAAGCTACAGAAATAGTTTTGCTCTTACACAGGGGCACTCAACCTATTCTTGCAACATATGAGTGATTACTGTAGAGAAGGACATAGTTGGAGGTAGTCCTCCCCTTAAAAATCAGTAACAATCCAGGATGTTCTAGAAAGGCATGCTTTCCTAGAAGAAGAATAGATTTTTTTAAAAAAAAATAGGAGAGGGGGAAGGTTTTTGAAAAGGTGGTATGGCAGTCACTCATATGTCTCCTCCTTTTCCTTTTTAGGGAGCTGCCAGATGTGGCAAAAAAGCCAGCACCTTGCTGGCATCATTGTTGGATCATCACACAGCCTGAATGTATAGCCATATGCACATCGATTTCATACACAATCCCAGGGAACCCTTCTGAACTCCTCATCTGCATTGCAGAATGGTCTTCTGGGAGGTTCCACCTCCCACGAGACAGCTCTGTCTGTATAGGATGAGGCATTCGAGTGGGTTATGGACTATTATGGACAAACCTGTGCACCACACCGCGCACAACATTGCCTGTTCCAGCCAGTGGAGTGACCATTTGCAACTCTGCTGGTGCCAGGGATAGTCTGAGGTGCCACACAAGCACGCAGGCAGAGGACTGGAAACTCAATTGTGCATGCACAGCGTGTCACCATCACAGTGGTGATGGTGTTGGTGAATGCACAGTTGTGCCAGACTCTGCACAAAAGATGGCAGCACCTAAACACATGTTCTGATGTGTGTGGGGTTGGTTTGGCGTGCACTAGTATTTGCAAGTGCAAATGCTAGTGCACACTAGTGGGGATGCACTATTCCCATTCTGTTGATAGGACGCAAAGTGCAGAAATGCCTCTGGACTCCAGAAAGGCATTTCTTTGCCGTCAAGCCTGAAAAACAAGGGTGCCTCCCAATGCAGGTAAAACTCCGTGATTGTCCCAGGATGATATTGGGACTGACATACATATCTGTGTCAGTCCCAGTATAGTCTGGGATAGCAAGGTGATATCCCAGAATATCGATACTATGTAAAATCCAGTAACGGCACTGGATTTCTTCTAATATTAATATTAACATCAACACAGCATTTACTTCATCTGCCAGTTTCTTGTGGGATTGCGGCTCTTGCACAATGCCTCGATGCTAGCAAGCATGGGCAAAAAACAAAGGGGAGTGGTGGGGGCTTCTTGTATCTGGGTATTTTACAAGAGCAATGATCCTGCAAAAATCTTGCAGACAAGGTAAGTGCTCGCAATTGCCCCAGAATTGTCTTCTGCTGTCTGATAGGATCAGCCAAATGCGATTGTGGGATCTAAACAAGATCCTGCAGTTTTCTCCTGCAGTCTGAGGGCACCCTAAGAAATACCATGCTGGGTCACACCTTCACTTTAAACCTTCTTCTGTCCATCTTCAGAGGTAACTGCTCACACCTTTTCATTTCTGTCTGTTTTATTTGTGGACTTTCCACCCTCCAGTTGGACTTTTTGGAATGGAAAGTCCACAAATAAAACGGATAGAAATGAAAAGGCATGAGCATTGTGGTCAGAATATTGGCTGAACTGCGACCATAGCCATCTAGCCATCAAGGCTGGACTGGGATGTGATTCTAAAGGGAACATTATCTTCAAGTTCTGCGTCATATAAACCTCCCTTGACAGAAGACATCGGAAGCTAGCGAGGATTACGGATGTGCATGGATATTCAAAAATCCGATTTGAATTTGACGAATATCACATTTGAATTGGATTTTTGAAAATCCGAATTTCTGAATTCAAACACATTTAGAATTTTCGGAAATCTGATACGGATTTTTGAATAATTCGACTGAATAGATCTGTTTATATCGCATCCGAATATCTGGTCTATTTGTGCATATAATACGGGATGCAAACGGGATGTGCACAAATTCAAAAATCAGATACAAATGTTGCCAACATTTGTATCATTCAATTCAAATTGGATTTTTGAAAATACGGTTTCGGATAATCTGGATTCAAATGAGATTTTCAAAAATTCAGATTTTTGAATTGTGAATTGAAATGAAATGAATATTCAAACATTCAAATCAACTTGAATTTAGATACAAAACATGCATTCGTGCACATCCCTAGCAAGGATTGAGGAAAAGTCAATAAAATTGTTTTTATAAAGGAAAGTGAAAACAACAGAGATAAAATAATGAACATTCCTTAGATGGTATGCATAGCTCTTTGTAAATGACAATAAAAATATGTTAAAATTAAGGGCATTTGACAATCCTGTAGTGGATACTATAAGATATCTCAGAAGGTATCTGGTAAGAAGCCTCCTAATGAGAGACCCCATTTGTGAGGTTCTTTATTCCTTCAGAAATAGGTTCTTTAAAAAAAATACTTATAGTTAATATCATCCATAGAAATGTCAAACTTCCTCCTTCTTCATATTTTTTATCTTGTGGAAATGAGTTCATGTATGTATGAATGGATATAAGTACAAATGTATTTCTAACATACACATCATTTTGTTTTTTCTAAGAAGAAATTCAAAAAAAGGTAAAAGGAAACTCAAAATGGGCAAAAATGAAGAAAACATTGCACAGTATTTAGAAACATGTCACACTCACCATTGCTATCAACAATCATAAAACACCAATGTTAACATAATAAACCAGCAGCGACAGTTTCTGGGAACAGTAAGGCCTGAATTGTATAAAAATGGACATAGCATCTGTGAATTGGCTGGTTTCCTATATTTGACCATCCTCTACTTCAAGAAAGAGCATGGATTCTACTTCCTAATTTATTATAAAGATTCTAGCATTCATATTTTTCTGGTGGACTATCTTTAATTTTACCCTTTTATCTTGAGGTGGTGAGGAGGACGATGAAAACCAGTTGACCCATATATTTTTTCTCTTACACACCATGTTGTTTCCAACCAAATACATGCACGTAAATTAGCTATTATGCCCAAACACTCAAGGCCAAGTGTTTTGAATTACTCTGGCTTTCAGTTCTAAAGTGAGCTAAAGTATTTACCACCACTCCTGCTTCTACACTTGCTGGTCTCAGGAGACAGGAGCACTTTCCCTTTAGGAGGCCCAGAGTGGCTGTGTATAGAAACCACATGGCAGAATAAATGTGAGACAAGTTTTGGGGCCCTACATACTTTTTAGCGTGTGTGGAGACAGGAGGGGCAGGGAACAAGAAATGCAAGAAGGGGAAAGGGAAACAGCAAGAAACATGGCAGTTCTTCAACAACAAAAAAGTTCCACTTACTCGGAAAGTTCCCTTTTTAAAAATATAATTTTATTTCCCTTCATTTGCTTTTGTTACTTTTTCTATACAGGACATAGTTAAAGCCAAGAGCTTTAACTGTATTTCTTCTCTTTCTCCACCTCTGGCAAATTGTCTTTAAATAGAAAAGTGTGAAAATTGCTTCCCTGCCAACCTCTTGTTAAAATTACAAGCAATTACCCATGGTAACATGTAAGGTTGGATAGGTTGCTTTAGTACTGGTATGTTCCCTTCTGCCTTCTTCATAATAAGTGAAGTTCTCCAATTCAGTCTTTTTTCAGATCATGAAATCTCTTGGCATGCTGTTTTAAATCAATCAATAGGACTGCACATACTGGTAGGACTCTGGCAGGCTTGGTGACAAAGACTGTACAGTCCTAGGGAAATCCTCCCAAGATTAATATTCCTGTCCACTGAGTTTTGTTTTAAGGAATTTATATTCCCATCTAGTGGCTTTCTGCCATGCACTATAAACTCAATCAGTCTAACGGACATGATATGAAAACAAAGTGCTTCTTGGTTGGGGTAACCATAGAGAAGAGAAAAGGTATGTGGAGAGCTAGCCAAGTATTTGAATTTTATAGGCAGAGTGTTAAAGGTTTCAAGGCAGGCTGAGGTTTTGTTCAGTGAAATGTCAGCAGGAGCCAAATTTTGCAACAGGAAAGAATTTATTTAGGGGGTGGGCCAGGGGAGGTCAGGTATGGAAACTACAGAGCTACATGGGTTAAAAAGGCACCCCTGAGCTTTTTGCAGTTACAAACAAGCTTAACTAGAGGCTACTAAAAAGTTGTTCACTGTCAAATTTCAGTGGGTTGCCTGCTGTGATTTTTCACCCCTATCTTGCCCAAAGATGAAAGGTGAAGGATCCCTTAATTTTTTTAATCCTTTGATTCAGAAAGATTGACAGACTTGGGATGCTTTTTTTTTTCCTACTTGAGCAACCAATCTTCCATCTCAAATTCAAAGTGAAATTCAGGGGGTACTGCTGTTCCTTTTAATAAATGGAACAGGCAATGTCCACATGAGATCTTAAGGTTGCTATGGGAAAAGAGTGAAGGTGCATCAACCGCACATGTGAAAAGTACTCCTAGAGCAGAGGATGTGTATGATCCTCTACCCTGGGAGCACTCCCTAAGCCTTTAGCATCCATTAAGGGCTATCATGGTAAAACCCCGTGGAGAGCATTTGAATTAATCATAGTCATACACATTGCACCATACCAGAGGAACAAAATGAGACCTTTGATGGTTTGTAGATTTTCCTGCAATCATGGAGGAGCTATAGGAAACACGGTTATTATGATCAACACGACTATGTGGATTTGTTTTGAATAGCTAGTTTGATGTAAGGATGTGCATCAATATTTATAGGCATTTGGAATTTGATTGAATGTGCCAAATTTCGACATCCGAATTCAAATAGAATGTCCATAAATTCAAATTGAAACATTCAAATCGAATGATGAATTTTGAATCTACGCTTTTTGTCAACATTCGTAAGTGCAAATTCAAATCAAAAATTCAAATAGATTTGAATTTGCTTAATTCGAATCAAATTTTGTTAAATTCAAATTTAAATAATTTGAATTGAATTTTTGATTATTCAAATCGACTTGAATAGAATGTCAAACCCCCCCCCCCACATTCTTGCAGATCCCTAGTTTGATGCATTGGGTTGTTTCAGAGAAGAAAAGGAAATCTAAAACACAAGTCTGAGAAAGGAGGAAGGGTGGTGGTAGTATTTTCCTACACTGTTGATATGGATAGGACTTGTGGTGGGAACAACAATCCTTATGCAAAGGCAAAGAAGCAGATGTGAAGGAGGAGGAATTGGAAGCAAAGTGAGTATTATGTCTGGTTTCTTCAAGAGAGAAACTTCAAGAGGGTAAACCAGCTCTAATTTCCAAAAATGCTTTTTCTTGGGAATCCATTGGGCTAGGTCTTTTCCCTGAGGCCAAATTCAGACACCGAAAGGATAATCCGAATTCTCTGAAAATGAGCACCCAGTATGAATTCAGATTGTTCCCACAGTTGCCTTATAACATAGACTCAAAATGGACTTGGTTGTTCCCACTCTTTATTCTTCAGTGCTCGGCATGGGAGAAATCCCCTGTTTTCTCTCCTCCCCTCAACAAAACCCCCTACCCCTTGCAGTTAGTAATTAGATACCGGACTTTCCATCATACTGTGACTTATTTGGGGCCACCGTCCATATTTACCTGCCACTACATCAGAACATAGAGTCCTTTGGCAGTACTCTTTATTCACCATTTGTCCTCTCCCGTCTTGTATCTAACATAGCACAAATTTCCCCCATGTTAAAAAGAGATTCTTTAAAGATCAGTCTCCCTTATTGGTTAGAATGGTGGCTTTGTGCTAGATTACTATAGCAAAGCAACACATGATGGCAGAGAGTGTGGCAAAAAGAAGGAACAACAGAGGAAATCAAAGCTTATAATTGGATAAGACGAAACAGGGAGAATGCCCCTAAAAGTATGGTTCCCTCCCCCAAAAGTCCACTTTGCCATTCCCATTTTGCAAAATAAAATGATCTAATAGGGATGTGTGTAAATATTCCTAACATTCAAAATTTTTATGAATTCGGCCAAATTCATACATTCAAATTTGAGTCAAATGTTGGCACATTCAAAGACTGACATTCGAACTTGAATTGAGTGTTTTGATACATTCATTTGAAGCTTCGTATTAAGCTTTGTATGGGATTCGTATGGGATTGAACATTCGTATCGAATATGAATCCTACCACATTTGGAGGGGATCTATTTGAACAAATAAATATTTTCTTGCATTCGATTCAATATGAATAAAATAGAAAAAAATCTGAACATTCATGCACATTCCTATGATCTAATTCTCAGAATAGGACTGAAAAATACTCGGTCCACTTTTCAGGAACTTCAATCCACAAAAGGTGTGGATTCTTTAAAAACTGTTGGGATGTTAAACATTGAAGCTATTCTCTAAACTGATTATATACTGTATGAGAACGCAGCCTGTGCCTTGGACAAAGATTTTTAGGGCAGCTTCAGAAAAGAACAGATAGTTGCGAAGAGTCACTTCTTAGTCAAATATAAAAAATAAAAGCAATTGAGAAGCCCTCTTCAGTCCTGAATGGTGGTGTTTTAAGAGTTGACCTGATTGAAGTATATAAAATCTTCCATGGTATGGAAAAGGGGTAGAGGCAAATATTTTTCTCTATCACATAACACTAGAACAAGGGGCACTCAATGAAGCTGATGGAAAGGAGTTAGTACTGACAAGGGGAAGTATTTTTTCACCCAGAGGGCCATCAGTCTCTGGGTATTACTACCAGAAGAGGTGGTGACAGCAACTGGCCTGGAAAGCTTTAAAAAAGGATTAGATAAATTCACAGGGGACAAGTGTATCAATGGTTTCTAGAATAGATGCCTAAATATTGCCTTTAGGTTGGAGAGGCAGTCAGGATGCCTCTCAAGGCCATTTGCAGGGAGCCAGGAGCAAGTGAATGTTTTGCCTTTGTCTTCTGCTTGAGAATGCCCAGAAGCAATTGGTGGGCTGCTGTGTGAACTAGATGGCCTGTGGCCTGATTTGATAGAACTCCTATGTCTTTTAGGTCCTTATTATGCTCTTGTATGCTGGTGTAGTTTCTTTTGCTTTAAAAATACCACCACCCACAACTCTGAAATTGCCCACTTCTCCAGGAATATTTCAACACATGTGGACATGGAGGAACAAGCATTGCTGAACAAAAGCCAACATGGCTTCTGTAAAGGTAAATCATTCCTCACAAACTTGTTGGAATTTTTTGAGAGTGTCAATAAACACGTGGATA
>MTQE01002208.1:48361810-48375180 GCA_014337955.1 Aspidoscelis marmoratus | reverse complement strand
GGCCATCTGCTGGGACTCGAGAGCAGGAGAAGGTTTGTCCTTGAGATGCCTATGAGCATTTGGTGGGCCAATGCGTGCGACAGGATGCTGGACTAGATGGGCTGTGGCCTGATCCAGCAGGGCTTCTCTTATGTTCTTATGTTCTTATCAGTGAGAGTGAAAAATTATGGAGTTTGTGGCTGATGGAATTGTTTTGTGTCCTATTTGTTCTCAGATGGCTCCCAGCAGAATACCCATGGGTTATCCTCTCGCTATACCAAGACCAACCGCTAGGGGGCGCAGCCCATAAAAACGATAAATAGCCCAACCAGCTGCGCCCCCGGCTTGACTTTTTCCTCGGTCGCTAGACAGACAGGAGGTACCATATATGCCCTTCAAATTGGATTCCTAGCCTACCACAGCTGCAGCTGCCCATGGCATGCATATGCTTGGTGCTCTTCAGCTCACAGTGGCCACTGCAACTAGAATAAATAGGAAAGGGTGCCATCAGAGTGGAGAATCCCAAACTTTTTTCATCTGCAGGCCCACAGAGATACCTCTCAACTCCTCCTCCCTTAACAAAAGTAATTTCCCCTTGCATTATAACAATCCATTGTGGCTGATGTGCCTCAATTCTTCAGAGTTGTCCATAACACTCTAGAAAATATTTGTTTCAATTCTGGGTGGTCCATAATCTTTATTAAGGGTGATGCAGTTGGAATCAAGATTTTTGATTTTTATTTTTTTTTGCCACTTAGTCATTTTCATCTCCCTTAACAAACATGGAAACATAACAATTTGTACATAATTTCTGTCATGTTTCTCCACCATCTTTTTAAATGAGCTTTCAAAAACATGTTTCTCATATGGAATAGGAGATGGCTAAAAATTAAAGTTTAAAACATGCTTTTCAAATTGATCCAGTTTTTTCCAGAAGCAGGAGGCTGTGGTGTTGTTCTGAGACTCTTTTATTTTATTTTTTTTGGGGGGGGTGTAGATCGGATGTTGGTATCTGCCAATATTGGGATTGCTCCTCATCTGATCTCCAGCCACCAGTGGCCAGCTTACACCACTCACACATCTCCTACAGTCAAGATGTTTGTTGAGCAGGACAAGTTACACATTGCTAAGTTGCTGGCAGCCTCTCAGTCCAACAAGGAATCACCACGGAGCAGAAGAACCAAACAAGCTTTCATTTCTCAACGAGAAGACAGCAGTGGACCTCCAGAAGTGGATGGAGCTGAACCATGTTCAGCAGGGTCTCGTGTCAGCTCTGCTGGAAGTGGCCCCTTTGAGGTTAACAAGGACTCAATAGTCTCTTACGGTGGCTTAAGAGCACAAAGCAGCTTTTTTGGTTCAGAACCCACCACTACATGCAATTTGGTCATTTTTTCCAGAAGAAGAGCCCCTCTTCGTGTGCCACCAATGAAGACATCAGATGCTTCCAAGAGTAAACAAGATAAGAAGGTGTCACTGGATTCCACATACAACAATGAACTCAGTTAAATCCCTCAACAATTATAACCATGTATTTATGTCTAGGGCAGTGGTCACAGTTTCACTTTAAACACTCTTCAGACCATCTTCAGGTCTGACTGCTCACACCTTTTCATTTCTATCCATTTTATTTGTGGACTTTCCATTTGGGAAAGTCCAGATGGGTGGAAAGTCTACAAATAAAACAGATAGAAATAAAAAGCAGTCAGACCTGAAGATGGACTGAAGAAGGTTTAAAGTGAAGGTATATGGCCATGGCTTAGGTTATTTCTAGGGAATGGATAGTAGGAAGAGAAGACTGACAGAAGAGGAAGAGAAGATTGACAGGAGAGAGGTGTATAAGAAACCAAATCCCAAATAGACATAAAAACACTTTACTGCAACGCAAGAGGTTTGGCCCTGCTTATTATAGTCAATGGCCTGCCAACAGATCTTTGAGCATCCTTTGTTTCCATGTGTTGGATGCTGTATCAAAAGTAGCACCTTGCCGTTCAGAACTCTGCTTTCCATACTTCAGGCAAGCAATCTCCTATTCCCTTGACTGGGAAGAGCAAGAATCACAGTCAGAAGCTACATTTAAAATGCAGGTGCAGAGACGGTATGTGTTCAATTTAACAGATACGTAAATAGGGTGTATTAAAGATGTTGATAAGCTGAATTCCAGCAACTGTACATTCATTTGTTCATTTGTTCATTCACTTAATATTGGAATGAGATCAAAATCTGTATAAACACATTTCTGCAAAATTTGCATCAATCTGAAGTTGCACACTTTGCTACCTAACTTGTCTGGCAAAGAAGGGCTTCTAGTAGCACCTAAAGGCATTTTTGTACTTGTGATAGTGCCCCATGGAAATTATGATCAGGGACAATGGCTGGTGATTATATTGCGTGTGCTGGCACCATCCCAAATTTGCATGGGGTCCGTGGCACTGGATGGACCATCCACATCACTGTAGCAATGGGTGTGTCAGCTTCCAATGCACAGTGTGCTGTTGCTATGGCAATCATGACATGGTGCCCAACTGCACAGTCACAGCTTCCCCGCCCCCACACATCATTTGTATTAGGAAGTAGTGTGAGTGCTGTGTCTGGGTCTGTACCAAGAGTGTCTTAGATGCTCCTGGTAAAGCTGTGGAGCTGTTTTTACAACCCATCAGGATGGCCTTGAATGCTGTGGGCCACTCCAGAAGGAGCATGGTGCCACAGTGTGCAGATGCTCCATCCCAGAGCATGCTGGGCTGTCTTGATAGCCTAAGTGTGGAAAGGCCCTTTGTCTTGTGAGGAAATCTGAGGCCTGAAACTGCATCGTGATTCACTTATGGGGCTGTGGCACAATTTCTGATCAGTTCTCAGTGCTGGAGGAGGCAGGACCATCCAGAGCAGTGCTCCTCTTGCTGCCATGTGGCTGAGGCCCAGTCACACCCACAGCAGCTTCTGTGCTTCCAACCCTTAGGCAGGAGGTCAGGTGGGTGCTTCCATAGTCTTAGCACTGTGGTGCACACAGGAAGATGGACAGGGCAATGTAATTATTTTTTTATAAGTATTACAGATGTAAACCTAGTTTTTTTCATTTATTTCATTTTTCATTTCATTAAGTCATTTATTTTTATATTGTGCTATTACTCTTAAGGCAGCTTTTTAATGCATTTGTATTTCCATTTTCCCCAGTTAAGATAATGACTTAAGCTGCCCCCAGACGGCAGTCAGATATCATAGTAGGAAACAATAATGTGGGAGATTCCTCCCTGCCTAGACAGTGCTGTAGCAAGCACTGTCTTTGCACATTTTTGTGATGCACAATCTGGACAGTTTGGTTACCTTAGAATTCCTGGATGTGCATGTCACTATGACTGTGCGTGCATGGTTGGCTGTATCAGCCTCCATCCATGTGCACTGGATGGAGCTACAATGGCAGCTCCATCCAGAAAATAAGTGGCCAGCAAAAATGTGCTGTAATTGGAAAACCCAGCACAGTGCTGGGTTTTCCAGCAATCGTATTTTGTACTTTTTAGGAAATATAAAGCAGGACTATGGTGGAGATGTCTATGTAACGTGAGGTAGCCCCACCATAAGAGCACCTTAATGGTGTAATATTTGCCCCATCTGGATGGGGCCTTAATTACACTCTCATTCTGGTATAAGCAAACCTGGGGCCTGGGCAGTATGGCGTTCATAACTTACCTAGCCTGTTTGCACTTCGCTTTATTAAGGAACATATCTGCTTTTTCCGTTGGGAAAGGCATTGCAGTATTGGGTGGAGATGTGTCAAGAAATGAGTGGGGTTTCACCTGGTAGGACAGCCCCTGGCTTGCCATCCTTCCTTTGCAGAGGAGTTTAAAGTGTTCAAGCCTCCATCCCCCTCTTTCCCTCAGCAGGCCACTTCATGCTGGATAAAAAGTTTCATTTTCACCCACTTCACACTGATAACAAGTTTCATTTCCCACCCACGCTTTCCCCTCACTTTTTCCTTTTTCAGCTGGGGAAAGACAGCTTGGCTGGCTCCTTCCTGTATAAACCAACCACAGTGGGTGGGTGGGTGGGTGGGAGAAAGGTGTGATAAAGGAGAAAGTGAGGGGAAGGCATGGGCGACGAGGCTTAGGGAGGTGATTTTGCACAACATCGTGGAAGTGATTTCCGTGGTCGCACTCGCTGAAGGTTTGGCTTTGCTGTGGGGAAGCAAACAGCAGCAGCAAAAGCAAGAGGGGAGGGGGAGCTGGGATTCCTCATCCTTGACCACACTATCGTGGGATTGAGCCCAATCAAGAGGGAGGGGTGGGTACCCCAGCTGGCAAAGGGCAGGAAGGAAAAGATTAGCTTTCCGCGATGCGTTTTCGAAGTGTTTTCTGTGGGAACAGCATTGGGGTTGACTGTGATTTAAAATGAAAAATTGGGAACGGCCAGAATGCGTGTTTGCACTGAGTTTAGCTTTGTTTTGTTTTAAAAAACTTAAGTGGGATTGCAGCCACAATGTTTAAGTAAAATGAATATATATAGTCTTTTGACTGTAGAATAAGAGTTAAAATTTGCTTTTTCCTGTTCTAAGTCAAAACTTCTTGGGCATGAGGGGACTTTACAATAATCATCTGAAGTGTTTAACTTTCCTTTAGTCCTTTTCACTCTTCCTTCCCCTATTTGTTGGTATTTTAGAGTAAATGTGTTTGATGGGCAGCTAGGAGAACAGTATCATCCAACACCATCTAACATTAGTACTTAATGAATAGTGTGGGATAAAAGCAAAGAATATGGAAAAATCTTTACAAAAAAGAAAAATCAGCCCTCAAGTCACTCTAGCCAAACCCCACTTGTTATTTTAACATGGAATTCTGAACACCCGCCCAGCTTAAAGGAGCTTTATTGTGTTGTGGCTCAGCAGATTGAATCCAGGTGTTTCTGGTGTACCAACAGAATCCAGATGATGTCTGCTTTTTTTAACATGATATATTGACTGACATCACGCCAACAAAGTTGATCAATTTATGTGTGTACAAACACATGGGCAGATCAAACGGCCAGCAGCAAAGGATGAATAGTCTGCATTTCTTGCAGCCAATTTGAGGTTTTAATATGGCACACTTAGAGTCGATGGATATTGTAAGTGAGAGCCAGACCAGTGTTTGTGTTACAGCTTTCTTATTCAGAAAGGGAGCAACCCTGGTAGTAATTAAGGGCCAGGAGTTTGCTTTGTCAGGTGATTTATGTATGGATTTACTTACTTATCCAGAGTTTGGTCCAGTTGTTTATAATAGTTAATTCCTGCAAAGATTTGGGAGAAGTAGCGTTAAGCCTAATTAAACAGGGATAGGCGTATATGTCCTAGCAAAAGCTAAGGAGAAGGGAAGGAGGAATTCTGGTCTCTGAAGAACTAATACTAAAGTGATGGACAACTGCATATTAACTAGCTGTTGTTGTTGTTCCCTCCACAAGTGCGCTACCACTGGTCTGTGGAATGTGGTGAACACTGAAACGCAGCTGAACCTGGTAAAAGAAGAAGTATCCTTATAACTATTTTTTGGGCCACATTAGCTGACTCAAGATGTGGTTTAAAAACCACAATTTCCCCAGGACTACATCAGGATTGTCACAAATACCCATGGCAATCCTAGTAAACTCCAGGGATAGTCCACTTAAAATGTGCTATGTGAGTGTGGCGGGAAATCCAGCTCTAACTCTGGGTTTTCTGTTACCTTGCCTGTTGTTTCTTTGTGGGATCACTGCTCTTGCTAAAATGTATGTAGTCCAGGGTGGTCCCAGGTTTGCCTCCTGCTGTTTGGCAGGGGCAGCGAGAGATCCCACCATTTTAGCTCACCACATGGAGGCACCCATAGTCCCTTGTCACTTTTTCGTTTTGTTCCTGTTTGATTTTATCTTTAGAACGGAAAACCCAGCAAATAGGGCAGCCATAAATAGGTTGGGAAACAGCCCCCCCCCCCCGATCATTTAAATGTTATACACAAGATTAATCTCAGTGAAACTGTCTGTTGAAAATACTTTTTATACTCAGTTAAAAAGTATAAGGTTTTTTTTTCATCTGGACATCTTACTTAGCATGTCATTTGTAAACAAGCCCAACTACTTAGTTAACCAATCAACATTTTAAAAATGTTAAAGTTCAAGCATCCCATCCGATCATTTCCTGGCAAACAAAGAGGAAATAAATTAAAGTTTTGCCAGATTTTATGTTCTTGGCCTCAAAGATCACTGCAGATAGTGACTGCAACCATGAGATTTAAAAGGTACTTTTTGGGAGAAAAGCTAAGGTACACCTGGGCAGCGTGCTAAAAAGCAGAGACATCACCTTGCTAACAAAGATCTTTACAGTCAAAGCTCTGTTTTTTTTCCAGTAGTAACCTATGGCTGTAAGCATTGGATCATAAGGAAGAAAGCAGAGGAAAAATCAGTCCCTTGGACTGCCATGAAATCAGTCAATTCTAAAGGAAATCAACCCTGACTGAAGGACAAATACTGAAGTTGAAGTTCAGATAATTTGGCCACATAATGAGAAAAGGACTCATTGGAAGAGATCCTGGTCCTGGGAAAAACTGAGGGCAAAAGGTGAAGTGGATGGCAGAGGATGAAATGTATAATGTCATGGAAGCAATGAACAAGAACTTGGGCAAACCGGAGGACAGAAGGATCCGGTATGCTGTGTTCCGTGAGGTCACAATGAGTCAGACACAAAGAAAGCTGTGTCCAGACAGGACATAAAATGTAGAATTACCCCCCACATTATGTTGGGATTGCCACATGTATCTGTGGCAATTCCAGCATAGCACCAGAACACAGGGTTGGAAAACTGGTGTAGTTCAATTTCAGGAAAATCCACTCCCAACCCAGGTTTTCCCAAAATAATGATATGACTTACCTGTCTAGGCACTTGCTCCTGGGATCTGTTTGTAGAAAATGGCCACCGCTCAAGTGTGAGGCTAAAACAGAGCTGAAAATAGCCACTTGCATATTTCTGGGTAGCAAAATACTCAGGCATTCAGATACATAAGGACCTGGGCTTTTTGTGCAATTTTGCCCTTCAAAAGCCAATTGCAGGATCTAAAAAAGATACTACATTTTCCTCTCACCATCTGGAGGCAGCCTAAGTGACTGGTTAATAGCAACAATAGTTAGATCTTCTGATTAATAACAATCTCTGTTGAATCCAAGTTGATTGAGTCTTGCACAAATGTTCAAAAATTAAAACTCTACAGACCTGTGTCACTGTTATTCTGTTGGATTTCATGGCGCCTAGTACAGACTGATATTAGCTAAACTGGGGCTATTTACCTGGAAATTGGTCTAATTAACTTTATGTAACCACCTTATGTAACTACCTTACTTTCCGACATGATGTTGGAGCTTTTTAATGACTGCATAACAAGCAGAAAATTTAATAGGTGAATCCTTCCAAAAAATCTTGGCTTTTTGCTGGGGTGGAGATTTCTAAATCTGTCTGTTGAAACTACAGAATATCCAAGTCTGATGTGTCTTTCTTAAATAACAGAATGAAAGAGACAAGACTGGCCCCTGTCCATCTCTAGCTACTTAACACTAAATCTCATGGGATACAATGTTATTTGCTAAGTTATTCTTTGGTCTGGGATTGAATGTCAAGGTTCTTTTTCCCAGGATCTCCTCTGGATCTTATCCACTATGGCTGTATTCAGACTTGAGGCTATTATGACAAATCACCACTTAATTGTACTGTTTTTGTCACTATCAGCAAGAGTCTAGCCTTTCATCAGTTTGCCAAATCCTTATCAGCTGATACATCTCCAGCGCCACCCATAAGAACACAAGAAATGTCTTGTTGGATCAAACCAGTGGCCCTTATAGTCCACCAGTTTTTTCTCACCGTTGTGGCCAGCTGCACATGGAATCTCCTAAGTAAAGCATAGGTACCCATCTTATCCAACTCACAGGTCTCCCATACAGGTGAGCTCCATACAGCCTCTCAGGTCAGAGGAACTCATAAAACCATTAGCATTAAGAGCCATGGATAGTCCTTTCTCTTAAGAACTGGAACACATGTGTTTTTGAATCCTTCCAAGCTTGTGACTAACTCACATTTGAGGGAATTATTTTGCCTGTCGTGATTCTTCCAAGATTCAACTTCGTTGATGTTTTGGGAAGAAGAAAAATATCTCCTAATTTATTCTGTCCTCAGTATTCATAATCACATGCACCCTTATCATATTCTTTCTCACTTGCATCCTTTTTGGACCTAAAAGTTCCAGTCATTCCAAAGTACTTCATGATTTTGGTTGCTCGGCTCTGAACCTTTCGCAATTCCACTACATCCTTTTTTAAGGCACGTCAATCCAAATAAGTGAGGTTCTACCATCACTTTGTACAGAGGCACTATAATATGCCAATACCTTCTTCCTTATTGGGAAAAAAAAATCTGAGGTTAGGCCCACTTGACCAATATAGACACAATTCACCAGAACAGATTGAAAATGCACAATGAGTAACTTGAGCTGGATTGGTACTCTTGTGCCAGAGATAAAAAGTAAGATGAGGCCACAAGAAATTTAACCCCAATATGCATTCCCACTGCTCTGAGCTGCACATTGGATTAGAAGGGGTTCTTGCTTGGTACAGCTATCTGGCAAGGGGGGGGGGAGGACAATTTTTCTTTTGGCACAGCTGAAGAAGAAGAGTTGGCTTTTCTACCCCGCTTTTCTCACCCCTTTAAGGGGACTCAAAACAGCTGACAAAGCTTTCTATTCTTCTACCCACAAGAGACACCCTAGGGAGGTGGGGATGTGAGAGCTCAGAAGAGAGCTGTGACTAGCTCTATTGGGGAGTGTGGAATAAAATGTGATATTCCCAGATAAGAGTCTGGCTCCCTACTCACTAGACCAAATTGTTTAAATGCACTTACTCCCTGGTTTTCTGGGTGCATACCCTCCATTCCTTTTCCATTCGAGCAAGGAGATCAAAATTTTTATACTATTTTCCAGTTCTATGATTGCCTGTTTGTCAATTTTACATATGTTTCAGGGGGATGTCCATTTTGGGAAAAAAAGAAAAAGGGAATGCCATATGTGTCTACTGAATAAAAACCCTATAATGTTGCTCTTACAGGAAACCTGGCAATGATGCTGGGGTTCCTGTAACAACTATACTTATTTTTACATTTGTCAACAGGTTTTTTAATGAGCTCACTTTGGGCTACTGGAAGCCAGGCAGGCATGTGAAAAAAAAAGCAAAAAGTGGGTGGGGTACTGGACTGGCTTCCAGTAGCCCTGAGCAAGTTGGTCCCAAACCTGCTGACAGGCATGAAGTTAAGCCTATGATTGCTCCTAGCCTGTGTCCCCATTCAAGAAAAAACAATCTGGTTTTAAATCCAGATTAATTTAATCAGCATTGAACTCTGTTTTTTCCTGTTCCCATTTATAACTTTTTATGCAGATTTACAAGGGTGGGAACCTCTTCCCCCTCTCTTTCATGTCATACCCTGACTTTATGGGGTGGGGATCCAAACTCTGTAAGCCTGCCCCTAATTAATAGCCATAACTATGGAGAAGGGAGCAAATGAAATGGCTATTTATGGATCCTGCCAGCCAGGCAGCTCCTCCAAGGAGACAATGTTGTTGGGAAGGCAGCAGCTTTGCACATAATCAGCTTAACAAAAGAACAGACAAGGAGGACTGTGGTTCCTGCACAAGTTCAAAGAGAGAATTGGGGATTCTCCCTTCTTTGCTTTGAATGAGCTGCTCAGGACTGAGCGGGGCTGAAAAAAAGATTCCCTCTGCCGATTGTCAGATTCTGCCTGCTGTTACAATGTAGTATATCTCTTGTAATTACAGTGGCATTCACAAAAGGGGAAAATTATGTTCAAAGACCCAACACTTTTTACAATCTCCATACAGAAAAGATGAGGGGAACTCTAGCATGGCATGGGTGGCAAGCACAGGGGGCAGACCTTCCCGAGCATGAAACCCCAACCATTTAATGGCGCTCCCACAATGGTGACAGGCATTGGCCAGAAGGATATGGGGGGGACAACCTGAAAGGCATGATCCCCTCCCCGAATAGTCCTGTCCCATACCAAAGGGGGGGAGGGGAGAGCCTAGCTGGCAAAACAAGGACTGAGACCTGTTTTTATGAGGATTTTTTTTCCTGTGGATTTTGGCGATTTAGTCCTTGTAAAGTTTGGGAATAAAAATTTGAATAGAGACGGACAATTCCCAGAACGGAATGGATACAAATTTTTTCTTCAGTGGGAACGCAGCCCTAGTGTGTGGTAGGGCTTAGCAAAAGGCAATTGTGAGATCTTCTTTAGACCCCACATTCCCTCTTGTTGGCTGGAGGCAGCCTAAAACTACCACACAGTTCCTACAAATCTAATCTTTTAGATTTAAGTACTTTTAAGATGAAGTTTTAAAGATTTTCATCAGTTAGAAAACAAACAAACAAATGGCTCTGATATCACTTCTGTCTTCTTCCACAGTTCCACTCCTGGGGACAGCATTTCCTCAGTAGGAGATTGGTATGATGTCAATGCTTGGAATGGATGAAGTGGAGGAGGGAGAAACAGATCGCTTCTACATTTTTCTAGCTCTGCAAATCTCAAAGGGAATGTTCACGGCTGTTTCCATAGACATCGGTGCTTCGTATATTCCTAGTAGATGTACCGTCCCACTATGTATGTTTTTCAGTGCCATCATGTATTCAGTTATCACCTTGAGACGTGAGTTGGGGCAAAAATCAGTGAAGCAGGGTAACTCAGAAATAAGGCGGGATCCCCACGTGCACTGTAGGCATGCATCATGGAACTTGTGCCCGGCTCAGAAAAATGTTCTTGTCCAGAAACACTGTAGGCAGTGCAGAGCAGGATGGCAGCCATCTACTTGATGTCCTTCCTAAACTAATTTTGAAGCCAGAGAACAAAAGTTCCCTGGCCTTGAAGTTGCAGGCTGGAGACATTTTGCTGTGGCTCCTAAGAATGGCCCTAGAGATAGACTATTTCATGGAGCTTGGTGAAAGGATGATGACTGTTGGAACAGGCCCTGGACCATTTCTGCCACCACCATTTGCACAGTGGCACCAGGGCCTGGGAAGCAGCTTTGCCTGTAGCCAGACTACTACTTCGTGATCTTGTGCTAGACTGCATCTAGGTGTGGATTTTGTGTCCTGGAACAGGCAAGGAACAGAAGCTGTGTGGCCACTGCATGGCACAGGAGCCTTTGGCTTTCCACAGCATGTGATGGCATGCAGGCCTCCCGTGTCTAGCACACATCTGGCACAGCTAATGGAACTTTGCAAACTTTCCCTAAATCTCAGTGCTTCAGGCATCAGTTCTGTTCTGTTCTTTCTTTTTTTAAGGTAGAGGGGAGAGCATTTAAGGTACTTTTGCCACATGCCCAGGAAAGTAGTAACTCTTCTCAAATGCTTCAGTAGGAAGAGCGATGGAGACTGGTTGTCCATAATGGAGGATATAATGGAGATGCAGCCACACTATTACCAAACCCTCTGTTCCTTATCGTGAGATAACAATGAACACACCACCACCCAACCTTCCAGTTCTCATTTTCCAGGTATAAATTACATTTGCAGGCAACTGAAATGATGTTGCTACTTTAAATGAAATTTTTGTAGGCTTCCCCGCATCTTATGCAATGTTCTTTTCTGGTGGGGACCCCAATTCATCTCCTCTGAGAAGAGTTTGATTACCAACTAATACCACATTAGTACAACTTGAGGAAGAAAGGACTGCATCTCCAGGAAATCAGGATTCTGCTAGCAGAAGTGTGTGTGTGTGTGGGGGGGGAAGAGCTTACTCCATTATCAGGCATTTTCTGGAACAATAACAGCAACTATAATCTAGTTGTACAAAACATTTCACACTTGGAATGTATCAGGTCAGCACTGGGCATTCTGTTGAAGTGAATGTAGAACAGGACACCCTTTTAAAATATTTTAACAGCTCATTTTTGGCCACTTCCTTGGTTGTTTTTAAATTTTTCCCATTGCCCGACTTTTTGACTGATTGGGGGGGATTTTTTAAATCATGAAGCTCCTGCTCTGGATTACCAGGGGATCTAATTCATCAAGTCTGCCAGCATATTAACGGGCCCCAAATCGAGATCATGAAGACGTGCAGAAGGCGCACACTTCTGTGTTCCTTATTACCAGGGAACCCAATTTAGTAGTGTTGAAATGGGTCCCACAGGGGGTCCAAGCCAAGGAACATCCATTACTTTCTGTTGGAGTTAGTGAAGGCCAGCTCCAAAGCTTACGAGAGCTTCCAGGATAGCCTGGAGGCAATTAAGAAAAATGCTGTCACTGTGCAGATGGCACTGTTCCTGTCTAAGATCGTGGTCATGCCTTCACTTTAAACCTTCTTCAGTCCATCTTCAGACCCAGCTGCTCACACCTTTTCATTTCTATCCATTTCATTTCTGGACTTTTCATTCAGGGAAGTCCAAATGATGGGTGGAAAGTCCACAAATAAAACAGACGGAAATAAAAAGGTGTGTATGTTGTGATGGGAAGATGGTCTGAAGAAGGTTAAAAGTGAAGGTGTGACCACAGTTTAAGTGCAATCTATCCCATTTGTGGGATGGATAGCCTGACCTGGAAGAGCTATTCTGGAACTGCTTAGGGCAATAGCAGAAAGCCCCTAATGTGGCCTTAGTGTGTAGAACTGTTGAAAGTATAAGCTGATGAGTCCAGATCTAGGCAGGCTTTGAAGGGGCCACAAAGCAAGAAGAATCACACAATGACCTTCCTTGCTTCCTTGCTTTAAATAGCTTGGAAGTGCTCCAAATCAGAGAGAAAACCAAGAGTCAAGATTTAAAAAATAAAAAAGTGGCGTTAATAAAATAAAATAAAAGCTAAAACAAATGACCTTAGATAACTCTTTGATGTCTTGTGACTCATGAATCTTTTTCAAGATGTTTTGTAAATCTGGTCACTCCCATCTCACACAGAAAGAATGTCCTCAAATGAGAACTCTCCAGATAATTCCAAGTATCTGAAATTCTGTGGAACATTGTGTGCGTGCTTCTGAAATTTAGATCAAAAAGAGGGCTGGATGGAAGCATGACATAACTAGGGTGAAAAATGGGATCTACATGGTCTGAACCAGTGGATTTGGACCAGCAAGGGCCACTGGTTTGGACCACAGATGGTCCTGTTCCATACCAGCACCTGCCCTAGCACTGAAGGTCCTGTGAGCTTCATAGCCAGCCTCTGACGGATCCAAAAGGCCTAGGAATTTTTGTTCATCTGGACCAGGACCTGGTGTTCTATGGGTATACCTGTAATCACCACTATGGGTGCTTCTGCACAGGCCTTTAACACCCATTAAGCACACATTGCTTAATGGGTGTCCGCACACAGGTGGCTGTGTAGGACACTTCCGGTGAGGAGTGTCCGCACAGCAACACCCA
>MTQE01002208.1:48342753-48359656 GCA_014337955.1 Aspidoscelis marmoratus | reverse complement strand
GAAGAGAAAATTCAAAGTAAAGAGAATAGGAAAATTCCAGCAATTAGAAACGGACAGAAAAACTGGAACTGAAGACCTCAAGCGCTTGCTATTTGCTGTTCCCTGTTCCCTCCCACACCATTTTCCTTTTGTTTCTTGTCTCTTTAGATTGTAAGCCTGAGGGCAGGGACCTGACTAAGATTCATATAATAATGTACAGTGCTGAGTACATGTACAGCGCTTTAGAAATAAACTATAATAATAATAATAATAGTCTGCACTGAACAGTAAGGTACCGAAATCAGGAGAATCAAGCTGGCGGTCCTCTTACAACACAAATTTTATTGATTAGTAGCTATTTGGTGTTGCTGGAATGATACTGCAGGCCGCGTCCAATTGCAGGCTAACCCTCACAACATTCCACGTCTAAAACGACTCTGATATCTGAGCCGTCGATGGTGCTCTGTGTGTGTGTGTGTGTGTGTGTGTGTGTGTGTGATTAGAATTTGCAAGTGCACACAAGATACACTGTGCTGCTCTGTGCATGTCTCTGTCGGAGAATGCAGAGCATTTTCTCGCTCTCATTTCTGAAATATGGAATTAGTCACTGCGTGGAGGAGCAGAGAGAGAATGCTGCACTTGGGGCTCAGAGGGATGTAGTTAAAGCTGAATGGAATGGCATCCAGAGGAAGTGAGCGAGCTCAGGACTAGCCAGTGAGCTCCTAAGCCAGGGCAAAAGGCAAGAACAGCAGCAGCCCCCTTGCCATGTTTGGAGGATGCCACATGAAGCAGCTTCCCCCAATCCAGGCACAACTAAAAAAGGGCTGGGCTGGGTTGCCTGCCCCTCCTCCCCTCTGCTCTGTTTACTATGGTTGTAACATCTGATCCCTTCCCTCCGAGGATCCTCTGCAGTGGCAAAGCTGGAATGACAAGACTGTTCTGGTCAAACGATGCGGCGTGTCTCTGCGAGGTCAAAAGAGCACTGCACACCCAAATAAAGGTGGCGGCAGCCTCTGCCTAGTTGGGACTTAGCTGGCGGCAGCCTGAATGTCAAGGCTTCCATTACATTGCTGCTGCCTGCCGTGTGGGGAAAGGGGCAGGAGAGAGGAGGAGGAGGAGAAGAAGGAGGGAGAAGAAGAGGCAGGGCTCCTCTGCGAGATGTTTTGCATGCCTTGGCCTCTTGGACAGGCAGAGAGGACAGGAGAGGGCAGAAGCTGCACGTGCTGTTCTTCCCCCTTCAGCCGAACCCGTCTGTTCTCCGACGTCAGGAATTTAGGATTGACAGCAGTTTATAGAGCAGGGGAACAGAGAGAAGCTAGCTGGGAGGCCATCGGGGATGTGACTGCCTTGAATAGGTGGAAAATAATTGCAGGATCTTGCTTAGAGGCTGCTCCAGAAAGATCAGAGGTGGTGTTTCAGGATTTTGCAAACTTTGCATTTTGAGTTTTCAAAAAAAGAGGTAGTGGGGACTGGAGGTCTCGATGTTACACTCAGCTTTGGGGTATTTCTGTTGCAAGTTGCATTGCTCTTGTCTTTCTTCACAAGCCCTAAGAACGCTACTGCCAGGCAGATGTTTGGTCTTGCTCTTCACTTCAAGCACGATTGAGATAAACAACTTCCTGGAAGAGTCCCTGCAGCCTCTGGGCTGCCCGATAGGAACTGGATTTATTTGCTTTAAGCAATGCAATTTATTTATTTTAAGCAGTTTGACAAAGCATTCCCTAGGGAACTGACAAATGTAATTAAAACAAACATAAAAAACAATTTATAAACTGCATTGGGAAAATAATTCGGTTACAAAAGCGAAAGCAACAGTGACTTAAAAATGCCATCAAACAGGTCAAGAGAAATTTTGATAACACTACAGCTATGACTTATTATAATAAGAAGTTTGTAAGATACATCCAAAGAGGCGGCTATGGACTTTTGGCCTGGCATATTGTCTAATAATTGTATCCTAAGATTTGCAGAAGTTCAAAAAGAGTCCTGGATTGTCTCATGCTATTTAAGATGCAGATGTGTCCTATTCAGTGGTTTCTTCATTAGGACACAGTCCTCTACCCTCCATGATCATTATGAGAACAGCATTAAACACAGAGAGGCTGTGTTCCCATTGCCACTTTAAAGCGATTTAAAAACAGTTTGGATCCTCTTCGTCCCCACCCCCCAATCACTTAAAGCAGCTTAGAAATGGTTTGGATCCTCTTCGTCCCCATTCCCAATCAGTTTCAGGCGTATTTTTTAGGATTATTTGGCTTAAAAATGGAATAAATAAACACCTGATTTTTCAGGGTTCCCCTCCCATTTTTGCTTTTAAAATGCTTCTTCCTTATTGCTGTGGGAACGCTACAGCAGTATTGGGACAGATGCGTCATGAAATGGGTGGGATTTCACCCTGCAGGACAGCCCCTCGTCAGTTAAAATGCCAGGTTTCCCTTCTACAGCAGACGGTTTCATTGTAACAATTCACCCACTTCACACCTTATAACAATGTTTCCTTTCCCATCCAAACTTCCCCTCATGGACACACAAACCTAACGATCAAGGGAAGAGGCAGGGAGGATTCTTGCCCTTCACAAGCGGTCCTGCGTAATTCTGCCTGTTTCCCTCCCAGCCTCCTTCCTTGATCTTTAAAAGGGGAAAGTGTGTGTGTGGGGGGGTAAGCTGCAGGAACTGGGAGAAGCAAGGAAGCGGCAGCCCTCAGTCCATCCCTTCCTCTCACTTGTCTGCTGCCGCGGCAGCACTGCTCACTCGCTCACTCACTTGCCCAGCTCCCATGGGGGAGTGCGCGAGTATGTGTGTGTGTGTGTGTAGGTGGCGGCGGCAGCAGAGTGAGTGCTGCGTTGATCCCGGGGGAGTCTCACCTCACCTGGGCAGGGAGGAGGTTGCCCAGCCTCTGCTTGGCCTTTCTAACTGGCTAGTCTCTCTGCCATCCAGAGGGTGGATCCAGTGAAGCAAGTGGGCATCCCTTCCTCCTTCCTCTCTCTTCCCCAACAAGCCAGCCAGCCAGGGTGCTTTTTTCAGTGGGAACCCCTGCTGGGGATGGTGGGTGTGGAGGTGGAGCGGGCAAATGGGGCTTGAGTTGCCACCACTGTCATGGGCCCTGGGTGCATAGGGGGTGGTGCTCCCCAGGGGTCTGGGTGTTGCTGGTGGAGGAGAAGGAGGAGGCAGAAGCCGCCACTGCCACCAGGACGTGGTGCCCTCTCTCGGCTCTAGTCTGCCTGGACACCCCCAGCTGGGCATTCACCCTCCTTCCACCAGCCAGCAGCCTTCCCCGCCCCCTTCCTTCCAACAGTGGTTCCGATGGGGCTGCTGCTGCTGCTGCAGGGCTCACTCCAGCTCCTCCCTACCACTTGTGCTGTGTGTGTGTGTTTTATTTTTATTTTTCCTTCTAAGTAAGTCTGTGATTGGGAGGAAGGACACAGGGTCAAAATCGAGGGGGCTCTGTCTCCCACTTTTTTTTTGTTGTTGTTTACAAATCATGACTCCATGAGAATCAAACAGGGGCAGCAAAAGCAGGAGGGAGGGGGCTGGGATTCCCCCTCTTGGCCACGTCATCAGATCAAACCCACTGGGGAGAGAGGATGGCCAAAGGGTGGGGAGAAAAAAGATTCACTTTCCCCTATGGGTTTTTGGGAAGTGGTTTTAATCCTTTTCCTGTGGGGACAGATTTCTGGGTTGACTCCGATTGCCAGATGCTCATTTGCTTCATTTTAAAGTGCTTTAAATAGCCTTGTAAATAGTGTTTTATTCCTTGAGTGGGAACAAACACAGAATGACTTATCTTTCCAGACTGAAATCAGCCTTCTCTAGGCTGCCTGACAAGAAGCTTCCTAAACACCATGTCTTAAACTTGCAAAGGTGTTGACAAGTATTTTCCTGTTATGTGACCCCACACCTGAGAGACATGATCCAGAACTGGTTGGCTGAGAGAATCTGCGTTGTCACTCCAAGCCACTTAGAGGACAGAAGAAGCTGTAAATACAGAAATGTTAGGTTGTCCATAATCTCTCATACTCCTCATCAAAGAAGTCCAGAAGCTATGAATGGTGAAGGCAATCTAGATATACGTTTCCTGGAGTAGTGCAGTGTATTTTTTCTTTCCTTATTAAAAAAAAAATCATAGGGTGCCCCCAGATGTGGGTAAAAAACATCTACACATATGTATGGCTGTCCCAGTATAGTACTGGTTTATGCATGTGATACAAAGAAATAGTGATTTAGGGGATTTCTGGTAATATCACTTGCTTACCTCTGTTTAATGGCTGTTTGAATAATCCCTTCTCCTGCAAAATACCTGGAAATTAGCAAGTGCAGGGGAAAAAGGGGACCTGCACAGGTGCTTACTGACATCTGGGTATTTTGAAAGAGCAACAGTTACGATGGCAATTACAGAAAATGTGCTGGTACATTTTTGGCATTGGAACTAATCTTTAAAGCTGCATCCACACACATTAAAAAAGAAGAAAAAGAGTATTCCAAAAGCAGTTTATTGGTGGTAGCATCCATATGCTAGCGCCTTAATCCATCTTAAAGGCCAGAAAATGCACTTCCAAATGCATTCTCTGGAATTTAATGTGAATTAAATGTACAGTGGGAACACTAGTGATTGCATGCTGTAACCTCTAAGCTGCTTTTGACTTGTTCTTTTAAAAATGTGCCTCAGACACAGAGTGCTGCCTAAGCTCTTATATTCCACCTTCCTTTTTCTTCAGAACTGTGCAGACAAAGTACAAAAGCAAAGGCCTGCATCCTGGTGGAAAATAAAGGCTGCCTGGGCAAGACCCACAGGTTTACATTCATCAGCATGGGGTGATGTGACAATTGACCCAACATACTAAATCCATGCTGAATCCTCTGAAAGGGGCAACTTCAGAATCATTTCTTTCATCCTGGAAAGAAGTCTCCTTTTTGACAGATGGGGTGGGAATATCCCCATCTAATGTGGGATTATGGCAGATGCCTCATATCCCTGGCAAACGCAAAGTTGGCCATCTTCTACCATATAAATGGCGCCTAATTCTCTGTTTCGTTCACATACATGTGCATGTGCACAAGATATAGAAGTGTCATAAAAGTACAGGACTCAGAGCGTATCTGGCAAGCAAGTCAAACAATTACCGCATGATCATCATAGCATATGACCACCCAACAGAGACATGGCTGACAACCCCGCTGTTGGGGAACAGGCCTTCTGCACTTGAAAACTGTTCCTGGACAGACCTTGGGAATTAAAGTTCCTGGCTTTGGAGCCCAAGGGGGACCCATTTCAGCAGCACAATTTGGTGTGCTGCTGAAATGGCTCTCTTTGCTGAACCAAAACAGGCAATGGTGCTGGGTTTCCCATAATAGTGACCTTCCCAGTGTGTCTGCTGGCAGATCTAGAAATAACTTTGCTTCGTGTAACCAGAAGCACGCCAAGGCCATGAAAAATAACAAAAAAAGTGATCAGATGCTTGGCAGCTTCCAGGTAACATGAAGTGAGGTGATTCTGAGAGCTGCTAGCAGACACACAGATATGCCTCTTCTGTCTGGCAAGAGGCAACTGCGGATCTTCAGGGGCACCCTGTGCCTGCACCAAATTGCAGCAGAAACCTAGAGTGGTACCCATTTCTAGCACCCAAAGCTCATACTATACTCTGAAGCTGAGGGAATGAAATGCCAAGCTGATCTGAGCTGCTGCTGCCATCCAAGGAATTCCACCCTCTGGGCTGGAAACCTAGGTTAGATTTTAGCAACCTCAGGAGATGGATGGCATACCAACAACCCACATTTAGCTAATCCGTCAGCTAAAAACAGCCAGAAGCCTGGGCTGTGAATAAATACGTTCTATACTAGATGCTATTGCATCCTACACTCTTGGCTATTAAATCCTCCATGTTAAAATGGTGCATATGATTTTATCCCATATAACAACGTGACAAAATTTTCAGTATGTCTGATGAAAGTGCAGTAACTCTCTCAATGTACTTTGTGGAATAGTGGCATAAATAGCATTAGAATTTGGAGGCAACATTAAAAAGGTGTTCGTTCTGAGCTTTCATTTTTCATTATCAGTCAGAGAGGAGCTCCTTTTTTGTTCTTTGCCATTTCTAAGAAAACCTAGCAAATGTTTTCCCTTTGTTTCTTGTTGCATTATGTTAGTTGAAAGGCTGTGTCATATTAGTGGTTTCAGTAATAAGAGCTTGTTGGAAGATTATCTGCATTTTAATTAAGATGTAAAACTGGCATTTAGTTGGTTGTTGACTGATTAAAAGAACTAATACAGACACACACTAACACACACATGCAGAGTCTATTAGGTTAGTGGGCCTTCCTGCCAAGTAACTATGTATAAAATTGCAATCGTCCTGATTCTGATAATATATTCTGTATTATTCTGTATATTTTGTGTAGGAGGGCTTCATCAATTCAGCTAGTTCTCCATTGGACATCTTCACTCAGAGGTGTTTTGTGGATGAGACCCACTGAATGTGAGCTACATAAAATGCATGCATGCATGCTTGCATACACACCTATGTACATTCATCTCATTTCAGGATGGCTGAGACCACCTCCAAGCATTGTCTGAAAATCCTGCTATTTAGCAATATTCTGTTTTAATATGTATTTTAGCTGCAGTTCTTCCCAATAAATTTTAGGAACATTGGGGGCAGGCATAGTCTGTGTACACCATGGACTGGCAACATTTGTCCTAGGAGCAGAATGGTGGCCCTTTGGTTTCCTTTGGTGACTCAGGAGCAGTTGAGTTCACAGCATATCTTCAGAATTCCAGAGGATTGGTGACCCTCACGAATATAGACATAGGTATGTTTTATTTTATTTACAAGGGCTTTTTGGATTTTGTTGTTTTTCCACCTGTCCATGATTGTGGGGAAATAGGTGGCCCAGGGGCCCTTCTCTGTAGCAGCACCATCCTACAGTAATTAATGCCCATGTACTATGCAGAAAGCCCTCTCCCTCTACTCTTTCAGAAAACAATGAAGAACAGCTCTCTTCCCTTGCAGTCCCTCTAGGCAGCCCCACTGAGTCAATTATACTTTTTCTGAATGATCCTGTACAGCACAGACTATCCCCATGGTGGACTGAGCTACCTATAGCCTGCTCCAAGGGCTGTATACATTTCAGAGAGCTCTGGCTGCCAGGATCAAAGGCTGGAGCCAGTTTTTGATGGCCAGGAGCAAAGGTTACTAGCCTTCACACTTCCTGGTCAGGATCTTTTTGGCAGCATACTCAGGAGCAGCACATTTCTGGCACTGCTTCTGGGTGCCCAACCAAAAAAGGCCCATGGAAGTGTAGTGTGCCATCTTCACGACCTTTGTAGTTCAGTATTCCAACGGTAATCCATTTGTGTAATAATTTTAAAGGATCAGGATACAGCACTATTTTGGCACCGTATCCCATTCCATGGCTCCATCCAGTCTGCTATTCCACACCAGAAGAGAGATTCCTAGAATGCTCTGTGGGCCCTGTGGGCCCTGTGGAAAGGGCCTTTGTTTTAAATGTATCCATGTACAAACCTCAGCACTAGTCATGATAGCAGCTGATACATTTTTTCTTCGCTTGTCCTGAAAATATTTGCAGTAAGAAGGAAGGAAGGAAGGTGAAGTGGGGTGGGAAAGAGGAGAAATAGCTCAGTTTCAACAACATGGTGTCAGGAAGCAACCCCTCCCCCTTCTCTGACAGTTACCCAGAGAAATGGCTTGACATGGTTACTCTGAAGCCTTAAGGGGTTTTGCAGTTCTTCTCCTGTTCTGTATCTCCCCGTTCCAGAAAGGATTATTTGTAGGAATGTGCATTAATATTCATTACATTCGCATTTTGTACGAATCCGAACATTCGCATCAAATGTTATCTACATTCAAAGATGGACATTCGAATGTGAAGCGAATGCTTTTGTGCATTCATTGAAAGCTTCATTATATTTGCAAATGTGAGGACCTGCTGCATCAATGCCACTAGTAAGTGGTTGTCCTGTTGCTTCTACAGCAGATTTGAATCTGGTCAAGTGCTGCAAAAGCAGCCAGCCATCAGAGAGCATTCAGATTATGTGATTGGGAGGCAGTGCTTCCAGATAAGATTTGAATGTACAGATTTGCAATGTCGAAACTGTCGATCTGAATCTTATCTGGAAGCACTGACACCTGATCACACGATTTGAATCCTGTTGGCAGGACACTTTTGCCAGTGGCACCCAGTTGGAGCCACATCGGCTGCAAGTGCTTCCACATTTGCTCTGCCTTCATGGTGAACATTCGCCGCACATTTGCAGCAGATACGAACCAAATGTGAATGTCATCACATTCAAAGTGGTTGCGTTCACTTCAGTGTGAAGCAAACACAAGCAAAAAATCATGCACATCCCCAGTTGCTTCTAATAAATGGGGCCCAGGTTGGGGGAAGGAATAGAAATGGGGAAAACATGAAACTGAGAAGATCTATTCCTTGACCATCAGTGGCATTGTTATCTGCTGATGCACAACTTCCTTTCTGTACTCAGAAATCCAACCTTGTGCTCTAATTTGTTAGCTAATTGATTTGCTGTATTTCAAATTGTAACCTGCCACCACAGGTTCTGGCATGCGCTGTCCTTTCCCTCCATGCTTTTTCTGTGTAATGTGAAAAAGAGCCCATTCCCCATAGTCCATGCTCCGCACTTTGCACCTCCATATGTGTCTCAGAATGGTGAAGGGATATAAGCCTGGCCTTCAGCAAAGAATACATAAAGCCTCCAAAGTGACTCACTAAAGAATTAACTTCTCTGTCTTTGTTCTTGGTACAGCGGTGTATTCAGGTCTGGTCTGGTGTGCTTTACATGTGAAAACGAGAAAGCATTTTGTGTAGTTGTATTACTGCTGTTCTCACATTAAGGATCCCGGCCAGATTGCCCAAAGGCCCTTCTCCATCTGTTTTTCGTTAAACTAACCATAACAATATATTTTAAGGAATGTTTAAAAATCTGTGATCATGCAAGGCAGAAGTGCTTGTGGGTATTTGGCAAGGAGCTGCAGCAGCAACAGTTGGAGCAGAATAGAGACGTAGACCTCCCTGTGAGAATGGATATTGCTGCCTGCCCTGGTGTGTGAGGTAGGAGGAGTGTCGAAGGCTTAAAATTCAAATAAGGCTTGGTAAGGCTTGGTATTCACAGAGAGGAGAAAGAGTAAGGCCATTTTTCCTTCCTGGAGCATCACCGAAAAGGGTCTCCTATTGACCCACTAGTAGTCTGGTAGACCTTATTGTCAAGTACTAGCAGTAGAATGGATTAGTGCACGATTTTGGCTTCTTAGACCAGACTACTCTGTCTCCAGTGTGCTGGGAGGGAACATGGCCTCCCTGTTAGGGTTTTGCATGAATATTCAAAACATTCAAAATTCAGTCGAATTCAGATTGAATGTCACTAAACTCAAATTTAACATTCAAACAAATTTATTCATATCTGTACAGATTTGTACTAAGGATGAGCACGAATATTCAAAAATTCAAAAATTCAATTCGAATCCATCGAATGTCGACATTCAAACTTGAATTGGATTTTTGAAAATCTAAATTTGAACATTTGAATTCAAATAGAGATTTTTGAAAATTGAATAATTCGAATGTGTAGATTCATATCTGTCATATACAAATATCTGTCGTATACAAATCTGCCCGAATATTTTACGTATCTTGCACTTAAAATACCGGATTAAAACAGGATGCATACAGATTTTTTATGGAATGCATACAGATACGTATAACAGATACGAACGTTGTGGATATTCATATCTTTAAATACGAATCTAACATTCAAACACACAGATTTGAATGTTACAGACTCAAATCAGATTTTATGGCAGTTGAATCTACTTGCATTCAAATGTCAAAAATACATTCGTGCACATCCCTAATTTGTATGGGACAAAAACTGAATGCATATGGGATAAAAACAAGATGCGTACGAATGTGTACAGACACATTCAAATGTTGTTCACATTTGTATCTTTAAATAAGAATTGAAATTTTGTACGAATAGATTCGAATGTATTTGATTCAAATCAAATGTGAATACATTCAAATTTTAAACACTTGAATCTATTTGAATCTTCAGATATTTGATTCAATTTTAATTAAATCTTGAAAATTGCATTTGTGCACACCCCTACTGCCTGTAAACCTCACCAACATGCAAAATGGAGGCCTCTGAACCTTTTGCTGACCATGTCCAAAAGTAAATACAGAAATAACATGTGTACTGAAAAACATGTGGATAATCCCTGCTTTGGGAGTTATGCCTAGTAGAGTTGGTAGCAGCCAAAATGCAAATGTGGAATGATTAAAAAAAAGATTAATGGTTTAAGAAATTATCATTATTTGATTATATGTACACAGTATTTTTTCCCAGTTCATTTTAGCAGGACTGGCTTTGGGTACACACAGACTTTGGAGATGCACTCAATACAGAAATACACAATCAAGGTAGTTTCTGGTAATGTTTCCTGCAGTGGCATTCCATGCTTACTACCCACACCATGATAGCAAGGCAATTTGTAATAAGAACACTTACAAATCATAATGGAAAAAATGAATCAAAGTAACATGGTTTTGACATCACTTGTTTGTACTCTTTTATGTTCTAATTATGTCTTCATTTCAGCTTCTTCCATGTAAAAATTGTGGTCAGAGGTTCCTGCATTCATGTCAAGTGGCACAACAGCTCAGTGGTATTGTATCAAACTCCTAGCAAACTCACTGACTTGGGTAGCTTGAGGAGAACAGAGAGGAAGCAACTATATTCATTTCCATTACTAACAGAGATTCTTCTTCCTCTTCTGCTACATGAGTCAAGCCTCTAGGTGCTCCTAATGCACTAAATGTTGCAGCAGTTGTGGGTGCTGCAAAACGCTGTACTCTGAACAAAAAACAGAATAAAGTACAATTCCAGACTGTTCTTGGAAAGGCACCTCCAAAGCGGCTCAGTCTGGATCCCTTCATGAAGTTGCTTGCTCTGCTCATCAGCAAAACTATTCACATAAGTCTGCCAGAAACGTTCTCTGCAGTCCCTGCTTTCCTGAAGCACAATATGGAGGCAATATCATTTTGGCAGGGACTTGTGTGGTCTTTTCTCTCGTTGTATTGAATCAGCTGTCTGAGTGGGTGGGGGATGTGATGGCTTTAGTCTGCAGCAACGGGTGTGGAAAGACTCTTCAGATCTGGCATTGATCAGTCAATGGGATGTTTATTTTATTGTAAGGCTATGTAAATAAAGACAGGATAACGTTCTCTTCTGGGTGGAGGCCTACAAGAAGCCTAGACAACACTTATACTATACCCCATGGGATAAGGGTGGAGTAGAAGTTTAAATAAACTAAACTAAGGTTTCCAGATGGCCATTGCCTGTCCTGGGCAGTGGACTGAAAAGCTCATAATCACATTAGATTCAGTGCAAGAACAGTAACAGAAGCTAATTGCAGTTGCCTAATTTGTATCACATGTTTACCTGAGGGTTTAAGATCTTTGGTCTTTATATGGTGCAAACTGTGTACAAGCAGTGAAGTGGAATGGTTTCTGGACCTAAATACAGGCATACAGTACAATCTCATTAGCACCAGAATAATTCAGCAGGGCCTACAGCATTAATTTGGAACTATCCTCCATATATGCAACTATGTGAGGCTCAGTCTCTCTTGCTGGGTCGCTTGGGAAATTAAATTACAAGTCTAGCATCACTTCTAGGAGACATAAGCACACCAAAAGTTAACAGTACATTTTCCTCTATGCAGCCATCCAGCTGGCACTTCAGCTGTGTGCATGCAGGAGAGTGTGACCTCTCAAATCCTCACAGCTGCAAAATGTAAGATCCACAGCTGTGAGGTTTCCATCTGTGCCAGACTAGAAATAGCACTGGAAGTCAGTCGGACTGGAAGTGGTATGGGTGGAAATCACTCCAGATAATTCTCCTCTCTGACTCCCCATAGAGGAGGAGATGAATTGGCTGATGATCTTTCTTCAGAACTGCTCTTTCATGCTGAAGGCTAAAGCAACCCTGCAAGTGGCTTCAGTAGTTCCACAGTGGCTTGTAGACTGCTTGCAAGCAGGCTCATTTGCCTGCCCAGCCCCAGAGATGCATGTGAGGTTCCAGCCTTGTGAATGCAGCCACAATCAAGAGTTAGATCTAGCAGGGAATGCTCAATGCTTCCACTGGATTCTCCTCCTCGGTGAATAGTGGCAGGGCACAATTCAGCATGCACCTCAAAGCCCACCTGGAAAAGCACCATTTTATTTGTGAATGAAGGCAGAGCATTGACAAATGTGCAGGAGTCCAAGCAAAATATCACAAATGAATACTTATTTTCAGTGCACTTTTTGTTTGACTTGTATGAGGATGCGCCTTGCTCTTCTGACTTTCAGAAGCAACTGCATCAATTTGTTCTCATAACTGATCTGTACAGTGCTGCTGCCAATGAACTCCTATGGGGTGCTTCATAGCTTGTGATACTCCTCTCAGGCAAATATGCAAACCTTAAACTACTTGGATCCCTTTCGCCGTTTCCCCCCATCCAAACATCCCAAGTGAATTATAGCCTGCTGCTTTTATTTCTAACTTCCTCCACTCAGTGTTATTTGTACAAGTGGGCTGAATCCCCATTCAAGGTTTATAATGCTTTGAAAATGGTTTGGATGTCCTTTGGTCCCATTCAAATATAGATTCCTGGATTTTCTGAGGAGTAAATAGCCAAAATTTGCTTTAAAAATCTCCTCAGAAAAACAGCTCTCACTCCTGTTTTTGCCACTAGCCCGCTTTATTTTTCCACAGTGGGAACACTACTGAATTATTTGGGGTGGGGATATGTTCATTTGGCCAATGCCTGACAGATGTGGGTGGGATTTAACAGCTGTGAAGGTCTCCCCCTCCCCTCCCCTTGCCATGCCTGCTCTGAACATGATCAGAAGAGGAAAAAGAAAGCATCAAAATTCTTTCTCATTTAAAACTCAAGCCTCAAGCCATTATAATGTTGCAAACCTCACAGAAACAGAAAGACCTGTCAGCTATCCATTAGAATTTGTGATGTCAGTTCTCCTGTTTAAGCAGAAATAGGAAGAACTGGCAGGGTGGGAGATTCCATCTGAAAAGGAAAGTGTGAAATTGCTTTGTTCTTTTGCTTAGCTGTTTCTACTGAGCAAAATGTTAGAATCTCCATTCAAATATTAATCAGGGGCAGGCCTACAGGGTTTGGATCCCCGCCCCACACAGTCAGGGTAGGATGCAAAAGAGAGAGGGGAGGGGTTCCCCCCTATAAATCTGCATAAAAAGGCACAAATGAGGACATGAAAAAATTGACTGAATGCTGATTAAATTAATACAGATTTAAAACAGCAGTAAAATAGTCCAGTGGGAACTCAGCCATAGTGTAGACAGTGGAAATTCATTTGGAAGTTAAGTTCAGGGACGGTGTCCAGTGCTTGCATTGTGAGCACCAACACCACCCCCAACTTACCTCTGGGTGCTTGCAGTTGTGGTAATAGTGCAACTTAGTTTCTGCTCTCCCTCCACCTTAAGAGAAGCAGTTGCTTTCCTCAAAGTAGGATTTCTCCAAGGATTTCAAAGCAGGCATGCTGTGTTGTGTACTCAGAATAATTCATCTCTCTTGGATGAAGTATGGCTCTACATCAAGAAATGGCTATCCAAGTTTCCTCATGGATAATTAACTTGACAAAAGCCAGGCACAAGCGGTAGCAAACCACTCTCATCTTACAGGCTGGCTATTTTGTAAAAATAAAAAACACACCCAAGCACCAGTCATATTATGTGAATCAGGGGGGCAGGGAAGACCTTGGAAGAAACTATGTGAGTAGTGAAACTGTTCCACCACCTTCTCCTTGTTGATAATAAGGGAGCAATAAATGACCCACAGGCATCTAATCCAATTAGAGGGTAATTATTATTAGACCAAAAGGTGTTTGGGCGACTGTGAAGGAATGAAGCCTGGTCTTCTTATTTATACTGTATTAATTAAGCTTAATGCATTGTTCACGCCCAAATCCATTTAGACCTAATAATCCAGCTTCAGTTCATTTTCAGAGTGAGAAGACACATCAGCAAAGTTACAGGCTGTTTTCTTTTACAGTATCAAACTCAGAAAGCTCACTTTGGGATTATATAATGTGGGGGAAAAAAGACTTTGCTGATGTGTTCTCTCACTCTGAATATGGACTGAAGCTGGATTAAAACTCAGGTGAGAACTCAGCCCCAGTGGCTTCTGAGAAAAAAATTGAGTAGGGGTTTGTTTGTTGTTATATTTTTATCCTGTTTTTTATTGGAAGGTCTCAGGACAGGTTAAGTTCATTGTTTTTGGAAGGAAGCAGGCAATTTCATGTGATTGTTTTGTTTGATTTGGTTTATTAGTGTAAGATTTTGGAGGCAAAATTGAGGGGAAACAGAAAAAGAAGGGAGCAATTTTCCCAGGGAATGCCAGACACAGTCACAGAATCCCCAATGCAGTCCTGGATTAGTGATGTCACTTTTATAGGAAATCCGGTAATCATGCTAGGTTTCCCTTAATAGCCATGGTCATTTATGCCTCTGCCAGCCCATTTTGTTATTATTTCACTTGGGGCTACTTGGAAACCAGCCAAGTGCCTGAAAACAACAAAAGAAAGTAGCCAGATGCTTGACTCGCTTCCGGATTGCTACAAGGGGGAGGGGGTTATATTTTTAATTATGTTTTAATATTTGATACGTTTTATCCTCATTGTAACCCACCCTGGGACCATTTGGTGAAGGGTGGGATATAAATAAACAAATAAATAATGAAATAAATAATGAAATAATGAAACCAACTGGCAGGCACCAGATAAGTCTGCAGTTGCCTTCAGTGTCTTGTGGCAATTGTGGGATCCTTTTTAGATCTCATGATTATCTCTTGCTACCTGGAGTCATCCCTTTTGGATTCTGGTGCTGCATTTGGTTCCTTTTGATTTCTTATTAGGTGGCCTCACTACACTGATGCTGCAAAAGAGCAGAACTTCCCAAACTGTTAAGCAGAATTAGTTAACACAATGAGAGCGAAGCTCCAGGGTCACTGAAGTGGCACCTGTCACAGCCATGCTAGAAGTTCCACATCACCTTTGTAGAAGACTTTGGACTTATGCTTAGCAGTTGTCGGTCTCTCTCAGGCACTAGCATGCAGTTCTTGAGTGTTTTGCTAGGGGGCGTTGTGCTGCTGATGGTAGTGGCATTTGTGACCACAAGAATAATTCAGCCTGCCCTTTTCAAAATAGAATTTGCAAGCACTCAAGGTCATGTCTCCGTGTGAGTAATTTGGTGCTCATAACTTAATGCTGCCCACTTTGTCCTACAGCCTTTACTGAAGGTGCCCAAATATTCTGAAAACACAATTTATAATTATTTATTGTAGTTTCCTTTATTAGATACCATTACAGTCTTGTTTCCTTTTTTCACTCTTTCTTCTTCTGTTGTTTAGGTTTCCTGTTTTTAACTGGTCCAAGGAGTTATAATATGCTTTGGCACAAAAAGCTATTTCACAAATGAAACAAAAATTGCTTAGTACAGTTCCATGTGAACTTATGAACTTTTATATCATGGCCTTTTTTTCATTCTTTTATTACTGCCTTCTGGAGCTGTCTCCAGACTAGTTGAATTAATCCGCAGTATACTCACTGCGCAGCAAAGGCGAGGTGTCCTGACTGGAAGGGCAGCTCTGTAGTTTTCCCTTTTGTAGCTGTGAGAGTAGAATCTGCATGCGACGTCACGCAGGTTGAGGCAACCAATCAAACTTTGAGCTGCCCTTCCTCCTTAGCCAGCATCTCACTAAATTTTCTCTCTGTCCTGCCTGGATCGGCTTGAAGCTTCGAATTATCAAAATAATGTGCAACAAAAGTTGTTGGTCCTAAATGTGCAGTCCTGATCGTATAATGTGGTGCCACAATGATCAATCGATCATCATGTGTGATGGTTCGATTGGGACTGTGCATTCCAATGCGCAGTATAAACATGTCTGGATGCAGCCTAGGTTACATGTTACTGACCCAGATCTTCTTTCAGCCACAGGTCCCATCTAGACATGACTGCAGAATCTATACAGAGATTGAAGTCTAAAGTATCTGACTTCAGAACTGAAGCCATCACAGCTCCTTTGGGGAGAAGAGAAGGAGGCTGAATCCTTTGTTTTCTGTAATGTAGGCACATCAGGCTGAGGATCAGAAACTGGCATCTTGCAGTGGCTGCCAGTGGCTGCTACATGGCACTAGGCCAGTTTAGTCTAGTGGTTAAGGAGCCAGACTCTTATCTGTGAATACCGGGTTTGTTTTCTCACTCCCCGATGAAAGCCAGCTAGGTGGCCTTGGGCTAGTCACAGCTCTCTTCTGAGCTGCCACAGCCCCACCTACCTTACAGCGTGTCTGTCGTGGGGAGAAGAACAGAAAGCTTTGTCATCCATTTTGAGTCCCCTGTTTTTTATCTAGTGGTTAAATTTAAACCACCAAATGCTAAGTGAAGGGGAAGAACCGCTACACAACATTTTGAAAGGGGAAAAAGGAGCAGAACTTCTGTTGCTTCTCTGAGAACAAGAGCCACATGTATTCCTCGCCCACAGGGTGGGTGAAGAAGTACAGTACTCTTCATCAGACACATGCTGGGCACATCCCCATGCACAGTTTGGTTTAAATCGAAATTGGGTTCGGCAAGGGTCATCCCCATGCACTTTTGATTTGTTCTGATTTCCATGGACTAAATCGCCCAAACCCATTCCAAACCCATACCAAATTTGGTACTGGAAAAAACAAGTCTGGTCACAGTTTGGTTTCCTGGCATGCATTGCTCTGCGAGCTGAGCCTGCACATGGGGACGGTCGCGGGCTATTTGGGGAGGAGATTGCCGCTTGCATCATTGGGAGGTGGGGTTTCATGTCCTGTGCTCGCCATTCCT
>MTQE01002208.1:48326382-48341276 GCA_014337955.1 Aspidoscelis marmoratus | reverse complement strand
GCCGCTACACTGTAGCAATCCAAGCACTTCACATCTGATAACGATCTTGCAATTTTGAAAGGTCTGACCTTTAAAAAAGAGAAAAGAAAGAAAAGCAGTTGCTGCGGATTTGGGGAGATATGCAAATGTTTTAAAGGCTGTGACGGTGACGGGCGAAGGAGGCTTGAGTTGCCGCTGCTGCTGTGTGCCCTGAGCAATGAGGAGAGGAGGGGAAAGAATCTCTGGCTGCCCGCTGCCATTCTTCCTCCATCCAGGCAAGCGGCAGCCACTGAGCCACCCAGCTAGGCTCCGTGAAGGGGTCCCTTATGGGTGGCGAGTTCACACGAGGAGGAAGAGGACAGGGCAGCCCCGAAAAGCAGTTTTTAAAAAGTAGCCACTGGAGTCCCCCCTTGAGTCACGTACATCCTCAGAATCCGGATTGAACACGATTCTGGCTGAAAGTAATGGGATCAGGCAAATTCGCGTTTGCATCCGGTTCTGTTATTTTGATTTAGGGAAACTGGATTAAGCTTGTAATGGGGATGCGGCCTGAATGTTCATGAGAGCAGAAGGGGCAGACTGGCATGTGAACAATCCCACCTCAGAGTCTTCTTTAAGCTGCCTCAGAAGTGCCTTTTTTCTGTGTCTGATCACAGCTATAGTCTAACAAAATTGCCTCCTCTAAATCAGGCAAGAGTAGATCAAGCTGGCTTGCATGGAGAGATGACAGAAAAAGGGCAAGATTGCAAGTGAAAGAGGCACTTTGGTCTGCATCAAGATAGGTTTTAATTTGCAGCAGTTTGATACCTGGTTTCAACCAAGTCAAGTTGCTTTTCTCAGTCCCTAGCTTTCCCCTTCCTCCTGTTTCACTCATGAACTAATGCATTTGTCCACTGTATTTGATTCATATTGAATTGAATGCAAGAAAATCCATATTCCTTTCAAATAGATTACCTTCAAATGTGGTAGGGTTTGTTTTCAATACGGATATTCCATCCCAAAGGAATCCCATCCAAATCCCATACGAAGCTTCATAGGAATGTATCAAAACATTCAGTTCAAATTCGAATGTCACTCTTCGAATGTGCCAATATTCTATTCGAATATGAATGTTCGAATTCAGCCAAATTCATATGAATTTCAAATGTTACGAATATTCATGCACGTCCCTAGACTGCAGATAAGCTCTTTAAAGGTGAAGCTTTTCTTTTTGTCCCAAACATGCTGGTAGGTCTGAAAGTTAAAGACTGAAGTTGCATGGTAAGTGACCAAACAAATATGGCTGGTGTGACATGTTTTTGGCTTGGCGGCTTGGAAACATGGCCTGTGTCCACACAGGTATTAAAAAAAAAAAGAATCTCACAAATAGGGATGGGTGGAAAATGTTTGTCACTTTCACAATTTGTATTAGTTGCAAAGATTTGAAACTTTGCACTGAAATTCAATATTGGCTATATTCATGTGTGAACTTTGCATGTGAAGCAAAAGCTTTTGCACCTTTGTTCAAAACTTTGAAGTGGATTCGGAATGGATTCAGAGGCATGACTAGTGATGATGGGGATTTGAAGCAAATTTGAATTCTAAGCGTAGCACATTTAATATGGTTCCATTTGCACAAATGCAAAGTTTGTCCCATTCACTTCAATGTGAAGTGAATAGGGGGGATTCACATTCATCCCTACTCAAAAGCTGCTTAAAAGTGGTAACTGCAACATGTTTCTGTTCCCATGCCACCTCTCATCCACAATTAAGACCAAAAATTCACTTCCAAAATGTAAATACAGTGGTACCTTGACATACGAGTTTAATTCGTTCCGTAACCTTGCTCTTATGTCAAATCACTCGTATCTCAAAGCAATTTTCCCATTAATCCATTCCAGCTCCCAAAACACCACCTCAGTTGTTTTTGTTATGTACTGTACTGTATTTACATACTCGTATCTCAAATCTTGCTCTTATCTCAAAGCAAAATATCACTCGCTCGGCGGCTTGTATCTCAAAACACTTGTATGTCAGGGCACTTGTATGTCGAGGTACCACTGTACTAGATGCCACATTCTGCCACCTCTAAGCTAGTTTTAAGCTGTTTTTTTAAAAAATGCATGTGGATATACTAGATCTGTTTCTGTTTGTTTGCAGCAATTTTTTTTAAAAAATGATCTTGTCAAGATGTGTTTTAGCCTTGCAACCAGTCAGAGTTAACTTTTAGAACATCTTGAACAGAAACTGACAAGATAGGTTCCTGGGATGCTACTGAAATAAACCAAAGAGTTACAACTGGCCTATTTAGCAAGACACATTGTTAAAACAAACTCCTAATCCCTCCTCAAGGACTGAGTGACACCCTTTGAGATTTCTGAGCTGAGAGGCTGAAAGGAATGTGAACGTAAATTTACCACCATGGCAGGGCTCTGAGCTCATAGAATGTGAACATTTTATCTGGAATGTTTTGGAGATTTTTAGTTCTAGAAGTCAACCTTGTGTGTGTCTTGAAGATACCTAATTGTATTTTGAAGAATCAAGGACGCGCCTCTCACCTTTTCTTATGTTTACATTGTAATCTGAGTTTACAAAGTTCATGTACAAAAGATTTGTTGGTGCCAAACATTATTCCAGTCTCATAGGGATTATTCATGTGACCCTCAAAAAGGCCAGGATTTCAGGCAGAAGATGCTGGGCCCACTGCTGGGGCGAATGGCATGGCATACAAACATTGTTGACCTCAGTGTGGGGCCCATCTGCTCTTTGTTCCAGAATGAGATGCCCTTCATCCAAGCACATTCTTTCCATGCCAATAAGTCCAGCCTTTTTTCTAGCCTATCAAAGGATTCCCTGGCATGGTAATGGAATGGGGCAAGTTGCTTTTTCTTCCACTAGGGTGAAGGAGCGTCAACCTCCAAAGGCCCCCTGAGTAAGTACTCAGGGCTTATCAAGGACTAGTGAATTTGAATGCTGCGCTGACAGATCTCCCAAGGAGATGTACTTTCTGCCCGTGTAAATGGTGTCCACCCTGAATTACTTTTCTTCCCTTGTTCCTTCACTGAAAAATAAATACCAGCACTTCAGATCAGCTACTCTGCTTGTGAAAACTGAGTATCCCTCCTAGAATATTCCCATCTAGTGGTTAGAGAGCTGGAAATGCAGTTGTTTATTGTTCTTCTTTCTCCTAATGAGAGTAGCCTTCCAGCCAACAACATTTAGTTCTGTAAATTACAGTGCTTACAAAAGACCTTTACATGAGTTGTGGCAGTTATTCGCTTCCTCCATGTCCAGGCTTGTGCTTTATCAATCACGTTGGAATTTGGTGCATGAAGATTGGCTAACTGGCAAATAAACCTTGCTGCACTGAACCACAATGAACCTTTCAAGAGCATCATTTCGGGCATTAGTTGCACTCAGCTTAGCAATCGGCAGTATATCAGTGGAGATTCTAGGCTTACTGTAAACTGAACATAAATGAATTAGGAAATGCACCAGCATAATCTAATCAAAACAAAGGCACAATTAGATCTCCATTACATCAAGACAGGGTTTGAGATGCAGGCCTGCAATTCTGCGGGTTTGACTTCATGCAGAAATGTATCCTTCTTATGCTATATGTTTAATAACTTAGGCCCCATCTACATGCAAATAAAAATCCGTTAAAAAGCTTCTTTTGCTTCTGAGAATCTGCATGCAGAGCTTTACTCCAGGCTTCCAGAGCCACAAAGGAGGAAAATCTATGGCAGAAAAAAACCCCTTTAAACAAGACTATGCCCTCACTTTTGGAAAGCCACGGGTTTTCCTGAGAGAATGGGGACATTTTCTCCACATCTTCTCCCATATTCCACTGAATTTTTAGGCATTTTTTAATCTCTGCAGAAGAATTGGCTGTCAGAATCAGCTGCATTCAGCTCTTTCAGTGAGCAAGCAGAGCTCCAAACTGTCACATGGTTTCACTTCAGAGGACGAGAGAGATTTTGTGCTTGTAACAGGGGAAGGTGATACTAATTATCATTATCATTACCTTGGAGATTGTTTCTCATCAAGCAAATCTCTCTCCCTCCCCCTCGTAATAACTAAGTTTCACTTCACAGGACTGGTTCTGCCCTAATCATCTGCCATTACATGAATGCAGGCAGCTGAATTTGACAGCTGAAGGGAGTCTGCTTTTAGTTCTGTTTGTAACTATGATGCAAGCATTAGTTATGGAGAGAGTGAGCTCCTTTCAGTTATGCTTGTAACTGCTTTTAACTCTTGGCAGCCAAGTAAAGGGATGATTTTGTGTTCTGGAGGTTCAATTGAGGTTTTTGCCTTTCATCTCTGCAGCGGGTGGGGATGGGGAGAAAAAGATGCGGGCTCACAAAAAGCGGTTTGCATGGAGACAGGAAAGTACATTTTAAATCTGTGTTGCCCCAAACCACATGGGGATGCTTTATTTTGAATTACAACCCTCATTTTTAAAATCCGACACAAGAGGAAAGCAAAAAGAGACCATGGAGATGCATCCTTAGACGTGTGTAATAGTGATATATGGAAACTGGGTTAGACAGGATGAATGACCTTTGTTTAATGCATTCTCTCACATTAAAAGTGGACTGAAGCTGGATTAAATGCAACAACAGAGAAATGAACAGACAAGAGTCAACTTTAGGTTCTGTAAATTTCTGGCACTATTCTGATTAGGGTTTGAACGTGATAACACACAGTCTGTGAAGACTAACCAAAGGTGTGCTTAGGTTGGAGGTCCCCTATCTGTGTGTCCCTCTAATCTAAACTCAGCCTTGGTCAATCTCTCATTTTTCAAGTTCTGTCATACTTGGGCTACATCAAAGTCGGTGGATGAGAGACCACTCCTCCATCCAACTAGTTCATGTAGGCACAGTGATGTGAAAACAATGTTTGGCTTGATAGCTGGTGGCCAAGCCCTGTAATATAATCTCTTGAAGTTATAATTCTTCAGAAGTTTAGTTCTCCCCACATCTGAGGAATCCATTCCAGGAAGTATCTGTTCACTTCATACACAGAAACTATAGACAGCTTTCACTTTCTCAGTATTTATACCTTTATAGGCACATTACTCCCCCTTGGTTGTGAAGTACCAGTTTCAGCTTCATCTACAGGCTGTGCATTCTCAGCATATTTCTGCAGGCACATAAAATGTCCAGGACCTCTCAGCTTAGCAGCCTTTTTCTGAGCTGTGTCTGGAGGAACTCCCACCAGCTTGGAGCCCTCTGACCAAGGCTATTATGCGGAAGCCTATTCTCTTCATCTGTACCCTGCCCAGTGGCTCAGATGGAATGTGCTAATTGCTCTAGAAACAAAACAAGCTACTTATGTTCCTCTGGGGCCACATGGCCCAGTGCCACTGCGTGGAAAATATTAAGCATTTTCAGTGTTTTTGCCACTGTAACTACATTAATCTGAGAAACTATTTATCTTTTTTTTTTTTGTCTTAGCAAGCTTTTCCTCTTATGGTGCAGGTGAGAGTCATCCAGTTTGTGAATGGGGGTGGGGAGAGATGTTGTCATCCACAATAAGACTAAGGCTGCATTCACATACAGTAAAAAAGAAGCACCTCTGTGGAAGCTGAGAGATAGCTTAGGTATGTCTGTAGGTGGGATTGTTCACCATAAGAGTCCCCCACCTTATAAACATGCTAGGATAGAAAAAGTGGATTAAAACAGGGTGAAGACAGAGTGCCACACACTATTGTCCCTAAAGCCCCTTTGAGATTTTTTTTTTTTATTGCCACATGTGAATGCACCCTTGATGATGATAATGGGTGTTTTTCCACTGTCACTAGAAGTACCCATTAAGTACCCATTAACTACAACCTTCATTGGAAATAGTAAATTCATAAATTAGGCAGGTTGATATTACTTTGGTCTTCTTATTGTTTTGCACTTTAATTTTCCATTTTCATAATTCTTTTGTGCTTTTTTTTTACTTTTCTGTTTTGATGAGATTTTCTAATTATTTACTTTTGGCTGACAAAGCGGTATTGTTAGGATATCTCAAATTCTTTTCTTTTTTCTTTTTCAATTTTGATTTAAAACTCAAGGATATTTCAAATTCTTAATGTTTTCACCTATAATTTGAATTTCAGTTATGACCTCTTCCAATATCCTTGTTTTTATGATATTTTATAGAAGTACTGACTGCATAAATTAGTTATGGGGATAATATGTATCATTGTCTCACTTTTTTCTGCATTCTAAACTAGGGATGTGCACAGATATTCGAAAATTTGAAAATCCAATTCGAATTTGAGGAATATCCTCATTTGAATTTGAATCAGATTTTGGAAAATCCAAATTTCTGAATTCGAGTGGATTTTGGATTTTTGAAAATCCGATACAGATTTTCAAATAATTCAACTGAATAGAATGTTGTATATCACATCCAAATATCATGTTTATTTGCGCTTATAATGCAGGATGCAAACGGGATGCAAACACCATAAAAATGGGATATGCATTTTTAAAAATTGGATACGAATGTTGCCAACATTCGTATTTTGAGTTCGAATCGAAGTTCTGAAAGTACAGATTCAGATAATCTGAATTCAAATCAGATTTTCAAAAATCTGGATTTTCACATTTTGAATCGAATTGAATATTTGAATTGACTTGAATTTGAATGCAAAAAATGCATTCATGCGGACTCCTAAACACCGGGAAGTGGCCAATTCAGAAAATGAAATTTCTTTTTGGAACTCTTTGTGTGTACAACACATATGTGTGTGCACTCTTCCATATTCCCATATACCCATCCACAGACAAATCAATCCCTGCTGGTTCTTGTCACATTTGGGGAGATACTTTCATCTACATGAAAACACATCCGAATTGTTTTCATGAAGTCTGCAATGTCACAATCAGTAGTATTATCAGGTTAGACATTGGCCCTTTCTACACTTGGCCTTTATCGCAGAGTTGGGATCTGACATACAAAATGGTGTTGTATATATTAGATCCAGTACAATTAAGGTAGACATGCGTTTTTTTGGATCGAGTTAACTGAGAGTGGGGAGATATTTAAAAATTAATTGAGAATGAAAGCTATCTCATCTTCCTCACTGCATGTCTGTGAAAATGTCAGGAATTAATCCCCCTCCCTCTTGTTATTCTATGCTTTTTTGTGTGAAATTGAATATAGCCAAACTTACTAATCAATAAAGATATTAACTACCAAAAAAATAGTGCCAGGAGAAGGGGGAGGGTTTTTTCTTTTGTTTTTTGTTTTTGTCCATTGGTGCGTGGGATTTATTATCAGAGGAGGTAATGACAGCCACCAGTCTGGATGGCTCTAAGGAGGGTTGAAAAAATTTCCTCAGCTAGAGAGACAGTTAGGATGCCACTAAAGCCCTTTTGTAGGGAGTTTCATCCTTATCTTCTACTTGAGAATGCCCAGAAGCAATTGGTGAGCTACTGTGTGAGACAAGACTGTGGCATGATTCAGTAGCACTCCTCTGATGTTCCTATGCCTTAAGGACAGCAACACACCCTCAGTTACCACATTTGCAACCTGATCTGGGGCATTCTCCTAGGTTTTTTTTTTGTTGTTGTTGTTTCAGGTTTTCATTTATTTGTTGACTGATTTTCTTTGGGATTTGCCTCAGGTCTTCCTCTTAATTTTTCTTGTAAGTTTCTGTGTTGAGAGTACTTGGCTATTTAAGCATAAACACCGAAAAAACCTGAATTAGTGTTAATGTACAGATAATGATCATAGTGTACTATTTGGAGTACTATCTCCCGTTGGTTGTTTGAAAGAAGGATTTAAATGGCATCAGAGCGAAAGAACATCATATAAAGATGAAACAAATCCTCAATATATATTTTTTAAGATGAAGGCAAGGTCAGAAGCTGTGCATATGGATACTCCACATACTGCACAGTATTTATGCTCTAACAGGAGGTATTTCCTCCAAGCATTGGTATAAATATTCCTTGAGTTTAGTAAATTTTAAGAAAACTCATTTGAATACCATTTCAGACCTCACAGAGTGTAGGCTTTGCCATAACATTTTGGTAAATGTTGTGCTAACAGGTTAATTTGTACTATTTCATGGTTAGAGTAAATGCTTTGTAGCTGAGGCCATGGAAGGGAAACATTTTTAAATATCCTCATGATTGTTTTCTTTACAGGAAGGAAAGTTATTAATTCCAATCTCCTGACCAAAATCAGCTCTAAATATAGGTTAGAACCTGATTCAGGATGTTGCCTGGAGGAAAAGGAGTTTAGGAAAGCCACAAGTATGAATTCCAATAGCTAGTGGCTGATTCTTTATAGATAGCTTTCAAACCCGATAGGCAGCAAAGGGCTCCCATGAGTCATAAACAGCAAATCTGTGCAATATTATTGATTGAAAACTGAAGAACAATGAACTAGACAGCATTTTTAGTAATTTTGGATTCTTCCCTAATATCCAGGTGGTGGTGGTGGTAGTAGTAGTAGTAGTAGTAGTAGTAGTAGTAGTAGTAGTAGTAGTAGTAGTAGTAGTAGTAGTAGTAGTAGTAGTAGTAGTAGTAGTAGTAGTAGTAGTAGTAGTAGAAGAAGAAGAAGAAGAAGAAGACTTGGCTTTTATACTCTGTTCTTCTCACCCATTGAAGGGGACTCAAAGTGACTGACAAACCTCCTGTTCTTCTTCCCAGAACAGACACCATGTGAGGTGGGTGGGGCTGTGAGGGCTCAGAAACAGAGCTGTGAGTAGCCCAAGGTCACTCAACTGGCTTTGTAAAGGAGCGTGGAATTAAACCTGGTGACTACGAGATATGAGTCCGGCACTCTAACCACAAGACCAAAAAGGCAAAAAGGTTAAACGGAATTAGCTCGGTATTCATTTTAAGGGCCTTTGCCATATTTGAGAATGCAGCATAGAGGAGGGGATAATGAATGGCAGTGCTGGTGCATAGATATGCTTTCACATATCTGTTTTACCTTTCAGATGGTAGCCAGATATTCTGCTAAGAGGCAATAATGTGGGAAATTCTCTTCACACAACCACCTCCTAGCCAGAGGATGCCACAAGTGGTGCTGTATTTGCATGTTTTAACTGACACATGTATCTCATCATTTGGGTATCCAGAATGGCAGGATGTGCTCATGGCCACCTCCATGCATGTGCAGATGCCTGTTTCAGCCTCTATGCACAAATCTAGAAAGTTGTTTTGTACACTTCTTCTTTTCCCTGATCCTGCCCAATTCTCTGGATGTCTTCGTCTTCATCCAAGCAACTTTTAAAAAGATCATCTGAGAGGTGGTGAATGAGAACCACCACAGAGGCAGGAAGCATGTAGGTTACAAGGCCAGTGCCTCCTCACCTCTGAAGTCCTCATGGATTTTTGTAAGGTTTCTGCCTATAGCAGTTTAGTGACAAGCCACAAATGGCTCTGGAAGTTGGCCCTTGAGAGATGCAACAGTAAGCCGACTGAAATTGTCCTACTAAGGATAGATTCTGCAGTTCCAGGGCAGCCTGTTGGCTGGTAGAGTGTGGCCTGTTTGTCCACCAAGCCTCAGGGGTAGTCAAAGGGTGGCCTTTACCAGTCATGTGGATGCAACCTTGATGTGCACCAGCAGATGGGACTCCGTGTCTCCTATCACAAGGCTGAGACGTTTTATGATTTCTCCTTACATTTAATCAAGAATTGTGTAATACCAGTGAAATAAACATAGTCTCTTTCTGAAAGCACTTGAATGTCAGAGGAAGGATTTATTATGGTCTGGAATGATTTACAAAGGATCTAGACCCACTAATCAATGTAATCTGCTTCCATTGTAAAACTTGTTCCATCTGAAAAAACATATAAGTCAAATTTCCAATGTTTTCCTCCACTCCCTCCCTCCCTCCCTCACTTTGGAAGCAACTTGCAGTTGGAGAAAGGCTCAGAAAATTTTTGGCCAAAAGCCAAGCCTAGCTGATTACTTTTACATTCTCATTTCAAGCTGCTTGTCAGGATCTGCTTGAGCAGATCTTGAGGTGTGTGTGTGTCTGTGTGTGTTTCTGTGTGTGTGAAGCGATGCTTCATAAACCAAAAGTGAAACAAACGTTTACATGAATCTTGGAATCAAAACCCTGTGAGCCTTGGGCTTAATCCCACCTCTATGTGCAACAGGGGAATAATAAATGAAGACATCCTTGAGACCCATTGAGCTGTAAAGTTTTAAAGCATTTGGTGGTTTTAAAAAGAACTGAACTATTTTATTGGGTCTCTTTGAGGTCTCTGTGTGCTGACAAGGCAGAGAATACCAGCATCCCAATTAGAATCATTGGCTCCTATCCTTTCCCTTTCTACTTTTTATCTACAGCTTCCAGAAAAGAAGACAACAGCAAAGCAGTTGTCTCTATGAACGGAAAATAAATTTGGGGATTATCTTGCCATACAATATTCCTAACCAGAGGGAAATGCTAGTTTTAGTTGTTGTGTGAGCACTGGTTTCTTTCATAAAAGTCTCTACTACGAATGGTGATTGTGACATGGTCCAGGAAAAGTCTAGAGAATGTCTGGTTTAAAATAAGTGTCTGAAATCTCAGTTAGGTAACGAAAGGTTTGTTCCATTATTTTCTCAGCCAGTTTCTAAAACCAGCCCGCATACATCCACACATGTTCTATATTTAAAATATCCATCAAAGAAAAGACATTATAACCTATTATATTATTTATGAGGACCTCCCAGAAGGAATAAATACACAATTTCTAAATGTTCACACTGCATTCAAACTGTAGTAAGAATGCTGACATGTGCCATGAATCATTACTCTCATTAGTAACCTTTGCCAAATAGAAAGACATTATATATATTTTTAAAAAGTTGGGCACCTCAATTAAAACTGAAAGAGATTTTTCAGGGTTAAGACTGATAGGTTTATTTTATGCCACAAAAGGTGAGTTCCCATTACCACTTCAAAACAGTTTCAAAACAGTTTGGATCCTCATCGTTCCCACCCCAATCAATTAAAATGGTTTCAAAATGGTTTGTCCCCATTCCCATTCAGTTTCAGGGGTATTCTGAGGATTATTTGGCTTAAAAATGGAATAAATAAACATCGGAATTTTCCAGTGTTTTCCCCCCCCACTTTTGCTTTAAAACATTTCTTCCTTGTTGCTGTGGGAATGATAGAATATTCCCCTATACAACACACTGTTTCATTGTAACAATTCAGCCACTTCACACCTGATAACAATGTTTCCTTTCCCTCCCAAGCAAGTCTAAAGATTGAAGGAGGCAATCCTGCACAATTCTGGCTGTTTCCCTCCTTCCTTGATCTTTAGAAAGGGAAAGGGGTGAAGCTGCTGCAGGAACTGGGAGATGTGTGTATGTTTAACTGTGTGTTTGCAGGCGGCAGCAGCAGCAGAGCCAGCCAGGGTGCTTTTTTCGTAGGGAACCCCTGCTGGGGATGGTGGCTGTGGAGGTAGAGTGGGCAAATGGTGCTTGAGTTGCCGCTGCCGCTGTGTGCCCTGGGCAATGGGGAGAGAGGGGTGGGGAAAGGCTGAGGAGGGGAAAGAATCGCTTTCCCCAATCCATTTTGGAAGTGTTTTAAGTGTTTAAGAGTGGGAACACAAAATTGGGGTTGAATCCCAATTGCCAGATGCTCCTTTGCTTCCTTTTAATGTACTTTACATATCGATGTAAATCCTGATGTAAATAGCCTTGTATATAGCACATTGTTCCTTGAATGGGAACTCGCCCAAACAGCCCTGGCGATCTGGTTGCATGAATGGTAGAAAGAATCTTTATAGCATTTTATCTATCTCTAGTAGCTACTCATTGATCAACTCAGCGGTAACCATCTAGAAATTGATGGAACAACCTCCATATAGGCTGCATGCACATGTCCAGCACAAGACCATGATCTGGACTGGGAAATGTGAAACCTGCAGCCAGGGTAAACTGAGTGGCATACAAATGCTGTTCACTCCAGCATAGGACCCAGACCACTGCTATGACAGGAACTCATCTTGGAGCAGCAGTGTTTCTCCAGGCACTCACTCTGGAGAACCAGAGAAATGACCAAAGGTAAGCCATTTTTTTTCAGTCCTCCAAGGCAATCCTGGTGGAAAATCATTACTGGTCTCTGCTTCCACATGGCCTTCCTCCAGACCTTGGCCAAATATCCCACTAGCAAGTGATCCTCCAGATTATTACCCCTCTTACATTATTTCCTGATAGCTAGACAGTGCTGTAGCCAGCACTGTCTTTGTGCATTTTAATGACGCACACATCTGGGTATTTGGCTGGTGCAAAATACCTGGCAGAGCATGTTACCATCACCATCTGTTCTGCCCCCCCCCCCACCATGCATGGCAGACAGGAATTAGGGCAACTTCCTCTGCAAAGGCAGGTATTACTGCTGTTGCTAGAAAACACTCCACCAGTGCTTGGTGTTCCACCAATAGGCTCTTGTTCTTCTTGGGGGTGGGTGGGTGGGTGTATAGCTGAGCTATGGTGAGGCTGCCACAGATACATGTGGCAACCCCATGTGGCAGCTATACTGGTGCAGGGTCATGGTGTGCATATGAGTGGGAGGCAAATGTCCAGGCTATCCCAAGAGTAGCTTTTCCAGCTTATGGGAAATGCAGCATTCGGGGTGACTGAGCCAGCATGGAAGGTTTCTGGAGGTGGGCAGAGTTGGGTGGCCTGCTCTCAGATCTTTTGAGGAGCAGGCTTTTTGCTTCTGTGGTTGCAGCTGCAGTTGACTAAGCCTGTGCCTCCTGATCTCTTCCACCCTTATAAATTCAAATCTTCAGCACATTTGCCCTGCACGGAATAATGTCTCTCACTGACTCTCCAGTGAAAAGTTTCCTGGCTTACTGTTTGAACAGGTGACAATTTCTCAGACAATGAACTCATCATAAGCTGCTCCTGGTAGGGATGTGCATGAATAGTTGTAACATTCGAAATTCGTACAAATTTGACCAAAATTGGACATTCAGATTCAAATCAAATGCTGGCACAGTCAAATATTGACATTCAAATTCAAACTGAATGTTTTGATCCATTCGTATGAAGCGTATGAAGCTTTGCATGGGATTCATATGGGATTTGTATGCATTCATATGGGACTGCATACTTGTATCGAATGCGAATCCTACCACATTCGAAGGGGATTTGTTTGAACGAACACAAATTTTCTTGCATTCGATTTGATATGAATCAAATCCCCCCCCCCAAAAAAAAATACATGCACTTCCCTAGCAGGAAGTTGAGAAGAAAAATATAAGTGCCCTCAGTGGATCTGCCCATTGGACACAAAAGCACCACATTGACCAGTAGAGATGTTTGACTAAAGAAATATCTGTATGCATTTTCAACCAAATGTTTTTCAAATATCTAATTCAGACAAGGCTTGACAATCTTTTTTCAATTAACAGACAATTATAAACAATTACAAGCCATTATAATAACATCAAATTAACAACCAAATACAAAAATACGACTTTATGAACACTGTCTAATAAAGATAACATTAAGAAATCTTAAAACTTAATCATAATAACCCCAATGTGCCACATCCTCTCCAGCATAAAGAAGATGCAGGTTTAGTAATCTGATGCTATCTTAGTGGGGTGAGATACCATCTGTGGAGCACTTTAAGAGTTCCCTATCCTTCTGACATTTAAATAAGCTATACAGTTTTGAGGGAATTCTTGACCAAGTTTCATGTTCCAGAGTTAACCCACAGTCTGATTCCCATAATGACTTAATACCAAGAAGATTAGAAAAGAGTTTCTTTTCATTCAGTTTGAACTCTTTTAGCTTGTGTTCAAAAATGTTTTTTTCTTTCCCAGCATTAAATTTAGACTTTATCTGTCTTAATAAATTATATAAAGCATATAATTCTAACAAGCTAAGGCCAGAGGAGCAAAAATTGTTTCTAAAGACAGCAAAGGAAGAGAAATGAATAGCATTTTCTAAAGTGTCTTCTAGGGTTTGTAATGCAAGTGTTCTTATGGCTTCAATAGCCTTTTGGGAAAATAGAGAAGAATGTGAATAAAGTTTTTAAATAGGAGTTATTGGAGAAGGTGAGGGTGCCAGTTTGGCCTGCCATTTCTTCCAGGTTAATAGAATAGACTGTAGAAATGGATTTCGGCTTAAATGTCAGGTAGGAGGAATATTACCAGTTTGTAAAACTTCATTATAAAGCAGAGTTAGTTGTGGAAGAAGAGAAGTGAGAAAGGTTTTATAAATAAAGTAGAAAAGCCATCTATCTTTGGGGAACCACCAACCCAGCAGAGCGAATGCTCCATCCCAGGATGTTTTATCCGCGTTTGAGAAGCCCTTGTGCAAATAGGCCTCTGGACCCTATACAATGTTACTTTTATTGTATGCTAGCAACAGCTGTGGTAGACCCTCAAAATAGCACTGAGATCAAAAACATTCTGGGAGTAATTTATTGGGAGTTATAGTCCCTGTGAGAGTAGTAAGAGTTGGCCTGTCTTTGAGAGCTTGCGTGCATCTTTGAAAACCTTCCCCCTTGATCAGGAAAACATCAGTTTTGAAGAGGTGACAGCTTTAATGCTGGCTGATATCCGAGCACATGTGTACAATCATTCAGGCTCCAGATAGCCTAAGTAGCAGCAGCTTCTGATTGTTTTTTTCTGAGTGAGATGCCAGCCCCTGCCATTAAGTACAGTGACAGAAGAGCTTCAGGCAGCAGATACTTGAAGGCAGTTTGGAAGATGCAGCAATACTGTTCAGCTGTTAGTTTGCACATAGAGGGGATCTTGTCCTTCATTTCAGGCAAAACAGTGCTGAACTCTCTTTTTAGAAGGGTGGCTGCTTCACAAAAAGGACTCTGGGGACATAATTATTACTGATTTGAAAGTGGCTGTTCTTTCTAAGAGTTGCAGTGCAGGGCACGTCTCGGCCTGCCATAATTTACTGAAGCCCTGTCCCCAAAAGACTTATTAGCCCCTCTCGGCTTCCTCTGC
>MTQE01002208.1:48300477-48322976 GCA_014337955.1 Aspidoscelis marmoratus | reverse complement strand
CTGGCACCCTATCAACAAGAACAGGGGCAGGGAGAAAAAGATGCGCGCAAGGAAAACACGGCTCCCATGGGGACGGAAGTTTTGGTAAAAATGTGCATTTTGCTGAGCCTCATGCGGACGCTTATTCCTGATTTGCATGGCACTTTTAAAGTCCACTTCAATAGAGTGACAGTAGAGTGACAGTAGAGAAGTAAATAAGTCTTCTGGGGACGCAGCCACAGAAAAGCATTTCTCTTCAGAACAATATAGCACTAATATAGAGCAGATAATTGATACCAGAGACTAGACAGCTGGAGAAGAGAGAGAAGGGACAGGAGTGAGGTGAGCTGCTGTTCAACATATTGCTAGGGGGCATAATTTTGTTAGACTCCCATTACTTTGTCTTTAATCTGGAACAGTATCTTATCAAAAACTGTTTTAGCTTTTTGCACTTTTAAGATCCCTCTTCCTTCTATGAAAGTTTATAGTCCTGAGTGCTTTGGAGCCATCTTGAACATGGTCAAGTTAGGACAGCATCAGACCTACCCTGCTGCCTAAATCTCCAGATATTTTATGACTTCCTTTCATCTGAGGCCAATTTGCACTTGGCCTTCCAGTGCTTGCTGGGCTAGATTCTGGGAAGCACCTTCTGCACTTGCAGGAGGCATTTCCACACCATAAACATCTCCTCTCATTCCAGAAGCTCCCCCAGCAGCTACTACCAGCGGTCCATGAGATCAGGCACCATAGGTTTCCAGAACCTTATGTGTTCCGGCCAGCAGAGGAAACATTTCCACCGTTCCCGGTGCTGGGGATCTTAGAGATTCTGTGCAAGCACGCTGGCACCTCAGATGACCAGAGATATGCCTGTGCATGTACAGTGCATCAGCATTGTTAGTGCATCAGCGTTGTTGTGGTGTTGTTGTTGGCACCAGAGCAGATGGTGGTGCCTGGACACGCATCCAGATCCAGGTGAGTGTCCTGGCATGTGGAGGTTGGTTTGGTCGGCACTAGCATTTGCAAGTGTGAATGCTAATGCACAGCAGTGGGGATGCACTATTTCTATCCTGCAGACAGGAAGCAAAGTGCAGAAACACTTCAGGTATCACCAACATGATGCCCTATGGATGCTTTTCCACTTCATTTCCCATCAGCTGTAGGTTCTACACTCACGTATCTGGAGAGTGGCAGGATGAAAACAGCTGCAGTAGCTCTTAGGTCTCATCAAAGATGTTCCATATGCTTTATTCATGATCATCTTGCTTTATCCATGACCCCCTCTCACAAACATTTGCTATGTTTGTTAAGAAGATCGGTCACCATTGACACAGAACCTCTTCACATCTTCATCTTCTTCACCAGAGTACATATCCCCCACAGAAAGTTTCTGCAGGCTGTTTCTCCTCTCTTGTGCAGATCAGAATGCCAAAAAATATTTTGGCACAAATAGTTCTGTCTATATTCTGTTTTCAACTATGCTGAATGTAGAGGATTTTTTATCATTAAGGTTTAAACAAAAGGCAGGCTTATGGCATCCAAACCCTTTTAAACAAAAGGCTTTTTATGGTGTGTTGGCTCCAAACACTGCAGTATATGTTGCTAATGCACAAGTCTGAAAATGCAGCATAGCTCTGTTTTCTTCTAATTAAACTCTTGTGTTGTTGACTCTTTGTTATCTAAAGGTGGCAGGAAATAGAATGGGAGACATCTGTCTCAAGTTTTGAGAAAGGCTGCCCTGGCTGCCCTGTATGCGTTAATACTCTGCTAAGTTCTTAGTAGAAGAGATCACTGTTGAAAAGAAAAGAGTGGAGCATAAAGCAACCTTTTAAATCCACTGGTCATCTCATGGGAATGCTCACTAAAGCATGCGTACTCTGTATTTGAGAACTTCCTTAGAAGATTGGAGCTAAAGTGTTTTTAATGGAAACATGTGGAAGGAGCAAAATGGGCAGATGCCATAAAAAAGGGAGGCTTATACAAAGCAAAATATCATTCCTAAAAATTCTATGGTGTTTCAGCAATCTTGTGGCTGCACCATCAGTTTCCTAACGTGTTTTGTTCTTAAGAAAATATTGATGGCACATTACTACCTGGTGCTTTCTCTCTTTGTACTGGTTAGGGTGAACAGAGGTTTGGTTAATAATTATTGTGAAAGGGTATCTGTTTTTGAACAATTTTTTTCCATTTTGCTGAAAATGAGCTCTTTTTTGCATTTATTTTGCACCCAGAAAGATATGTAAATTAGGACAGCCCTGGGACAGAGCATTCACTCTGCGGGCTTGGAGGTTCTGTCTGGAAATATCCCATCCCATCCCAGGGCTGTCCAGATTGCAGCAAGAGTGTGGAGCACAAAATCATGCTATACACCTGGCCCAAGCTGTCCCTGGCCATCCCAGAGCTGCCTGGCAGGGAGACCATTCACACTTTCCATGCCAGACAGCTCTGGAGCCTCACCCCGGGCCGTCACCATTGGACTCTATCTGGCCCACTGGCTGGCACCTGGGGTGGGGTGAGACCATGCCGGGCCCTCCTGGGGTCCGGTGGGTTGCTGCCCCAAGCGAGCTGGCTGCAGGCCACAGGGGCCTCCTAGGTGCTCAACCCCCCTCAGGGGTCCGTGCCACCCCCAGTTCCCCATGCACAACCCACCTGTTCAGATGCCTGGTTCAAACTGGGTAGGCCTCGGGGGTGGGGCTTGTTGGATTGGACTGTAGCATTCTGTGCACATACGTGCCGCAGCCTGCACCTGCACAGAATGCCACAGTTCAATACTTAGGCACAAGGGGAACATATACCTTACCTGTCTTTATTCCTGTATTGGTTGGAACTTATGGAATGAAGGAGCAGGGCTGACCAGTATTGTGTTGAACTGTCCAGTGATATCATTGCATGGTGATTTGGGTCCTGCTGAGATTCTTCCCACCCCCTGACAAGCCTCTAGGGGATAAATTAATGGCTCCCACAGGAAGAAGGAAATGTCTTTTCTCTATCACACAACACTAGAACCAGGGGGCACTCTATGAAGCTGATGGTTAGGAGAGTCGGATCCGACAGGAAGTATTTCTTCACCCAGAGGGTCATCGGTTTATGGAATTTGCTGCTGGAAGAGGTGGTAACAACTACCAGTCTAGATGGCTTTAAGGTGGGGTTAGACAGATGTATCAATAGCTACTAGAATTAATGAGTAGGTACATCTTTCAGGTTTGGGGGGAAGCAGGACACTTCTAAGGCCATTTGCTGGGATTTGAGAGCAGGAAAAGGTTTGTCCTTATCCCTGTTTGAGATGCCCATGAGCATTTGGTGGGCCACTGTGTCCGATGGGATGCTGGACTAGATGGGCTGTGGTCTGATCCAGTAGGACTTCTCTTGTGTTATGTTTTTATTATGATGACTTTGACTAAGGCCATGACTTCGCTTATCATTCCAACACATCTGTGTTGTTGACTCTGTTTCCATTCACGGCAGCATCAGGTGCCTTGTGGCAATCCTGGCATGACTGCTATTGGAGGGACTTTGTTTGCAGGGTAGAATTTTGCATTCTGCAAGGAGGCATCACTGAACATTGTATCACGGTGCTCCAAAATGAAGATGCAAGGGGGAGCACTTTTTCCTGTGGCGGATCAAGTGCCTCCCCCACGTGCCTGAAATGGAGCCACCTCTGACCCAAAATGGAGACACAACCTAAATAAAACCTCAAAAATGTGTTCTCTTCCAGTTTTTCTGCTGTTCAGGTAACATTCATTTTTCTATGTTTCATGAAGAGAAGTCAGCATGCTCTATTATACTTTCTGATTTTTTTTAAATGCTAGGTTAATGTTTTATACTCCCCTCTCTTGTGCCTGTTTTGTGAAATTATTATGTTGTTATCTATCGCTCCTTTCCCTGTCTTTGCTTGCCCTTCCTGCTACATCCAGTGCCTCTGAAGCAATGACTTAGAGAGACTCAGCTAGAAGAGTTATAATCTTCTACTAAAATCTCCCTCATGCTAAGTAAACCTAGTAAACTTTTGGAAAGTCTCACAGATCTGCCAGTGAAAGCCTTGTCTAGGACACTCTCTGCACTGAGGCTGCACGTCTGTCTCATCCCTGAAAGTTAAGCTTTGATTTCCTCTCTGAATAACATAAATAAATAAAAGCCCCATAGCTCGCTATTAATAATAGAGCAGTCCCTGAAACCAGGAGATGCTCACAGTTTTCTTAGGGGTCACAGCAGGAGCTCAAAATGTCATTGCTTCTGTGAGCAGACACAGGCAGGCCACACATGAAAGATCAGCAAATAAAGGCTGCCTTGAAAAATGTAACTTCAGCTTTGGCAAGAAAATTTTGTTTTCTTTATTTGCTGTCTGCTGGTGTTTTCATTTCAGAGGCATGGGGAATCCTCACTACAACTGAAGTCCATATTCCTATTTTACCTGTTTCAAGTGCAAGTCTCAGGACTCTTATATATTTGTTTGCATTTTTATCCTGCCCTCAGGATAAAAAGGTCTCAGGGTGAATTAGAACATTAAAAAACAAATATAAAATGAACATAAAAAAATTACTGTGTCTGAAAGTGGGGAAGAAAGGCTGTTTCCTAATTTAGCCAAAGTGCAGGACAAAGAGGTGTTTCTTCTATATCATCATTGGTATGACACATGTGGATGTATATATTCTTACTATTCTAGCTTTCCAAGGGATCCTTGGGTGAAGGGCAGGATATAAATACTAAAATAAATGAAATGAAATAAAATAAAGCTGAGGCATTTGGTGAGATGAACCTAAGATGCATTTGATGTCACTTACTTATTCCACTATATTTGGATATTCCAGAATACACCATGGATATCTATGCTTTATTCCAGAATATCCAAATATTGTGGAGTAATTAACTGACATCTGGATGCAGCTTTATACTAGTATGGGGCCTTATACTAAAGTTAAAGGTTCGTTAATATAGAAAATAAAAGAAGAGGAAATGTCCTAACATTCAGCTGGATGCTTCCCTCACAAATATTATTGTCAGTATTCTTTTAAAAAGGCACTAAATGGTAAGTGAAAGGATCTTTAGTTTTGTTGAAATGTAGGCTGTGTTCCAGCATAACAAAAGGGGCATCTCAGAGAGAGAGTGTGTGGCCCTCATGTTCCCAACCCTTCCCTAACAATCCACCTTTTCTAGCACAGAATATTCATGGGAGAGAGGAGCGGCAGACTGGTGTGTGAACAATCCTTCCTCAGAGTCTCCTCTAAGTCAACTCAGAGGCACCTCAGAGATGCTCTTTCTCTTTTTGCTGTGTCTGATCCTAAGCATATTCATTTGCAGAATTTTTGAGATAGGAGAGGGCATCACTACAACGGGGGCACCCACAACTTTCACTAGTTTAATATCAGAGTGTAGTTGTTCATTCCTGGCCCTGTCTAAGGAGGCACCTTCCGCTTCCAGAGTCTTTTGCCTCTAACAGAGTCACAGCTGCCTGTTCCGGGAATAACTTTTTGTTCTATGGCTCATTTCCCTCCCTTCTACCCTCCACCTCCCGGTTCAACTTCTAAGGGAATAGAGTTACTAAGCAGCTAATGAGTCCTTAACAACACTCTCCCCTCCTTTCCCCCCTCCTTTCTTTTCCACCTTCATTTTGACCAATGACAAGTACTGGAAGAACCTATGTCACAAAAGGTGAGGGTGGGAACAGAAGCCTTATGTGGGAGGAAAGAACAGGAAGATGTTGCCAGGGGGCATTAGGCGAATAGCAGCCTGTAGATACAGGTGGTTTCTCTCTCTCTCTCTCTTCTTCTATTCCTCAGCACCAAGCTACAGACAGGTGAGTACTCACAGTTGTATCCTGGCAGCAGTGGGGCAAATAACTTTCAAAGATTTCTCTGCCGTCTGTACTGAACACTCCAATTGCCTGGAGAGGTACTTTGCTCCTTGGTAATGCTACTAGTAGTCAGAGAAATAGTGAAAAGACATGCACCTAAGTACAACTTCAAGGCTTTGTCTCAGGTGCTGGCATCTTCAGAGATACATGTATTCACCTGACTATGACAGCTGAGGCAAGGGGATGTAGTATCTAAGAGTTAGAAGCAGAGAGGAAAACATATTAATTCTTCCCTTCACAATAATCCACTGGACAAATTAAATGTGAACTATTTTAATGAGACTGGTGAGTATCTTAGAATATCAGGGCAGGAAGAGGTGAAAGGAGAGAAGTTTGGGAAAGGAAACAGAAGATACTACAGGCAATGTTTGGAGTCTCTGGGTTCATCCCCATAGGGGCTAAAATCCAGAGTGGATTTGGATTGGGCATTGGGGGTTCCCATTAAATCCCCCAGTACTCCAAATCCACTCTGGATTTTCCAGCCCTGTTCCCATGCCAGAAAATCTGGGGAAACTGTTTAAACAGGGGTTTTCTGGCTGACTGGGATTAAAGGAGGACAGCTGGCGGCCGGGGTAAGTGAGTGAGGGGGGGCATGGAGGGGAGGCTGCCCCTTGGATGTGGCAGTGTCAAGCAGCAGGCAGGGACCCTGGGGAGGGATTCCTTATCCTGCCCCCCCCCAGGAAAAAGGAGAGCTGGCGAGTGAGTGGGGGAGGTGCATGGCTGCCTGCCTTCCTTTTCCCTCCCCCCCTGCCTGCTGTCCGATACTGCCTCATCTGAGGGGCGGCCCCCCCTCCGTGCACCCCCTTGCTCATTTACCCCACTCGTCCCAGCCACTGGTTCTCTTCCTTCGCTTGGGGACATTAGGGGGAGGAGGAGGCTGGCAGTGGTGGGTTCACTCCAGGTTCGCTGTAGGTGGGAACATGGCCTCTGTGTTTATTTTTTCAGAAGGAAAACCAGCTTTCAATAATCTTTAGTCCAGTTCATAGATAATCTGAGGCTGTATCCAGACAGACCTAAAATCCAGGAATATCCTGGCACTGTTTTGGGATTGTCACTCAACATAGTGGCAAATCCAACACTGTGCCAAGATACAGAGGCCAGTTTGATTCCGCCCTCCTCCATGAAGCCACCTGGGTGACCTTGGGCTAGTCACAGCTCTTTTCTGAGCTCTCACAGTCCCACCTATCTCACAGCGTGTCTATTGTGGGGAGAACAGAAGGGTTGTCAGCCACTTTGAGTCCCCTTGAAAGAGTGAGAAAAGCAGGGTTAAAAGTCAACACTTCTTCATCCCCTTCTTTCTCATATAGCAATTTAACTTATTGTGTCTGGCACTTGCATCCCATTTTTTCCTCATAAAAATAACCACTGTGCAAATGCCAGGGAAAACAGGGATGCAAGGAAAGGCACTAATAGCAATTCTGGGTATTTTTGCCATCAGAAGCATCATGGGAGAAAGTGCCAGAACAGAAAGGGCCAGGCTTGCCCTGGAGTCTTGCTCTGTCATCTGGCAGGGACAGCGAGAGGCAACAGCAGGATCCAAACAAGATCCTGTATTTTTCTTTCACCATCTGGAGGCAGCCTTAGAGAGATGTGACTTAAGAAGCAAAAGGAACATCCTGGAGAAGAAAGTTAAGAGGGCATGTGACTGCTGTTCCTTTGTACAATCTTCTATTGCCATGTACTAAGTAATTTTAATAAGCTAATTTTAACAGCTTGCCTAGGGAATAGATTACATTAAAATAAAACTTTAAAAAATATATAGCTCACTGAAAACAAAATATAAGCATATCCATCTAGTCTGTCAATGGATGGAGGGCACACTATTTCTGCAATATGTAGGACTGTGTCCAACAATAAATGAAGGCCAACTGCATCTGTCACTACTTTAAAACATATATGTTTCTGTGCCTTTAGGGAAACTTTTCATTGCCTACGTTGTGAGAGTTGGTACTTGATGTTAAGTACACACCTATTAGAAATTAGAAGATAGTTCTTATACTAAGGAACTTGCTGAGTCGTGTTTTGGATTATAAATTACAAAAGTCTTCCAACTAATAAATAATGAATTGTAACTGTATAACTAAATCTAAATCCATATGGGATAAAACGGGCAAAACCTGGACACTTGGAGGCGGGGGGCAACCTAATCACAATGTGAGATTTCCCACTCTGAGGTCACCCCTTCACAGTAGAGTCAGAATCTTGATAATGTATGTCACCTCAAACTTGCAAACTGCTGACCAACTTTCAGTCTCTGGCTCTTTGCGCACTTACCTCAGTTAATCTGGATTAGCTAGAGCCAGATCAACCACAGGGATCTGCATCTAAAGAGCTATGAACTGCGGATGGCCAAGCCCTGTTCCACGTAAGTGGATGTGAACTGCCATCACCCAAACAGCCCACAATGTATGCAATTGGTCCACAGTACCTTCACCACCCTATGCAATTGGCCAGGTAGTGTGTGTGCACGTGTGTGTGGTGTTATAGAGAATTTGAAGGCAGTGCGAAGACACCCTTGCCACAGATGTGATGTCTTTGCAACAGCTGTCAGTGCAGCTGCTGTCACGGAGGTGCTGGGAAGTTATCTCTACCATAGTATAACGGTGCATGCCACTTGACACCGCACCCATATTCTTTCTAGATCTGTTCTATGTGCAGAAGCTCCTTCCTTGATCTGGATCAGAGAATGCTAGCATGGATGTAGACCACATTTGTCTGGTCTACCACTAATCCAGATTAGTGAGCCCTTAGCCCTTATTGTTTTTTATATGGTTATTATATGATCTGTGTGGCACCATACAAGCCAGACCTAAGCTGTGATGGGAGAAGCTCTGCTCAGCCCTGAGCATTCATGACTGAGCTAGTGCAATAGCAGGGTATGGGTCTGCATGAATCCACATATAACCTGTTGCTATCTCACCATAAGCACACATTGGAGCACTGCAAACAGTGAGCCCATCTTTAACTGAGTCCATCTTAAAGATCACATCAAATAAGTGTTCCGAAATTATAAATCAACTAATTAATCTGTTTAGGGCTCAGCTATACTGGAGTTTTAATCTGCATTTGATCCACCTTAAAAGTGAGAGCACATGTCAGTCAAATGATTAGCCATGTTCTTTATGCATTGTAATCAACCCGTAGATTGATTTTCCAAGTTGGAAAATATAGAAGAAGTGTTCAGACACAATCACATTGCAAAAAATGATAGTCTATCTCAAGGACATACAGGAACTCAGGCTGTTTTGGGCCTGGAATGGCGTGGTCACACTTACCATGTTTTCAACACAGCCACCACAATGCTGAGCCTTTGTGGATCCCCTTGCCAGCATGGAGAGAGGCAGCATGGGGGGGGGGGGGATTAGTGGCAGCAGGGTTGGAATAGCAGGATTGGGCCCTTCCCAGGGAGAGGTGAAATGGGGCAGCTCTGTGGCCCAGAATGAATTTAGGCAGCACTCATGCCACCCCTTCTGGAAGAGTCACCCACTCAGAAGAACCAGAGACGCATTTTGGCACCTGGAGCCTATTCACACTTAGGCCTCTGGTATGCACTAATTGCATACCAGAGGCCTAAGTGCAAATCGGCCTCTGGTCTCTGAACTGCAGCCTCCCTTCCTCTTAAATATAAGCGGTGATCAGGGCCTTTGCTGAAGTTTTTTTCCTCACTCTGAAGGAGAGCCAAACACACATTAAAGCTTAGATGTAGTTAAATGACACTTTAGTCACTGTTTCTATCTGAATGGTTCTGGTTTAACAGATCTGTTTTTGTAGACAAAGAGAAGTTTACCTCCACACAATGAATTCTTCTGTGTTTGTTACTGAATTGTAGGTTATGTACACCTAACTATTTACATTAGATTGCTGTGAATGCTAGATTTCTAACAGCATACAATTAGCTAAGTGAAAAGGAAAATGAGTTGCAAGTCATCTTGTGGTTACTTAAGCCAATAATCTCTCCCTGTGGTTATATTTTAGGGCAGGGTTTTAAGGCAAGTTTAGAAATGTCATTGTGCTAAAGACACTATCAACGAGCTGACCTGGGCTGATCTTTTTGTTGCAAACAAGAAACATTTGTGGGATTTCTGTGTGCAGGGCAGACAAAAACAAAAACATTGTTCATTACATGGATTACATTTGGCTATACTATGTTGGTTTCCTATGACCAACATAGGAAATTCACCATAAGCTAACATTTACAGATCCTGATTTACATGTGTGGTGCCTATATGACTTATATCTGTATATCTAGTGGGTTTTAGGTAAAAAGTTTCATTATGATCGTAGGATCAATTCAAGACAGATTGCTCAAAGAGGGAGATTTTGTGAGTATGGTTGAGCATATGTAGGTGTGCGCTGGTTTTGAAATGGATCTCAGAACAAGGGGCTTGTTTGCACCTGGATTTATTCTGGAATATATCCTGGAAAAGGGGTTCAAGGTGTCTGCTACAGCAGACACCAGGTGAGGCCTGCCAGAGTCTGTATTAGCATGTGGACAATAGATAGCTGTCCTGAGATATACTCCAGAAAAAAGCTAAGTGCAAATAGGCCTGAAGTTGCTTTTCCCTAGTGGTACACCTAGACTTATTTCTGTCAGTTGAGGCTTGCTAGGGGTGTGCACGAATGCAATTTTTGACATTCAGTTTGATTCAAATCAAATTGAATATTCCAATGTCTGAATTCGTACGAATACAGAAAAACTGAATGTATTAAAATTTGAACCAATTCAAATACATTTGTATCTATTGTATGAATATTCGATACAGATTTGATGATACAAGTGTATCATAGATACGAATTCGTATACAGATACATATACAGATATGAATAATATGCATACGGATTGATTTGCATACAGATACGAATAATATGCATACAGATATGTATGTGATGTGTATGTATCCGTACACATATGAATGTCTGAATTATTCATAAGAATGATTCAAAATTTTTGTATTTGTTCGAATATTAAAAATGAATGTCTGGACATTTAATTCAAATGTGAATGTCCACATTAAGCCAAATTCAATTGAATAACAGATAATCCCTGGTGTGTGCATTATTAAAACAAGCACAGATAGCACCAGCCCCTGTGCTGTCTAGCCAATAAGCAATTATTTTGGAAGGGCTGTATTCTGGAATATCACTTTTTAATGAGATATTCAGCTGACATCTGGCACTGGCTTTAGTTGGATGAAAAGACCATCCCCAGATTCCGGAAGTATAAGAACATCTACGAAGCCACAGAAAACTATTTGAAATCTAACAGGGATGGTTCTGTAGAGAATGCTAGTGGTAATGCATAATACAGTAAAAGCATTTGCACAGTCATCCCTGGAATAATGCTGTGGCTTGGTTCCCATCAACCACTCTGTAGTGCAAAGCAGTGTTATGCAGGTGATTGCCACTTATGGAGAAGTGGGAAGTGAGAGAACCATGGAGGTTCAGTCTACTAATGAAAGTAACTGGCACTTTAGAGGAAGGCACAGGCAACATCAGCTCATTGGCAGATTCTGCCACTTGAAGAGCTAGGTCGTGTCCCCATGCAAGTTTGGTGCGGTTCCGAGCGCGGGATCGGCAAGGTTTGTCCCCATGGGTTTTGGATTTGGTCCACGAAAAGCGTACCAAATACCCCCAAACCATACCCGAAGGGTGGCCCTTGGGTTCCTATCCCATCTCTAATCCACCTTTTCCAGCCTATGATGCTCAGAGGGAAAGGAGCAGACTGGTCTGTAAACATCCCACCTGCAAACTATATCTAAGCAATCTGAAATGGGCCTCAAAGGTGCTCTTAAAAAAACAACAAACCTCTGTGTGATTACATCAATTAGACAATCATGGTTGAAAAGTTATCATACATAATAACAGCATCTTACATGGTTATTAAAATCAGTTAAACTACCAACACCAGTTCAAAAGTCTGCATAGATCCAAAAGACTGTAAGGACAAATAATACATATGGATAATTATACATAAACACATTGCAGGGGAGTAGATGTCCTTTCCATCAGCTGCTTCATTTTTCATGTTGCCATAGGCATTTTGACCCAATATAGTCTTCAGCACCATAAACATTATTTCTATACAGCTCTCTTAATGGAATTCTGTCTCCGAGATGTGAATACATCCAATATATGATTAAATTGCATTTCATGAAAGAGGGGGCTGAAATAAAAATACTTTTGCTTTTTGTACTCCCTGTGATTTCCAGGCTGCACAACAACTACTTGATAGTGTCATGCTGTTTTCCCTTAAACATGTCCTTGTTGTTTTTTTCCTTTCCTATAGGAATCACGACTCATTAAACATTTGCAGTCATGGAGCTAGTAGGCTCTACTTTGACAGCCACCTATGCCCATCCAAGACCAACACCCTCAAATTTCCTGCCAGCCATCAGCACCATGGCATCTAGCTATAAGAACCGTTTTCCTCACTACGGCCTGACCCACAGCTTGAGCCTTCCTTGGAGACCTAGTACTTATTACAAAGTTGCTGCCATCACTCCGACTTTGGCTCCCTTCACCATGAGTTCTCAGGGTCTCACCCCAAGCAAAGCACTTCCTTTTGTGTCAAACAGAACAGCGCTTTTTACTAGGTACACTTACGATGACTGGTATAGGTCCACTGCAACGAGCTTCAAGGAGTCTGACATGTCACGGCATAATGCTGAGAGACTGAGGGTGGACACGACGCGCATGATTCAAGACAAAGACCAGCAGACTAGGAAAACTCAGTCAGAATCCACAAAAAACCTGGGGGAACGAGTAAACGATATAGTCTTTTGGAAATCAGAGCTCAACCATGAGATAGATGCAATGATTGGTGAAACAAATGCACTCACAGATATGAAGAAACGACTGGAGAGAGCACTGGCAGAAACAGAAGCACCCCTCCAGGTAAACTCACCCGGGCCTTTCATAAGTCTTTGGTCTAGTGGTTAGGGAGCCAGACTCTTATCTGGGAATACCAGGTTTGATTCTGCTCTCATTCATGAAGCCAGCTGGGTGACCTTGGGCTAGTCACAGCTCTCTTCTGAGCTTTCACAGTCCCACCTACCTCACAGGGTGTTCTATTGTGGGCAGAAGAATAGAAAACTTTGTCAGCCACTTTGAGTCCCCTTAAATGGATCAGAAAAGTGGGCGACAAAATCCAGCTCTTCTTCTTCAAATATAGCTATGATGGTTCAGCAATAGCATATTTACAGCCAGTAAAATATCTCATTAGGTTTCACTGAAGTTGGTTGACTGGCAATAATCCATTTCCATTGTTAGCTTGTTGATCAATTCCACAAGGCTAATAATAGAAGAAGCCTTCCTTTGATCTCCCAAACCCCACATTTAACCCACAGATCCAAGTGCAGTTCAGGGAGACCAAAGGGAGGCCTCCAATTAGAAGTAACCCTTCCCCGACTACCCTGATAGCTCTGGGATGCAGGATGTGATGTCTTTGGGCAAGTCAATGTCTAGAGCTGTATCTGACTAAGGAACAATTTATTTTTCTATGCTCCCATTCCCCTTTTTTATACTACACATTTTGTTTCAACACTGTTTATGCTGGTAATTCTGTAAGAATCAAACTAATGCTGAGAAAAAATTGGTGAGAGGAAAATAAATACCAGCTTATATAGATTTTTCTTTCAGCACTGCCATAAACTCAGTGAAATAAATATTGAAAGAAGCCAAAGGATTGTTTAAAACTAAAGAATTGTGGTACTTTGATTCTTGTTTCAGTGAAAACAAAGGCTATTAACTTCAGTTGATTGTGGTAATTGGATCTATAAAAACAAGGAACCTTCCTTGTGCATGCTGGTGAGGTACAAGGAAGGCTCTGGTTCCCCTATGATCCATCTGCATTAGACGGAGCATATATTAGACCAGTGATGGCTAACCTTTTGAGCAAGGTGTGTCAAAATTCACAAGAAAAACTAGCTTAATTCGAGTGCTGTGTCACTTCCAGAAATATTCATAATTTTGTGATATTTGTAGCTCTAGTTAAAAAGTTATATTTTTGATATATGTATATTATTAAAAGCAAAAACGAATAATTCTTTACATAAGTGACTTTTGTTGCTGAATTTCGTTGGTTAACATTCAATTGAAAGTTAGTATTCTGCACACTTCAAGAACAAGCAAGAACTACACGCCCAAGTGTCAGGGTGACCATGTGTGACACCCAAAAGGGCTTGGCATGTCACCTGTGACAAGCGTGTCATAGGTTGGCCATCACTGTATTAGACCAAGCAGCCCCAAATGTTCACCTAAACTGGGATACTGATAAGACCTTTATGAAAGGTCCACCAGTAGTCTAGCAGATGCTAAAAGGGAACATGGGGGAGCCATTTTGGCAGCAATCTGAAATGGGTCTCCTGGGGATTCTGAGGCCAGGAACTTTAGTTCCTACCCACAGAAGAATATGGAGGCTGGCTCCAAAGATCACACAATCTTCTGGGACAGCACGGGAGTTTGTACCAGAACAGCCACCCAAATGTGGACAGACTTGTTTCCAGTACCCTTCTGCTGCTGGACCACTCAGCTTGACCTAGCCTTGCTGGAGTGTCCAATTAAGGTAAGTGTAGAAAGGGCCGAGAATACTATATTTGTATTTTGATAGTGAAGGCACTGTTTAAATTGCAAATTAGACCAAAAATAATGATTCTGTTTATTTGTTCTTTTTAAAAAAGCACAAAAGCACAGATTTTGTCACAATTCTATCCAAGAGACAAAATCAAGCATGTCCTGTTTTGTGGAAATTAAGGCTTTCAGTACTCTAGTTTCCCACTGACGTTTCGTCAGTTACACCATTTTAATGGACCACTTATTGTAGTGCTGCAACAGATTCGGGCAAGTGAAAGTAGGACATCCAGTCATGTGGTGTTGCGTCAGGACTCCAACCATAAGGAGCTGCTCCCGTCCTTGCCGGAACCCAGACCCTACATAAGATTCCTGTGCTATAACTGGGCAGTATGTTCATTTATGTACAGTATGTTCTGTTTCATAAATTTGCTGGTCATCCCCAAAGGAGCCTTTTATAGGAAATATAACTCCATGCTCCTCATCCTGTTTCACTTATGCATTACCTGCTCATCTCTATCCATTTATATACATGGAGTTCTAATATGTAAAGGCATGTAAGTAGTACACTGGAGTAAGAATCAGATAGAATGTGGAAACCACCACATTACTATCATGGAATATAGTCTATATATTTTTAAACGTGATGTCCAACAGGTAGCCCAGGAGTGTCTGCTTCACCGAGAGAAGAGAATGGGCGTTGATCTTGTTCATGATGATGTGGAGAAGCAACTACTGACAGTGAGTTTAATAATAATAATAATAATAATAATAATAATAATAATAATAATAATAATAATAATAATAATAATAATAATAATAATAATAATAATAATAATAATAAATGCTGTATTTGCTTGTCTGTAGCAGAAGTAGCTGTAAACTCATATCCAAATGTTACTGGCTTGTTCACCTCAATGAACCCTTTGTATTAGATATGCCAGCATCTTTCAGCCATGACTAATAACCTGGGAAAATGAGATCTGCAGCCCAAAAATATCTGGAGAACTATATTATATCTTGTCCATTGATTATAATAAGGTTCTCAAAAGACCTGAAAGCTGAAGAATTTTGCATGACATTTCCTTCACTATCTCCTTCTGCAGCTGTAAATGCCAAATACAGCGTCAGGGGAGACATTTGTGTACATTTCAGATAAGTGTTTCCCTTCAGGGTGGGAGGCAGCCTCAAAGGAACAAAAGTCATTTGCATACTATCCACATCGGCTATTTTGGGGGGATGGAGAGGGGTTGCTGAACAAATAAAAAGCATTGATTTCAGGGAGTGGGACAAGTAAATAAAAACTTGCCAGATCCTACTACAGGAAGTAAGTGCATACGTGCTGGTAGCCTTTAACAATAGGATTAGGAGAACAACTGATTAGCTTAGAAAAGGAGGACAGGAAAAAACATGCCTGAAAGTAAGAAAAACTCATAATATGTTGTAGTTGGAACACAGTATCCCAGCAGCAATTTCACATTTCCCAGCACTATCTTGGGTGTGCCTCCTCCTGGTCTCATCTTCCTTTTTACCTCCTGCTATTGCTTTATATACACTTCCTTCTTTTTAGGGTTTATTTACTCCCATTCTACAACCTCTAGTAATCCTTGCTGCATGAAACATAGCTGATGAAGGAAACTCCTTGAATTGCTCCCAGCACTGGCCTTCCTTTCGTGTGTGTGAAGACAGTTATGCTTTTTTCCATTATTGGACTGATAAAGGATTCTGTTTTCATTATGGTCCCTCCTCTGATGTTAAGTATATGAGTTTGGTTACCATGGAAAATGTATTTTGTAGTGTGAAGTGAGTCATTGTCAGCAATAAAATCTGTCTGCCCATTACATCTCATCAAAACAATACACAGAAGGAGTCCTGTGAAATAGTAGTGAGTCTACCGAAAGTGCTCATTGGATTTCTCCACATAGCTGGTCTGTCTCTGTAGCGATAGGGACTGTTTGAGGAATTCTGCATACTATGAGAACAACATTGGTCAATGCAGAATCTTTGCCCTGCAGCATATTGCCATTTTGAAATCCTGGGTCAATCCATGGTTGTCAGGGGAAAGTTTCTGCAAATGCTCATAAGAACAGGTTGGACCCACTTCTAATGTCCATTTCCAAATCCTTCCATTCTGTACAGAGCACAGATCCTGTTGCCTGTGTTAGTGCAATGTGCTAGTGCAATGTGCTAGTTAAGCCTTATTATCATCAATTCCAGGTTACTTACTAACTCATAAAGGCAATTAACATTCTGTTGAATTGTCAGAATTAATCCACAGGAAATAAAGAGTTTCCAACAAAGAATACCACATGGAAAATTCCATTGCTCAAGAACTATTGCCAAAACCTGATGTGCTTGAATATGAGAATAGCTTTTGGCATTGAAGGTGTTTTTGCAAACCAAAACTACGCAAAATCCATGCTTTTAAAGCAAGGGTTGGCAAGTGGATGGGAGTAGAGAATAGAGGCAAGATTATGTTAGCACTATTCCAAGCTTGCATCATCAGCTTATATAATGATGCCTGGCTTTCTTAAATTTAGGATTTGCTTTTCAAATCAAGACATCTACACAGTGTCAAATGTCTTCATTGGAAAAAGAATGAAATGCTTTCAGCTGTGCATCTACTTAAAATGAAAGGTGCCTATGGGTGTGTCTTCAGCCTCTTCATTTCCCTTTGCAGCAGCAAACACAGTGCCCCAGTGAAGGAACCAGTTGCTATCATAGGTACCTTCAGGTGCATGGGGTGATTTCTATCTTTGGTGAAAACATCTTGTTCACTACATCATTGAACACTTCTGCTCTCCAAAATGGAGCCACAGTGGTGCGATATGATGCAGTGAACAAGGCATTTTCACTGAGGTTTCCTCTGCATTGAAATAGAGACACAGACTTCATTACAGTTGTTTTCAGAGACCGTGCTTTCTTTGATCACCGTATAAATTATTCTCTTGCTGGAGTGTTAATTATGTTTTCATTTTCCACACAACACAACTGTGATGACTTGATCCCACTCCCCCCCCCCATTTGTGAACTCATATTAGCAGAGTAACACAGTCGAAGAAGCAGTGGTCAAGCCACACGGCCACATTGTCCACTGGGTTGGTCTCAGTATATGAACTGTATTATACCACCCGTCCCAAGGCGTCCCACTTCTAAGGCTTGAAGCTAAACCCCCTTCCAGAAAAAGCACAATCAACACCAGTGTAATACAAACACTAATTGTTTATTATTTACAAGCAGATAAATGAATGAATGAATGAATGAATAAGCGGTAGCGTAAAATAAAGGTTGCTCAATAATCCTTGAGTAGCCAGAAGGAACAATTAACCAAGAGCACTAGAATAGCTTAGATCGCCCCAAGCTAACCCTGAAAGTTAAATAAATAAATCAAGCCTCCGGTTTCCTTTTAAATGAGATGATCAGTGTGAAGGTTCTTCCAACAAATAAAGAATAATTCACCAATCAGTAAAAGTAAACTGCAAACCAGGAGTTTAACTTGCTCTGGCAGAGCCAAACAGCTCGTTCAGGGTTCTTGTATCCTCCAGGTATGCCCTGAGATCTACCTCAACAGAGAGGTACAACCTCCCCTTCTAATCCCCGCCCCAACAGCAAGCACGAGACTCAGAAGTCTGAGGAGTTTAACACAATCCGCAATGATCAATCCCCTGCAAAATCTGCCCAGAGAAAGACACTGAGAGCCCTGGACCTCTGCCTTAAATAGAGCGAGATCCTGGTGCTCCAATTGGCTGGAATTTGCCGCTCTCTGAGGGAACTCCTCCCTCCTGTCACTCAAGTTTGTAAAGTCCTCGGGAAATTTTCCCGCTCTTTGCCACTTGCAAAAAAGGCTTGCACAGAGCCCGAGAAATATTCCCGCCTTCTGCAGCCTTCACCAAGAATCCATCACAACAACTAACAATATGCAAACACAGAGATACAATATATTCACAAGAGATAATGGATAATATTTAATTGTGTCCACTCACAATTGGGATGAGAATCATTATTGTGTTCCTTTATGGTCTCCTGACTTTCCCACAATCTTCTCTAGAGGGAAATGCATGAGTTTCTAAAAGTGTGCTTCATTTTATATTTATTAACCAAGAAAAATTTTGACAAGGTTCTTGCTTTTCTAACTTAACCAGGAGGTTGATGTCATTCAGGCCTGCCAAGAGAGAATGAGAAGACATTTGGATAAAGCAATGGCCCAGCTTGCGTAAGGACCTATGTGGTTTGCTTTCCCCCAGATAAGCTTCAAAACTGATCAGCTTTTTTTCCAAGTGCACCTTGAGAAGGAGCAGTATCTTCCACTATCCTTGGTGGACTTCTCCTCAGCAGGATGAGCCCTGACCTTGCTGGACTTGCACCTTCCTTCAAACTGGCTTATATATACTGAACAAAACAGAGGTTAACTTAAGAGTGGGGCTTGGGTATAATGTTAAACTGTGTAACTTCAAGACTCATATGAGCTCAATCTCCAGATATTAAATTTTCATTCTTAGATGTTGGGGGGGGGGCAGCTACAAAGCTCACATGAGTTTTGCAGCTGTGGGGAAGCATGGGCCAGTCGGTGTCACCACACGATACATCTGGTTATTCCAGATCCACTAATCTGGATGACATCGAAATAAGTGCAGAAAAGGACTGTATTTTTTAAAAAGAACTCTTAACCTGAACTATAGCAAGTCAGTTTGTGAGTGATCTTTGCTTGGCAATAGAGCAGTCACAGTGGTGGTATGTTCTTCACATGCCTGCTTCTACTCTGGGCAAGAAGAACACTTAACAGGGAAACTTTTGTTCCCTGGTTAAGAGCATAAGAACATCAGAGGAGCCCTGCTGGATCAGGCCACAGCCCATCTAGTCCAGCACCCTGTCTCACACAGTGGGCCACCAATTGCCCATGGGCATCTCAAGCAGAGACAAGGGCAAATCTTCTCCTGCTCTTGAATCCCAGCAAATGGCCTTAGAAATGGCCTCAAGTGTTTCTGCCCAGAGTCCTTTCTGTGAGCACAGGACGTGGTTGTAGAAGTCAGCCATTTTTCTGCACTGACTGAGGAAGAGCTCATTAAACCATGCAGGTCTGGACAGCACCACACAGTTTCATTTACTACTGCAGATTGCTGTCAGAGCAATACCTTCTAGAGGTGTACAGAGCATTAAGGACATACCAGATGCTCCCAGGGCAGAATGCCATGCATTTCCTGTTTTCCCTGAACTGTAGGGAAGTGGCAAATCATGCTAAATCCTTCTGACTGAATGATGAGTATATCAGATATTAGTTTCTTCACAGATTTGAAGTCTGCAATGAAATCCATCACTGAAGGGCCAAATGTGCATTCTCTGCAATTTTTTTTTAATGCCATCATTACATATTGTAGCCCTTGAAATCTTTATGCATTTAAGCATTCATTTATCAGTTTCTAACATATTTGCTGAATACGGTCAGTCTGCCAGTCTAGTACTGGGCTTACTTAATGTTCACAAAGCCAAAAGAAAGTATTTCAACTTTAAACTGTTAACAGACAATTCATCTGCTGTAACATACAGGATTTATTTTCTTAAAAAAATACATTCCTGAAAATGGAGAGGGGAATAAAAGATAGCTACTAGTATTGTAACTTTGCATGGGTTTGATATGCTTTGTAATCACCCTTTGATTCATTTTACTACAGAGCAGACAGGGCAGCCCAACATGAGTTGGAGAAGGATCTGAGTGACAAGCAGACAGCTCACCGAATTGATGATAAGTGCCACCATCTCAGGAACACATCTGAAGGCATCGGTTATTATCGAGGTGTTGAACGTGTTGATGCGACGTAAGTGTTTTCTGGAAATTTGTGCACAAGTACAAGAGGAAACTACACGAGGCATGTGGCTGTTAATGAAGTTATGTGTCTGTGTACGTACAGATGTACGTACATATATTTATTTGTATACCCCACCTTCCATTAAATGCTCAAGGTGATCTACAACTTAACACTTAAGAATAAATAAAAATATTAAGCCATACAAATCAAGGTACAGATTTCAATCATAATAGTTATAATGCACCAACAATAGCAAAGCATTCAAGTTCGTTGCTTCCTATCTTCAGCAAAAGTCCCCCTTAATATCCAAGAGTAAATTTGGAGCAGATGCTCACTGGGTCCCAATCTAAGCAGCAAAAGCAAAGAGGCATGCTGGTAGATGGTAGATGGTAAGAAACACAGCAGGGCCATTGTTGTCTCTTGCTCTGGCAGGGAGAGGCCCCAAGCAGCATCTCTATATCCAAAAGACAATCTGATGCAAGTGTTCCAAGGGGTTCCAGTCCTCTAAGGAGCACCTCTCCAGTAGCAGCAGAACAGGCAGAGAGGCATGCTAGCAGATGATAAAAAGCAGAACATGATGTCTAGCGAGCAGAGAGGCTTGCTGGCAGAGGTAAGTGGTCGTCCAGATCTCTAAGTGCTCCAAAGGGCTAGAAATGAAAGTACTTAGACTTGGAGCTGCAAGGGAACTCATTTAAATTACTCACTTTGAGCGCTGCCAAAATGGATCCCCTGTTACTTCAGAATAGGACTAGGGTGCACTGGTTTGTCAGTCTACCAGTGATCCAGATCAAGTGCTACTGGATCTGGATCATGCTCTGTCCTTTCTGATCCTGCCTGAGCAGCAGGGCAGAAGGGCCCAAAATTTATTGAGAAGTAAATTCTGCTTGTTTAGTGAGGCTGAATTTTGTCCAGGTGTGAACAGAACCTTTCAGTGCTCTATGTAATAGTGTTGAAAATAATAGACAGACTAGTGTAGGATAGCCAGATGACACTGTTGCAGGAATTCAAGGGAATGTACATGTAGGCTGCTTGGATGCTCATCTTCCAGTTACTGTCACCATGGAAAGATCATGTGTCAGCTAGCATCATGTGATCAGGAGTTTCCTCTATTGTAGTTTGTCTGATGATTTCTTCACAAACATTTCAACTTTGATAACCACAAGAGCATAAGAACATAAGAGGAGCCCTGCTGGATCAGGCCACCACCCATCTAGTCCAGCATCCTGTTGTACACAGTGGCCCATCAATTGCCCATGGGCATCTCAAGAAGAGATAAGGGCAAACCTTCTCCTGCTCTCAAATCCCAGCAGATGTCCTTGAAAGCGTCCTGCTTGTCCCCCCAGCCTGAAAGATGTACTTAGGCATCCGTTCTCATAGCCATTGATACATCTGTTGTCCACAAATTTGTCTAACCCTTCCTTAAAGCTGTCTAGGCTGGTAGCTGTTACCACCTCCTCCGGCAGCACATTCCATAAACCTATGACCCTCCGGGTGAAGCAATACTTACCTTTATCTGATTCGACTCTCCTATCCATCAGCTTCATAGAGTGCTCCCTGGTTCTAGTGTTGTGTGATAGAGAAAAGAAATTTTCTCTATCCACCTTTTCTATACTGTGCATGATTTTATATACTTCAATCAGGTCCCCTCTTAAACAACGACTTTCCGGACTGAAGAGGCCTAGACGTTGCAGTCTGGATTTCATAAGGGAGGTGTTCCAGACCCTTAATCGTTCTGGTTGCCTTTTTCTACATACATGAACATACAATATAAGTCTCAAATTAATTTATTGTTGCATATCCTTTCACATTCAGCTTGTGAATGCTATTCCTTCTAGCGCCACCACGGCACACACACAAAAAGCTGTTGACAGATTTTGGCTACCCTTAAAATTTGCAGAAGTATGAATAATATCTTGGGAGGGGAAAATGAAAGTTGTGTGAGAACGAGAGAGAACAGAAAACTATATGGAAGGGAAGAATGATGGGAAATTCTGAAAAGAGACATGAATGGCTGACTCTAGGGTGCAGGACACAGTGGGTTTGTTTGATGTGGAGAACAGCCACATGGACCCCCACTCAGCTTTCCCCTGTCATTTGCCCTGCATACTAGAGGCTGCAAAAGCAATGGGAGCATGAGGAAAGGCAGGCTTGTAGCCGGCAAGTAATCAGGGCAAATGACAGGATTTTAGCGAGTGTTTGCAGTAAATCAACCCCCTTACCTGGGCGATTAAGCGCTCAGGTAAGCGGGGAGTGGAGAAAACAGTGGCATCCCAATGCAGGGATTTGCTGCAGTTTTCATG
>MTQE01002208.1:48254821-48292825 GCA_014337955.1 Aspidoscelis marmoratus | reverse complement strand
TTTTATTTCGAATTCTTTAAACTGAAATAACACATGCCATGGAGACGCGCCCTTGCTCTTAAAAAGTATATACAGATTAATGTAACACACATTTTCACCCTCAAGTGACCTTTGAAAAATGGACCTTCTTGTTCAGACTTAAATCCAGGGTACTTTCTACACTTGGCCTTATTCTGGAATATATCTCAGAACAGGGACCTGCTATGTGTATGCTAGTGCAGCCTATAGAAGGTCCCAAGTGAGGCCTGCCATAGTCTGCATTAGCTTGTGGCCAGCAGACCATTATCTCAAGATATATTCCAGAATAAGGCCAAGTGCAGAAAGGGTTCAGTAAACTGTTCTCCAGGAGGTGACACATGAGTCTCCATCCAGACAAGGCTTCAGTGGTTGCCAGAAGGAGCCCACTTGCCTCAGAGTTGGCACCCTGTCATGATTCCCAAATACCCAGAAGTCATGTACCCAGTACACAGCCTGGTATTGTAGCCAAAGGGCCAGCATGGGTGTTGGAGGGACAATTCCTACTAAAAGGAGGTCTCAGGGTATTTCAAAGTGATTAACAAAGAAGTCGGTCCTATTGGAGGAAGGGGTGGGAAGTCACCATATCCAACACGCTGCTTTTGCCTGTCCCTCTCCCTTGCCAATCAGAACACAGCTTTTAAGCACAAGTTGAAGAATGGGTTGCCTTACTATTTATCAGTTGCAGTGGGCAGGATATGATGATAAATAGTTTATACATATATATAGTTTCTAAACTGAAGCAAGAGCTGATTGCCGAGGAAAAAATAACTACAAAATTTCAACTCTTTTTCCTTCTCTTCAAGTCACATGTCGCTCCCAGCAGTGTGACTTGGAGCATGCAAGAAAGGAGAGACCACGGAGGAGAGGAAGTGATTGTCACTATTTCCTCCCACCCTGCCGTTCACTTTCTCCACAAGTTTCACTGCAAACCAGCAGAGAAATCTCTTCCAGGAAAACAGTAGCTTTTCAGAGGGGAGGAAAGAGAAAGTCAAGCCACCCTCTCTTCAGGGTGCCTGTGATGCATAAGAGCACATGATGTCCATCCCCACAATGGTGTGTCAGCGGTATGTCTTTTGACAGAACTGCTCCCAGATTTCTTTATCCAGGGACTTGTCATGGGCTTTTGCTGCTCGAGGTTTCAGGAAATGTAATGAAGTCATCATTGAAATGAAAAAATAGTTTAATTAGTGGATGTCCATACTTTAAGAAACATAGGGGACCTGCTGAATTTGTATCGTCATTTCAGAATAGATTAAGAAATACAAGGAAATAAGATACTAGAGAAAGGGCGTCTACTAAATTTTATACAGACACTCACTGTAAGGGCAGTATATGAATAAAACATATGACTGGGATAACATGCAAAGTCTTCCTATTGGATGTTTCACCTCCTTTCTTTCCCCAAACTGCAGACTCTACAGGAAATCTTTGAGATAGAGATGATTATAGAAGCACTTCGGAAAGCCATCAGAGACAAAGATTGCTCCTTGAAAGTGGCTCAGACACGCCTGGATGAGCGCACACGGAGACCCAATGTAGAACTCTGCCGGGACTCTGCTCAGTTACGGTAAGGAAAAGCAGCCAGTTTACAGTCGGGGTGGAGGGAATGGTAACCATAGCTGTATCCACATGGGGCCAGTGGTCACACCACCAGGCCCCACCAGCATCCCCTTTGTAGGCCATTCCTCCTGGTAGAACATCATGTCCCCTGGGACAGGACACCATAACCTGCTCCAATGGGAGACTGCTTAAAGTGGTCCCCAAAATGGTCTGCACTGGTAACTGTTCTGGTCTACTGGACAAGGAACCCAATCCCATTTTAGTAGGCTCCCAAAAGTGTGCCCATTTCTGGATGCCCAGTTAAAACAGCCCTGGCAAGCAATTTCAGAGACTTGGAACTTTGATTCTTAATTTGTGAACTTGGGCCAGCATGGACCATTCATAATACAGATGTCTTTTGATGTGGGGCACAACATGTCCTTCCAGTCTTGGGCTGAATAGATGAAATGACCAAAAGAGTCCCATTACTCTTCTAGCTTTTTAATAAGATAGAATAAGCTTTATTATGTGACCTGTTTTCTAAACCTGATATCATTTTATTGTAGTAGTTGTTGTTACAAGCCCAGCTATTGCTAAATCAAGATGACATAAAGGTTTGGAGCCTATTCAGATGGCTACAAAAGACTTATTTGGGCTGACAGCGAGAAGCACTCAAGGTGGAGGATTCAGATGATACCCCTTCTTACGGCTTCTTAGAGATGTCCTGTGAAGGGATGGGCCACTTTAATTTCAGAGCAGGATTTTTCTGCTCTGCTCATGATTCAGGTTACATTGGCCTCCTTTGTCTTCTAGGCCACATTATCTGTGACTCCCCCCTCAAGCATCTCAATGCAGCCTGTATCCCCACAATGGGGGGAAAGGATACTGGTGCAGTGGAATCCATGAATCATGTCTTTTGGGCAGGAGACATGAAAAGTACATATCATCATAGGCCTTTTCACACTACATCCAGAACGTAGTGCACATGGGCCAAGTCACTTTGGGACGCTGCGGGACATGCCTCCCCGCCACGATTGGGCTGAAACTTGCCCAACAGCTGGGAAACCCACACAAATCACTCACCTTGCCAGGCCCGGGGTGTGATCTGCCATGGTTTGTGCAGCTGCGTGCACTCTGGTAGATGGGGCCCAGTGGGTCCTGTGTACTGGGAGCATGCGTGCCTGTGCAGACCGCAGCAGATCACACCCTGGCCCAGCAAGGTGAGTGATTTGCATGCATGGAGGGGAGGGTGGCTCACTCCCAGCTTTTGCAGTCCCATCACAACTGCAGGAGTCAGGGAAACACCCAGTTTGGCCTCCCCTCACCCCTTTCCAGGGCAGGGAGAGGTTGGATTGCAGTTGTCTATGTGCCGGGGGATGTGGGGTCTCTTGGTAGACCAGCCCCAGCCTGTCACGACCCCACATTCCCTTGCCCATCGGGGCAGATTGTTGGTCTCTGTGGGGCTGAGCTGCCTAGATCTAGGTGTCTCAGCCCTGCAGATGGCCCCTGGGACCATCACCCCACCCATCCCGTGGCCTGGGGATGCACCTACCTGCTGGCTGTCCTTGGTCCAAGTGACCGGGCTCAGCTGGTGTGGCGTGACCTTTGATTGGCCAGAGGGTGGGCTGGCCAATCAGAGCTGTGCCACACACACTCGCAGACCAACAGTGGCTGAGCCAGGTCACTTGGACCCAGGACAGCCATGAGGTAGGTCCTGTGTGCACGTGTGCATCCCTGGGCCGTGGAGATGTGGGGTAGGGGTGCCCGGGGGGGGGGGAAAGAGCTGCCAGCTGTAGGGGACCCAATCCAGTCCCATACAACATGCAGGAACCTTGGAAAGGGCCCTGCCCCTGGGAGGGGCATCCCTGCCCCTGTCTGGCCTTTTCAGGCTAGAACACTTCGGGGCACTCTCCCCATCCACACGTAGGCAGGTAGGAACTCATTCTGGCTGTAGTGCGCAAAGGCCTTTGGTCTCTACAAATCTAGGTAGCTTCTTGGAGGGCTTTGGAGGACATTTCTATAAGCACTACTCACAATAAAGCCTCTTTGCCCTGATTTTTGAATGTGGAAGAGTTATTCTGAATGGTGCCTCCACTGAGGGTAGAAAATCACACCATCCCAAAAGGGCACCTTGTTCAGTGATTGTGCCTAGTTCTGGAGCTGTTATCTCACCACGAAGTGCCTACCTCCACCACAAATGGAAAGGTGGCAGCAGAAGACGCTTCACCTGGTGCCTTGCTCGGAAAGCCAAGACATAGCCTTGAATCTAATAAAGAGGTTACAAGATTCAGCCTCACTTTAGATCTATCCCAACCTCCCATTGTGTGCAGATTACATAGCAACAGACTTGATCCGAAGTAGTGATGTCAAAGAATAGCTGTTTTATTTCACACATTTCCTCTGAACTTCCAGCACAGACCACAGTTGGAAACAGGGCTAATTAAATTGTTTGTTTAATTCTTTACTTACACCTTACTTTAAACTCAGTCCATTAACTGGAAGCAAACTTCTTCACCTTGCAATGCCACCCCTGGCATCTTCCAGTGTACAGTTACACCATTCATTTTCTCTTTCATCCCTTAGTTCTCTTGGGTTTGTCGAACTCACACTCAATGACAGAGGAATGTGAAGCCCATAAAAAAACAAAAACATCACCCCCCAGCCCCACCCCGACAAACCAGAATACCAAAACGAGAACAGGAAACCACAACTTTCCATTCTCTCTCTTTTCTACGCTCTGCTGTCTTTTGCCTGTGCTTTTCCCACAAGTCCTCCTCCACCTTTGTCGTTCTGACTTCATGGAGAAAAGACATGCTGTCTTCTAATGGAAAGGCAACATGCTGAGTGACAGTCCGGGGAAGGGGGGGGGGCATTGCTACCAAAGGCATTCACAGCTATTTTACTTGGGATTTAATGTCACTGAGAAGCAGGGAGAAGACTCGCTGGAAGCAGTGGCAGTGAAGAATTTGCTAACATCCTGCCTTGCTGGTTTTTCTGCAGCCTTGTTAACGAAGTATATGAAATCGATGACACAATCCAGGACCTTCAACAGAGGCTGAGAGATGCAGAAGATACACTCCAGGCCCTGGTTCACACCAAAGCCAACCTGGAACATGACCTTGCGGTTAAAGCCAATACACTTTTCATTGACCAGGAGAAATGCATGGGAATGAGGAAGACTTTCCCTAACGCACTGAGGTTGGTGGGATACACATAGGTCTGGCCTCAGAGGCAGAGGGTTGGGAGGAGGATGGGGAGGGGCATGATCTTTTTTCTTTTTCTTTTCAAGGTGTCTAGGGGAGGTTTGGTTTCTTGCACTTGAATGAGTTTTTTGTTTGTTTGTTAAAACATAGCTGTATCTTTGCTTATTAAAGGATGCTCTGCACAAGAATTCACTTCCATCTTCTTTGGTTTGATGGTGCATTTCTTCTTCCGCTGGATGTTTTATCTTTTATTAGATCTGTACACCCATACACATGCTACAGAAGCGTGGCCAAAGGAGGTAGTTTGCACAAGTGTGGTGCAAAAAAGCAGCATGTGTGAGAATGGAATGTATACATGATGCCAAAAGAGCATATTATGTGTAGTTGTGTTACATGCTATAGCAGAATGTAGCATCAGGGAGTATTTCTGCAAGTTTTTCACATGTGGTCCTAGTGTGAATGAGTTTAATATTACCACTCTCATATTCATGGGAAACAAAGAGAAAGGCAGCCTGACCTCACCTCCCTGTTCCACCTTCTGCCTATCCAAGCGAATGTTTTGCTGTAAAGATTATCTGATTATAGTGGCACTTGTATAGCTCTGCCTCAACCTCTAATTTTAAGCATCACAAACTCCTTTCTTCCTTTGTTTTGGTCTAATAGGAAAATATGGTTCAAAAAATCTGAAGATCTCTGACTATTTCTATAAGTAGGTGCTGATATTCACTGTGTATTGTTAGAAACGTAAATGAATGAACATGAATTATCTGCCATTGACTTCTGTTTATCTACTTATAGTTTAAAAGCCCTTCTTAATAAATTGTCTTCCAAGCTAGTAGATACGCACACACCCCAGGAAAAATGTACTCACTTCTTTAATCTTATCTAGTTCATTTACTGCAGTGTAAGTGCTTTATAATATTGGAGGCCCATGTATTTCAGTTCGTTCATCAACAGAGACACCAAAGTAAATTTAGCCAAACATCAGGGTTGCTCCTCATGGAAACATTTTACACTCAGCATGTTGATATAAACAATGAGGCACCTAAGAAGGCAGCTGAAGATATAATAAACTGGACAGTCCTATTTTAAATAAGCCCTTTCTATAAAAGCCTCCAAGGCCACTTATTCTGGAAAACACAGCCAGAGTTATTTTAGTGGATTCAACCAGATAAATTTGAAACCTGCGGCTTCCACTTATAAAGCTGCTCTCTATAATTAAAAATCTTTATAATCATCAACAAGACCCCATGATTTCCAAACTGCCCTATTGTACAACTTCACATTGTCATATTCTAAGATTGTTTTAAAATGCAGCAGGGCTGATCTCTAAATTTCATTATTTTGCTTTTTTAACCCACGTTGACTTATCAATGGACTTTTAAATTTGTATGCATCTGCGTGTGAGAACCCTGTCTCACACAGTGGCCCACCAATTGCTTAAGGGCATCGCAAGCAGGAGACAAACAGCATGTTTGCTAAGTTTGTTAGAACTCCCTTTCTTTAGTTCAGATCTGAACTCCAGCTTTCAAGCAGGCTGGTTGTTCTGTTCAAACTCAAACTTTTCAAACACCCTTGTTTGATTAGAAAAGGTCCAAACCTGAACCAATTCAGGGCATCTTTAATTTTACATAAATTATTTGCATCAGTGGAAATTCTGAATACCTCCAACATAAAAGAAGGGGAAACATTTGTGCAAAGAGGTTCTTCCTATATGAGACTCTGGTCTGAGGGCTCCTTGAGTCTAGGAACTTGAGGTAATTATCTGCAACGTAACTCTGAATATTAAGACATATTACATATTCTGAAGCCTCAGCACTTGGAATGTAGAGCAGTGGGAAGTTCTGCTGAGGTGATCTATGACCTATATTGAAAAAAATGCAATAGTTTTACCTAAAAGGCTACCTTAAAATGCCGTAAGTCTCCAGGGTTTGGAAAAGGACTGCCTGTCTGTATGGTGATGAGTCATAATTTTGTTCTAGTGCTGTCCTGGAGGTTGTCACAACCAAGGGCGTTTCTGCACTTCCCTTCTAGTCCACTGGATGGGAAAGGAGTGTAATCACCCAACACTAGCTAGCACTCACACTTGTTAGCACTGGTTACTTACAGCCTAGGCCCCACATGATTGGTCACTCACCTGTGATTGATCCTGGGGCCGGTCCTCTTCAGGGCACCGCCATTTTGAGTGCAGCACTCTCCACAACTGTGTGTGCATTAGTGCCATTGCCATGACAATGCTCATGCTCTGTGCAGTTGCAGTTGCATCTGGACAGTAGCAGACCTGCCAGTGCTCTTGCACGGCAGCTCTGTTGACCTCCTTGTCCAGCTGAAGAGTGAATGCACCATTGCTGGACACATCAGGAAAGTTTTGAGGGAAGATTGGGAAGATTGTGGAGCATGATCTGATCAACACCTAATCAATACCTAATCAACAGTTAGGCAACTTCTGGGAAGGCAGGGTGAACCTGGAGGCTGTAACAGTCTCCTCTAAGTGCAGACGTTCTTCCTCAGATGTTGCCTAATTGTTGACTACGGCCTGAAGTGTGAATCAGCCCCAAGTCTTCACATGCCATTCTCTGGACTCAGGAATGAAAAGCCATAAGTCTATGCCATGGGAAGAGCTCTTCCAGAGATTCAACTTCTTCTTGGGCTTTCTCACAAGCTGGCCTGAGGGACTGCATGTCCTGATTCCCCTATCTTAGGAAGTTTCTTACATTTCTCCTCTGGTTGTGTTCTCGTCTCTGTTGTGTTCATTGATTACCTTCACATTTCGATCCAAAGTCTGATTGCACACTCACTGTTTGATCCTCCCTTTGTGATGTTTTACAGTCACAAAATTTCCGGGAAGGTGTTATTCCCTCAGAGACTTGGGCTGCGTCTGCTTGCTTTTGAAAAAAGTGTTCCAGAAGTGGCTTAGAGATGGTAGCATCCATATCCTAGGGCCAGTTCCCATTAGGACTTTGTTGAGTGTTCAAAAAGGTTTCAAAACACTGTGTCCGCATTGAAAAGTGGCTTTTTGCGTTAAAAAGAGGAGTAAAACAGATAAAATGAATTAAATAAAACATCTCTTTAAACAACTCTCACTCCCTTTTTTTAATGAAACACTTTAAGGGGCATTCCCACTTGTATCAGAGTGTTTTGAAACCATTTCACTGCCTGCCTGCCTGCCCACCCGTCTGTCTGTCTGTCTGTCTGTCTGTCTGCCTGCCTGCCTGTTGCTGTCTGCTTGCCTGTCTTCCTGCTCACCTGCTATTTGGGTGGCTTTCTGGTCCAAATGCAAGGGATTGTGTTGAATCTGTAGCTTGAAGAAAGCTTTGAGGTTCACACACCAGTGCCTGTCCCTCCTCCTCTCTTGAACATTCTGTACTAGAAAAGATGGAATAGAAAAGGGCCACATACTGTCTTTTTGAGGCACTTCTGAGACACCCATTTTGTTACGTCCAAACACGGCCAAAGATAGTTGACTTGAGGCTCAAGATGGAGCTATCCATGGAGATACCATTGTCCAATGCATATTGTATTAATTTATTTCTGGCTACTGTAAATGTTCCTGTTGGTCCACATCTTGGCTGAAAAACTGACTAGTTTTTTCTTCTTCTTTCTAGTAAGTATAGAAAGTCCAAACTTTAGAATAGTCTTGAGTGTTTATTTAGTTGTCTGTGCTATGAGGATGCCTCTGATGTTTATGGCTGTTGATTGTTTCTTTGGCACTATGCCAGAGCATTACCCTTGGCAAGATCTTGTCGTACAATTTTTGCATCTTGGCAGTAGGTCCTATTAGCAGGGTAGGTCCAAACAGGAAATAATTATTCTTGGTGGCCTTTTGCACCAGAAGTTGAGTCTTCTGAAAACCAAAAATAGCTTGCCTCTGTTGTGTATATAACGTCAGGGAATGTGGATGTTTTGAAAGAAGAGCTTCTCTTAAAGGAAATGATAAACTTTGAGAACCAGAAAACATCCGTTTGCCTGTCTTTCTTGGGATTAAGTCTCTTCTGCTCTCTGCTTACTTCCCTGCTGTCTTTCTCGGCTTGTGCCCATCCAGAAAAAAGAAGAAAATAGATAGAGTACGTAAAATCTAACTACATGTTGGACTTGTTTGAATGAGACTGAGGGCCGGATTGCACTTGGCCATATTCTGCTATTGCAGACTCTCGCAGGCCTCACTTGCAGCCTGATATAACCTGCACTAGAATTTAGACAGCAGGTCCCTATTCCAGGATATATTCCAGAATAAAGCCAAGTGTGAACAGTCCAACGGTCAACATAGACGTCCCAACAGAGCAGGATCCACAGCATAGCACACCTCACAAACCATCATTCCACCACAGAAGTGGACAGAGTTCTGTCAGAATCACTTTTCCGGCACAGAGGGAGAAAATATACCGAAGGGTGGCACTGTGATTGTAAAGCCTTCTTTCTGGTCTCAGGGTAGATCAGGGGTCCTCAAACTTTTTAAACAGGGGGCCAATTCACTATCCCTCAGACCACTGGAGGGCCAGAATACAGTTTAAAAAAAACCAATGAATAAATTCATAGCAGGACAGGCAGCGGGGTCAAAAACACCCGGTGGGCCGGATAAATATCCTTGGAGGGCCGCATGTGGCCCGCAGGCCATAGTTTGAGGACCCCTGGGGTAATCAGCTTTCAGAAATGGAAGGATCTGTTTTTAGAGCTTGTTAAAATATTTCTCATAAAGATCCTTTTGGATTAACTTCCTTTGCATCCCTCTCCATATCTGTAGGCAGACATTTCCTACCATCCTCCCCAGCAGATGCCTCAGGCATTAAAAAATGGGAGAAGGAATGGAATCTCCCTATTCCCTCGGGAAGTTCACATTCTTTCCAAATCAGTATTCTCTTCCTTTAGTTAAGGCCATTAGGAAGGAAGGAAGGAAGGAAGGAAGGAAGGAAGGAAGGAAGGAAGGAAGGAAGGAAGGAAGGAAGGAAGGAAGGAAGAAAGGAAGAAAGGAAGAAAGAAAGAAAGAAAGAAAGAAAGAAAGAAAGAAAGAAAGACTATTTTTTCCTAACAATCATGCATACATTTATTTCGGTAAGTGCAATCATCTATCTACTGGTATAGCAATTTGCTCTCAAATGATCCCCTAAAATGGCAGAAAAAGGGGAGAAATATTCAAAGATAGCAGAATAAGCAGCTGACGTATGGATGCAATTCCCTCCTCAGTGCGCTCACACACACACACTCTTGAATTGTTGACTTCTGAGGCCGTCCAATTATGGAAAACCACTACCTTCCTCTTCTTCATTAACTGATACTAAACATTCTTTCTCCAATAGGATATGATGGGGGAATATCTGTGAGCTATGTGAAGCATTCCATGACTATAGGTTCTTCCTACAGTAGGGAATATCTGTATTCTGGGTTTAGAATGATGCAATGTAACATTCTCTCCGCTGAATCTTTTTTCTGCGGATGTTTTGCCAGCAGTGCAGACTTCACTGTTGCTGCTGCCTAGTCTGGTAGTGAAACGTCTGCAGAAAAGAAGATTCAGGTCAGATAGCTTATACACTAGAAGAAAAGAAAGAAACTTTAAGGACTGACTGGCTTCACACTCACATCTGTTGCAATCCAGATTTGCAACCTGAATCCTTGGCTCTGGGAAACCTGGGGGAGGTAGTTTATGGCTACCTCAATCGTGGCTGCAGTCCTGAGAACCACAGCGATACGTGGTTACAACCCAAGGGGCTGCAACGATACTTGGTACCAGTAGACTGGTACGATCCACCGGATGTTACGAAAGTATTCCCTTATTAGCCACCGGCCTGCTATAAGGGATCACCATGTGCTCTTATGGTGATTAAAGACAGAGAGCACAGGAGAAAGAAGTTAGGCGGGAGACAAGATGGGCTGGAAAAGAGGAAGTTTATTACTCTGCAAAGCTTTTTATATCCCCCACAAGAAGGCGGGGAAGGAAGTGACATCAGGATAAAATCCAGATAGGTGATAGGTGAAGTGCATAAGCTGGGCAGGTCAGAAGTCCTTCTGATGTCATATCCCATGGTGGTAGGCGGGGAGGATCCTCAAACAGGAAGATAAGGCGGATGCCATGCGGCCAGGTAGCCATTCTGCCTTCAGGCTAAAATTCTAGCACACTGCTGTGCTGGGTGTGTACTGCAAACTAGGAGAGCAGGAAGATTCTTTTTACTCTGAGGCTTGAGAAGCTGGTGGGAAAAACCTGGGCAAATTTGCAATTGCTACACACATCCATGCCCTTTTCTTGGCAACGGATCAGAAATGGTTTGCCAAACTTCCTTCCAGGGAGATGCCAGGGTCTGAACCTTTGACCTTCCATTCTCCCGCTAGTTGCTCTACTACTACAGTCATCTACTTTATGGGATACACACATACCAAAGCAGACCGCAGCAGTTGCTGCCATGTGTTTTTCATCAGTCTTGTAGAATATAGCTCTGCTTTTGCAAGCTGCTGTTCTTGAATACCTAATCGAAATTGATGGGCTGGTGCATCCCTACTACGTTTCAGGTGGATTCACTTTCAGAGTGAGAAAACCCATTAGCAAAATGACAAGACATATTCTTTCCTCATTTTCTAACCTAAACGTTTATTAGATGATGTGAAAGAAAAACACTTTATCACTTTGCTGATGTGTTTTCTAATGATGAAGATGGATCAAATGAGGATTAAAACCTAGGTATAGCTGGGCCCTCTGTGGAAATTAGACTGATAAATCAATAAGTTTAATAGCTTAATGCAGGTCTGGACTCAGACCTTTCCATCTTTAGCCTAGCACCCTTACCAACACTCTCCATGAACTTTCCCTTAAGAATAATTCATTGTTTTTGTTGTAGTACATAGTCTTAGGCTGCATTCACACCTCAGGTTTAATCCAGCTCCACTTCACTTTCAGAGTTAGATAACACATCAGCAAAGTTAGAAGCAGTTTCCCTTTGCCATTATCTATCTCAGAAAATTTGTATGGGGGAAGGAAAGAACTGGTCACTTTAGTGATGCGTTCTCATGCTCTGAAGGTGGACTGAAGCTGGATTAATACTGAGGTGTGGATGCAGGCTTAGAGAGGGCTTGCCTATGGAATTGTCATGATGGGTTCAGGAAGTTCAGCTGGTCCAGAATAGAACCACAAGGCTGTTAAAAGGGACTGAGCACTTTGAACTCATTGCACCAATGCTTCATCAACTCCACTGATTCCCTGTCTATTTCCAGGACCAATTTAAAGTGTTGGATTTTAAAGTGCTAAACAGCTTGGGACCAACTTAATTAAAATTCTAAAACTAAAGCTTACATCAGGTATTGAAACATTTGCAGTATTGTCACTTGGGCCCACTATAAAGAGGGTCCTGCCTTGAGCCATCATTCCTGTTAAAACTGCAGATAAAAAAAAAATGATGATCTTAACTGATGGCCAGGACTATAAAGGAGAAGATTCTCCCTCAAGCATTTAGAGCCAAAGCCATTTAGGGCTTTATATGTTATGGTAAGTACCTTTAATTGGGCCCAGTAACGACTGAAGAAGCGATGCAGATTTTTCAAAACATTTTGATGTGTTTTTGGTCATAAATAACACTCAGCAATCTTAGTTCCAAGTTTTGTGCTAATTGCAACTTCTGGACCTTCTGCAACTTCAAGGGCAGCCCTACATATGGCACATCACAGTAGTCTAACCTGAAGTTAAGATATCTCTATGCAGAAAGGGCCAAAGCCAGAGATGTGAGTAGATACTCCCAGCTACAGCTGCCACCTGAGCTCAAGTGTCAGTGATGAATCCAGTATCACTCCCAATTTGTACCTGTTCCATCCAGAGGAGTGCAAACAATGTACAATGGTCTCGTTACATCTTGGACATGAGATCTTGGGTGTTTTTCTACTGTCACTAGTAGTACCCATTAAGTACCCATTAATGGGTACAAAAATGCCATTTTGTACCCATTAATGGGTACTTTTAGTGACAGTGGAAAAACACCGCTTATGACACAGCACCTTTGCTTTATCTTCACAAAAGCCCTTTCTGCCTGCTATCTGCATGCTAGGGCAAACTACCACAATCCCTGGGCAAAAATATCCCAGAATAAGGCCTAGTACAGAAAGGCCTAACGTTTCAATTTATTCAGCACATTACCCATCCAAGCATTGGTCGAGTATCTGGATGAACTCTTCTGACTCAGATGGAAACAGGGAGATAGTTATCAGGTTACTGAGGAAACTTCACTCTAAATCACCTGAAAACTATGCTCCCAATAGCTTCATATAGTTGTTGAAGAGCATGGAGGACAAAACTGATCCCCAGGAACCCCCACATGTGAGCTCCCAAGGTGATGAGCAAAAGATCTCCCATTGCTGCTTTTAGGCGTCTTCCTTGGAGGTAGGAATGGAACCACTGTAGTACAATGGCCCTAGGTCTCAAAAGTCACTCCAATAAGTTACCGTGACCAATGGCTTGGAATGGGCATGCATGGGACCGGGAGTGGATCCAAGATCATATCTTGCCTGTCCCCATGCCATTCCCAGTGATGTGGGCTGGGTGCGGATGCAAACCCTGGCACGGGGGAGCAGTGCCCTCTCCTCTCTGCCCCTTCTCTCCTCATTGGAAGCCAGATTCACATCAGCCCACCCCTGTGCCGCCAGCTGCAAATGCAGCATCCCCCCCTCCCTTAGCAGCACACAAAGCCAGGACTGGGCTGGGAGGCACAGAAAATTTTTAAAATCAAGTTTAATAAATTTTAAAATAATTTTTTAAAACCCAAAGCCGCTCTGAGGTTTAGCTGCAGTTGGGTGGTTGAGCAGTTTTGCGCACCTCCAGTCCACCAGGAACAATGAGAATACGCAGCAAGCTTAAAAGGGAGAACATCAAGTCATTATCATGATCACCTTGACGATCGGGAAATGGGGGTGGAATATTTGGGGAAAGGGAACAAATCAAGCCATTATCCTGCCTGCCTTGGCGATCGGGACTTCTTTCCCTCCCAAAAAATCTCAACGGTCGCGATCTCCAATGCACAGGGTAGGAATAGCAAGCATATCCCACCTCCCAATGATGTGAGCGCCAATCTCCTCGAATTGCCTGGGACTGTCCCCGTGCGCAGGCTTGGCTCACTAGACAATGTGTGCCGTTAACACCCAAACTGTGCCCATACTTGCTCTTTTGGGTACCAAGTTTGGTCCTGTTCTGGCACAGTTTAGTGTGATTTGGTTAGCAGAAACTGGATCAAATAAAAAATGCACCCCTTGCCAAATCTGATTTTGATACCGGACCAAACGTGCATGGGGATGTGCCCATAGTCCCATTTAAGGAGTAGGCACACCACTGTTTCCTTAAGGCAGCTGATACCTACCCCTCCTGAACTGTTTACCACTCCTTGGCCTGACCCACTCACCCATTCCCCTTTGGCTAGCCTTTGTTAATTTATTATTTTCATGCCAACCTATACCTGAAGGTCTTATGGCAGGTAGCAGTAATGAGCATGGCTTGAGCAAACAGATGTGTGGGCAATCCTCAAACAGGAACTTGTCCACTTCCTCAGACTGCAACAATTGAAATTCATGCAACAAAATAGGACCAGGCATTGCTCCTGATACCTACGCTGAACTACTCTACATTGTGGTGTCTAATTCCGTGCCAGTCTGCCTAGATTCTGTAAAAGAAACCCAGCTTTGTGGCCTCCCCTCAGCTGAAGTAAAATCAGAAGCCACAAGGTGCCACCCAGACTCTGAAACAGTTTCCCCAGAGGACTCTGCCTGCTGCCATAATTATATGTTTTTAGCTCCTAGGTGAAGATTTTTGCATTCCCCTAGATCGTACTTGGTGGCAGGGTTTCAATTTACTTCGTTTTATTACTTGAATCAATTTGGTTTTTCTAAATCTATTTTTTAATGTTTCTTTTGTAAGCCAATAACAGAAACAAAGAGACCCAACCACACCTATACAAAAGTTTCTAAATATAAATAACTATTTACAAAACAATATATAGACATACAAACACCAAACATATACAAATACACACAATAACAAAGGTTATAGAAAATTTCAGTCATGGGTCCTTTCTGCACTTATCTCTGATTATATCCTGGAACAGGGACCTGCCATCCGCATGTTAATGGTGAATAAATGCCAGTGCAGAAAGGCGCGTGGGAAACATAGACAGTGGTTAGCTATAGGAAGTGAAAGATGATAATAGTTCATAATTCTGACAGTTAGCCCCACTCTAAGAGCTACATAGGTGAAGCTTGTTCTATAGCCAAGATAATGTTTTGGCAAAACCTTTGATTTCATGCCTTACCAGAACAAAACTAATAATGATCTACTGATGGTTCTTCTGAAATTGTTAGATCACTGAAGACTTCTGATCCATCTACATACCTGTGATTTGAAATTCAGTGGGATATCATGTTATCACCTTTGTTCTAGTCAATTTCCTTTCACTACAAAGTCCAACGCACTTGGCTTAAATGCTGGGATGGTGTAACTGGGGCTTTCTAGATGTTCTTGAACTCTATCCCAGTAACCCCTAGCCAGCATGCCCAGTAGTCAGCGATGATGGGATGATGCAGTTTATCAGTGTCTGCAGGAGCAGAGGTTGTCCTAAATTGCTGTATCTCTCAAGATCTGTAATAAGCCAGCTCAAAAATAGCCTTCCATTTGACATGATACTTATTTGACTGATTTAACAAAGTACACATGAGAGAAGGTGTAGCACACAACTAAGTTACGCCTCACTTGTTAAGAAATCTTAAATATGCATGTTTGGACTGACACCTTAAAGGAAAACAACAGATAATGTAGTTAAGTTTTTTAAAAAAAATGCACACAGAAATGAAGTAACATCACTTCTGCTGTAGTAGACCCACTTTGTACAGCATTCCACCATCTCTATATATAGAGGGACTTCCCACATCAGAAATTATTCTGACTTATTATCCCCTTCATTATCCCAGCTGCTACCAAAATACCCAGCCTACTTTCATACCAACAATAGATAATCATGCCACAGTATATTTCCATGTTCTTCCAAACTGTGTATAATTTCCTGTTTGACTTGACCAATTCCAAATGTCTTGTGGAACTCAAAGAGTGCATCCAGGAGGTCAGAGAAGGGAGGAAATGGTCAAAAGATCTTACCTCTCCAACTATTTAACTGTTTCACCAAAATAATAAACAGAATGTAGCTAGTTTTGGGCTGACTGAGAATGTGGGAGGAAAAACAACAACCACTCTGTTTCCATTCTGAGCAAACAATGATTTGTATGACCTGATGAAATCGACCAATCCAGGAACCCACAGGTAGAAAAAATTAGGAAACAAACTTAAGCCATGTCTCTGCTTACTTTGTGAAGTGCCTTGGAAAAGTTTGGAAACCACCATGCCACTGCTCATGATGATAAGCACCTGCCACCTCATTTTCAAGTGTAGAAGGAATCTGATATGTTATTGCTCTCCCAGCATAATGCCAAAGAACAGAAGGAACCTATCACTAGATGGGGATAGTCATATACCTGGTTCTTAGATGAACTTGTGTGTGAATGAGAGCCAGTCTCCTGGGAAGAACTTTGGCTAATCCTGTGAAGAGAAGTCAAAAAGGTTAGCAATGAACCAGAGCAAGAGGGGAGTACACTGATGAATGAAGAAATCTGCTGGGTTGTAACAAAAAGGAGGAGAGTTGGCTTTTCTACCCCACTTTTCTCACCCATTCAAGGGGACTCAAACGGCTGACAAAGCTTCTGTTTTTCTCCCCACAACAGAACACCCTGTGAGGTAGATGGGGCTTTGGTGGGCTACTGTGTGAGAACCAATTGGTGGTCTACTGTGTGAGACTAGATGAGCTGTGGATTGATCCACCAGAGCTCCCCTTAGGTTCTTATCTATGGACTATAAATACTGAATTATCAGGTGAAATGCAGTTAGGACTGAACTTGGTGAACCAATTTGGTCTAGCAGTTAGGGAGCCAGACTTATCTGGGAATACTGGGTTTGATTCCACCTTCCTCCATGAAGCCAACTGGGTGACCTTGGGCTAATCACATCACTCTTCTGAGCTCTCACAGCCCCACCCACCTCACAGGGTTTTCTGTTGTGGGGAGAAGAATAGAAAAGCTTTATCAGCCACTTTGAGTTCCCTTAAATGGGTGAGAAAAGTGGGTTAGAAAAGCCAACTCTTCCTTCCTTCTTCCTTTTCCCCTCCCCCAAAAATGAAACTAGATGGGACACTGTACAAAGCATTTACACCTCTAGATGCAGCATTGATGGTCTCAGTCCTAAAGCTTAGCTGTGAATATTCAATTGGGCCTAATGGGGATGATCGCAGTTAGGAATCTCTTTCCTCCACCAAATCTCAACAGAAGACATTTTTTCAAGGCTATTAAGCAGTCTTATCTTTTTTGTAATTGTAGCTGAGCAAAAGAACGTTAACCTGCCCTATTTTATTGCTGACCATCCAACTCCTTTTAGGTTTGCAAAAAGCTGAAATAAGTTTCCTGACAAGCTGTATTGTTGTGAGGAGGGAGGCAAGTAAGCATACAATATGCTTGCAAAAGTGTGCACTTGTTTGTGCGATGGCAGAGTACTATGCAAAAGTTGCAGACAGAGCGGCTTGTGTACGCACTATGGCTTTTCTGGATGCACACATAGTGGGGGGGGGGGAAATGAATTCCACAATAGCTGTCAGGTCCCCAAAAGTGTCTGTGTAGAGAAAGAAACATACAATCCCAATTTGGCATCACAACTTGGATTTTGCACAGCTTGCACACTGCTGCACTTGTGTAGTTCTCAGTGCCGAATGAACAGTTAACCTCTGTTCTAGTGGGACTGAAAAACACATACCAGCCTGGACAAAGAAGACTGGGACTCTTACAGTGCTTTTGGATACGTTTCCAAACAGACATTACAGCAATCTGGAGTATAGGGTTACCAATATTAGTACCGCACATATGTTTTTTCTTGTCCAGCTATCTAAACAAAAAAGTACTTCCGCAGACACTCTATTCACACAGCCCTCTTTTCCAAGTGCTTTATGAATTCCATGCTTTCTGACCTCAATCTAGACCTCAATCTTTTGTTCCACAGTTCCACAGGCACATTCCTCTTCCCCACCCCATCCCGTTGGCTTTGTATGGTTTTAATCCTCAACAGAGGGAATGAGAAAACCATTCCAAAGACTTTGGTGGCTGGAAAAAAAAAGCTGTTACTCTCGCCCCCCCCTTCCATATGAGATACAAAGCCCAATTCTTTGGATTATATTTAGGAATCCAATGTGTTCAACCCACATAAACTGAGAACAGAGGTGACTGGCCAACAAAGGGAAAGAAACCACTATATCCAGTAGCTCAGAGTGAGAGCTCACCCTCCCTTTCTTGTTCACACCTGTTCAAGACTGGGAAATGTATGCATAACCTGCTCTATTTGATTGGGGGAGTTTTCATGTGAGTTTGAACTGCAGCCTTGATGACATCTTGCCTGGCCTCCAGACATTCAAAACAACCTGTGGAGAGGCCGCTAGATCTGCTCCCTATCCCTGTCCTTCTCACATTGTGCACAAAGGGTGGGAAGAGGGGAATTGCCAAGGACACTCTTATTAGAAGGAAGCGTGCAATTGTGTTTAGTCATAGACACTCATCGGATCATCATGGGCAGCCATGTGAGAGCTTCACGGATACCATTTAAGGACATTGGATGATGGTTTCCTAGAGGAATCATGACCCAATTCAGTTTTTTTTTTACCAGCGTTCCAAGAACCTCTCTCACTAAGTTCATTTTTTAAAAAAGCCACATTGCATACCATCTTTGAGAGGATTTTGACACCTGTTGATTGTGGGAACAAAAGGTCTTTTCACACAAGGCCATCTCGAACACGCGGAGATGGAGCATTCGCTCTGCTGGGGTGGTGGTCCAATCCCAGCCCGTCTCTGCGTATTCTCCACACGGACGAGATGTAGAGCAGTTAATTCTGCTCTACATGTGTTTTTCTGCATTCCAAGCATCCCTGGCTGTCCAGGAAGGGAAGCGTTCACAGACGCTTCCCTCCCTGACAGCCGCGGGCATGCCCCCCAGCACAATTGGCCGAAAATCAGCTGAACAGGTGGCGGGGGCATGGAAATCACTTACCTTGCCAGTCCGGGATTGCCATCTGTCACGGTCAGCGCAAGCGCCGACTCTCGTAGACGGGACCCACAGGGATTGCAGGAGTTGGGGAGACACCCAGATCGGCTTTCCCTCATCCCATTCCAGGGTGGAGGGAGGCTGATCTGCAGCTGTGCACAGGCCAGGGGATGCGTGACCCTTTGGTAGACCGGACCCATGTGGGTACGGTTTACTGGGATCCTACATCCCCTGGCCCATTGTGGCAGATTGCTGGCCTTTGCAGGGTTGAGCCACCTTGATCGAGGCGGCTAAGCCCTGCAGAGGTGCCCCGGCACCTCCCACTCCCCCCACTGTGGCCTGGGAACTTGTGCGTGTGCACGGAGGTCCTACCTTCTTTTTGTCCTGGGTCTCAACGACCTGAGGCAGCCGGGAACGCACACCATGTCCACGTGGCATGCCTTCTGATTGGGCAGACTGCCCACGTGGGTGATCTGCCCAATCAGAAGCCATGCCGCTTGCATGCGGTGCACGTTCCCGGCTGCCTTGGGTCATTGAGACCCAGGACAGCGAGAAGGTAGGACCTCTGTACATATGCACGCATCCCCAGGCACCGGGGTGGGTAGGTGGGTGCCCAGGTGACCTGATTGGGTCCTGTACAACTGGCAGGAACTGGGGGAAGCCGCCTGGCAGGTCTGCCCACCCCTGAGTGCTCCGTTTGCATGTAGGCAGGTAGGAATGTGTGTAAACACATTCCTGCTTGCCTATGTTTGAATGCTGAAACCATCCCAAACTGTCTTAGCCAAAGTGCATTACAGCCGTTCCCGCTGTGATGCGAAAAGGCCACAACTTTGACAAGTCTTTAGTAAGACCTTTTTAGCTCTTCAGTGAACAATCTCAACATCTCTTTGACGTTGTTCATTGACTTCTTGTTCTTCAGCTTCCTGAAACCTTGTCAAGGATATATGGCTTTCTGCTTCCTGATTATCAATCACATTTTATTTGGTCATGATTGATTGTTTGGTTCTTCTTCCTATGTCTAGTATTTTTATTAATCACCCCCATGTTCATAATTAAAAGACACTTACCCTCTTTCTCATTTTCATTGCCCAGGTATCACGGCTGCACATTAAGACCATTGTTTTAAAGCTTCTGATTAATAAGATTAATAATAGCATAAAAGCTCCTGCTGAGGAAAGTCTTGGTACTCTTGCAGAAGAATATAATTCTTTTGTGACAGTTTTATCCATTTTGATTCTACGGTCCCATTGGTGCATATTACTTTGTAAAACTGTTAAGAATCTTGTGCCTCTCACATTATGTCAATGGTGTAGGTGTATGTGAGCAAAAGCAGCTGAGAGAGGAGGAATAGTTGCTTTTTTTGTATCTGTGCTCATAAGCATAACTCTGTGTATTGACTGCACAAAATCTGCATGGCTATGCTGTTAATGCATTCTGTCTGCTGAAGGCAGCAGCATAGCTTTCCTTGTGGCTTGTTCACATGATTAAAAATATTTGGAAGCAGCACAGTTTTAAAATCCCTGGAGTTATAATGGAAACCACATGCTCAATAAATATGTCCAGGGGCCCCAGTCTGCTTGAATAGTTCGCTTTCTGAAAAGAGACAGAATCCTTTCTGAGACAGAATACTAGTGGATGGATATGCATATATGTGCTTCCTATTCATTTCCTAATTTATGAAATGTCTTCCTTACCCCCAGGCCACTCTGGTCTTCTGTCTGGCCTTTGCATATTTATCACTTTGAGAAGCAGGTTTGGCATCTGTGGAACAAAGGGGATGCCCTGGCGGTTTTGGGCTAAAGCATGGATAGAACGTAGCTTCTCTTTTCTTCTGCCTCTCTTCTGAATGATCTTATCAGCATTTTCTCACATTGTCATTCAAATACTTCACAATCAAATAGGGATGTGCACAATTTTTATTTTTATTTTTTTGGTATTCTATTTGTGTTGAATCAAATGCAAGAAAATATGTATTTGTTCAAATAGATCCCCTCAAATGTGGTGGGATTCAAATTTAATAATGAATGTTCAATTCCATACGAATCCCATACCAATGCATACGAATCCCATATGAAGCTTCATACGAATGTGTTGAACCATTTGATTCAAATGCAAATGACAGTCTTCAAATGTGCCAACATTCAATTTGGCCAAATTCGTATGAATTTCAAATCTACAAATATTTGTGCACAAGCCTACAATCAAGACATTTGTTATTGGTGCTGGTGCACCAAATGTTCATTAAGGGCCTGTGTCCATTCCCATTGCAGGAACCCTATTGGGCTGTGGCCTCCACTGGAGCATCATCCTCATGGCCCAATTGGGGATCACTTAAGCCACTTCTGCACCTCCATTCTCCTGAGCTGATGGAGCCCATCAAATAAGTTAAAGCCAAGGTGTGTGAAGTAAGTGTGCTGGGGAGCATAAGAATGGGAGTTCACTTTGAAGTGGCCTTCCACACATTCCCAGTCTGTGTCTCACTCCAGCCCCTGTCGTGCAGACAGACAACAGTAGCACCTAGAATGCTCCATCTGATACATGGAGCCCAGTGCCATTTTAGTGGGTTGCAAAAATGGGCCATTTCTGGACATACTTATGAATTCTCTGCCAGCCTACAACTGTGGATCAGGAGAATATTTCTTCCTGCAGTCTGGAGAGAGACCAGAATGGGCCTTCAACAACGTGAGTGTTTGCAACCATGCTCTGTGCTACCTTGGCCCATTTCTGGCACGATCAGGGAGAGACTGGGATCTGCGATGTGTACCCCACACCACAATGCAAAAAACCACAGTATCTAAAACTTGCTATTTTAAAAGTACAGTACAAAGTATCTCAGCGTTCCCCATTTCATATGATTTCTCAGTCTGCCTCAGACTGAAGCATCGCACCTTGGTTATGGTAGATGCTACAGCTGTGACTTGCCAGATCACACCCTAAATAGATCGCACAGATACACAATTTGTGTGATGAGAGGAAGAAGGGGGCGGAGAGAGGAACACAGCATGTGAATTGGCTCTAGGGCTACTGAAATATAACATTTATTCTTTCCCACTCTGTCCCACTATTCTTGGAAGTTCTGAAGCAGATGAAGTGGGAGCTGACAGGTTACAAATGTTGCCAGCTTCAGAGTGTGCCAAAACCAACTTCTTCTAGCACAGATCAATTTTAAAAGCTGGGGAAGTAGTTAAGAAACTGATTCCCTCTCACTCCCTACCCCTTCTTCCTTCACATTTACCAATCAAACTGATTGGTATGGCAAATGACCCAGCAAGTGAAGATTGTTAGCTATCCATGTTTACTTGCTGACTGAAAGGTGGATCTGGAGAGGTTTTAGTACTGCAGATGTTGGTGCACATCAGGTTCTAGCATCCTTCCAGGCCTTACACTGTGCTGGATAGATGGAAACTGTAGCTCAAAAAAACCCAGGATGATGGTTGCTTATGGGTAGGAATACTCACTCACTCACTCACTCACTCACTCACTCACTCACTCACTCACTCACTCACTCACTCACTCACTCACTCACTCACTCACTCACTATTTACATCCTACAAGAAGATGAAACCAATACTGTACAAAAAAACTTAAAACAGAAGTAAAAACAAAATTAAAACCAGAGGTAAAACAAAGTAGAATTAAAATTACAGTGCTCAAGACCAGGGGGAAGTGAACTAAACAGGCTGTGTTATAGACATAGGTTAAAGCCCACAATTCCCTGAGGATTATATAACAAATGCCACATGTATTTCTCAATATAGTCCCAGGATATCAAGGCAACGTCCTGAAACATCCCTCTTACAGGAGTCTAGCAATGATACTCACCTGTATCTGCCTGCTGCTTCCACAATGATGCCTTTTGAAAATGGCCAGATGACAGCCATGCACAAGAGAAAAAACACAAAGGGAAGTGCGTGGGCTCCTGGATAGCATGTGGATATTTTCATGAGGAATATTCACAGAAGCAGGAGGCAGATACAGGTAAGGACCCACAATTGCCCCAATATTTGGCAAGCAATCACACAGTCTTGCCTGTATCTGCCTCCTGGGCTATGGTCACACCTTCACTTTAATCCTTCTTCAGTCCATCTTTGGATCCCACCGCTCACACCTTTTTAGTCCTATCTGTTTTATTAGTGGACATTCCTCCCTTCACTCGTCCTCTCCTGAGTCCTGATTTTTACAGGTCTCAAGCCTATAGATTGTTAATCCATTTTCACTTTTTTGGTGTGATTGGGGAAGAAGGCAGAACTATACTATAATGGGTGGATATATTGCAGCCTCAGTTAACTAAACTAAATGGGGCACACATGGCCATTCACTACCAAGCCCAATTCAAGGTGTTAACTCTGACTTACGAGGCCCTAAAAGGCTGGGGCCCCAAATATCTGAAGGAACGGCTTCTCCCAAACCAACCTGTCCGTGCCTTGAGATCTGGAGGCGAGACCCTCCTGGTTGTCCCACCACCCTCAATAGTGAGCCAGGTGGGCACCCGGAAAAGGGCCTTTTTTTAATGGCTCCCAGGTTATGGAATAGTCTCCCTCTCAAGGTGTGTCACGGCCCTTCCCTGTATACATTTAGGAAGGCAGTAAAGAAACACCTCTTTGCCCTGGCCTTTGGCTAATGTGACCATTCCCCCCCCCCCCGTTGATATTAGTATTTTAATATTTAGAATACTTTTTTAAAAAAAATATGCTGGATTTTTCATTTGTTCATTTGCTTGCTTGTTTTTAAGTGTTTTTATGGATATTACTGTTTTAACCTGCTGTTTTAAAACTTGTAACCCACCCTGAGACCTACAGGTGTAGGATGGGATATAAATAATAAATAAATAATAAAGGCTTTGACTAAGAGGTGAATCTTCATTAGATATTTCAGTGTATATAATGCCGGTGCCCAATGCACCCCAAAGGAGTGTCTGTTCCACAGGTTTGGGGCTAGCACTCAGAAGGCCCTCTAATTTGTCCCCCATCCTTTTAACTTCTGAGGGAGATGGCACTGCCAAAAGGTCATTCTGGCAGATCACAAAGCATGATCACAGATCATACATGGGAGGAGACTTAAGCCATTTAAGGTCTTAATATTAGTGCCTTTCCATAGATTCTCTGGTACTGTTGCAAAAATTGGTTTTGTAAACTGGAATGTGAAGAGAATTCAAAGTAAGCACCAGGATTAATGATCTGGTGATACGCCAGACCTTGTACAAGGCTAGAGAAAACCCTGGTGGCTGAAAACTGTGCCCAGCCACATGTTGGCATCACGGAATGGCCCTGCCTGCTTCAAGCCCTAAGGTCCTTTCTGCACTTGGCTTTGTTCTTGAATATATCTTAGGACAGAGCTCTGTTGTCTGCACATTAATGCACACTATGGCAGGCCTCGCCTGAGGTCTGCCATAATCTTTACTAGCATATGGACAGCAAGGGGCTATTTTGGGTTATATTCCAGAATAATGCCAAGTGTGGAAACACGCTAACACAGATTAGGATGAGCAGTCAGGAGCAAGATGAGCTGGAGTAAATGTTCAATCAGGCTGAGTTTTCAAGGTGTTCCACTTAGCAAAACTGACCCTTGTGTAAGAGAAGCATAGCTGTTTTAAACGCTTCATAAAGCACTCAAAATGGAATTTTTCACACCCCTAAATTTGACATATAAATGAAAGCATAGTATTCACTCCCCTGGACTTTCTTCAGGATGTACAAACCCAGCCCCGTTTCCTAAGTTTTGAAATGTAGCTTTTTGTTCCTGATACAGTGTGCCATTTATGCAAATGTTGTTGAAACTTTGAGTTCAAGCATGAATAAACTGAAAGTCCCACAATCTTGGTAAGGTTTACTCCTACATAGGCCTGCTGCCCGTGTTCATACTTTTGAAGAGATCCAAGTTCAGATTGTTTTCAGATCATCTTCCCTGCTCCTGTATTTGATCTGTATGCTTGATGAAGAAGGAATTGCAGAGCTGAAAGATTTTAAAATTCTACAGAGGCAAACATCTGCAAAACTGAGTACTGATCCTAAGTTAGCACAGCATGGAAAATCCTTTTTTTTTCTGCCTGCATAAGATCAAGACTTAAGACTTGTACATGTCTATAAAGGGAATACTTGCTTGTTTATTTAATCAAATATATATTCTGTCCTTCCAAAAACACTCAAGGTCAGGGTGGCTTCTCAAGAATTTCAAGAATGAAGCAATGAGAACCAAAGTAGGATTTGAATTTCAGTGAATCTGATTCATAACAGGGTTTCTGCTCTTTTCATAGCTGTGTGGAACAAGAAATTTCATCAGGTGTTGCCTGCATAGCAAGCTGTATCTCAAGAAATTCCATTTTCTATGCACCTGCCAAGAGCAGGAACCCAGTCTTCTTTTGGATAGGACAACCTTACCATATCAGTGGATTCTGCACCAGCAAGCAAATAGCAGGTCTCTATTCTAGGATATAATCCAGAATAAGCCCCAGTGCAGAAAGGGTCTTAGTAAGAAGGCAATGACTTTTTGACAACATGAGCTCCAAGAAAGTAGGTATTGTGTATAAGGAACAAAGTGCCTACTTAGTATTTGAAACAGACTGCACTTTATCCGCACATCATCAGAAGCTGAGGAGTTCTTTCCCTGGGAGAACAAATGCTCATGACTGGCCTGCATTATGGATTAAATATTTAAAGTGAAAGTATGTTTGTGAGTGTCTGTGCATGCATGCAAACATATGCTGCTATACAACTGTGCATGCATATAAAGTCAACAAAAAGAGGGAAGAAATTAGCATTTCTTAAGTATAACAGAGATGCTAAATGGTCAGGGGGCTTTTCAGAATAATTAATTAAATCTGAACCTTTTCATACTTTCCTTTCAGGAACAGTTCCAGCAGCTCACAGCATAGTGTCTCCAAATGCTATGCCACCAGTGCTTTCCCAGAGCTCACTTCAACTGCCTTGGTCTTTACTAGCTGTGGACAAGTACTGGAAGGGACTAGTGAGCTCTGGGCCAGCAACATTCATTTCCTCTTCCAGTTGCAAAGCTGCAAGTGGGTGTGATAGTATGATTGCAGCTGCGCAACTATGACCGCAACCACATTCCAGTTGCCATGGTGATTCAGCTTGCCCAGGGAGGGCCGTCTGCACTTCAAATGCTGGTGATACAATTCAGGGCTGCACCAGCACTTGAAATGCAGATGGCTCCTTCTCTTCTTGATCTTTGCCTCTATGGAATGGTAATATTATACCATTTGTGAAGTGTGGAGAGGCTCAAAGACTAACTGGATGGCCAAAGACTAATAGGATGACCAAAGCAAGGCTTTCAACCACTTTGCTGCCCAACCACTCCAACCTTATGGTCTTAATCCTTAAACAGTCAATTATGTGTGACATGAATGACCATACAGAATAACATAATAGTTTCACATAGTTCCATGTTTCTGCAACTCCCTCATGGCTTGGCATTGACATTCATCATTGCACATACAGTTACTGCAATAGGTGGCAGTATGCAAAAAAAGTATTTTTTTTACCAAAACTAAACTCTTGGCAATCTTCTAGCAATCAGTTGTTTACTTATTTTGAAAAGGAATGTGGTATGTCACAAAACCAGCTAGAATGAATCTACAGAAATTGATAAACTAGACAAAGCTCAAGGCCCAAATCTCAACCCGGAGTCTCAGGCTGAGCTGCCCATCCAATGGTCTCTCAAGCAGGATGTTCTCAGTGCCTTTATGACACCATGAGGATGGAGGGTCTGCATGGTACTGGCCCTTTCATGGCACAGGATGAATGCAGGTTCCACAGGGATGCCACAGTCACACATAGACACAGACAAACACATCATGGCATTGAGGGTATCACCAGATATGATCCTCTTAATTAATACAGTGAGATGTCATTGGGGCTGCTATCTTAATTTGGAGGGGAGGAAAACTTCCTCCTAAACCTTGTTCCTGATATGTACCCTCCATGGGGAGGGGAAATGCTTCAGCAGTTTGTGAGAATACTTAATATCACAGTGCCACAGTGTAATAGTTTATTTTATTTTATTTTATTCATTTAAGAATTTATAGCCCGCCTTTCATTAAAAGGGCCCAGGGAAGGTCACAACAACAATAATAAATAAAAAATCTTAAAACATCTTTAAAATATAACAGCAACAACCCCAGCTTGCCTCCCATTGCCCCTGGCAGGACTAGACCTAGAGGAAGCGACATCAAAGGCCTGGATGAACAGGTAATGATGGCTCACATTTCACAAAATGGTCTCAAGGTGGGCTACAACACATCACAATGAAAATAAAACACAAAATCACTACAGCCGAAGGATGCAACTAATACTCCCAAGAATTACACAGTGTGAAACCACAGCACTATAGTGCAAGAGGGTGGGATAGAACAGTTGGTTGGATAACGAAACACATCTTGAACTTGATCATCTTTGAGATGGCTTATAGTCATGGCACCAGAAACTTCTTGGAGAGGTGAAATCATTCCATAAGAGCAAAACAGTTCAGGATTTTCTTTTAAAGGAAAATGACAGCCTTCCTGAAAACTGTAGCCTCTGAACATCACAAATTTTGCATAGAGTCTCCCAGCTGTTCTTGTTTTCATGCCATATAAAGCACTACGAAATGGCAGGTCGGATATTATTAGCCCATGGAGATGAGTGTGATCGTTGTCTGGGGAAATGGGAGGATCCACCTAATAGCCCGGAGAAAATTTGAAAAGAGCATGTAGTGGTTTTTCAGTAAAGCATTTCTTTTGCTTGCAGAAAGTCTGAATTCAGTGGGTTGCCATTGTGTTCTTCCAGGGAGATGCTGAGAATCAAACCTATGACCTTCTGCTTTCCCTTGCAGTTGTTCCACTGCAGCAATGGCCTGCCTCTCTACCAGGTAGCTTTTTGATTTGTATGCGGATCTGTGCTTCTGATTTCTTGTTTTTATGCCATGACGTACAGGGCTTCTAGTTTTTGCTGTGTAGCAGAATGAGATACAGCCTGTAGATTTGGGGGAAATCTGTGTAAAAACAGAAATTCTTCCTAAGATTCTGTATGCCATGCCACCAACAGGCTCGGTCAAGGGACATGGAGGTCCAGTTTTGATTGGGAGATAAATCTGAGCATGACCTATGTGGTAATGGATCCGATTTTCCTGCTCTCCCATCTTTCGCTTCATGGGCCACTCCTGCAGGCCTGAAGCTGTCTGTGGTCAGGAGTAAAGCACCTGAGGAATAATGCTTCTCAGCATTCCCAACACCTCGGCAGAGTGACTCCGGTGTGGTCTGACAGAGTCCCTGCGTGGTCAAAATCTGGAAGGATGGTGGGGTGGTGGCTCGCTCCCCCCTAGCCACGCTCAACTAATCCCGAAAAACAAATTAAAGGAAGCCGCAAGGCTCTTGTGCGCCGTTTGCTTAAACAGAAGCTTTGATGGCTTCCCCAGGATATATTCTGGCCCCGCTTCTGCCTTTGAGTGACACCTGTCAGCGATGTGACTGGCAGGTCATATTTCTTGCTCCCCAGTCCCCCCTCCGCCCGCCTTCCTTCCTTCCTCGGAGGGGCTTTCTCAAAATGTTTTGCAAACCGCGAAGATGTCCAGACAGCCACTCCCTCGCGGTGGCACCCTAAATAGGCCGTGCGGACTCGCCTTGCGTCTCTGTACTGGGGGATAAAGATAGAGGCGCTGTCCCTTTAATAGCCAAGGGTGTTTTCTCTCAGGCCACCATGACATATCTGGGCGTTGGAACGGGGGCCGAATAAACTGGGCAGGCACGAGACCTGCGGTTGCAGTAAAGGCTTTGGCACCGGCGGCGGCGACTCACCTCCCCACACACACCCAGAAACCCTGCAGGAAGGGCTGCTGCTGCTATTTGGGATCCGGCCACTGGAGTTTATTCCTCCTGACCCTCCTCGCTTTCTAGGCGCCGCTCCTGCGAAGGAAGGACCGCCGTTGAGCGCCCGGTAAGTCGGCTTTGCCGTTCCGCTTGCTGCTGCTGGTTATGATTTTCTTCTTCAGAAGAATCCGCAGGTCGTACACTGGATCAGCCTAGACGGCGATGATTCCTCTGTATTGACTGTCCGACCCCAACAGCCCTGAGTGATAGCCGTACCCGCTTCTGGCCTTCTGGACTGGGAAGGTCCACGGCGCTGCGCTTTCCCCCGTGGGATCGGATGCGCGTCGAGCGCGCGTCGAGCGCCCTCGAACCCAGGGGACTGGTGGGCAGGCGCCCCGGGAGCCTGGGCCGATTTCGGTCGGATTCCTAAGGGAAATTCACCGAAAGGGAGTTATTTGTGTTTTGGAACAGCCGATGTCACGTCCGGCAACGTGGGCAAGAGGGGCTTTGGGGGGGATTGCGGGGGGAGAAAAGAGGTTCAGGAGAAGCCCAGACGGACGGAGAGACTTGGTACACAAGACGACGGAGAGTTGTGGCAGGTATAAGTGTCTTTTCCGGGGTGGTGGTGCGGCGGGTGTCCATAGCACGCCGCGGGTGCGGACGCTTCGCCCATCCTCGCCTCCCGACTGCTGGGAGAACTGGAGGGCCCGTCTACTTCTAAGGCTGTGCGTGGGGCGCAACACGGATCGCGCGCCGTCGGGACAGCGAGCGGCGGAAGGGCCACGGGCAGCCCCGCCAGCCCGTCATTCGACGGCGCGTTCGGGACTCGCGCGTACGGTGGAAGATGCGGCGCAGCGGTCCCACCTCGACGATGCCGGGAGGAGCCCCGCGGCCCTTGCTCTCTCCTGAGCTCCCCTTCGCCCTCGATCAACGGGTCGAAAGGCTGTGGCTGCTGCCCGAGGCTGGAGGGGGGGGGATACGCTGGAGGGCGCCCGGGAAGGAGAGACACCCCGGAGCAATTGGCCTTGGGTTTCTGCAAGATCCAAGGCAGACGCTCCTTTAGCCAAGTGATCACCCGTCCGTCCCCCCGCCCGGGATAGTATTTTTAGACGGGGGTCGCAGCCCGCCGTCCCGTTTGCTTTCCTGTCTACGGTGGCGGCGGCGGCAGCAGCAGCGTGTTGAAGGCGCCCGGCCGGGCCTGGCGTGCGGCCACAGTCGGGGCGTGGCCCGCCGCCGCCGCCGCCGCTTCGAGGCAGGCGAAGCTTTTCGGGATCCGCCCCGCCCTCTGCGCCGCGGGGCTCCCTCACTCGCTGCGGACGTCGAGGCAGGCGCGCCGCCCCGCTCTCGCCTCGCACCACGGTTTGGGATCGTCCGCACCACGCGCAGCTGGAGGGCGGCAGGCGGCCGGAGCTCCTTCTTCTCCTTCTCGCCTTGCGAAGGAGGACGAGCCGGCGGAGGCGCCCACACAGACCCAGGTAGCCCCAGAAGGGGTGCGTGTGTGTGTGCGCGCGCGCCGAGGTTGGGGAGTAGTAGATCGCGTCTCCCGGGTGGAAGGGAGCGGTGGCGTAGCGCTGAATCGCGGGGGGGGGCACGAAAAAAAACAAACTCACCACGCGCTCCTTTTTTGGCTAGAGCGCCGGGGCGAGTTCATTCCGCTCCCTCCCTTGTCTACCCTTTGGAAACCGAAGGGAATCGCCGACGCTGCGAGGGGGAGACCTAAGCAAGCTGGGGAGGGTAGTGAGAACCCCCTTTCTCTCCTCTCTCCCACCCCCCCCACCCCAGACACCCGCATCGACTCCACTCCACTCGCCTCCTGGAGCCGCTGCTGGTTCGCGCCGTAGAGGGCCGGGGCTCGAGCCGCGCCAGGCTGATATAATTAGAAACGGGCAGAAACCTTTTAGCACGTAGATCGCTTTCCCGGCCCGCCGTGGAATCCCGCGCCTCCGAAGCGGAGCCGCTTGGCAGATCGCGATACGGGAGATCGCGAAGTGGCGTATTATTTATAGCGAGAACTTTTCCTCGGCTCTCCCCTGCTTGACACCCCTGTGAATGTATGTGTGTGTGTGTGCGTGCGTTTGTGTGTTGGGCGACGAATGCGCAAAGACCCCCTCGTTTTCCCCCAGCGCGGTCAGATCCTGCCTGTCCCTTGGTCGCCACCGACCTCGCCCGCCTTTGTGCAGACCGCGCCGTCGAGTTTGCGCGGCTTCATTTCCCTCGCCTGGCCGTCGCGGGGATCGGGCTGGGCTGGGCGCGTTTTCAGGCTAGCGGTTTAATGGATTCCAAATGTGGATCCTGCAAGGAAATAATGGTGGCTTTGTGGTATAACGGTTTCCATTTCCCGCCTTCTGGGTCCCCCCTGCGCCGGCTCTGTTTTCCCTAGTTCGATTTAGACATTCTTTGCATATCCTCCTATGCCTATTCTAGTGAAATTATTTCTTCCCCCCCCCTCCTTTTCTGTCTCATTCTCCAAACACTTGCATTCAAAAACCAGTCACTGCATTTTATTTTGCTGGCTTTTGAAAGGCAGGCGTTCCTCCTAAATGGAAACTGCAGGGAATACGTTGTTGGCATTTGAATCACACCAGAATGATGAGTTTCCAGGTTTTGGGTTTTTTTTTACTGGGGGCAAAATAAGCCGAGGTGTAATATTTCTATTGTGGGAAACTTTGTGTTATAATCTCTGCTACTTTGTTTCTGTCGAGCACTGATAACTTTCAAGGACCGGCTTTATTTCACCCTTTAATTTCCAAACCTCTTGAAATCGTCTCCTGGCTGAATGTTCACATAAGCAAAATTAATTTGCTATGGGGACGAATCTCTGAAGATTTTAATGTTTGCAAATGGAAAATGCAGTTTGGAGGACTCCTCAACAGCCCAGTAAAATGGACTTACTTTCTTTTATGCATCCCTCAGTTGAGAGTTTGGAAAAACTTTTTTTCCCCCCAAGTGCATATTGTTTGGCTGTACGCAAGGGAGGTTTGTCTTTTGTGAGTGTATTTCATTTTCTTAAAGGAAATCTTGTCCGGTAGTACCGTCGGTAGGGTGTGTTTCTTGTCTCCGCGGCGCCCTCTACCGGTCACTGCTAAAGGTGCAGGCTGTGAATCTAAGGCTGGCTCAGGTAATTTCTCTCACTTTTCTTAAAAAGTGGCTTTTATTTTTCCTTTACAGATCCATTCAACATTTTTTTTAAAAAATGCTGATCTAAAAACAGACTCCAATTGCAATATTTTCTATCACAATATGTATCAATATTTTGTGCTTGTCTACCCTCCCCCCAATGATTTATTCAATTTCCTTTGAGTCTCTTATATTCCCCCCAACCCAACTTCCCCTTCCTTGATTTCCATATTGTATTGTTTGCATAATCCTCATATTTGCCCAGTTTCCTTCTTCGCCTTGCTCCCTTCTCTCCTTATTCTTCTCTCCTTAATCGTCTCAAAAATGAATATCTCCCAAATGTATTCTTTCCATCTCTCCTTTGCAGATCTGTCCAACACTTTTGCCAAGATGCTTCTTTTGTTGCTGGGGATCATTGTGCTCCATGTTTCGGTGCTCGTCCTTCTCTTCGTTTCTACAATTGTCAGTGTAAGTAGAAGAACGTACCTGCAAGGGCGTATGCACATATACACGTGCTTAAAAGAAGATCTCGCCATACTTCTCAAGTCCAGACTGATCTAGGGTTTAGCAGGGTTTGAACTAGTCACCGTATGGGGGCTTAGACCATGGGGTGCGTGTGCAGGAGCAAAGCCACTATTGAAGCATTCAGATTTGCCTGTCAAAACCACTGATTGGACCTTTAAATGGCCTCTCTTTAGCATAAACCCTGTTTATTTGAGCTTGCTCATAAGTAGGTGCATTCTGAACAGAGTTTGGATTTTATTCTACTTTTTACCAATTCACTAAGGGGAAAGCCCTTTTTTTCTGGGCTGGAGTAGTGCAATAAGGTGACAGATCTTCTCCAGTTTCCAAGCAAAGAAAGAAGTTTCCTATTAATTCCCTGGAAAGTGTGAAACACGGAAATCCTTATATAACCAGAGCAGGAAAACACAAATCACCAGCCCTCAAAAAAACATTATTTTTTTGTAATTATTGGCAAATAGATAACTAGGTTTTTTAAAAGCAGACCAAGGTGGTGTTCATACATAACAAAAGGGGTACCTCAGAGAGACAGTATGCGACCCACATATTTCCAGCCCTTCTCTAATGATCCACCTTTTCTAGCACAGAATATTTATGAGAGGGGGAGGGGCAGACTGGTATGTGAACAATCCCATCTGTAAGACGTTTCCTCAGCGATGCTTTTATTTATTTTATTTATTTGGCTGTGTCTCATTACAGCCTTAATATCCCATCTATCAAATGTCTTAGTAAGAATTTAGTATTTTGGCTTGAATGATCTTTTTTTTTCTTTCCTGAAATTCCATCTCTGTGTTGATTTATGGAGCTGGCTGCTGCTGCTGCTGCTGCTGCTGATAATAATAATAAATGCTTGCTGCTCATGGAGAAACAGTGAAATTTGCAGCCCAGGCTGCTGTCCAGCAGCTTCATCAGGAAGGTGCTAATTACTGGCCAAAGTGGCTTTTTGTTTTGGAAACCCCAAGTTTCTAAAGTATCTGAACTTCACATCACACATTTTTGATGTTTTCTTTGCTGTTCAGGCATTATAGGCAGCAGCAGCTGTTTCTCTGTGCAGACAGTCATGGCCTAGTTAGACTATTGGCCTGATGTGGGTTAGATAAGGGTGAGGTAAGAAGGAATGAGGAGATACAACTTTTGATAAACTTGATTCTCAGCATTTCATCCAGAGCTGGTTTGGGATACTGAGGAAGGCCATGCATTTGAGCATGTACAGAGTGTACAGCCGTCCTCAGTAAGCAATCACATTCAGGATCATGGAGAAAGGTTTCTGAGATGCTGAGTGAAACCTTAAGCCACGTTTCCTTATCTTCAGAATTGCTGAAAGTCATCTTGGAGCAGCCATTGTTGATGCTGTGTCCTCCAGTTGGGCTTCAGAACCCACAAGTCAGTGCTGGCTCTTGATTCTTTATTTGCATAATTTTGTGCAGGTGACAAGGGATGACTGTATAAAATATGTGAGCAGCATGGTATCCTTTGATACACTTTGTATTAGGGATGTGCACAAATGTTTGTTTTTTTTTGGTGTTAGTTTGGATTTGTATTGAACTGAATGCAAGAAAATTCATATGCATTTGAACAGATCCCCTTCGAATGTACTGGGACTCAAATCCGTATGAATGCATATGAACCCCATAGGAATCCCCAAAGAAATTCCATACAAAGCTTCATACGCATGTATTGAATGTATTTGAATGTCAGTCTTTGAACGCGACATTTGATTCGAATATGAATTTGGCCAAATTCATACAAATTTTGAATGTTACAAATATTCATGCCCATCCCTACTTTGTATAGTCATCATAGAACAAGAGGAAATATCTGCGTTCGCTTTTCAGAAGGAGCCTTTCCTTGATCTGAGATGCTGAGGAGGCTTTAAATACCTCCCAAACACTTACTTGGTTTTTCAGTCCTTGATGTAAAATTAATGAATAAAGCAACGGCATGTCACCCTGTGATTAGGTAATATCTCAGTTAAATACAATGATTTCATGTGTGCTTCTTTCCCTTTTCTGCTCATCACTTTTCCCTTCTTTTTTTAGCAATGGATTGTTGTGGATGGGCGTTCGTCAGACCTTTGGCAGAACTGCACCTTCAAGGAGGCGCCAGGTTCATTTCACTGCCTCACGTCATCCTCAAATGGTGAGATGTTGTCCACAGTGGTTTTGTTTCAGAAGATGGCCTTTGACAGCCTTACTGTCTACCACCTTTCCTTCTTTCATATCTTCCCAGAAACAGCATAGCCACCTGGCCCTGGTGGTTTGTTTGAATGGCAGTTTGGGTGAAAACCCTACAACTCTGCTCCGTGGGTGTGCAGTGTTAAACATGGTGCTTACACGAACTTTCAGCAAATGTAGTGAGCTGAAGTGCATCACAGTTGATCCCAAATCTCTTAGTGATGCTTTTCTCATGGGTATACATTGAAAAGAACTGCATGGTTGCATGTATGGTCTGTTGCTGGACCTTACTCTTCTGGTATCTAATATGTCAACAAAAACAGATATTATACTTGAATATTAAAGATGAATACTTGAAATACAACAGAGGGTATATTCTGGCTACACTGTATCTTTAAAGTTATTCACACTCATCACTTTATTGGTGTTTCATCACTCCTTAAATTAACAGGGAATCCTAGGTCCATTCTACATAGACAATGTGGAGTAAGGGTTCATGTAATACACATTTAGGGCTCTTTCTACACTGGGTCTTATTCTAGACTATATCCCAAAATAGTATCCTACTATTTGCATGCTGGTGTGGACTACATTAGACCCTGCCATAGTCTGCAACTATGTAGATGGGAGGTCCCTGTCCTGGGATATAATCTGGAATAAGGGCCACTGGAGAAAGGAATCTGAACCTCCAGATCGATACATTAATGTGAATCTAGGAGACCATGCCCCTGCAGGTCATGCCTCCATCTGCCTTAGATAGAGCCTGGTCCCCAGAATAAGGAGGCTTCTATCTGAATCACTGGAAGACCTGTTCAATCGGATCTACCAGCAGACCAATACAGACTTGATCTAGAATATGGGAGGCATGCTGGTGGCATGATTTCCACATTCAGGACTACTAGGGAGTACCTTTACATGCATAGGTAGCTTGGAAACAGGGCCCATAGTTTGTCATTGGGCTGGGTGTCTGGAAAAATCCCACAAACAGGATTTGGTTGCAGGGGCTGCTAATCATTTGCCTAAAATTAGGTTCTTGAGAAAATCACTAGTTTTGTTTCATCCCTGATCATCTCATTTTCCTTAATTTTATTGGTTGTTGATAAATATTTGTAAATAACACTTTGTATAGCTTACTGTCTTTGGTTTCTAACACAATTATTTGGCCTAAGAGACATCCCATTTCAATCACAGAGTTATTGGATGATTCAGAAGTTACTGAACTATAAGGAATGTTCATAAATATTGTGTCTTTGGTGATCCATGGACATTATTAACTGCAGAATGAGACTGTTGTGGGGAAATGAAAGGTTTCTTTTGCAACAGTTTTTGAACACTTATAAATGTGGTTTGAGACACTGCTGATCCATTTTCAGAGAGATTTGGCAATACTTAACTAGGAAGTGTCATTTGGTAATGGAACAAAAGTTCACTTACTAATAAAAGGCAGCTCTAGTTGCAGAATGTGTGGGAGTATCTACAATTAATTCTAGGCAGGTTCTGTTTAACCTCATGTCCTTAAGAATGAATAAAGGACCCAACCCTGCAGGTAGCCTTATCCCATTTGTGGTGAGAATTAAAAAAAAAAGAAAGAAGAAAAATAATTTAGTTCCATGCAGCATTTTGCATTGCTTCAGTTCTGGTGTGTCTGCCTTTCTCTTTTTACAGAGCTACCGAAGATGCAAAATGTAAATAAAATTTTAAAGGAAAGAATGATTAGATTAGGTTACAGAGAATAACCAGTTTTATTTGTTTGTTTGCCTCTGTTGATAACACCTTATCCTCACTCTGTGACACCAATTTATTCCTTGTCAAGGTGGAGAGTTGAGGAGGGTGGTCTCTGATGGGAGCGGTCCCAGGCCTTTTCTTTCTTCTCTACTCCCTCAGCCTAGGTGAGAGGGTGATGATGGATCACTAGTCATAATGGCTGAGCATTATGTCTGGTGCTGGAGTTCTGATGGCTCTGAATACTGGCTGTTGAACTGCTGGTGCTGATGCCTGAATCCTGCTTTTGGGCTCCCCAAAGCATATAAACGCTCACTCCAAAGCATATAAACGCTCACTCCAAAGCATATAAACGCTCACTCCAAAGCTCACTGTACCAGGGGAATAGCTCCTATGCTGTTCTCATCCTTTGCAGTTTCTAATCAGTAGGGATGTGCACGAATATTCGAAACATTCAAAATTTGAATGAAATTTGAATTTTCAGATCTGTTTGTTTGAATTATTTGGATATTTGTATGTGTATCGGTACGCACACAATGCATACTTGCATATGCACATCTTTCCTGCATCTGTACACATTTGTACAGATCCTTACAGGATGAAAATGGGTTGCATACGGGTTGCATACGGATGTGTACGGATGCGTACAGGCACAAACGAATGTTGTTGACATTCGTAAGTGCAAATTCAGATCTATTCATTCAAATTTTTTATTCGAATTTGCACTTGCGAATGTTGACAACTCAAATCAAATTTGAGCAAATTCGAAATTTAAAGAGTCGAATCAAATTTTTGGGTAATCAAATGAGTCTTTGCTCCAATCCAGTAGGCTTCTCCTTATGTGCATGTGATTGCACCCAGAACTTGTAGGTTACAAACTATAACTATAAAAGTAGGATGAGCTTATACTGATAAAAGAAGTAATTACGCTCTTTTCCATTATGACAGAAATCTTTTGAAATCCAGTTCGTAAATACAGTCTCACTCAAGTGAGGCTTCCAGTTTATCACTCTATGCTTAATCTAGGTATAGTTCTTGTGTTTCATGACAGTTCTGGCAATGAATAAACTATGATTCCGTGTATGTTGACCAATGAGAATGGACTGATCAATTCCATTCACTTGCTCTGTGTATTCATATACATATTAGATTTGCTGGTGGGTTGCTGAGGCATAAAATGTTTCAGAATTCAAAAGGTGTCCTAAATTTTAACCTAGCTTCAGTCCATTCTCAGATAACTTGTCAGAAATGAGACTGGTAGATTTCTTTCAGAATTCTACAGCTCAGAAAATTCACCTTTTGGTTAGGTAATATGGGAAGAAAGTGACTAGTTCTGCTAATTTGTTCTCTCACTCTGAATGCAGACTGAAACTGAATTAAAACTTGGGTGTAAATGCAGGCTAGGAGATTTAGTGTTACTAGATAGGATTTTGAGTACATAGGCACAGAATTTGACAAATCAAAATACAGTGATTTGGCTTTCTTATGTCATGGGAACCTTGCTCAGCTTGGGGAGAAGATTTTGATGGTCTTTCTGATAAAGGGAGTGATTCAGGAAGAAGTTTTTAGTTACTGAGTGCCAGAGGTACTGAAAGTCAAAGCCCCGTTGAATGAGGATTATTTTTGGTGATGTTTGGATGCATAATTGTTTCTCTCCAAAGCAGCTGTAGAAAGCTGCAGTCTGGAGAAGTTCACAAGGAATGCATGTGAGCTGGAACACTTGTTTGTTTTCTGACTTGTTGTGTTTCCATCAGAAGTACCCCAGCTGAGCTTTGGTTTTGCCCCAAGGGAGCGAAGATGCTAAACAGTGAAAATCTCTCTCTCTCTCTC
>MTQE01002208.1:48214989-48234512 GCA_014337955.1 Aspidoscelis marmoratus | reverse complement strand
TCCACCTGAGCTTCAAGTGTTAGCATGGAGTCCAGGAGTACCCCCAAGTTTCGCACCTGTCACTTCCAGGGCATTGCAACCCATTCATGTATAGGGTGTCTCCCAACTATATGGACCTGAGAGCCTGTGACACACAGCACCTCTGTTTTGTATGGATTCAGTTTCAATTTATTGGCCCTCATCCAGCCCATTACTACCTCCAGGCACCTGTCAAGCACTTCAACTGCCTCTCCTGGTTCAGATGGCACAGAGAGATAGAGCTGGGTATCATCTGCGTATTGATGACACCTCACTCCAGATGTGTCCAGATGATGACCTCTCCCAGCGGTTTCATGTAGATGTTAAATGGCATGGGAGATAAGATAGACCCTTGGGGAACCCCAAAGGTGAGTTCCCAGGGTGTCGAATCAGTGTCTCCCACAGACACTATCTGAGATCGGCACTGGGGATAAGAGCAGAACCAGTGCCTAGCACTGCCTTCAACTCCTAAACTCTGTAACCTCTCAAAAAGGATATTGTGGTCAATGGGATCAAAAGCTGCTGAGAGGTCCAAAAGAACCAACAGGGTAGCTTTCCCCATTTTTCTCCCGGAGGAGGTCATCAACCAAGGCGAACAAGGCAGTTTCTGTGCCATAACCAGGTCTGAAGCCAGATTGAAACGGGTCTAGATAATTAGCTTCTTCCAAGCATGCCTCCAGTTGAGCAGCCATGGCCCTCTCCAGAACTTTGCCCAAAAACGGTATGTTAGCCACTGGGCATTAGTTATTTAAATCTTCTGGAACCAGGGAGGCCCTCTTCAGGAGGGGGCGCACCACAGCCTTTTTAGGGGCAGTGGAACCACCCCCTTCCTCAGAGAGGCTTTCACTACTTCCTGGATCCACCTGGTCATACCTTGTTGGCTAGCCTTTATCAAACAAGAGGAGCAAGGATCTAGATAGCATGTTGTTGGCCACACTCCCCCACAGGCAGCTTGTCCACATCCTCAGGCCGCAATAATTGAAACTGATCCAAGCAAACTGGACCAGGTTGAGAGTGCTCACTGGTCCACCATTGCCGCTGGAAGCTCAGGTGCCCTTGTCTTCTTCTTGAGGTGCCCATAAGTGATTGGTGAGCCACTGTGTGGATACTGGACTAGATGGGCTATGGCCTGATCCAGCAGGGGCTCCTCTTATGTTCTGAGTGGCTTTTGTGGCTTGGGGTGGGTTCTGTCAGCTTCAGCTGACACGGCAACTGTGTCCAGAGCTTGGCCAGTCATTTACACTCCAGTAATTTTACCTTGGATCACTCCAATAAGTTGTAGGTGAAGCTGTCTTTAAATATGATTTGGAAACTTCAGTTTGCCAGAATGGGACTGCAAGGCTGTTAACTGGGATAGGGCATTTTGAATCCATCACCCCGGTGCTTCATTGGCCGTCCTGCTAAGACTCCAGAATTCACCTTTATTAAAGTGCTGGTTTTAAAGGCTTTGAATGAGTACCTTACACCACATCTCCTTACCTGTAGCCTATTTTCTGCTATGGAAGCCCTGTTTTGTGTGCCTTTGCTAAATGAAGTAGATGGCCGCAAGGGAGTGGCACTCAGTCCCTCTCAGAAAGGTCTGCTTGGGCCTATCATGCTGTGCTTTTAGGTCAGGTTAAGAACAGTTTATTCACGTAGGCATTTTGGGTTGTAGAATCTCGTGGTTGTTATTGTTGTTGCTGTTATTATTATTATTGAATTTATAGTCCTGTTTCATGAATTCTTTGTAGATTTTAATTAATGATTTTAATGTTTTTTAAAAACACTCAGATAGCTTTAAGTGGCACGCCACTTACCCATGAAGCTGCTCAAATAAAGCGCCTGCTGCCTCCATGTCTCCATTTGCAGCATCAGTTGGAATCTTGTGGTGATTGTGCCACCTCATTTCTGGGTGCAGTCATGATCAGTGGTGACAATATTGCAGGGAGTGATTCTGTGCCCTGGGCAAAGGTGGTCCCAGCTGCCATTGAGAATGACACCTCTGTGCACTTCTCCACTTTACGGTGGGAGGGACAGAAGCATGACCTTGTGTTATTTGTGTAATTATAACATTAGCAAAGAAAATGACTTAATTTTTTTGTGGGTTGGTTTGGAAGCTTTTTGCATAAATTTATTACAATGGGGCATAGTTGCTTAGCTTGGATTACATTACAGAAATGAGATTGCTCTCAGTACGTTTCCTTAGCTTACTAGATGTAATTGAGGTGCCAAACTCCCCACCCAGTTGATGCCTTCACCCATCATTCTGCAGAATCCCTGTCACCAGTTTTAGATACTGTGTCAATGGTTAGTTCCTAAAGAATAGATCTAAATATAGATCACTAATTTTGATGAGACATCCTTTCTTCTTTTGTCTGTTGCAATGTCTTGCTGACCTCTCTAGCAAATTCTGAGCACTCATTGCAGATCCTAGTTCCTCACTGTCTAATCTCCATACGTGGTCTTGACTGCAGTTTCATGTTGGGCCACTCCAGGATGTTCCATCTGCATGCCACACTGCTGCCTCCATAGCTAAGGAGCAGTAAAAACTGCTCCACAGCTTGACCAGGAGCATCTGGTTCACTCCTAGTAAGCTCTAGATGCAGCATTTACACCTATGTCCATTGCAGATGCTGCTTGTGGGCAGAGTGGGGTGTGGCAGCTGCCCAGTTGCATACCATATCACAATCCTAATAGCAAAGGCTTAGTGGCTACAGCTGTTGCTATGGCGATTTGGATGGGCTGGGCTGTCCACACTGCAGCAGCCTAGTAGGTAAGCTGGAGATAATGCTGGTGCTCACAGCCCCTGAACTTAATTTCAGCCGGATACCATCCCACTGAAGTTAAATGCAAAAAGCCCAAGTGTCTGTCCTGGACCTGCAAAATCCCCAGGTGTTCTTGCATGAGAAAATATTACCATCACCACCACTATTTTAATCCTGCAGACTTCACCATAGCTGTGGTTATGTTCTTATTCTGTTCTCTGGTTGCAGGCTGACAAACCCCTGAAGACAACTGTCTGTCCTGTTTCACGTTTACATTTAATAGAAATGTAGCTGGACTAGAAAAAACACCAAGAGTGTGTTTTGAATTGGCAGCCACAGGTAGTTTAAATCCCAAGGCATCAATATCTAGCTTTGAAAATAATTCAGTCTTTGATACAAAGGGTAACATAGTAACTGCCCCAAGCCATCAAGCCATTATTACTTAGCCAAAGACATTGACAGTTAACAAACTGCAGAGGAGACACTTCTCAAAATGCAACTAAAGCAAAGGTATAGTATAATATATCCTGCTATCTAACTGATATCCAGTGTGTTTTATAAGAAAAGCTGCTTCTGAAGTATTCATTATCACTTGTCCATACAAACCAACCAGCCTGCACTAAGGCTCCCTTCAGAGGTCATGTAAAACTTACGATCCTCTCAGCTTACATTGGGAATTCCAGACTTAGCTGAGGCATCCCCAGATGATTGCAACACACAAAATCATGTTGCAATGGCATTGTCTGAAATCCAGCCGCAATGCTGGTCAGGTCCTCCTCCTCCCTGCTTGGGAACACATAAAGTGGATGATGTCTTCCAGGTTGCAGAACTATGTGGCCAGCAACTGTCCCACACAGGCCATTAATCGGGATTAAGAAAAAGCAGAAAGAGACTAAAATGGCAAAAGGCAGGGTAAATTACCAGGTAACTCTTTTAGGTCCACAAAGGAAACAACACAAAATTCTTGCTTCTAGAGTTACATGCACAAAGAACCCTCTCAAATTTTATTTAGAATGGATGCCAGATCCTAGAGGAAGGAAGCTGAAAAATTGTTTCCCTTGGTAAAGAGCATTTTTCTAAAATGCTGCAGAACTGAATGGGCTGTATGCCCTTTTAGTACTACATTACCAGTGAAGGAGGAAAAGCCTGTTATCTGTAGGATTTTTTGTCGAGGACATCAAATAGGACTATGGCAAAAAAGGCTTAACCAGAGGCCTTCTCGCACATGTGGTTCTCGAACGCATGGAAGACAGCCCGGGACGCGGCATTCACATTGCCGTGGCCGGGTTTGCGTCCCAGCTCGTCCCAGGCTGTCTTCCACGCGTTCAAGATGTAGAGCACTTTAAAGTGCTCTACATCCGTTCCCGCGCATACGAAGCGTCCGCGGCCGTTTGGGGAGGGAAGCGTTCGCACACGCTTCGTCCAATAGGGGGCCGCGGTGCACACGTGGTGTGCGCTCCCGGCATCCTGGGCTCAGTGCGAGCCCAGGCACCGATCAGGTAGGAGCTCCGCCGTGCACGTGGCGTCCCCGGGCCCTGGGGGGGAGGGGGAGAATCATCTGCAGGGTGTAGGCGCCTACATCCAGGCGCCTACACCCTGCAGATGGGTGCAATTGCTGTCGGGGTGGGTGCGGTGGGTAGGAGGGTGGGGGAATCATCTGTGGGGTGTAGGCGCCTAAATCCAGGCGCCTACTCCCCGCAGATGGGCTCGATCGGAGTCGGGGCGAAGCCTTCGGAGACCGGAGCCTGGGGCTCCGATCTCCGAAGGGGTCCTGCCCCATAGGGACCTTGCCCCGGGCCCCGCGATGGGTGCCCGGGTGCCTGGGTAGCTTCGTGCCAGCTGCACAGGGCTCGATCGAGCCCCGTACAGCCGGCACAAAGCAGGGCAAGCGGCCTGACAGCGCTGCCCGCCCCTTGGGTGCTCGCACCCAAAGGGAGGCAGCCTTGCAGGCCGTATCCCCACCCCTGGCTGGCCTTTCCCGGCTAAGCAACTTCAGGACGCTTTAGCCATGTGATACTGCGAAAAGGCCTCAGTATCACATATTGAGAAAAACAGAAAAGCACTGCCTTTAATGGAAGGGATGCTATAAACAGCTGCTTCATTACTAGGTCTTGGAGGTGCTGTGAGCATCTACTGATTATCAGCATGTTGCATGTTCTGTGCTTTATCATCCGGAAGTTGTATCAAAAGCGTGAAATGGGAAGGGAAAATGCCAGCATTGCCCAGTTGGATTCGGTTGGATGTTGCCTGGACAATGGCATAGCTTGGTTTTCTCTTTTCAGAAATGCTTCTTACAAACTACTAAGTTCTTTCTCATGTATCTGAGGGTAGCTTTTCAAGAAGTTCTTAAGGTAGCTTATTCCTAGGGATGCTGCATTAAAGTATAAGTTGCTAACCCTTCCCCCCCCCCGAGCCCTGGGCATGGCCACACTGCACTCTGATCAGAAGTATGTACTGAGGGCAGACAGTGCAGATCAGCAGAGGAGGGGCAAGTCCCCCCTTCCTGCTTATCAGATGACTTATCAGCTCACTAAAGAGATCAGGTGCTCTGCATTCTCTTCACCAGGTCTGTTCTACTGTTCTGCTGTTTCTGTCAAAATTCTCAGAGGCTTGCGGTGTTGCAGGAGATGTGGCCGACCATGGTGCCCCCCACCAGCTGTTAGCAAGAAACATGCATTACTGTGACCCAGTGTCTGGAAAGTGCCTACTCTAACTCCCTTATATGCTTTATGTCATTAAAATAGATAAGGCAAGCGTCTTGTGTAATTTTTGTGCAAAACGTGGAGGGTTGTGTGGTATTGATACAGATTCTTTTGGACCAAGATTGCTTTGCTGCATCACGTTTAGCCATTATGGGAACTGGATCTCTCTGCACAAATGCATTCATTTGAATTAGGAATGTTTCTCTCCGCCTCACATTTCCCTAACAGTCCTTCCTGTTTTATTTTCTTCAGAATGGCTGCAGTCTGTCCAAGCAATGATGATCCTTTCAATAATCTTCAGTGTGTTGTCTTTGTTCCTGTTCTTCTGCCAGCTCTTCACTCTCACTAAGGGCGGACGATTCTACCTTACTGGCATCTTCCAGATCCTTGCTGGTAAGTCCAAGTGAATGGCACGTGTACATCTTGGAATCCTGTGAAGATAAATCCTCCAAGGCAGAGCGGTCGTTAATTGTGGAAGCTGAGCAATTTCAGAAATTTCAGGCTAGATGGAGGACTGTATTTGTTGTGCAGTTTGTCTTAAAAGAGCAAAAACATCATTAGTGAATAATCTCAATCCACTTCTGGCAGCACAGAAGTGAGTCCTACTTCATTCAGTGAGGCATGCTCCCAAATGAGTATGTTGGTTTATAGTTTCTGTGCTAAATGCTTGGTACAGACAAGACAGGGCTCATTTCATTTCTTCCTACTTTCTTCAAAGTTTCATTTTGCTATGGGGCAAAAAAGCAGACGTCAGACTTCCTTTTTCTAAAATCCTTGTGAGGAGGAATGTTATTCTCCCTTCACCCATCTACTGTTTTCCTACTTTTTGAGTCAGCTCCAAATAATTTATTATTTATGGGCTAATAAAGTTGACAAGATGTGCTCCCAAGTACTGAGGCTAGATTGTGTTGGGCCTGGAAAAAACATTCCTGGTTTGCAACTCAGTGGAGTGGGCTGGAGTCTGTCTCGTCAACATCTGGCTTGGCCTAACTTTGTAGTGAAAAAGGTTCCCTGGATTTGAAGTTGCAGGCTGGAGACATTTTGCCATGCCCTGCAAAATGGCCCCAGATGTGGGGGATCATTCAGAGTTAAAATCAGCAGTTTCTGTAATGAGGTGTGGGCTATGCAGCCACTATGTTCCAGGGGAGAGCATGTCTAGGTACAGGAAGGCATGCAGAGCTCATGGTCCCAGCTTACTGCTAACATGGTTCAGCAGGGCCATGTGGATGTAACTAGAAGTTTCTAGATGCACCATAATGTTGCATCCTAGGAATATATAAGGAATATACTCTAGGTCCAAGATCCATTTTAACAGGAGTTTTGACTAGTTGTGAAAACATCCTGTTGTGCAGTGTAAGGTCTTCTATATATAGTGGTTGATGATGTAGCAAGGAGGAAGGTCAGAAGGAGGCAGTGTTTCCATCAACATGAGAAAGAAGATTTAGGTAGCAGGCTTTTTCAGAAGCTGTAAGGGTGCCTGAAAAGTACCCCCAGATGGCAGTCCCAATATAATGCAGGAATATGGAGATGGTATCCCAAAATAGCCATGTGATGAGAAATCTAGCAATGACTCCAGATTCCTCATTGTTTGGCACCTGTTTGCATAATTGTTCCTATTGAAAAATACTTGTATGTTAGCAAGCACAGCAGGGGGACGGGGCACCCCAAAGGGAAACGAGTGGGTACTTGCTAATATACTATAATTTTGCAAGAAGAATGACTATGCAAACAGACTGCAGGTGAAGTAAGAGTCCTATATTTTCCTGGGATTACCTCCTGCTGTCTGGCAGGGTCAGTGAATGCTGACTGTGGGATCTAAAGAAGATTTCATAATTTTCTCTTGTGGTTTGGAGGCACCCTGTGTCTTTCTTGGGCTCATGCTAAGATTCCAAAATGACAAGCCATAAAGTGAAGTTCATTTGAATTTCTTTGAACATACAGTGTCCTTGGGCATTCTGAGATACAGAGTTGAGATAAAAAGCATAACTGCAATTAGCTTTCTTGCTTTGTGCACATGAAAATTGTCCTGTGGGATAATCTCTTGTGCATTCTCCATGACATTTGTGAGTGTGCAGAAAGAGAGTTCCAGTAACTAGAGACTGAGCTCTCCATGTTTTAATTCCATGCCTTTAGCTCCAAAGATGATGATACCTGCAACAAATATAGGAGGCAAAAAGAAATGGAGGCAGAAAGGGAATTCTGTAGGTGTCCTGTGAAAAAGTGTGCTGTTTTGCCCAGAAAGTTTGGGCACTTATGGCTACTTGGATCTTAACTTATAGCAACTGCAGCCAGCAGGTCCAGTAATGGTTGCTAGCATTTGCATCAAAGATTAGTCATCTCTGCCTTAGAGGAACACAGACAAATTCACAGAGGACAGGTGTATCAATGGCTACTAGAATGGATGCCTAGGTACTTCCTCCAAGTTGGAAAGACACGTAGGATGCCTGTAAAGGCTATTTGCAGGGAGCTGAGAGCAGGTGAGGGTTTTGCCTTTGTCTGCTGCTTGAGATGCCCAGAAGCAATTGGTGGGCCTCTGTCTGAGACAGGATGCTGGACTAGATGGGCTGTGGCCAGTCCAGCAGGGTTCCTCTTATGTTCTTAAGTTCTAACCTAACACTGCTCTAGTTCTGCTCTATGCATAGTTAAGCTTTACTGTGCTGGGTCTGAGAAGCAATTATGTGATGGCTTTTTATTTATTTATTTTTTAATCCTCACACAAACAGGTGTAAAAAATATTCCATTTGTATACAGTGCTATTTTGCCTCCCTGTAGTCAACCCATATTTGATATTGGCCTTATTTCCCTGGGAATTTTTTCCCGGAAGCATCCTAAAATTGTAAAATGGGACACCGTAAGCATTTCCCCCTCTATTACATACAGAACATATATCTACCCTTTCACTTGTCTAGTGTACAGTTACCCTACCTGTACTAGTGAGGGTGAACGGAATTTTATTTGAGCAGATTTGTTTGAGAGAAAGCAGTCACATTTAGCTTCTTGAAATTACTCCAGAGTACATTTGTTGGGGAAGTTTTGAAGGGCATCAAAAGTTTAGTCAAGGCAAATTTGACCTGTCTTCACCCCAAGTTCAAACCATATGGTATCCTTTCTCCGTGGCCCTTGGAAGAAATCAAAGAACCTTTGGAAAATGCATTGATGGTTCATAAATATGCTTGAGAAACATATCTTCCTCAAGGATTCTTGACTGGTTTACAAATTTTGCCATCAGCCTAGGCACTGTATGTCCATAGTGAACAGGATGGTAGAAGGCAGTCTGAGGAAATAGCTCGGCTGTGTTGTAGTGAACGGACAGACTGGCCCATAGAACTTAAGATGGAAATACTGTGCTATATTTAGCCACAAGTAAATATTGGGTAAATGACTTGAGTTATGTGAGCAGACCATTCATGAAATGTAGAGTGAAGTTTGAGAGGACCTGATGAACCTACGATTGTGGCAGATTCAGGCTTATATTTTTGACCTAGATTTATCCAGCTGGGTGGTGGAGTCCCCCTTCAGTACTCATTGCCCATTGGATCTTTGGGCTGAGGCTTTTGGAAGATGCTCATCAGCATCCAGAGGGGCGATTGCTCTTGGCAGATGTCTCAGTAGTCTGAAACTGCCTCCACAGCTTTATAGATTATTCCAAGACAGACACGACTGTCTGTGTTCGCTGTTACGCACTCAGGAATGCCAGTGTCTCAAAACTGTGGGTTTGCGGCTTACTTGCCAGACACTGACCTATTACTTAAAAGATCCAGCAACCACCATTCACCATCCGAATCCAAGTCTAGCTCTTCCTGATGTAGCAACAGGCTCATAAGGGATCTGCCCTGCACTTTTGAAAAGATTTCATGTCAGGAGCTCCCTCTGTTCCTTTTCCTTGCCTCCAGCTTAGCTATCAGTGAACATTCCACACTCTGGCTCTGAAAAGAGAGAGAGAGTCTGTTTAGCTGCCTTCAAAATGGAGGTTGTCTTGGCTTGTGCTCAAATTCATTTGCATCCCTACAAAATAGGTTAATTTTTCAAGAGTCAAAGGTGCGTTTCCACATCAGATTCCTGGGGTTTTGTGGGTATTAATCTATGCCTTGTGTATCTTTGCTGGGATCTGAGGACATTCAGGAAGTTCTCTAGCCAGGCTAAGGAGAACCCCTGTCTGTGTCTTTCCTGTTAGATCTCTGGCAATGTTTGTGTGAGCAAATGGATGCTGTGTTTCTCTTGGATGGGGAGTTTGAAAATCACCTCTGCAGGAGTCAGTGATGAAGCATTCTGCAAGCCATTAATCAGTTTCTCAGGAGAAAATCCTGCCCCCACCCCCACCCCTGAGGCTGCCTTCTGTACTGTAACTGAGCCTGGCATTTCCGAAAAGTTGCTGTACTAATGCTGCTTATTTTGGCTGGGCAGTTTTCTCTGCACATCAGGATCAGGAGCTTGATTTCTGAGGGTTGTCTGGCTAACATTCCTATTCTAAGTACAGATTTCTCAATGAGAGGGAGCTATATGAATGGCTTTTTGGAGGCATGTGAATGGCTATTTATTTAAGTTTTTATTCAGAACTCAGTTTCTTACGAACATGATTAGTCTTTCCATTTTTAATGATTACTATCTCTCCAAAAAGAAATGAAAGGCTGAATCCCCAAAAGACTTATTAGCCCCTCTCCGATTCCTCTGCAGTCACTCTGTTATAGCTGACTTTAAAAGTCCCCTCCACTTCCAGAATAAGCGTCCCCCTGGCAGCCGCGATCTAAACGGACTTTCTGTCCCCGTGGTAGCACTTTTCTCTTTCCAGGCATTCCCCCCACCTCCGCCCCCTCTCTTGTTAAAAGGAAAAATCGCCGGATCTCCGTCTCTTGAAACTGCTTCCTGCCTCTAGCAAAGCAGATGAGCGCTCATTCTTAGTCACTTTCATTCACTTTCAGCAGTTACTTTCACTTTGTTCTCTGTTAGAAAAGGCTGCAGGATCGGGAGCGCGATCCTTCGCTCATTCTCTTTTAAGGCTTCCCTTGAAAACAATGTTGCCATTCTGAGCAATTCTGGCTCTTTTTACAAAGGAAAGGAAGCGAACCTGCTGCATTTCTCAGATGTGTGAATGCTTTTTGGCTGTGTGTGCAAGCAAGCAATCCCCCCCCCCTTTTGCCACGGAGCGTCCTCAAGGCAGATATAGTGAGCAAAACCCGCGAATCGCCAAAAGAGCGCTGAAACTCTTCTTTAAAGTGCACGTATTTTATCGCGGGTGTCTCACTTTGCTAAGCTCCCTAAGCGCCTTGTAAAGCCCGGAATGGGGACGCTCAGAGGCAAAAGGAGTGTCCTGGCACACTTTAAATTCCATGGGGACAGGGCTTCTATCTTGCATCCTAATGTCTGTTGCCTAAGTATCTACTTTTCCTTAGTTATGGCTTACTTGTGAGAAGACTAAAACCATAATCAAGCAATGTATTTATGATGCATAATTGACCTAAGCCTGGAACCTAAATATACCCAAACCAGAACAATTATAGCTCCCTACAAACCATCTAATTATTTGCTCACGCTGATCCTGCCAGGTCAAGGGAGAGCTCAGACATTAGTTCGAGTGAACGATTTACTTGCAGGAGCTTTGGAAAGTAGATTTAACTAGATGCTGTAAATCACTGTTATGGAGAAATCACCAGTGATTACACGTTTCCTTTAAGAGTGATCCTTACCTCAAAGTGTGGTGATTGTGTCATTTGGTGCTACAAGAAGCCAGTTGTGCATGCAAGAAAACTTCAGTAGGAGGTGGACGTGTGTTTAGCTGGCTTCAGACTGCCCAAAGTGAGCCAATCACAGAAGGAGCTTGCCAGACACTGAGGTGAGCCCAGGAAAGCCCCTTGTGTCTGGCAGGGAGAGGAAAGGGACAATCATAGGATCTTCTTTAGATCTTCTTGCAGCCTGGAGGCAGCCTAAGATAGATAGGTTTTATTGTCTTGCGTTCATCTTAACTGCTCAAATAATCCTATGGTTGCCATTTGTAGCTCACTAGTTGTCACGATCAAAGGTTATAGTTAAGACTGAAGGTTCAGTGACATCTTTAGAATAGTTGACTGATATTCTTAAACTGTGTTTGCACGGTGCCTTTATGGTGCTATGACAGTGCACTGAGGATGCATGGATTGCACCTTATGACTCTAGGGGGCACTTGAAGAGTATGGGATCCCCACAACTCCAGATTCAGTGAGGAAACACTCCAGCATAAGTCCTGTGGAGAGCACTGTGAAGGCAGAACAGTGGGAAGAGCTCTGACCTGCTGCTGCTGATTTTGTTGTGCTATCAGCTCTTACTTTAGACCGAGGGTGCCTGTAAACAGAAACAAAAAGTGTGCAGCTTACCTTTTCTTTGAAGTTAAGAAGCTTCAAAGGAAGAGCAGCCGTCCCCACTGTTATCCCTATACTCTGAAACTAAGCAGCAGCAAGAGGCAGAGAGCCTCTCTCTTCCTGAGAGTGACCTCGGCTCCTTCCAGATTAGCAGATTAAGTCTGAAGTTATTAAAAAACACACACACAGTTTACCTGCTGTGAAGTGGGGATCTGGTATCCAGACTAAGCAGCCCCCCCGTAGCTTCTGAAGAGGAAACTGTGGGAGTTTGCATTGGTGCGCATGTCATGTGGGTCAGGGTAGCCAATTGTAGTTGAACTGCTGTCCCTGTTCTCACCAGCAATTCTCACCATCCTTTCCGGATTGGTGGGAAACTGAATTTTCTAAATACTGCGCATGGAATGCTGAAATATCAGCATTAAATAAATCTGCAATAGTGTTGCTATAATGCAACGCCACTGCAAAGAATTGGCTGTTGTGTGTGATGGCTCGATCTTGGCTGTGCGTTCTGACGTACAATATTAAGAAGTTTGGATGCACCCCTAGTGCTTTTCTGAGAGGCCTGTGTTTCCTGGTGGGGGTGAATGCTCATGAGATTTTGCGAGATCTCACCCAAACACCAGGAACTGGGGAAATCCAAAGCCAATGCTGGGTAAGCCTCAGGGTGCCACCAGACAGCAACAAAATCTTTGTAGCTGCTACTGATCCCATGTTGACGTGATTGGTCATGTGCCCGTCGGTCAACAGTGGTAGTGCAGCAGCAGGGAAAGTGTGCTGTTAAAAGCTGCTGTTTCATCAGTGGCTTTTAACTTGGCACTCTCCCTTGCCTGAAGGGAAGATACTACAGAGTTTTCAATGTCCCATCTGGAAGATGCGGCTCCGTCGGAGCTCCACCTTCCCTGCACAGATTTTCCCTCGTCAGGAAGCAGCTGCATAGGGAATTTGAAGCCTTAAGATAGCTTTAAGCTATCTGGACATTCCCAGAGTTTTAAAATATGCAACATCAGGCTTTAAGTTGCAGGGACTCTGTGGCTGTTTAACAGCAGCTCTGAAGCCCCTGCAAAGAATAGGCCCTGTCTGGACACAGCCTAAGATGTATGTCCTGTGGCTTTTCTTCTTGATGTGGGTATATATCCCTATGGGAAATTCTGGTGGATAGTATCCTTTAGAATTAGCTTTGAATTTCTTTCTACAAGTCAAGAGAGGTAGCAAAAGGTACTAGTTCTAGAGATGTGCATGAGTGTAAAATCAGTGTTTGGTTTAAATAGAACTGAACACCCACTTGTTTGTCGTGCTTTCAAACAAACCACATGTTTGGTTCGAAAGTCAAACGTGTGCAAAAATAAGATCAAAATGTTTTGTTCCATTGAAAACTGGTAAAAGAAAAAGCCCTTTTAAAATGCAAAAACAGTGCAGTCAACGTGTTCATGTTTGTGTACAATTCTGGTCACCAAACCTCAAAAAGGATATTGTGGAACTAGAGAAGGTGCAGAGAAGGGCAACCAGAATGGTTAAGGGGCTGGAACACCTCCCTTACGAAACCAGGCTGCAACGTCTAGGCCTCTTCAGTCTGGAGAGACGGCATTTAAAAGGGGATCTGATTGAAGTATATAAAATTATGCACAGTATAGAAAAGGTGGATAGAGAAAATTTCTTTTCTCTATCGCACAACACTAGAACCAGGGGGCACTCGTATGAAGCTGATGGGTAGGAGAGTAAGGTCTGACAGGGGGAAGTATTTCTTCACCAGAGGGTCATCGGCTTATGGAATGTGCTGCCGGAAGAGGTGGTCTAGATGGCTTTAAGGTAGGGTTAGACAAATTTATGGATGACAGATGTATCAATGGCTACTAGAACGAATGCCTAGGTGCATCTTTCAGGCTGGGGGGGGGGGAGGAACCAGGGCGCCTCTAAGGGCATCTGCTGGGACTCGAGAGCAGGAGAAGGTTTGTCCTTGTCTCTGCGTGAGATGCCTAAGAGCACTTGGTGGGCCACTGCGTGCGACAGGATGCTGGACTAGATGGGCTGTGGCCTGATCCAGCAAGGCTTCTCTTATGTTCTTATGTTCACCAAATGGGTTCTGTTTTGGTTTAGTCAAACATGCAGATATGTGAGCAACTGGATGTTTGGCTCAAATAGAACAGCTTCATACATAGTTTGATCAAGCTTTTGAATCTGAACTGAACTAAAACTAAAATATAGTTTGTTCTAATTCCCATAACCCATGAAGCATATTCTGAGAAGCTGAGAGTCAATCAAATTAAGCAGAAATAGAATCTTGTCCTCCTATCTTTCCTGTTCTTTGCATACACAATTCATGCTCTCTTGTTTGGTGCCTGTAGGTGAACTGTGGCATGAGCACTGTCTTTTCTTTCCTCCCACCTACCCACCCACTCACCCAAATGTAGATACAATAGATTTTGCTTTCTGTATGTGGGCTTTTGCTTTTCTGCTGTGGGTGTCCTTTCCATGGCCCAGAGAATAGCAGCTGTATCAGCAGCTTCTGAATTCAACACATTCCCACTCCTGCACTTTCTGCAAACAAAGGGGGCAGTGTGGAGGAAAAGAACAGCTCAAATATCATGGTGGTTAGGTGTAGGTGGTCCTGAAGCACGTCACAAGGATTTGGAACAGAGACGACTCTGGTGGCACATTGAGCAGGTTGTGGAATGGCGGAGATCAACGAAAGGGCCTTGTTCTGGGCAGTGAATAGAAGAGTCATTGTGCAATCCTGGCAATCCCTGACATTGGGCTTTCTGGGTGGGGGGAAGTCGCTGCAGAGCCCATGTTGCTGACCTGGCAGCACAAAAAAAGCTGAGCTGCATGGCATTGTAACAGAGGGGGCTGGTTTGAGTGGCTTCTGCTTGGATCAGAGGGCTTTAGACCCTTAGAAGCAGCAGGAGAGAAAAGAGGGTCTGACATTGCTTTAATCATTAGCCGTAAGATAGGTCTGAGTGTTAGGATGCTATGGAATAAGGCTTCAGCCAAAATGGGGTCCCTGCTGAAATGCAATTATCTGAGTGAGATTCAGTTTGACAAGTGCTTCTCCAGCGTCTCTTGTGGGATCCTGTGAGTATCTTCCTATTCAGGCATTGCAGTCTATGGTATTTTTTTTCTTTTATTCGATGGATACTTTTGTGACAGCTAGGATTTTATTGTGTAATTTGGGAACCTCATGTTTTCAGTCTCCATTTACCTAATCAGAGGCATGAGGTCACTGGAACAGGTGACAGTAGGTAAATTGGCCCTGATGAAAACTTGCTCCTCTCAACTTTCTTCTGCTGCAGTCCTTCAGTTTGCAAAATGCACAGAATGTCTGCAATGTCAGGATGTTCCCCATCTCATGGCGGAGAGCTAACATAGTGATGTTAGTGATGCTAACATAGTGATGGATTCTTCCTTTGCCTGTATTAGCAAGGACACACTTTGAAAACTAGAGGCATCTGTGCTTTGCCTCAGCATTCAGGCTGCTGATGTGGAAACTAGATGGGAGTCTAGGTGCCTGGGAAGAAGGCAGTGTTGTTAAGAGACTTGCATGGTGGTATCCATGCCAACATTAAGGGTCATATTTGACTCAGTGGCACATTTTCCCATAATTCACTTTAGTGTGTGCGTAAATATAGTATACAAGTTCTGGCTGTATTCAGTTGCCGATGTGAAGCCCCAGAACTCCTTCATTGCTCTGTTTAACTTGGGTGCAAAAAGCTTGACTGTTTGCATTTCAAAACACAACTGCCAAGTTTCTAGGACTAGAAGTGGCTTGGAAGGAGGAGAAGAAGGATGAACACTTATCACTGGTCCACCTGAACCAGCTCTTCCACCTCAGTTGTCACTTTCCTTGCTTACCTTCTCACTCTCTCCCTTTCCTCAGGCCTGTGCGTGATGAGTGGTGCTGCCATCTTCACAGTGAGACATGTAGACTGGCATCCACCCTTGGAAAACGCCTCATTCGGCTTCACCTACATCCTGGCCTGGGTGGCCTTCCCACTGGCAGTCATTAGTGGGGTGATCTACGTCATCCTGAGGAAGCGTGAATGAAGCGTCAAGGGGACCGGTGAGACTAGAGCACTCAGGACAAGGGCGTTGATGAGTTAGAAGGTGGAGGGGTGAAAAACAAAGGATGCTAACCAAAGCAAAATTGAAGAACCCAACAAGGAAAAAAAAATGAAAAAGAGAAAAAGAAATCAAACTGAAAGAAGGTTACTGTGTTCATTTGAAGATGTATATAGTATCTATGGTTTAAAGAAAACCTATTTATAACACTTTTTACATATATGTACATAGTACTGTTTGCTTTTGTTTGTTGACCTGCTGCCATGTTTAAAGCCTAAAGAAAGTGCCTAAGGACTCTTACTCCTAACACTATAATTAGAATCAGTTCTCTCCCTCCTCTTCTTCTTCCTCTCACTGTGGAAGCAAATGGACCCCTCCTCCAAAGCTTCCTGCTTCCCCTCCCAGGCCAAATATCAGTCCAGAGATCTGGGCTCTCAGATAAGGATGGCATGCCACTCTTTCAAGGGTGTTGACCCATGTTCCTGCTAACCAAGCAATGGATGCAACTGTCTTCTCAGTCAGCCGAGGATGTATAAAATAAGAGGGGGTCAGCACAGCTTTTAAATCTCTTGGGATGAAATCCAAGATGTGTGGGGAGGTGTGAAGAAAAGCAGGATAGACATGTAAATACCAGTCAGTGCCTCAGATAGCCAGAGTAATGCCCTGCTGCCATTGGTCAGAGATGATGAATTCAGCAACCTATAATGGGCGTCACACTGGCTATCTCTGAATGAATTGGGTACACTTTGAAGTGAATATCAGAAAGTCCTTATTTGATATGTTGAACCAAGTTAGGTCAACCCCTTTTTAGACAGAAAGTCTGGAACTGATGGTGAGAATAAATAGAGAATAACCCAAGGGAGATATCAAGCAAAAGTGAACTGTGTGGAGTTGGTTTATAGCTAGCCAAATGGGTGTCCTCTGGTCATGCCATTTAGAAGTGACAGACGATGAACTCCCATTAAAACCAAACAAAACATGTGCCTCCACTTTTTACAGAGAAATAAGCTAATGCCAAGAAAACATATTGAAACCTCGTAACCTCAGGACCCCCCTCCCTCCCTTTAGCCCTTCTATGAAATGGAATACCAAATTGGTGAAATGGTGCTATCTGTTTACCATTCCTTATTATGCTATGTCATTTAACCTTACTCACTGGAAAGGCAGATAACAACGATGAGGTAAACCAAGGAATAGGAATGATTAATAATTCTGTGTAATATAGATATACAGCCTATAACTGCTTTTTTACTTAGGAAAGTTGCTAGCGTTATTACTATTTTTTTTAACAAAGCATTTATAACCAAGGTATCTTCCTTCCTTTGTGGTTGGGATGGGAGTGACCTTCTGGGCCATGTAGGACCCTTTGCAGCAGCTCTGTAACTCTTTTCTGTGCTTCCAAAAGTGTGTCTGGCAATGAACTGTTCTGGCGGCCGCAGGTAGAGATGTGTTAGCGGTGCCTTCTGATGCTAAGACTCCAGACATTATTATACAATTATTTTGCTTTGCTTTTCTGATTTTATACCAACTGTGTGGACTAAGAAAGCAACAAAATAAAATTCAGAATAACTTGAAATGCTTACGTCTTCCATTGTGTGCCTCTTTTGGTGGCTGATGTATGCAGTAACGCAGGTAGAGCAGTGGCAGGAAGGGTGAGAGAGAGAAAAGGGGAGGGAAAGAAAGAAGAGGAAAATTCAGCCATCTCTGAATCCTGGGACGGTCTGTCTGCATGGACCTGTCTGTGGAGTTTCCTTGGTAAAGATACAAAACGTGGTTTGCTGTACCTACATCTGGGAATTGAGCCTGTGACCCTCAATTTTCTAGGCATTTCCTTTACCACTGAACAATACCCGCCTTTCAGGGATAGGGAATCCAGAGGTATTTACAAGCCATAATCATTCTATAGAAGCACTTGTCTCTTTGTTCATCTCTTTTATGACCAAGCTCTGGCCTTCATCAGATGAGCAGAGACTGCCATAGTATCGGTTGCCTCTAGTCATGGCTGGGTCTTAATATGAAACTAAAATATCAAAGTGACAGATGAACAGAGCTCCCTCCCAGGGCAGGGTTAGCTGAGAGGGCACAGCCTACATTCCTTGTGGGGCTGGGCTTGTTCTGCCTCTTTGTAAACAGGTTTGGGTACAGTGAGCTACATGAGAAGATTGCCCTTTCTTTTTCTTGTATTTGGTCTGAAATACTGTATTTGGACTGAAATAACTGCAAGAAAGCTGACCATGCAAATCATATTGTCCAGTGAATCCACCGTCTTCCCCTTGGGCACTTTGGCAGTTGTCTGCACCACACTTGATCCACATTCTTGACCTTTGGGGCATTTAGGGTAGCAGGTGAAAAGCTGAGAATATATGTCCCAGCACTTTGAGTTTTGGCATCTGACTTTGCTGTCTAGGGATGTGCACAAATGGGGTTTTTTTGTATTCAATTTGTACTGAATCAATTGCAAGAAAATTCATATTCATTCAAATAGATCCCTTTCAAATGCACTAGGATTCATATTCAATACAATTGTTCAATCCCATACGAATCCCATATGAACACATATGAATAGTATATGAATCCCATACAAATACCATACGAATCCCATATGAAGCTTCATACGAATGTATCAAAGCATTCAATTTGAATTTGAATGTCAGTCTTTGAATGTGCCAACATTTGGTTTGAATTTGAATGTTAAAATTTGGCTGAATTTCGAATGTTACAAATCTTCATGCACATCCCTATTGCTGTCAGCTACAGGAAACTTAGGCTGCCTCCAGACAGCAGCCACAAGATACTGATCCCCTGCGCATCCAGGTGTTCAACCAGTGCCAAATACCTGGATGCATGCATTGGCACTGCTGCACATGCGTGGAAATCTGTTTCAATCTCTATGCATGGGTGGTAAACAGAGCTATGACAGCGGCTATATCCATAAGGTAAGTAAAAAGTGGTATTCCTGGAAAACCCATGGCTAGCACTGGCCTTTCCAGCAATAGTCTTCTGCAGGTTTTAGGGATGATACAGTGGTGCTGTAATGTTCCTACATTCTCCCCATCTGGATGGTGCCTTTTATCCTATGGTTGCTGCATCTATTTTCCCCAGTGTCTGCAGGTTTTCATGCAAACCCATGACATATCCTTACGGACTTGTGCACATCATCACTCCCCCACTCATACAAGTTTGCTTAATGTCTGTGTGGATCTCTCCTCTTATTTAGAAATATCTCCATATTACACCCCCTTCAAAAATGCACAACAGGAAATGCTATGGTTTGAGTCCTGACAGATTTAACTTCCACGCACCCAGAGGTTGGCCTTATTAGAGGCTGCATCCAGATGTTGGTTACTTATTCTGCTTTAGTTGGATATTCTGGAATAAAGTGTGGATATTCCAGAATATCCAAACATAGTGGAATGAGTAACTGATGCCTTGATGCAGCCAAAATCTTATACATTGGTCATGGAAGTGGTGTTGGCTGGTGTCCATTGTGACTTAAGGCTGCTAAAAGAAAGTGGAACCAGAGGTCAAAATTGGTCATGTCTAATGGTAAGTCAAGCACAGGAAGGCTGCAGAATTGTGCAGTGACATGAAAACTGACTCCACTGAATACAGTTGATACTAAGTACATGAATCATAGAATCATAGAATGGTAGAGTTGGAGGGGACCTCCTGGG
>MTQE01002208.1:48200956-48213220 GCA_014337955.1 Aspidoscelis marmoratus | reverse complement strand
TCCCCAAAACCCTTTGTTATTGTTTTTAGTCTCTCTTGCAAGCCTCAGTTTGAATGAATGAACCCTGAACTGAAAGATGCAAGAAGAAGCAAAGAAGAGTGGACTGCTCACCTTCCCCTTATGGACCACATGCTCCTGCACAAAAGAGGGAAATGTGTTCTTACATTCACAGACTGATGAAAGGGATCTGCAATCACTTGTAATCTCTCCCATCTGCCTTTATGTGAACCAGGCATGAGACACATGGAGGCAACCCCTGGTACTCCATTTTCAGTAGTATGAGAGGTAGTGGCTTGAGGGAGGGCATTCTTTGTAGTAGCCCCCAGTTTGTAGAATAGCCTTCCCATAAAGCCTCTCACCAGGCAACAACATTGCATATGCTTAAATGTACCTCTGCCTCTTTGAAAACCAGTGGAACCACACTATTGATCAAAGATGAATTTACCACCCCCTGACTTCACATAGTTATATCCTGCTGGCTAGCTTTTATCAGCCAAGATGGGGGAAAAACCCAGAAAGGATGCAGTTGGTTGAATTCACACATGTAGCTTGTCCACATCCTTAGGCTTCAGTAACTGAAACTGATCTAACTGGGCAAGATAGTTCTCTGGATTGTTCCTTTAGGCTGTGATCCCACTTGACTTTTTAAATGTGAATTTAACCTAAATTCAAGGTGAATGCGCATTCTGCCCGATCCCATTGAAAATGCATAAAAACATATAGCACCTGAATTTTGCCATTCCCATTGAAAACGCTACATAAAACACATTGGGGAAACAGCATCTTTTGCTCTCCGCCCTTTGCCACTTGGGATTCCCACCCCTCTCTCTGATTGGGTTCAGTCCCGCAGTTAACATCATACGTAGCCGAGGGTGGGGAATTCCAGCTCCACCCTTTGATGACACACCCAGCCTTTTTTTATATAGCTGTGTAATTGCATACTAACCATCCCCACCCCAATCATGGGGATTGATTCCACGATGCTGCGGTCATGTACAAAATCACCCCCTAAGCCTAGATTTAGTACATGTTTTGTGTCCAGTGGTGGGTGAGAGAGAAATTTATCAACCGTAATGTACCCCCACCATCAGGCACAAAACATGGGCTAGATCCAGGCTTAGGGGGGAGATTTTCTCTCACCCTCTTTAAAATTCTCCATCCACTTCTGACATCTAAAAAAGCAAGATCTTGGGTGATTGTGTCGCAATCAAAAAGGGGAAAGGAAGAAAAAGAGAAAAGGATGGGGGGAAGACTGGATCTGGATGAGGGAAAGGGGGGAAAACTGATTTATGTCTGAATGGTTCCTTTATTTGGCAATATCATCTGTTTTGCACTACTACAAAAAAGGAGGGGAACGATAACACGGGAGGTATGCAAGAGGCTGTCCTCCAGAGACTGAAACCACCCATTTAATGATTTACTAACAACAGTGACAGACATTGGACAGAAGGCTATTGGGGGGAAACCTGAAAGGTGCTATCTCCCCCTTATTTCTGTGGTACCATTCCCAAAGCAAAAATGATAAAGAGTGCTAGAAGCAAAAATGGGAGTGAGAGCTGTTTTTTTAAATGCATTTTGGGGTGATTTACTCCTCGGAAAGCACGGGAAGCAAATTTTTAATGGGGCCAAAGGATTTTCAAAACTTTTTCAAAGCTCAATAAAACCCCAGTGGGAATGGGACCTTAGACTATTTTCAACTGTGGCATCCAACAGCTATGGAACTAAGAGACCAGAAAATTTGTCACAGCAGATTTTAGATGGCAACTACTTCAGGCTTGACATTAAAAAAGCCATTTATCATTTGGGAAAACCCTGCTGAATGGCTACTTGAGGACCCAATGGTAGTGGAGAACTAACATCTTTTCACTGCCATCACCATATGATAGGTATGACGAATGTGCTGTAACTTGTTTGATCAGATGCACAGTGGAATTTATGCCAGCTGCACTCTAACCATCGTCCATCCTTTTTCATCATCCATAGCTGCATAGAATACCAAGGTGTTTTTATGGCTTCCAGAACTGTGCTGAGGGTGTTTGGGTTGAGCTGATGGCTCTGCTCACCTCATGATTCCAAAGCAAGACCAGAACTCAAGCATAAGTGTCATCCATGTCAACAGGAAAGCCCCTCAGAGTAGTCAAGAATTGCTCAGATTCCATACATTTTTAAAGATGAACATTTAACCTTACCCCTGTGGAGGGGAGCTGCCACTGTAAGTCCAAATCTTACCTGGAAGTGATCTGTCCGTGACAGCGAGCTTATTACCGGTCCTCCTATCAGCAGATTATCACCAATCTGCTTTGTGGCAAAGACTAAACCAAGGGTATCTCCTGCTTTTATGTCAAACCACTAATGTATTGAGTTCTCATGGAAACCTTGAAGACCTGAGTTGATCCACCAAGGATAGTCCCACAATACCACTGTGGCAGGGGCTTCCAAAACCACATCTGAGGTCTTGAACCAAAGGGAGTGGCCCTCACCTTTACTCTTCCCAAAGAGTAAAGGTGGTATCACCCCTTTAGTGGTGGCCTCATCAGTGGTAGGCCTGACATCATAAGCAGCACCCCATATAAGCTCACAGAACCAAGCAAATGCTTCCAATGACTCAGAGCTTGCTTGGGCCCAGTTCTGCAATCATTCCTCACTGCCAAAGCTTCTTGAAGCTTTTCCCGCTTGAAGCTGAATCTTCATCCTTTCCGAATTGAACCATTTACTCATGTTCCAGTGGGAAGCTTGTCTGCATGGGGACAGGAAATCCAGATTTCTTGCCCCAGCTGGAACTCTTCCATTAGCCTCCAGATTCAGCCAAGGCTTTTTCCTGTCATTTTTGGAAAAGAATAGGTTTCAAAACTCATAGGCCATGTCTCCATGTGCGTCCACAGACGTCTCAGCAGAGAAAAACAGTGCCACCTCCTGCTGCTGTGGGGACATGATCTCAGTTACAGCTGATTTGACCTACAGCTTATGAGAGTATTGAGGCCTTTTGGGATGTTTTTCCCATCTGCTTTTCTCATTTACACGCGTTCCTACCTGCCTACGTGCGAACGGGGAAAGCGTCCCAGACTGTCTTATCCTGAAAAGGCTGGACAGGTGCTGGGAAAACCTCCCAGGCCTGCCTACCATTGGGTGAGAACACCCAGGAGTGGGTAGACCTGTCAGGGGCCTTCCCCAGGTTCCTGCACATTGTAGGGGACCCAATCGGGTCCCCTACAACTGGCAGGAACCCCCCAGCCCAACCTCCCTCCACCCCGGGGCCCAGGGAGGAGTGTACGCGCCTGCACCTACCAGCTGCCTGTGCTGGGTATGAATGACCTGGCTCAGGTGGCGCCACACGCATGGTGCAGCCTCTGATTGGCTGGCCAGCCCACATGGGCTGGCTGGCCAATCAGAGGCCGCGTAGTACCGCCTGAGCCAGGTCATTCGGACCCAGCACAGACAGCAGGTATGTGCATGTGTGCGCGTCCCCAGGACCTGGGATGGGTGACCAGGGTGTGGTCGGATCCTGAGGGCCACCTGTGAGGCTGAGCCACCTGGATCCAGGCAGCTGAGACCCACGTGGTCCCAGTCCATCGATGGATCCCACATCCCCTGGCCTATAGACAGCCGGCAGTCTGACCTCCCCCCCCCCCGCCCTGGAAAGGGACAAGAGGAGGCTGAACTGGGTGTCTCCCCCTCTGCTTCAGTCCTGATGGGACTGAAGCAGCCAGGAGTGAGCAACCCTCCCCCCCCCCACGTGCACGATCGCTTACGTTGCCAGCCCCGGGGTTGCCATCTGCCTCTGTCTGTGCAGGCGCGTGTGCTCCCGGTAGACGGGACCCACACAGCCAGCCTTGGTCCCATCTACCAGAGTCTGTGTGCCTGCGCGGACTGCGGCAGATGGCAACCCTGGGCCAGCAAGGTAAGTGATTTGTGCGGCCCTGCCACCCGTTTGGGTGATTTTCGGCCAATCGTGGTGTGTGTGTGTGTCCCACAGCTGGCAGGGAGGGAGGCGTACGCGAATGCTTCCCTCCCTGGACAGCTGGGGATGGCCGGAATGCGTTAAGACGCGTGTAGAGCACTTTTTAGTACTCTACATTTTTAATGCGTCTAGGACACACCAGGACACTTGGGGCGGCCTGGAACAGATCCAGCTGCCCCAAGCATGTGAATGCAGCATCCCAGCGTCTCCGAGATGCGTTCCACACTCCGTCGTGCGAGAAGGCCTCTGGAAATTAGCTATACTATTTCGTTTCTGAACTTCAGCAGAGTGAGGGACTTGCTGCCTTTAAGATCTTCATGGCCTCCAAAAGCATATATCCATTGTACTTGGTAAAGGAGATGGTTGCTCCCAGCAAACTTAAATTCCTTTTGAAGTTCTAATTGAAGTGTTACATCTCTTCATTAGAATTCCTTCTCATCATGTCCCATTCACTTGAGAGTTTTAACAGTGCTCTGAACATTCATAGAGACGGGCAAAAACATTTGAATGAGACTCAATTTACATCTTGCTTGATTTCGGAAACACCAGGCTGTTTTTGTGGCCTTTCTATTGCACTGAATAAAATTGCCTGGTTCCTTTGAGCAAAAGATAATTTTCTGTTTTTCACTAAGGCTTTTTAACATATCCATGGGAAGTGATGGTGGAAGAGTGCCTCCTTGTGGTGAAAGCTGACACAACCACTTTTTTGGTGTAATTTGAAATGGAAATGAAATGAAAAATAAATTAATAATAGTTCCACTTGAAAGTCCTATTTCTTGCAAAGACTAAACTCGGTGTGAAATTTTCTTAAATTTTATGGAGCAAGTAATTCCTCTAGAACTCAGAAGGAATGGTAATTGTATAATATTTGTAATATTGTAAATTTGTACCTTTATTGAAGAATAAAAACTTTCCCTGTGAGGAAGCTGAGTGTGGATTTTTGGTATATACCTCCAATCTTGCTTTTTGTTTTTCTGGAATTCAAGGCAGTAGAAACACTAGGCTTTTTTTTTTCACTTCTGTAGGAAAAGGTGGCTGGCGTTCACATTGCAAGTGCCAACACTGCCCCAAAGGTATCTGAGGACCATTGCAGTGTGGATAGTCTGTTCCAGATCATCTGCATCACTGTAGTAACTTCTGTGCACTCCTGAGATTCGAGAGCAGGAGAAGGTTTGTCCTTGTCTCTGCTTGAGATGCCCATGGGCAATTGGTGGGCTACTTGTGGGACAGGATGCTGGACTAGATGGGCTATGGCCTGATCCAGCAGGTTCTTAGGTTCTTAAATGAGGAGAATCAAAGGCTGGATAGAATAGCAGAACAGTTGTTTTGGAAGGTACCTCCATGATCATCTGGCTGTTGAGAGTGGTTTTCAGGGGAACTGGACTCAATGATCATGGAGGTACCTTCCAAAACAACCCCTCACAATCTGGCTTTTTCTACACAGAACTTTCCTGCTCTGTGTTACTTCGCTATACATCATTTCCACTTAGCATAACTGGCATTAGTAACATGTAGCAGGATAGGTGGGGTGGCAGGGAAACAGTGGTTCTCAAACGTTGCCTTTCCTCCACTGCCTTGGCAGTTCAACTGTATGAGCCACTAGTGGGCTACTTCAGTGATAAGTGGCCCCATCCCCAGTCCTATAAAAAGATAGAGCAGTACCTATAATGCATGAGCTTTGACTTCAGAAGAATGGATGTAACAACAGGGTTGTTGCCCCTAGAATTAAACCAAGCCTCATCCCATTGATTCTTATGGAGTGGAATTCCTCACCTTGCTTCTTTAAGGCAATATAAAGACAGCTCCAGAACACGCACAAGCCACAGTCTTTACATTAATTCTTACAAAATATTCCATTATATGTCTGATTTTGGGAGGAACATGCCTTAGGCCACAGTTACACCCTCCTTACTTTAATTCCTCTTCAGCCTGAATTCCAGCCCATTTGGTTACATCTTTCAATGCCAAGCTGTTTCCCCCCCTAGATTTCCCTCCCTCTGTTCGGGTTTTCCATCATTCAGGCCAAGTCAACATAACCTTTAAATCTCCTTACAGGGGGCCACTACCCCAAAAATGATACCACCAGCACCACACACACACACACACACACACACACACACACACCTTGCTGTGACTGCCCTTCCTCTGCCAGTTTGGTCTAGTGGCTAAGGGGCCAGACTCTTATCTAGGAATACTGGCTTTGATTCCACACTCTTCCACAAAGCCAGCTGGGTGACCTTGGGCTAGTCCCATCTCCTGTGCTCTCAGAGCCCCACCTACCTCACAGGATGTCTGTTTTCGGGAGAAGAACAGGAAGCTTTGTCAGCCACCTTGAGTCCCCCTTAAATGGGTGAGAAAAGTGGGGCGGAAAAGCCAACTCTTCTTTTTCTTCTTCTTCTTATCCTTCTTCCTCACCTCCCCTTGCTGTGATTCCCTTTGCTCTGTCTGTCATCAAATCTGCCTCCTTGCCCACCCACCCACTTGCTGCAATTCCCTTTCACAGCAGCAGGAAGTTGTGACCAAACTGTTTCAGGCTGGAAATGGCTTGGATTCGACTGCTTTCCTGACACAGATTAAAATGCTAAGGTGTAACTTTGGCCTTAGACAAGAGACCTTTTTTATATAAACAAAGCTCCATGATCATCTTATTCACCCATCATTGCAAGGAATCACCATCAGTCATTCCGCCCCTCCAGCAGATGGTATCACTTACTCCTGCGGAGAAGAAATTACCTAAATGGCTCCCCTGGGTCCTCCTCCCATTATGACCCTGTTTGCTAAACCCAGCTGTAAAGGGCAAATATCTTCCTAGTTCTCTGCCAGTGAACGGCCTCATTGAAAACACGTTGAAGAACAACTCATTTTCTCCAGGGGGAATGCCGGCTACACCCCCACCCCCTGGCCTCTTTCACAATCTGTATTTATCTGCCTCCCACAAGGAAATGGCTATAGTTCAGTCACAGAGTCAGTAAACCAGCTGCCTGTGAGCTAGTATATTTCAGAGACTTTAAACAAGAGACTTCATCTCACCTGAATGCCCTGGATGACAATCAGTAATAGTAAAAGGTCTAGTCCTAAATATCCAGAGGGCTTCAGATTTGCAGTCACCGAACCTCTGGTTTTGCCTCCTGCCTTATTAGCTTCTTAAAAGCATAAAAGGTGCCCTGTTGGGTTGGACCAATGGCGCACCTGTGCTGTGTTCATACTTACATTTTAATCCAGTTTCAGTCCACTTCCAGAGTGAGAGCACACATCAGCAAAGTGACCAATGGGAGGATTGTGCTTACTTGTTTCTTGGGGTGCTTCTGCATTTGCCACGGAAAAATGGATCTAAGAGGATCCGTTTTTTGGTGAGCAGTCCTCCAGAGGATCCGTCCCAAATAGGGATGGATGCGAGGAGGCCTCCCCACGTCCGCACATGTGTGGGGAGGCTGAATTGGGCGGCCAGATCACCTGGGTGCTGCGCGGAATGCACAGCCCCCCCTTGAAAAGTCCGCTGGATTCCTGTGCCACCATCCCCGCCCCCAGAGCCATGGGACTGGAGCAGGCAGCTGCCAGTCACTGTGTTTCTGGTGGCGTGCAAGGGAGGGGCTTCCGAGGCAGGCTGTCTTCAACTTAAACCGGTTTTTGGCGGTGAGACCCGTTTTAGAAACGGATCTCACCTGCTGAAATCTGGAAGGGTGCCAAAAGAGGTCTCCCGTGTGGAAGGTAAGATCTAAAATGGGTGGAACCAATATTGCTGCCCAACAAGTACAGCTGCTGTTGAATGGAAGAAGAAGAGGAGTAGGAGTAGGAGTAGGAGGAGTTGCATTTCTACCTGGCTTTTCTCTACCCCATTTAAAGGGATTCAAAGTGGCTGAAAAACTTTCTATTCTCACCACAACAGAACATCCTGTGAGGAGGTGGGGCTGTGAGAGCTCAGAAGGGAGCTGTGACTAGCCCAAGGTCGCCCAGCTGGCTTCATGGAGGAATGCGAAATGAAACCCGGTATTTCCGATAAGAGTCTGGCTCCCTAACCACTAGACCAAACTGGCACTAGTCTGGGAGCACTGAAGGGGGCGTACATTTGTTAGATAACATGGGAAATTCTGACCAATCAACCATGGCCATTTCTACATTGAGTCTTATTGCCGGTTTTGTGCAAATGGCAGGTCGCTATCCTGAAATATAATCTGAATAAGGCCCAGTGCAGAAAGGGTCCACGTGTCTCCCCCCCCCTCCATCTCTTCTGAAATTGAAATAACTTGTCAAAGAACGACAACCATGAATCAAGCCACTTCAGTGCTGTAGCCATCCTGAAGCTCAATGCTGAAGCTCAAAGCTGATAACTGTGAAGAGAACAATTACACAGAGAGCAAAAGTTGACCTGACCTCTTCTGAGAATAATCCATCTGCCTAAGTGCAGTCAGTCTTCAGGTGTCTTTGTTTATATTTGTATATCACCCTGTCACTTCACAGACCTCCCGCAATGTTGGTGAGCTTCTCCGTGCGACTGCTTGATCACCGTGGGGGCAGACTGCTGGACTGGGTTGGCTATGGGACCAGTCCAGTGGGGCGTTTCTTACGTTCTTATGAGCCTAGGGCTGCTTACAAAGTTAACATGTTTTCAACAAAGTGAAAATGCAATATTAAAATGTGATCGGTACAGTAACAGGAATTAAAATACACAGATTAACAACTCTCAATGGCTGTTTAGAGGGGACGACATCCACATTTCTATGCATACACTTCTTCCACACCTCACACATTTTTAAAAAGTGTGCTGCCCCTTGCATCTTTCCCTTAATTAAGGGCTTCACCTCATTTGCTGGTAAAGTTACCCATGGGATTAAATGCATTGTGACATTTGTAAGCAGAATGAATGCAGATGCATCTGGAACCTGCAGAGCCTTTCAAAGCTCAGCACACATCCACAAATGCTAAACAACAGCAATATTGTCTGGTAAAACAGCTGGATAGAAAAACAGCTGCAGTACAGGTTGAAGACAGAACACCTTTTGGAGGAAATCTTTAATGCTTGTTGCCTCATGAAGTTCAGTCAGCTGAACTGCCCTTTCCTGCAGCTCTTTCAAAATATGATGACCTTTGACTGCACCTCTCTCCTCTTCTGCCGTGATGGCCTTGTAAATGGCTCCTTGTAATGAGTTTGTATATATGTCTCTGTGTTTGTGTGCATGTCAAATCTGCTATTTCCTTCTTGGCCACTTGGTGGCATGATTTAGCTGTGTGAAACCATGCAGGCTTGCATTTGAAAACACTACAACTGCTGTTGAATTATTGACCTTGATTCTGAAAATTCCCCAGTGGCTGTAAGGATGGAGAGTGAGAACAGTGAGCATTCTCCGGACACAAGGGGGTGCTGTTTTTGCAGTAAGGGAACTGAAAACCTGAATGAAGCGAGAGGGTGTGTGGATTCAATTGTGGGAGCAGTACTACAGATTGCAAAAAGTCATCCAATAACAAATTAAAATGTTTATCCCACCCTCTCCATCCAGCCTTGTCCCCTCCACTCACTTGCCACTGCAGCCACCATTGCTGGCTCCTCTGAGGCCCTTGTAGGCCTTCTAGAGGTACTCACACACCTATATCTAGAAATCACTGCACTATTTGGGCCTTGGAGGAGTGCATGAATGGCAGTGGAGGATGTGAAAGATGTAGTTGTGACTGCATTTGGGGGTAAGGGAGCGTGGCTGGAGGGGACAGGAGGATGGAGGTGTGGAGATCTGCCCTTCATCAAAGCTGCTACAAAACTTCTACAAACACCAGATCCATTTGATTTGTCTGCAAATGTTGTAATTCGTAAGAATGCCAGATCCATGCAATTCACCCACAAATGTTGAAATTTGTACAAATTTCAAATTGCATGAATATTCATGTACATCCCTATTTTTGGCAGCTCCTTGATCTGGATTATTGTGCAAAATGACATGATCTTAGCTTCTTCTTCTTCTTCTTCTTCTTCTTCTTCTTCTTCTTCTTCTTCTTCTTCTTCTTCTTCTTCTTCTTCTTCTTCTTCTTCTTCTTCTTCTTCTTCTTCTTCTTCTTCTTCTTCGTTCTTAGCAGCTTCTTGATCTGGATTAACAAGTAAGTGCAGAAAGGGTCTTCATCATTGCCCTGCCAGTAGAGTTTTGCCTAGTATCCTTACTATGGACCCCCAGAGGAATGCTGTTATCCCTCTTTTAAAAAGTGTAAAGAGATAGTAATTTTCTCTTTGATATTCTTCATTACAATGGGACACAGCCCTCACCTTGAAGCTGATCCAAGAAGTGGGGCAGCTATTTAATCTCATGTTCTAGGACAACTCCTGAGTGCCCAAACTGAGGAGTCCTGTGCTCTTGAACCGATACGAGCAACCCAGCAAGACCTTGTGCTCTAAAGGGGAGGTGGCAAAAGTTGCCTTCTAATAGGGGCAGAAGCCTCTGAGAGAGTGGGTGTTGCCACGGGGAGTGGGTTCTCCATGGCAACAAAGTTCAAAGTTCAGTCAAGGCTGAGCACCTGATCATGAAGATGCAAGATACTAGAAAACCGCAGACTTGATAAGCATTTGATCTGAAGCAGCTGGGTTCCTCTTATGTTCTTAATTGCCACTCCATGCTCCGTCACAAGTACTTGGCATACACCTTGTCATAGCTGGCTCTACTGATGAGTCACTGCACAAGATTTATAACATTCAATTAGCAAGGCAACAAAGTTTGTTACCCACACATAATTAATCAGCCAAACAACATCAGGAGAGACAAAGTGCCACAAGTCAACAGCCACTATATTCTACCCAATACATTTTCTTGACGGTGCCAGTTAATGCTTACTCGAGCTTTTATTAGGCAAATAAAACGAGCTACAGCAATGCACGCTTTTATCGCCATCTTTTAGTGGGATGTTTTTCTCACCCTCGTTATTCTGTGTGGCATAAAATTTTATTGTGGCACTTTCCCTGATAAAGTTTATTGCCAATGAAATCAGCCACAATATAGGAAGCGCTGGGTTATTGGAAAGAAAACAGCATGGTATTTGGATTCTCTGACCGGTGGCTCAAAATTTAGGAAAAAGAAAAAGACAGTCCTGAATGTGCTGGGATTTCATAAATGTTCCAAAGAAACTTGAGTCCCTCTCTCCTTCATGAGCATTTCAATCAGAGGTGGTTAATGCATACATAATTTCCTTCCTTCCTTCCTTCCTTCCTTCCTTCCTTCCTTCCTTCCTTCCTTCCTTCCTTCCTTCCTTCCTTCCTTCCTTCCTTCCTTCCTTCCTTCCTTCTCTCTCTCTTCCTATATTACTATAACTGCCCAATAATTAATTTCTTTTGGATGACTTTCAATCCAATAATTTTTCCTGTGGGTTTGCATTCCACATATAGGTTGTCAATTTCCACTAGCTTGACTGAGGTACGAATATCTTTTATCTGCCTAGCCACACAAATTACACCTGGCTACCATGGTTATTATGCTTGGTGCATAGTGATTTTGGTGCTGACTTCACTGGGACCTTTGGGATGGGGGAGAATAGGCAGGCAGGCAGGCAGGCAAATATGTTCAGCTATAACACCAGAGTCAGAAGCCAACTCCTGTGGCTACAAAAGCAGAAGCAGAAGCCTTATTGCTTTTATTCTTAGCTCCTTTTTAACAAGTGATGGGCTAGCATACTTCTAGAATGTTTTGGAGTGATGTTGGGTCTCGTCTGGAGTGTAAGCACAGGGAACTGTTCAAGAACTCACTCCTGAACAGAAAGCCCATTTTCAAGTGCTTTCAGAATCATGTGCAGTAAGAAAGTAAGACTTAAGGAGAAACCATGGAAGGTATCTTGTCCAGGTATCATCCAAAACCTGGAGCCCAAACCAGAGCTTCAGCCCAAAAGGCAATGAATACAACATACTTAAATTGTCTTAATAGCCATTCCATTCTTCTATGAAGACTAGAGATATGCAAAAAGAATTCTAAGCTGGGCTGATCCGGAACCAAATGGTACAATGTATGAGGAACATTTTTGGTACTATCTTCAAGTTTTCATATTTTAAAAAAATATTTTACTTTTGAAGAATAATGATCTTGCACTGGAAGTATGCAAGGGTTTGTATGCATGCACAGATTATCACTGTTGTACAAGAAATACACACATGTGCCAAAGAGGCACAAGCATTGTATACTTCTTTCAAACTGAAATACAACTTTAGAAGCTTCAGATGGCAGTGGCTTCTCAGACTGCGGGGTTGTTCACACTTGGTCAAATTGTTGTTGTTGTTGTTGTTGTTGTTGTTGTTGTTCTTTTTATTATTATTATTATTATTATTATTATTATTATTATTATTA
>MTQE01002208.1:48168467-48180062 GCA_014337955.1 Aspidoscelis marmoratus | reverse complement strand
CCTTCCTTCCTTCCTTCCTTCCTTCCTTCCTTCCTTCCTTCCTTTCATTGATGGGCAAGGATACACTGCCAAAATGGTGCCTTATCACAGTCCTGCTGTGGACTTTTTAAAGACATCCACAAGTGGACAATTATTCTGGAATCCAGGAAGCATTGCCAGGACTCGTACTGAAAGGGGCCCTCTCAGGAACACTGAAGGCTGGGAATAAAAATTCCCAGCCTTCAGATACTCCATGCCAGCTTCAAAGTTGGATCAAGCTAGTGCAAGCTCTGTCCAGCACTGTCCCTGTAGCCACTGAGAGACTGCCAGAGGCAATTGGAGCAAACTACCTCTGTTTCTGCTGCCTGGTGCCATTATATCTGAAGTGCTGAAAATGGCTGACTTCCAGGGCCATTCCCAGCACTTCTTGTAGTGGCTTTGTTTCCAGGATCACCTTGCAGGCCAAGTGGATACCATCCTCTTGTGCCCAAGTGTATCTTGCTATTTAGGACAAGCATATGATCTCTACATCTATAGGGATAAGAATACATTCAAAATGGGATGACTATCCTGACAATGCAAGATTTATTATTGGTACACAATAGTCTTATAGTTTTCCTCAGTAGTTGAAATGAGTTTTCTTCTTTTTTTTAACCATTTGCTATGTATAGGTGGGCTGGTTTATTAAAAAAAAAACAAAAACCAAGTATTGCCCCAAGAGGTACTGTTCTAAAATTCTTGGAATCTCTGTCCTGACTTTTGTTGTCAGGAAGCACATCTTAGGAACTGCTAACCTTGTGATTGTGTCTGCAGTCTACTGGTAGCTATTGTCTTATGAATGATCTGTCTCTTTGGTTTGGAGACACATGGCTTTCTGTCTCTCTTTCTCTCTCTCTCTCCCTCAAGCCCTTTACAAAGGGAAAAGAGCTGTACCATTCCCCTCAGCATTCATGGAGGCCTTTGAAGTAAATTGAACTAAATTAGAGTCTGTGATACAGATGAACTTCAGGGCTCCCTGCTGTGGCCTGGCCCAACCCTTTGAGAAAGCCTCGGCTTTGCTCCTTTGCCTTTGTCGTCGCCACTAATGCACCGCGAAGTACCTGGGGGGTGATTTGGACGTGATCCCATCTGCCCTAGTACAGCACCTATTCCCCTGCTAAGGGAAGGGAGTATTTAATGGACCAAAGAATGACTCGGGATAATGAATTACTTTCCCTTTGCTAGTCTGTGTCTAATCTTTTTTGTTGTTCGCCCTTCCTCCCCTTTAATGAGCGACCCCCTTGAGTCGTGCGCTGACCCATGCCTCGAGCGCTGGTGTCTCTGGTTGCGCAAAGCAGACCTGGAGCTTCATCTGACCCTTCAGCCACACAGAAGCAGGTGGAATGGGCTGGGGACTGTCTGCAGATAACCCCAGCAGATGATCATGAATGCTCCATAGGTTACGTTTCCTCTGTGGACCAGCCTCCCATTCAGCTTTTGTGTACAAGAAAACCCACCTGGGAATCTCAAGGAGGGAGCCTGCAAGGGAAATGAGAGAGAACAGTGAGCATTCAGCATAGTGGTGCATGATCCCTAAAATGTCTGTAATGGAACAGGTTGGTGGCTTGTTTCTATGGCTGTGGTCACACCTAAGGTTTAATCCAGCTTCAGCCCACTTTCAGAGCAAGAAAACGCATCCGAGAAGGGACCAGGAATTTTCTTTCCACATTACCTATGCCAAAGGGGAATTTTCTGAGCTATTTAACATTGAAAGAAAACAGTTTGTCACTTTGCAGATGTGTTCTCTCACTCTGAAAGTGGACTGAAGCTGGATTAAACCTTATGTGTGACCACAGCATTTGAGTGGGCTGGCAAAGCTCTTTTCTCATATTCACCACAGTGGAGAGGATTTCTTGTGATGTTATACTAATCCTTGCTCCTCCCTCCTCGAGAGGGTAGTAAGGAGTGTTCATCATAACTCCATTGTCATGGAACTCCATTCCAGCCACCACAATGGGGCAACATTAGGCTGCCTGTGCTTTATATTGATAAGAAATTGAGGTATGAAACATACAAATAGGATCTGGGGTGGGGGGAATCAGTGTTCAGATTATTTTTCTTTTTAAAGAAAGAGGAAGATGCTAAGGTCCCATCCAGACACTATGGTGGGGCTGCCTCCTGTTACCATATGCAGCCGTGCCATAGCCTCACTTTCTTATCCTTAAAAAGTGCTTTTAACTATAGTTGGAACCCCAGCACTGGTTGTGGGTTTTCCAGCAATAGTGCTAATTTAACCTACCATTTGGACAGAGTGGTGATCATTGGCCCATCCACTGTGAGTGCCTGGAGGTTGAAACAGATGACTACACACACACGGAGGTGGTAATGCACATATCCGGAAATTCAGTCGTAGTTGAATTGCCCAGATTTCCTGTCACAAAAATATGTGAAGACACCAATGTGGCCAGTAATGTCTAGGCCAGTGATGGTGAACCTTTTGAGCTCAGTGTGCCAAAATTCGCAAGAGAACCTAGCTTAACTCGGGTGCTGTGTCACATCTAGAAATATCCATAATTTTGTGATATTTGTAGCTCTAGTAAAAAAGTTATATTTTTGATATATGTATTTTGTTAAAAGCAAAAACAAATAATTCTTTACATTTGCTAAATCTTCAATTGAAAGTTGATCTTTGGTACACTTCAAGAACAAGCAAGCACTACATGCCCAGGTGCCAGGGTGACCATGTTTGTCACCCAAAGGGGCTTGGCGTATCACCTGTGACACGCGTGTCATAGGTTGGCCATCACCGGTCTAGGCAGTAAGCAATAATAGCAAAGCAGCAATAGTCCACATTATTGCTTCCTAACGCAATAGCATCTGCCATCTGGAGGCAGCCTTATTATATTGATGGTTGAAGAAATCAGCACAGAGTAGGCAGTTTAGTGAGTAGCAATCTGGAACACTGGTATAATAGCAGGAAAATTAATGTCAGAACTATGGAAAAAGAATGGATAGCCTGCCTGGTCGTGACTGAGATAACCTATGCTGTGTTCACACATATGTTTTAAACCAGTTTCAGTTCACTTTCAGACTGGAGGCCAATTCGCACCACGGCCCGTATTTCACAATTAGGCAAATCTGAGCAACTGCATCTGCACTTGCAGGTGGTATTTTCAGCCTACAAGCGCCTCCTGCCTTCCCAGATGCTGGCCAATTATGAACTAGCTGTGGTGCATGAAACTGAGCACCACAAACAACCTTACCTTTACTGGAGCCTTACTGCAAGTGTCCAACAGAAAGCATCTGCACCTATTCCAGTGCATCTGGCACCGCAGATAATCCTATGAATGACTGCACTTGTGCAGAGCATCAGTGTTGCCATCGTGACATCGCTGGTGCACACGCTGTAGCACAGGATGCCAGATCAAAGATGGCAGTGCCCTATGGAGGATCAGATGCATGATTGAAAACAAGTAAGTGATCTATCAGTGTTAGTCTCTACCGTACCTTTGGGATGAGAAAGGAAGTGTGAGCTTCCTGGAATAAGACGTTAGCAAAATGAACGGCTATTTTCTTTCCGCATTAGATTTTCTGAATTAGATAATGCTGAAGAAATCACCTTTATCTCTTTTCTGATGCATTCTCTCATTCTGAAAGTTGACTGGAGCTGAACTAAAACTAAAACAGCCCTAGCTGCCCACATGTTAGTACAGACAACAGCAGACCCTGAGTGCGACCTGCCCTTGTCTGCACCAGCATATAGGGGGAACGACCCATATTCCACAATATAATATAAAATAAGGGCCAGTGTGGAAAGGGTCATGGATAGGTTTAGAGAGGGACAATGAAAAGTATCAAGGGGCTGGAAAGTAATCCAAGGCTGTTTAGCCTAAAGAAGACAAGGGCTGTCTCCAGACATCTGCTTGATGTTCTGGTAGAAAGCAATAGTGTATTGCTCCCTGTCACGATCCCCAGAGTTCCAGTAAGTGCCTGCCCTCTCTAGGAGTAGCTTGGCCCTGTTAGCATGCTGAGTTCATGCAACGGCCAAGTGAATACTACAGTGTGGACACAAAACACTGGTAGCAAGCGTTTCAACAGTAAACTAAAACAAGTTTATTATTATACACAAGCAATACTAGAAAGGAAAATAAGGTTCAGGTATTTGTTGGTTTAAGTCTATGAGTCTCTTAAGGTTATCAGCTCCCCTTTCTCTAAAGGAAAATAGTTCCTTTTTAAAAGACAAACCTCTCCACGTTCCTCCCCCCCCCCGACTTGCTCTGCCACAGCCCAAGCCAAGCCAGTGTCCTAGAACGCAGCTCTGGATGATCACAAGGCCCAGTCTGTCCTTGCTTGACCGATCACCCTCTGGTCAGTTGCCTGCAAAGTCTTCCTCCAAGATCTTCCAGTCAAAAGACCCCTGGTCAACTTCTGGTCCGGCTCCTTCAGGATTCAGCTCTTCTTCTCCTTTCAGCTCTTGTCCCAGCATGAAGACATAGTCTGCAGTAATCTGAGTTCCTTTATACCTTTTTGCTGCAATAAAATGCTGCTGGAAACTCCTGGTAGAGGTGCTTGTTCCCCTTGCCTGATTGGTGGGAACTCCTCCTCTAGCCCCCTCCAGCTCTAAGATCCCTGGACAGCTTTTCCCTCCAAATACCAGCTGTAGCCAATCCTTGCACTCAGGCCCGCACAGGATTTCCCACCCTTTTTGCAGCCCAAAACCCAGGGCTTGCAACAAGCTGTTTGCACAAAGGCTGGCTATTGCAGCTTGCTAGAAGCCTGCAAAGACAGAAAGCAAAGCAGTTTGCAGCCTGTGCCCTGAAACCATCACACTCCCCTGCTAATTTTGCTTTCTGTCCTGACAGTGCTGACATCAGTATTGCTCTTCCATGTTTTGAGTCACATGCAATCCAGGTAATTTGGCTGCCTTGAATTCCCGGATGTGGATGTGACTACCTCCATGCATGTATGGTTGGCTGTCTCAACCTCCATGGATGTGTGCTAGATGGAGCTCTGATTACTGCTCCATCCAAAAAGGTAGGTCCATTGCTAAAGAGCACTACTGCAGGAAACCTATGACCAACAATAGTCTTTTGCTTTTTTTAGGGTTGAAAACGGGACTATAGTGGGGTTGCCTATGATATGTGAAGTGACCCCAACATAGCAGTGCTGTAATGGCACTATTTTTGTCCCTTCTGGATGCACCCAAGATTTGGGAGGGGAGAAGAGGTCCATGTCCTGCTCTATATTGGTCCAGGATGATGTACACAGAATAAGGGGGCTAAGTTTCACTTTAATATGGAAGAGGGATCCTTTCAGTAAAAACAATTCATTGCTGCAACCTGTTACTGGACATAGTGATCTTTATTAGGCAGTGTTTTAGGTGAAATAACAGTTGTGCCAACTTTGATGGTGATCCACTGGAAATGTTAACTGGTTGACTGTGTTTCTATCCCTCCTGTCAACACAGTATAGTAAGGTGTTGGTGACAAATGACAAATTCAGGGCACAGGCCATCAAACACTGTGTAGTCTGTACTTGCTTCCTCCTTTGGTCTAGTGGTTAGGGAGCCAGATTCTTATCTGGGAATACTGGGTTTGGTTCTGCTGTCCTCCACAAAGCCAGTTGGGTGACCTTGGGCTAGTCACAGCTCTCTTCTGAGCTCTCACAGCCCCACCTACCTCACAGGGTGTTCTGTTGTGAGGAGAAAAATAGAAAGCTTTGTCAGCTGCTTTGAGTCCCCTTAAATGGGTGAGTAAAGTGAGGAAGAAAAACCAATTCTTATTCTTCTTCCTCTTCTTCCGACAGATATTCCCCCACAATCCAACTATCCCAGCTCCCCCCCACCCCAAATAGATAGCAAATGCTCTTGTTTTCTATGGCTTTTCAAATAAAATCTCCCCCCTCCAAAACAAACAAACAAAAACAAAAAACCTAAACAAACCCAGGGCTGTGCTCACATGTAGTTTTAAGAAAATGCACCTTTGAGGTGGTTTAGAACTGGTTGCCCAGTGGGATTGTTTCCATGACAGTCTGCCTCTTCCCCCACTTATGAACATTCCTGGTGAGACAAGGAGGATTAGAAATGGGAAGAGAACATGAAAGCAAAAATATTTCTTCTCTAAAATGCTTTTGAACCACTTTTTTTTTCTAGGTGTGAACAAAGCCCTGGTATTCAAATACTCATGGAGTCTTCTTCAGTTCCTGTATTACACATGCGCCCTGAGAATGAGGTGTCTGAAGGCAAACTGCAGGTACCAACCTATTTCACACCTTGTAGTAAATGGGTGCAGAGCCCGCTATCCAACTCTTTTGTTGGACACTCCATCTGGATCCCAAGGTAGATCTCAGACATGACATGAGCTATTGCATGTGGCAGAAATGCCCTTTAGCCATCCTAATGTTGCTCCTTTCACCATGTGTAGATGTAGCCTAAGAAAATTAACATGGCATTTTAGGAGAAGGGGAGATGAAGAGAAAGGGACAGTTAGTGCAATCATTAAAGTCCCGTCTATCACCAGAAGTGTGATGGTAAAGCTTCTCCCTTCAAGAAAGGTGGATGACAGCTTTTTTGTGACAGTTGACAAAAGAGGGACACTATTTATTCATTTCTTACCCTATACTCAGAGGGTGCATCCCCATGTAGTTTTTTAGTCCTGGTTTAGTACCGTTTGGATTATATTTTTAGTCCCATTTGGATTATTTTTGATCCAAATAGAGTGCCTGAAGATTAATCTGAATATAGCCGTCCCCATGCATAACAGGATTTTTACATCCACCCACCCACCCGTGCAAACCCTGCCTGCAATAAAAGCAGCAAAACCTTCCTTTTCACTCTTGCTGAAGCCGGAGAGTTTAAATTAAAAGCTGGCAGTTTTTAAAAAAAATTCTAAACACGAGTACTTTCTCCTTTCACTTTCTCCCTTTTGACATTGCCAGGAACTGAAGCACTCAAGCAGATTAGCGAAGGAGTGAGCACAGCATGATAAAATGTATATTTTTGCAAAGCATTTTTGCTTCTAAAATGTATCTTTCTGATAACAGCCATCAGAAAAGATACAAATGTTTCCAGCAAAAATGTTTTAAAGGCAAGCAGCTCTCACCCCTTTTTGCCTTTTTTGAAACGGGCTCTAGCATTGTGAGCATGGCAAGGGAGCGCGGGAGCTTTGCATTTGTAAAATCCCACCCACAGCTGGCTGCCATTGGCCACAAGACTAGACCTCCACCCCAAATAGGTACCGTCCCCATGCAGCAAAATTAGTGAACTTGGCTCCCCAAAAGGGACAGAGGCCTTTTTTCTTCTGTCCTTTTTTTTCCTCTGGATTTTGGCAGGATAGTCCTCATAAAATCCAGGAATAAGAAATTACATGGTGATGCCTGGATACCAAATTTGAATTAATTACATAATCATGGGGATGGTCAATCCTGATTTCGGATTCAATTCAGATGCCCGTGGGGATGAACCCAGAATGAGTCACAATAAATCAGTGTAAAACACAATTGAAAATTAATTGACTGAAATAATAGTTGGAAAAGGGAAGCTAGCTTCAGGGTACGGGTGATTCTAAATTGGTGTGTATCCCAGATCAGCAAGTCAACTAGAACCTCTCTTCTGCAAACTGATGTGGTTTAAGTGAGGCCCAAGGTTAGGTTTGCCAAAGGGAGACTCCTAGTTCACTTGTTGGTCCAGTATACCCACAAAGGTGCTCCAGGACAAACCCCAGCCAACCCAGGAATTGGCATCCAAACATCCAGATACCCCTGAGGCAACCAGTTACTTGATCACCCTCAGTACTCTGGGAGTTGGCTCACCTGTCATGCGCACCTCTAGACCAGAAGCTCTGCAGTCTGTCCCACCAGTGAAGATGACACCTGTGTCCAGATGGAACTACCTAGTTTGGGCTCTAATCCTGCCTATATTTGATTCTGGCCCTATCTGCTACTGTTTGCAACCCTCAAAATGTTTAGTTCATTTTTGTCCAGGGGTAGCTGATATCAGAAGAATGTTATCAGCTTACCACAGGAATCCCAAAGCAAATTTATGGACAAAAAGTATGGTAAGAAACTGAGGGCCACATGCGTTTATCAGTCTCAGTAGGCTACAGTATCAGACTTTGTAACTCTGACAGGAAATTCACTGTGACTTTATTGAAAGACAAAGAAGGAACACATGCATGTATTTAGGTGGCCTTTGGGCCACTCTTGACAGAAAGATCCACCCATAAACCACAGAGGCATGTGGACAGCATTCCTCTGTGATCCAGTATTCCACAGGATTTGGTATACCACAAGAGGTCCAGTATACCATTTGGAGACACTCTGTGCTGGCTCAAAAGCTGGAGTTGCTTCCGGGCCAGCACAGGGCTGATGTAGAACATTCTCAGGTAGAATTCAGAGCTCCCTCCTTACCAGTTTTCTACCTTATGTAAAACATCAACAGAATCATAAGTCCAAGTGAGTGACTATGGTTGCATCCAGACATTGCATACCTATTCCGTTATATTTAGATATTCTGTAATAAAGCACGGTTACAGTGGAATAGGTAACTGATGTCTAGATGTGGGCTGTATGCCTATTTCTGTGTTTATTGTGTACAGTGAAGGATTTTACCTCTCAATGTATTACTTTTTCAGGCATACCAAAGAAATATTGAAAGAGAAAGATTTATCTTTCGTTGTGCTATGCTCTGAATTCAAGCTGGAAGAAGAAGGAAGGAAGGAAGGAAGGAAGGAAGGAAGGAAGGAAGGAAGGAAGGAAGGAGGGAAGGAAGGAAGGAATAATAGGAGCAGGAGAAGAAAGAATAGATGGGTAGAGAATGTAATTCCCTCTCCTCTCCTCCCTCCCCCCACTAAAAAAAGAGAGGGAAAAGAGACCCAAAGGCCTGGACATTCCAATCACTATATCTTTTGGGAGATAATACTTCTAATATTTGCCACACAAAGGCTATGCCCTGAACCAGAAGGGGTTTGTCTCATTCATCATGCTTCTTTCCCATACAATGCCAGGCCTGACAACCATAACACTTGAAAATGAGAGGAGTGGACATAATTAATGCTCATGAATTGCAAAGACTCCTTTATTAAAGGGTTTCTGCTTGCCCTGGACCATCTGCTTGGTATCACCAGGCCTAAAACATCCTGAGGCTATAATAATTTGTGGCTTTAATAATTTTACCTCTTAATTAAAGCTTGGTTTTCAGCCCAGTGAAGCCAGGCCAGTGGAGCCTTGTCCTGGATAGGTCTAAATGAGACCAAACTTGATGGATGGAAAATCAAACTAGATGCTCTCAGATAACATTAACAAGACCTGTGAATAGATGCCTTCCTCGTAGCTCCTCAGTATTGATGGTTGACCCATGACAAAATAGTCTTTCATTCAATGTCAACATAAAAACAGCTTTATTCAGGGCAGCTGGAAAGATGTGGTACATCTTGTCTTTTGCATTGCATGAGAGCTACTTCCACTCCATCTTCCATCAAGATTATGGTCTAGGAGCAGGAGCAACCCCAGTAAAGCTATCACAAATGCCCTTTCCAGGCCCCCTCTACAAAGAACAGCCCTTGTTTGAGAAACTGTAAAGCATGGTTTCTGTGCCCTTTTTATGAATATCTATGAGGTTGTAAGGCAGCATTTGCATGGTCCATTGGGCCATACTGGCTGCTTCCTTGGACAGCACAGCTTCTCACTCACGCAGTCTCTGGGAAATCTCCTTTGAATTTTCAGGATGGAGTCTGATCCAGTACACCACAAACAAACGTAAACTATCAGTATGATGCACCAGCTACAAAACTGAAAAGGATAGATACCAGTCTGATTGCCAGGTGATTCGAGAGCCTTTCTCAGTGTTAATATCTGTGCTACTTTAGGAGAAGGTGGTTAAGGAATACAGATATGATCTAGCAATATTACCCCAAATTCCAATTTCAGGCCCAAAGAAGGCAGTTTCTACATTCAGCATCCTCCTTGTGCTGCAACATCTGCTACTGTCATTGTGGCTTCTCTGATTCCTGGCCCAAATGGCTTGTTTTGGTCCAAAGAACATTCTCCACATTGTACACCAAAGTATACAGCATGGAAGTTGCCCTCAACATCTCCTTACCTGGAGAAATTCACCTCATGATGGCAAGAGCATCTCAACTGAGGCCTAGGCTCCATATCTAATTCCAACACCATATTGGAATGTTCTCATTGAAGAAGATGCTGTGTTTTCAAAGTGTTCCTAGGTTAAGAACTGGCATCAGGATCATTCAGAACTAGGATGTTGTGTGACATACTGATCTTTCTTTGATCCTTTAAAAAAGATGCCAGAATTGGAATGCCAGACATTTGCGACAAGACTGAGGCTGCATCCAAACTTGAGAATACTGAGCATTCTGACATGCAGTTTGGGTATGGGAAACCTGACACCCAGTACTCCATAGTGGTGGCACATTATGCTGCCACTACTACAATTTTACCTACTGTGGAATGATGAGCACTTGCTCCACAGTATCAGGTAAATTTGAAGTTTCCTGCCATCCTGACTGGAGAAACAGCCAACGAGAAACAGCCTGCAGCTCAGCATCCCATCAGCTGCCCCATTGCATGTGATGTGTGCCTCACTGCGCATGCCACAGAAGTATTGCAGCTTTCTGTGAGAAAGCTATAGTGAGACTGCTGGAGTCCGGACAGCCCATCGTAGCTTCACAGCCAGGAAAGCTGCATATTTTGATATAACTCTGGATTTAATCCACTAATCTGGACCCAGCCTACTTTCTGAAGCCCTTCATGACATTTCTAAAGCTTCACGGTATTTAAATTAGAAGAACTGACTGTGTGTGAAGCTGAAAAGGGAAACACTTCATAGCACTCTGTTGCTAGGCAGGAAGCCAAAGGCCAAGTCCCATTAAGGAAACTAGTTATGAATTAATACTCCATAATTCAGATTTCCAAGGCCTGTGTATGGACAGACTATTTTATCCTGAAATGTTATTTTAATTATTAATGTGCTAATTGATTGATTTAGGGCCAAGTTCAGAGGATGGTCATGAACAAAGTGAACATCACTCCTCACTTTTTAAATGATAATCTGTTTGCTGAAACCTAAAAGTTAATTAGTAATATAAGTTCAGGTTGGGAGCTGGAAGCTTGTTAATAGATGGTGTGTTTGAAAGAAAAATAGTCAAATAACCTGGAAAAATAAAAATTTCTGTTTTTCTTTTCATTGTTACGTAACTGGTTGATCTGAGTCAGACTGAATGTGGTGAGTGTGTGTGAGAGAGAGAGAGAGAGAGAAAGTGAGAGAGAGTAAAACAACAATGCCCGTTCCACACTGGACCTTATTTCAGATTATATCCTGGAATAGGGACCTGTCATCCACATACTGGTGAAGATAACAGCAGGCCCTACCTGGGGCTGCTATAGTCCTCATTTTCTCATAGCTGGCAGACCCCTATTCTGGGATATAATCTGAAAAAAGACCCCAGGCAGAAAGGGCCTAAGTTTTAAAATAGATTTTAACAGTATTTTTCATTTATTTTATTACATTTTTACCTCATCTCTTCTTTAAAGAACTGAGGCAATAAATCCTGGCAATGGCAGGGTGAATTCACATTACAAGCTTAAAATGGTTTCGAAACGGTTTCAATCCTCGCAGTCCCC
>MTQE01002208.1:48147891-48163610 GCA_014337955.1 Aspidoscelis marmoratus | reverse complement strand
CTGCAGCCAGATTGTTATATGTGCAGAAATGGAAGGATGAAGAGTTACCTGATCGAAATGGCTGAAATGGACAAACTGACAAACTTATTGAGGAGCAAAACAGTGAATAAGTTTCTAGAAGACTGGAGTCCCCTTATTGAATACCTACAGGACTCGGAGGTGATGACAGAAGGCTTTGGCTAATGCATATGGAAAAGAATAAAAGGCAAAGAAATAAACGAATATAAGAACAGGAGTCAGAAGAACGGAGGAAATCACACAGAAAATATCAAAGCATTGTAATATGGGGAAGTGGGGAATATTAATGTTGAAATGATTGGAAAATGCTGTTGAAAAATTAAAAATATATATATAGAAAAAAAGTGTGTCTTTTAAGTTCACTTGCTTCAACTTCATATTGTGACCATAAAGACAGATTTGTAGAGGTTTGGGTGGGCATTCCAGGAGGGGAAGAAGGCATTTCCTTCCCCATCACTTTTCCAGATATATACTCTTAGGGACTTGCATTTTTTGCACAAAAGCCCCTGAAAAGGCATTCTGTTTCCTGCACAAAACATTGATAAGATCTAGACAGCTTTTAGGGGGAAAACACTTCCTCATTCTCTCTCTCTCCCCCCCCCCCATCATGTCAACTAATAATGTGCAGCAGTGCATGATTCTGGATGTGACCTTTTTATTGTTGTTTATTTCCTTTTACTTCTGCACGGAAACACTCTTGGGGACCTGTGCTTTTACACAAAAGCAGCTGAAAAGACATTGTGCTTTCATGTGCAAAAGTGCTGATAAGGATCTATGCAGCTGTGCATCTGATTTTGGGGTGGTGGTGGAGGACTTCTTTTGTGCAGGTACAAAGCCATGCCATTGATAGGTTGCGTGGATCAATCATTCACAGTATGGTGAAGAGTTTAGAAGAGAAAGGGTGAGAGACCAGCAAATGATCCAGTTTGATTCATAGCTCCTTATATTTGTGTTTGAAGAACAAACCCACAAGCCATGCATTAGGTTTTTCACGTGTGCTCTCACCTGAAGCAAAATTAACCCATCACTACAGCAGATTCCATTCTGAAGTACAAGGTAAGTCTTTAGGGTACCTGTTGAAATTGGTTTACTCTCAAAGCTCTTTTCAGTAGGTGTCACTGGAGATCTCCAGGTACTCTGATCATGCACATCTTTGCAGGTGTAACTGCTATACATGCTTATCAAACTCAGAAGGATAAATGTCAAAATAAATATATGAACGACAGAGGTGGGAACACAAAGAATTGAAAACCTTTTGTGAGAGCTGGTTCTGCCTCAAGAACCAAAAACACCCCTAAGAGTACAAATTTAAAAAATGAAAACAAACCCCTCAGGGGTATAACTTAATTCAGCACAGACCTTAATGAGCAAATGCTCTCTCTCCAACCTTGGTATGTGCCAATGACTAGGGGCCTTTCCGCACTGGCTCTAAAAACGGATTTAGAGCCAGATGTGGAAGGGATTTAGACCTGCCTTCCACATAGGGGACGGAATTAGGACCCCTTTGAGGCGCCAGCTACCCTCGCGAGGCTTCCTGGGAAATGTAGGCAGTGGCGCGCCTAGACTCAATGGATGCCGGCTCTGCTGCTCTCACAGTCGCCCCACCAGCGATCAGGTAAGCACCCCAAAAGTGGACATGGGTGGGGTGCGGGGTGGCAGCTGCAGCTTCCCCTGGAAAGAGAAGGGGCCATGGCCCTTTCTCTTCCGAGGGGAAAGACACAATCGGGCCGTGAAACCTTGGGGGGGGGCGGGGGGTTCTACTTTCACTACCCTGGCAAAGATAAGGGGTCATGCCCGCTTTTCTTGCCAGGGCAAAGCCAGGGAGGGCAGCAGCCGGCCGTGCCATGGGAGCTCCTGAAGGAGCCACTGGCGCAGGCTGCCGGATCGCCCACCTGTCAGAGTGGCAGAGCATGCGCTCTGCCTCTCTGACAGCTAGGCAGGGCCGGTTTGGGATGGGTGCTGGTGCACTCGCACAGCACCCACCCCAAACTGTTTCCAAATCCGGCCCTGCCGCCGCTGCCCCGTGCGTGTGCGTACACGCGGGGTCTCCGAGAAACCTTTCCTGTTTGGAACGGTTTCCCCTTTAAACGTATCTGTTAGATCCGTTTTCAGCGGCATGTGCAAAAAGGACCTAGGTTTACCTGGAATGCATTCTGGCTAGAATATTAAAATAGTTTCATCTCATGGTTCCATTAAGATGAAAAAGAGAGATCAAGCAAAGACGAACTGCACATCCATCCTCCCCAGCAAAAGCTAGATCACATTCGGGCATCAGGAGTTGGGTGTTCAGGTGCCTTAAGCAGCAGTTCCCAAACTTGGGGATGCTAGATATGGTTGGGTTAAAGGCCCACAATCCTTTGCCCTTGGCTATAATGCTTCTGAGTGGTGGGAATTGTTTTCTGCTTGTGAACCTCTGATGTAGAGGAATCTCTGTGAGCTGGGTGAAGGCCTTCAAGGAGGGTGTGAGGTGGACCTCTCTTAAAGCAGATTCTGAAGCGAAGGTATCATCATATAGAGGTCTCTAAAAATAAATATTCAGATTTGTAAATACCATTTTATTGCCCCCTGAAAATAATTATAGGGTCCAATTAATAACGACTTCTTTCACAAAATTGGGTGAGTGTAAGATCCTATATTTAGTTTTGCTTCCGGCAGAGCTCTTCATGTAGCGAGCCAAATCTTCTGCATCACAGTAAACGATCCTCTGCTTTGTGGTGAATGGTTCTCTGTACTGAAGCAGTGGTGGCCCACAGAGATCTTCTCCAAGAGTAGTAGGGAACTGGAAATGCTCTAGCTGGAAGACTCTCTTAACTCTCCCCAAACTCATGTTTTGATCTGCTCTGGATCAAAACATACTTGGGGGAGATCAAAGGGAAGATTCCAATCATCATTCCTCCCACAGTGCCTTCATGATCTCAAGCTTCAGGGCACCAATGGTTGCAAATTGCTGGCTATTTGAAGCATCAGAGCTACCTAGGGATGTACGCATATATTCATAACATTTGATATTTGTACAAATTTGCATGAATTTGTACACTCATATATGAATCAAATGTTACAATATTTATACATTGACATTCATATTCGTATGAATACTTTGGAACATTCGTGAAATGAGGAGGTGGGGAAGCAGCTGCACCAGTCACATCTGAAACAGATCCAGAGTTCATTCAACATGGTTTGAGAGCAGATTCAAAGTGAATTCAGGGTGATTTGATGCTTTCAGAGCAAATATGTTACAGGATATGTATTGGATACATATCGGATATGTATGCATTCGTATTGGATATTTGTATGAATTTGTACAAATACATTCATATCCAGTAGAATCCTACAACATTTGAAGGGGATCTATTAGAAGGGATACAAATTTTCTTGCATTTGATTCTATACGAATCGAATGAAAAAAAAATCATTTGTGCACATCCTTAGAACAAACTGCAGTTTAAGCAAACCATAAACAAGGACAGAAGTAAGAGGAGCCTTGAAAAAGGAGCGTCTGGCCACAATATTTTATGTCTAAATTAGTATCAAAAAGGTAAACAAATATGTTTCTTTCATTTTGGCTTCCTCTTTTTTAGCCACTCTATCTCCAGATGGCAAGAACAACAGATCAGAATGAGGACTCCATCAGTGCAGAATTGCTGCTTTTGTGATAACAATAAACAATTGCCTTCTCTCCCCTTCCCTCCTTCATGAGAACAACAACCATTTCCCTCCTCTCTGCAATTTTACCCTTGGAAAGCCTGTAATTGTTGAAGAGAAGCTATATAAACAAGAGATATTTGCCCACTTTTAACAGACCACAAAGGAAATGGGCATTCTAATGAAGCAGCTGCAAAAGGAAAGAAATATGATCTGAGATGAAAAGATGAAAAGAAAGCTTGAAATGGTATGCAGGGTGCTCATATATAGTACATTATACTGGCCATTTCCTGTAAATATAAACACTCCCACTCTCTGACAGGTAGAGCATTGGACTGGTTAACAAAGGTGTAATGTTGCCATTGTTGCCCCTTCACAACTGTCATTCATTGTCCCCTAAGAAAGCAGAAAAACTATATTAAGGCCATAGTCACACCTTCACTTTAAACTCTCTTCAGTCCAGCTTCTGATTGCAGTGCTCACACCTTTTCATTTCTATCCATTCTACTTGTGGATTTTCCACTCTGGAAAGTTGAAATGGAGGGCAAAAGTTAGGGTGTTTCTGCACTGGCTGCGAAAACCCCATTAAACACACATTAAACACACATACAAGACACTTACGAACTTACCTTCTGCACTGGAGGACAGATGAGGGACCCTTCCGGGCAGCCGCTTCTGCACAGTGGCGTGCGAGATCTGTCCTTAATGGGGTCTCACTGCCAAAAAATCCGTCCTCCAGGAAGACCTGAAAAATCAGGTATTCAATCCATCCCCTTGCCTCGATCTGTGTGGATGCAGGACGCTTCCACACATGGAGAGGCGAGGGGACAGATGTGCCGGTGGCTGCCATCTTGGGAGGGCGGAAGCAGGCCAGTCTGCCTCCAGAACCTCTCCTCCATGTGCCGGTGGGAACACGTGGTGACTGGCAGCTGAATGCTCCAGTCCTGAAGCTCTGGGGGAGGCGTTGGCAGCGTGGGAGGCCGGCTGCCTTTGGGAATGGGTGCTGCGGCCTCTGCACACCACCCAGAAGATCCGTCTGCAGGATCTGTCCTCCCTGTGCGTGTGTGGACACGCAAGGCCTCTTCGGATCTATCCCTATGTTAGACGGATCCTCAGGAGGATGGATCCCTGGGAAACAGATTTTCTTTAATCCATTTTTTGGCGGCCAATGCGGAACCACCCTTAGTGTTGCAATCAGAAGACAGACTGAAGAAGACAGTGAAAGTGTGACCAAGGTGCATTTAACACTATTGCATATCTTTTAATTGAAATTCTGAATTTAGAGACATCCGATCTTCAGTTTAGAAAGATGAACAGAAAGAGAATTCCTCATGAGCATGTTTCATATTTTGGAAAATCTTCAATGACTCCTTGACCAAGTTTTTACTGGTATCTAAACAAAGACACTTTGGCTGGGTTTTTACAAAGCCCAGAGACCCAATCTGCCAGATGGATGCCAATGAAACATAGAGGTGTGGGGAAATTTCGGCTGCTTTTGTTTGGGATAAGGACTAGCCACATGCCAGACAGCCTGTGTTGGCCCACCTACAGAAGCCAGTCCCAAAGGATAGCCCTTCGATTCAGTGCTGGACGCCTTGAAGCTTGGGATTGTTCATTCTGAGCCTTCATAGAAGGAATGTGCATGGATACTCAAAAATTCAATTTGAATCAGTTGAATGTCAGCATTTGAATTCGAATTGAATCGGATTTTCAAAATCTGAATTTACACATTCGGACGAATTTTGGATTTTCAAAATTCCAGTACAGATTTTTGAATAATTCGAATGACTATCTTGTATACGAATGTGCGCAAAAATTATACATATTCACACATATAATGCAGGATGAAAACAGGATGCATACGGGATAAATACATATTTGTGCAAATTTGTATATCAAACATGAATCTTATCGACATTCGTATATCTGAATACGAATTGGATTTTCAAAAGTACGGATCCGGATAATCTGGATCTGAATCAGAGTTTCAAAAATCCAGATTTTTGAAATTCAAATCGAATTGAATTTTTGGATATTAGATTCGACTCAAATTCTAATGCAAAAAATACCTTTGTGTACACCCCTACTTCCTAGTGCCCAAGGGGCTTTTTTGACAGTTCTGGCACCATGTCCAGGGGTGCATCCTGGAGCATCACCCCAAATGGTTCCCCTTTGTATTTTGTCTGTGGAGACATGCATTTCACATACTGCACACCTCTGTGGTCCAGAATACTTCCCCTGGCCCAGCCTATGCTTCATCCTGTGAAGATGAAGTGTGCTAAGAGAGGGTGAGGCCTCCTTTATCCCAGTCCAGCATGAGGAGGGGAGGCTCATAGATCTTTTCCTAGCATGGGACAATCTCCTGTGCAAAAAGGGCCTTATTTTGTGTTCATATTTTTATTTATTTATTTATATTTTTATCCCACCCTACACCTGGAGGTCTCTGGGTGGGTAACAACACCTAAAATCAAACATAATTTAAATCAATAACAGCATCTACCAGTGGGAGTTTGACTCCTGACTGCTATGTGAATGCACACAGAAGCTAGAACTTGGCTATACATATACAAACACACCTAGAACTGCTACCAGGGACTGCAAATGTGGCAGATTTTTGCCTGTACCAGTATTTTCGCTGTTGTGAGTAGCATTCCCCTGCATCAGTGTTCTGTATGGTTCTGAGGTGGTCACAGTTTGGTCCACTTGCTCATGACCCCAGAATAGTGGCTCCCTACTACAGTCTGAAACTTGCCCTTTTGAAGAGTGTGCCTCAGCCTACCAATGCAAGTCCAAGGTCAGGTTTAGGTTTAGGTGAGTTTACAAAATTATGTTCCACAAGGGAAATTGCATTTTACTGACCACATCTGAGGAAAACGTAGCATGCGTCCAGACATCAGTTACACATTTCATTATATCTGGATACTCTAGAACAAAGCATGGATATTGTGGAATATCCATGCTTTACTCCAGAATATCCAAATATAGCAGAATAATAGTAACCATGATCTGGATGCAGCCATAGTTGTAAGAACTGTGCTTAATGAGGAATGATCTTCCCTTGACCATGAATAAAAGTAGTTGACTGGGATTAGTATTCTCCACACAGTATGCATCTATTTGGAAATATGCTCCCACAAATAGAACAGCTTCTGATTACAAGTACAAACCGTAGCACTAGCTGTGGTCCTTGAAATCTGGATGGAGGCAAATTAATACACTGTAGATGGCAGCTTCATGGCTTGTAGTCTGGGAGCAGAACCATGCATGTGAACTCTTTTACTTAAAAAATACCCATGGACTAATATTTCAAAAACCACGCTAATATATCAACCAGTTGAAAAATCTTTTAAGCATTTTCTGAAAAAAAAAATAGGCTGAAATTTGTAATCTTTCATTTTTTTAAAAAAATGCATGTTGCCAATGGGGCAGATAAAATTTCATGGTGAATCAAAGTCTATGCAGACCATTTGATTTTAGAAATTAAATTCCCCTGAAGCATAGAATAGTGGTTTCACACAGCCCAGCTTGCCTTGACAGTCTGCAATAATTTAGGATACGTTCCATTTACTTGTTATAGGCAAGAGGCCTTGGAAAGTTTGTGGTTTTAAATGTGCAGCAAAAGTCCCTACTTGATATGTTTATATTCCTTTATTAATGATATTTTCTCCAGACTTCTGCTCCTCTATTCTACAGTTTATTTTCCTCCCCCTCTTCCTTATTATGATTTCTGCACAGAAAAAAAGGTTTTCCTGGTGTTAATGTATGCTGGAATTGCATTAGAAAGAGCAGCATAACCCTACTTTCCGCTCATTCATGTCAGGTCACATATGAAAACCAGGTGCTCAGTGGGAGAAAATAATATCTAAATAAATAAATTTGAGGACTAAAGGGACATTTGGAAACCACATGAAGGGAATCACAGCTCAAAATCTGAGAGAGGACAGTAAGGCTTCAAGTCATTCTTAATACAAAGACTACAAAATCACCTGTGCAACTGGAGCGCTAATAAGACTGGCTTCAAAACCCTCATTTCAAAGCCAAAATCTACTATAATAAGGGTTACCAGGAGATTTAAGAACATAAGAGGATCCCTGCTAGATCAGGCCACAGTTAATCTACTCCAGTGTTCTGTCTCACCAATTGCTTCGGGGCGTTCTCAAACAAAGGTAAAACCTTCACCTACTCTTGACTCCCTGCAAATGGCCTTAGTACCTATCAGGGATGTGCATAAATATCTGTAACATTTGAAATTTGTATGAATTTGGCCAAATTCAGACATTTGGATTTGAATTGAATGTTGGCACATTCAAAGGATGACATTCATATTTGAATTGAATGTTTTGGTGCATTTGTATGAAGCTTCGTTTGGGATTTGTATGGGATTGAACATTCGTATCAAATTTGAATCCTACCACATTTGAAAGGGATCTATTTGAACAAATATGAATTTTTTTGCATTCGATTTGATACCAATCAAATACATACCTAATAAGTAGGCATCCATTCTATTAGCCATTGATACACCTGTACTCCATTAGGAATGTGCCAAAAGGCCTCAGCACCTTTGCAATTTGAGATATTTGAAGGCAAAGGGGCCTACTTTTGTAGGCCATCCTTCATGCACAAAACCAAGCTATTGGTTATTTGGCTGAAGCTTCATTATATTTGGCACCCCCAGGAGGCAAAGTGGACAGGGAAAGCCCCCACACCTCCTCACTTCCCAATGGGGGGTGAGTCAGGTGGTGAATGACTGGAAAATGAGATGGGTGGGGAAACCCCTTGCACCTTCTCACTTCCTATTTTGCTGCCAGAGGCTGGACAAGTCTACCACACTGCCTCACCTCCCATCTGGTTTCTGGGGGCCGGGTAGTTGGTGAGGTGGGCAGTGGGGGAAGGGACACTGACAGCTGTGCCTCTGCCTGCAGCTACTTGAGTTGGGAGCAAGGCCCAGTTCTAGCAGCTGCAGATGGAGGCACAACTGAGTGGCACTTTTCCTCAGGGCTGCCATGGGTGTGGGGAAAAGGGCTGCTGGCAGCCATGCCTCCACCTGCAGCCACCTGAGATGGGATTTGGCTGGCTCCTGATTCAAGCGGCTGCCAGATGGAGAGGTGGCTGAAGTGATGGCAGGTGGCAATGCTGTGTGGAAGTGCCTGGCCATCCTTCGGAGCACTCTTTCCAGAGAGTTGTCTGTAGTGGTGGCAGGCACCTGGCTACCCTGAAAGGATGCAGCCACCATGGCTGTCTCCCTTCATCTAGCAGTGGGTATTTCTGTGGATGCATGACAACAATCAGGGAAAGTGACTCTGCCAGGGAAAGCAGCTGGAGCTAGCTACTTCCCCAGAAGGGTCTAAGGTTCCCTTTGCCCTGCACCTTTGTAGAAGATTTGGATCAAAGTTGAAGCTTCCCTGTATCCAGGGGGACTCCTTCACGCAAATGCAAAGTATTTTTCCCATTCACTTTAGTGCACATCCTTACCCTCCATGCATTTGTCGAACTTTCTTAATGCTATCTAGGCTAGTTGATAGCAGCCAGCTACCATTACCTCTTCTGTCTGTAAATTCCATAGACTGATGGCTGTTTGGATGAAAAATATTTCCCCTTGTTGTTCCTTACTCTCCTGCCCCATCAGCTTCATAGAATGCCCCCCTGATTTTAGTATTGTGCTATAGAGATTTCCCTTCCCTCTATCCACCTCTTCCACACTGTGCATGATTTAATATCCTTCACTCAGGTTAGCTCTTAAATGCTGCCTTTCAAGACTGAAAGGGCACAATTTTCTGGCATCTACTTTCTCAGCATGCCACCTCACTGCTTAACGGTAAGGTTTATGTGAGCAAAATTAGCCTGAGAAAGGATGATGCTAAAATAAAAGCAATTCACAATTACAGAATATGTAGCAAAGCAGTTTCTGGAGCTGAACTCTTTAAAATATATTCCCTGCTTCAGAAGTAATAATAATAACTGTTGTGAAGACAGCTTTAAGAACTCCAAGGAATTGAGTTTTTCAAGTCACATTTCCAGTAGGAACCAAGAGAATGCCAGCATCTCCAATACAGTAATCCTTCCTTTCTGATCACACAGAATGGCTAACCTATGATTTTCCAGATGTTCATGGACTCCATCACTCCCAGAAAAGCTGATCAATGGGAAATCACAGACCAAAGCTCACCAATTCTTGCCCAGCACATATATCCATTGTTTGGAGGACTGAGAATAAGCAGTAGCAAGTCACAGAAACCTGAGGTCTTTTTGCACTAGGGCCTCTCAAACATGAGTAGGACACCCTGGGACAGAGCATTCACTCTGCTGGGCTGGTGGTTCCATTCAGAACCGCACCAGCCCGTCCCAGAGCTGCCCTACTCACGTTCCGGGTGTAGACCATGAAATCATGCTCTACACGTGGCCCAGGGCATTCCCGGCCATCCCACAGCTGTACAGGAGGGAGAGCATTCCCACTCTCCCTCACGGACAGCTGCAGGCCCCATCGCCCACTGTCACTATTGGGCCAAAATTAACCAAACAGCAGGCAGGCCTGCACAATCACCTTACCTTGCTGGGCCCGGGGTGCTCCTTGCATGGCCTGGAGAGTGATCTGCTATGATCTGCACAGGCACATGGACTCCGGAAGACCAACCCATGCTGATTCGTCAAGTGTGCATGGGGCCGAGCTACCATAGAACATGCACTTGCACAGAGTTTCACAAAGTTTGGACCTTGGACCCAAGGTGAGATATCACGTGCATGGGGGGAGGGATGGCATGAACCCCTGGTGCTGCTGGGCACCCAGGGGTTCACTGCTGGCTGCTGCAGTCCAATTGGGACTGCAGCAGTCGGTGGGACACCAGAACCCCCAGTTCAGTCTCCCCTTGCCCCTCTTGAGGGCAGGGCGAGACTGGGCTGGCAGTGTCTTTGGCTGGGGCGATGTGCTGCTCCATGAGGTAGATGGACCCCACGCTGTCAGTGCATCGAACCAGAGTCACGCATGTTGGTCCATGGGCCCCATCTACCATCTCGCGTGCCCCCATTCCAATGTGCTGACAGCGTGGGGCCTGTCTACCAGTGCACTGGGGTGGATCTTTGGCCTCCATGGGGCTCAGCCCCCTAGATCTAGATGGCTGAGCCCCATGGACATCCTCTGGGACTATCCCCCACCCTGAGCGGGGACTTACAGTACCTCCTCGTCACTGTAGTCCGGACTGGGGGGGTGTTCGGTCAGCGACATTGTGCATCTGCATGCATCACTGGCCACACCAGGAAGCCACACCCCCGGTCTTGTCAGTCTGAAATCTGGTAGCGAGGAGGTAATTCCATCATGCGTGCGTGTTTGGGGAGGCACATGTACCAGCACGGGAGATGCCTGGGGTGGGGTCCTGCTAGCTATAGCTGATCTGATCCGGTCAGCTACAGCCTGCAGGAACCCGAGGACGAGACAGGACTGGCCTGCCCCTGGGTCCCTTGCCTGCCTTGATGTGTATGGGGAATCCGTCCCCACATGGTCTAGCCTTTGCGCAGTACATCCATTCAGCTGTAGTGCAAAAAGGCTTTTTGACTTTGCTCTTCCATCTTTTCTGTTTCACTCATTGAAAGGATATGAGAAATCTCTGGTTTTAATTTGGAGGTCTCTTAACGGGGATCTGAAGCATACAATTTGATTCTAATGTGGGATCCATGCTTGAGGGCAAATGAAGTGCCTGTAGGAGATCTCATTGCGTGCTTAGTCTCGTGGAAGTACTCCATCTTTTAATCATTATACAAGGCATCCATTCCGGAAAGCTGGAAGGTCTCTGCCATGCTGACATGAGACTTCCTTCCATAGTACCCCATTACACTATAAAACAGCCACCGCCTGTGAATTTGAATCATGAAGAGGACTGGAGGGAAAGGCAAGTGTTTAAGCAGAAGTCCCCCTTTGATCTTGAATCACATTTTGATCTGCAGCACATGAAAACATGGTGTGGGAAGCTCAAAAAGCAGTTTCTAATTGATGCCCTTCCCCTTCCCTCAGCCTAATGGAAGTGCTTCATGGACCAATGCTGGGATTCATGCTTTCTCTTCTTTCCTTTTTCAAGCTGCATAGGCTACTGTCAAATACAACAACAACAACAAAATCTCTGAGGCAGCTTAGAGAGACTTGGAAGGTGGAATTGTTCATGGATCCATCTGCACCTCCCCCAGACAATTGGCTGTTGATTGGCATTTTTGTACATTTACAGAAGAGATGATTTTCTTAAAGGGCTGATTGAAAAAACTCCTGTATGGGTGCATCCACAGATTAAGGTGATTCCTCCTCCCCTCCCAGAAACATGTTTTGGGGAATGTCTCATTGTGTCTTTTTGTCATTCTCTTCTGCTTTTTAAATGTCAGTTCTTCTTTTTCTTTTGTGGGGGCACAGGATAGAAAAAATCTGGTAAGTTTTTTTAGTTGTTTATAAAAGAAAAACACTTGGTTCTTGAATCTTTAATGAGCCTTAGTGGCTCTTGGCCTTTTAATGTTTATTTCACTTGAACTTTTAAAAACAGCTTACTGTGCACAATGGTCAACATTAAGGAATAAATCCATTTTCACATTGTTCCATTCAAGACAGATTACATATTCAGTACAAGAAGAACAATAAAGGGCTCAGGTACAATTTATTGGAAATAGTTCTCATCTGACAGTTTAGGATTCCTTGCGAATGTTAACTACTGTTTATGATTAATATTTTTCTTTACTAGTAAAGCAAAGGGCTTTCAAGAGGGTGTGTTCCAGTTTACAATCTAATCTTGTGTGCTGTATCTACTCAATTACCTTTTCCACCATGCCAATAAGTAGGCAAATGCATTCGGAATCTGGACAAATAAGTCTGAATTTTGAGATTCGTGGACAGATCGAATAGAGCCCTATTCAAATGGCCCTATCAGTAGAAGCTTCTACGGATACTGGATGCCCCAGGGGCTCACTCCGGCCTCCCTCCCCCCAAACCTCCCCCCGCAGCCTCACCGGGGCCCCCTTACCTGCTTCAGTGGTGGCCTGGGACTCTTCCAGGGCCCTCTGGAACTGTGCACAGGCTTCCCGGGAGGTAAATACAGGCCTGTATTTTCCTCCTGGGAAGCCTGTTCACAGTTAGCACTTCTGTCTGCCTCCCCGGGGCCCACTTACCTCGGGTGTCCTGTAGTGGTGACGGCGGTGGTGGCATGGAGTTGGTGGCAGCGGCAGCGGTGAGGTGCTCAGGTAAGTGGGGAGAGGGGGTGGGAATGGGGTGTGTGGGGAGTTTTTATTCGTTCTGGGCACAGATAATCTATAGAATATTTGTGCTCAATATGAATGCCCCCATGTGCATGTGTGTGTGGGGGGGTATTTGGCCAGAACCGAATTTTTCCACATTCTATTCAACTCAAATAGAACATGAAAAATGGCCGTGCACATCCCTAGTACAGCTACATGGTGAGATGCAGAGTGATTGGAGATCCTGGCACTATTTATCCCAACTTCACAACAAAGTCTGTCACTTTAGCTGGCTCAAATTGTATGAACCAGTTTAAACTCATTGGGCAAGCTCTGGACTGGCCAAAGTCCTGAGCCAGGCAAAGTCTGGTTTGATATAGAGGATGCCTCCAGAAGGCCTTAATAGTTCACAGCTGCTGTGCTGCCACTGGTCACATGACTGGATTGTCCATGGCAGCAGCACAGCAACAGCGAAAGTCTGAGGTAAAAAGCTGCCTGGATACTGCAGAGTACTGATTGTCCCATCTGGACAAAAAGAAGCAGCTCCACAGCTTCTGTTTCATCCCGCCCAAAGTCAGCATAGGTTACCACTTCTATCTATCTATCTATCTATCTATCTATCTATCTATCTATCTATCTATCTATCTATCTATCTATCTATCTATCTATCTATCTATCTATCTATCTATCTATCTATCTATCTATCTATCATCCTCCTCATCTTCTATCTTTCCTTCAAGGAGCCCACGACATAATACAATGTTATCCTCTCCCTATGAGGTAGACTGAGAACAGTGACTGTTTTGAAGCCACCAAATGGATTTTCTTGGCGGAGTGGGGCTCAAATCCAGCCATTCCAGTATTCTAGCCCAGTACACTAGTACACTATACTGGTTCTCTTCTTCTCAGCTAGAATTTACATCTGCTTTAATTTCTTCTGGATTTCAAATGAAGCTCGGTCCAGTAGTCTTCAGTTTTAGCCTGACAACTGAGGTGTTGTGTTGTGGTGCGGCTCACAGCTCTGAATTCATGAGAAATCCACCTTATCTCCTCAGTCCAGTATACCTTATTCTATTCAAACCATGTAACTGACTATTTCATACTGTAACAAAGTTTCAAACTATTCCCCCTCCCCAGGAATACCAGATTTGTAAACTGTTATTTTTAAAAGTTTAGAAGAAAAGGCCTGTTGTTGAGTTGAATGACCTGATTTTTTATTAGATTAATAGCTCTTTAGTTGTGGCCATTTTGCATTTGTTAAAAATGTTTCAGTCTGAATACTTTTTAATGTATTTTACTAACTTATCTTTTCTTGCATTTGGGTGCCTTTTACAGCCTGTGGCAAAAGATAGGATACACAGCCAACGAACTGAATATAGTTATTGAATTTCATGTTCCCCATATGTTCAGTCTTCTTTTGTTGTATCTATTATTTGTGTAAAATATGTATAGATCATTGTTGTGGGATCAAACACTTCTAAGGCAACTTCAAATTTATAGATTCACAGTATAAAATCAATGCAAGCTTAAAGCCACAATATTGCTAAAAGGCAAGAGCAAATAATAGTTCCAATTACCATGATGGTGATGAAGATGATATAATAGTTCCATTTACAATACAATAATTGTTGTTGTTGCAGCAGCCAAAATAGACCGTCCTTTCTGTAGTTCATCTGAAAAGGTTCTGTCCCTCATGCTACCCCACTGCACCTTAAGTCAGTACTAACTTCTATTAAAATCAAATAACTGAACTTACCTGAGATGCAAGTAAAGAGATTTGTGAACTGTCCATATGTTTGCATGATGTGTTGACTTTAGCGATACTTCAAATGGATGCAGAGCAAGAGACTTATCATGCTTGTAGAATACCCATTAGATGAATAGTTATAATACATGAATTTGCCTTAAACAACTTGGATGATAAAGAGTGTGTACAGTTCATTATTGGCATCCCCAATAGGTTGGTGCATCTTTTTAATTTAATAGTGCAGTTATGGCCAGTGTTTCTGCTTTTCATTGTATATCATCATGGGGACAGTTCAGCTTGGAAGGGGCAAGTGTCCAGTTGGATGCCTCACTTTCTTTTCATTGGTGCTTTGATCTGCTTCTGGTTAAAGCACAGTTTGGGAAGATGAAAAAAAATGAAATTTCTAGTGAATCTCACCTTCCCACTGCTCATTGATCCTTCCTTGAGAATATCTGGCATGAAAGTATTCTAAAATGCACAAAATAACACATTTTTTAGAAAGCCTTTCTATGCTTTTCTTATAACTTTTTATACAAAGGCACGAGGGCTGAATTCGCACTTAGGCCTCTGGTATGCAATTAGGGCAGCTCCAGTACAGCTCTGGTATAGATTCTCTGTACCAGAGCTGTCCAAATTGCATAGCAGAGGCCTAAGTGCAAATTTAGCCCAGTTATCTAAAGACCCACTGCCTACATAGGCTGCTAAGGGAATCAGCAGGGGAACTTCATGGTTGAGTTCCCAATGAAATATGTTAGTGCCATTATAACTGTTTTCCAGAAATCCGAACCTATGGTTCACATGTTTTACCTCCTCCAGGCTAGGCTTTGTCAATGTTTTAGTGGGTTTTGATGCTGCCATTTTACACTTTGTTGAGAGTGAATGTTGAATAAAAGGGAGGGAGTTAAAGAGCAGGCTGGAACTGATATTTTATTCTCCTCTTTCTGGCAAGTAATGTGAAGTCAACTAAAGACGGAATCAGGATGAAGTAACATGATTGGCAAGGCACACTTACCCCAAGAGAAGATAAATGTGTATGGGTGTTTGAGAGAAAGCTTTCCTAGGCCGCATCCCCATGGCATGCGTTAATTCAGTTTAACAAATCCGA
>MTQE01002208.1:48121517-48138555 GCA_014337955.1 Aspidoscelis marmoratus | reverse complement strand
TTTTTTTTAAAAAATCAAACATTATTAAAACGAACTAGATTCCTGCTTGTTACTATTATCATACTGATTAGAATAGTATAAGTAAATCAAGGTCAGTTCCTAGTGACTGCTCAGGCTCTACCATACAGTTTTCTTAACAACAGTAGATAAGTGGTTTGCACTTACCTCCTCCGTGGGGAAGGTTAGGTGTGAAACCTGGGATCTTTCTGCATGCAGGGAAATATCCCACAAGAAAAATAAGGCAACTCCCATAATGTGGCGCCCTTCACCAATCAGTGGGAGGTCGGTGTTTCCAAGCAACTAGGGTTGGAAGATATGCAGGAGGAGCATGTGACTAGCGGCATAGGCATGCTGCTGCTGCACTGTGTTGTCCGGTTGCCCTCCTTGACACTGATGTGCAGGTGTGCTGGCACCATCACTGGGGTTCTGAGATGGCAGCTGTAATGGTGGCCATGAACACTTAGCCAGCACTTAGTTAAACACTGGCTACATTTGCAATGCTTTGGGCACCTACAACTGTGGATGCCTAAAACATTCAAGCACTTTAGCCTCCTAGTGCATGGAGGCAAAGTGCAAATTTCCCTTAGCCTATACATCTTCCTGTTTTTTCTTGTGCCTGTATATTTAGCCTCTCTTCAGGGTTTGTAAGAGAGTGACTATAGCTCAAAAGTAAAGCAACCTTGGAAAGCAGAAGGCCACAGCCTTAATCCTTGGCATCTTCCCTAGAGAAAGTGTGACAGCTGACAGGCCACTTCATTGTTGCTAAATAAACTGCATGGATATCCAGGCAATTAGCCAAACCATGAGGATACTTGAGGGTTGGCTGATTGCCTGGGCATCCATACAGTAGTTGCTTTACTATTGAACTAGGACCACTCCCCCCCCCCCCCAGCATCATGGGATCCAAAGTGACACACATTTGCAGACATTTCCAGTGATGACATCCTGATAACAGGAGTGCTTCTATTGTGGTCCTATTCTGTTTTGGTACCAAAGGCCATTTCAGCACTGGGCCTTATTCTGCATTATATTCTGCAATAGGGTAACCTGTATTCTGCACGATGGTCCAGACTACAGCAGGCCTTGCCTGGGGCCTGTTGTAGTCTGCCTGAGCATGTAGAGAGCAGGTTCCTATTCCAGGGTGTAATCTAGAATAAGACCCAGTCCAGAAAGGGCCTAAAGCATCATCCTGTATATTCTGGCGTATAAGACTACTTTTTGACCCAGGAAAATCTTCTCAGAAGTCAGGGGTCGTCTTATACGCCGGGTGTCGTCTTCTTATACAGCGAGTATATCCCATACTCTATATTTTAACTGGAAAGGTGGGGGTCGTCTTATACGCCCAGTTGTCTTATACGCTGGAATATACAGTACATCTGAGAAAAAAAAAATAGACCCACTCGCTTCAAATTTCTTAAAACAGCTGAGTTGAGTAGGTAGAACTGAGGTTTGCTGCTTGGTGCTTTAAATATGTCTCCATCTCCTGAAGCTTTCTTGCTTATTTAAATCCTGCCCTTCACCAAAAGGTCCCAGTGTGGGTCATAATAATAAAAAGATAAAATACATAAAAGCATTCTTAAAGCATATGAATAATATAACCTTCCTTCCTATTCTCCCTGATCGGAGAACAGTAGCCATGACAGATCTTCAGGGTATTTCAGATAATAGTAATAACGCTGCACCCAAAACTTCACAGCTGCTGATCAGTGGTCATGTTAAAAGCTGCTGTTTTATCAGCAGCTTTTAGCTTCCTACTTGCCCTCGCCTGGAGGCAGGATACTGCTGAGTTTCGATCATCCCGTCTGGACAATGGGCACAGCTCCACAGGAGCTCCCTCATCCTGTTGGGATGATGAGAAGTGGCTGTGCAGGGATTGAAAAAGACAGCTTAAACTGTCTGGATGCACCCATTGGAAATATTCACAAATGTGTGTCACTTTCGATTTCATGCTGCGAAAAAGAAGTGAAAGAGAAATGGAATAGACAAAGAGAAAACAAATAGAATAAACAAAGGTTGTATCAGTCTGTGTATGTGTGCGTGTGTTATGGTAGCTCTACCTCACCCTTGTTTACTTCCATGTTCCTTTCCTCCTTGCTGTGGCTTCTATCAATAGTGTTCACCCAGCTCAAGCAGCTTCTGCAGATGAAAGATGAAACCTCTTAAAAGAGATTTCACATTTGGATGCCCTGGAGATAGGGCAGAGCTCCATGGTGGGCAGCATGTATGTTGCCTGAAAGCTATATTGGGGTTATAATACCCTAAGGCCACTGTCATGACCTGGTGTAGATATGGCCATATCCTCCCCAAATCTCTAATTACTGGTTTCAATGTTTTATCTCTGTCAGCCCCACACCTTCCGCAGTTTAGTTCCTATTTCTGAAAAGCACTCTAGAATTTCCTGGCAGAGCAAAAAAGAAAAGAAGCCAATATACGTGCAAGTAACGGACAAGCAAATGGAAAAACCTTTCATCCCTTGCCTATCTCTATCCAATTGCCGAAATGCAGGCTAAGGAGAGGCTGTTACTCTCCTTCCCCTTTTAAGTTTGAACTAAACAGTAGCTGTTCCAAAACATTATGCCGTTGTGTGAATACTGTGTAGAAGATGAAGGGCTGAAGTGGTGGGAAAAAAGAGGAGCAATGATGTATTTTAAAAGAGACGGTCGTAAGTCCTAACTTGAAAGCATTAGTGTAAATTCTTTGCAAGTAATGTGTTCTTAATTATTCATTTTCCTTGGCACTGCCTAAAGACTCAAGTAACCGCTTCTGTCTCTTCATATTTAGTGTATTTGTTTGAAAAAGGCCAGGGGAAGGCCAGAGTGGTGCAAAAATGATATTCACTCTTTTAAAATATATATGTGCATTACCAAGAGCCAGACTAAAGGGGGAACATAATCACCAGCAGCTGACAGACAATGACATTTTTATAGACCTCCTGGCAAAGGCCCAGGGTGTGAGAGGCTGACAGGTATTTGGCTTGGCTTTTCGGGCTTTTAGCAGAATTCTGCTACAGGCGAACTGCTGAGAGGTCCCAGAAAGAGGGAACAACAGGAGCTGCTTAGGCTTCCCCTCCACTGCTCACAAGATGTCTCCTGCAGGAGCCGTATGTTTTGCTTCCATCGTTTTGCTGTCCTTCATTTTGAGAAAACTTAACATAAAAGGTTGAAGTGAACCCAGGTGCAGAAAACTCTTTTAAAGCGTTTGTTTGAACTTCTCGGAGCTGGTTGACAACATAAAATAAATGGGGGCATATCTGACCGGGAAAGGGCATAATATACTCTTTCGAAAGCAGGTACTCTTCTGCAAAACAGCAGCAGGCAATATTGCTGTTACCGCCATTGTCACAGTTTGTGTTCCTCGCTTCTGGCTCAAGTGGCTGTGAGATGTTAATCGACAAAATAAAGATGGAGACATTGCACAGCACATCTTGGTTGGTGGCTTTGATATTTTAGTTCCCTAAGAATTGTTTAATCTTTCTTGAAGTGTTTGACTGTTCCAGTTCAGAAGTTTCTCTTCCATATTTTGTAGCAGAAAATTCGAAAGGGTGACTTTGGATTCTATGAAAAACATTTCCATTTTTTTTTTTAAGAAGAAGAAGGAGGAGGAAAGAGGAGGAGTAGGACTTGGCTTTTCTACCCTGCTTTTCTCACTCATTTAAGGGGATTCAAAGCAGCTGACAAAGCTTTCTGTTCTTCTCCCCACAACAGAACACCCTGTGAGGTAGGTGGGGCTGTGAGAGCTCAGAAGAGAGCTGTGACTAGCCCAAGGTCACCCAGATGGCTTCATGGGGGAGGGCAGAATCGAACCCGATATTCCCAGATAAGAGTCCGGCTCCCTAACCACTAGACCAAACTGGAGGAGGATGAGGGAATGTTGACTGCGTCCCATTAGGGATGTGTATGAATGGTGGTTTTTTTGCATTCCGTTCCTATCGAATCAAATGTAAGAAAATTCATATTCATTCAAATAGATCCTCTTTGAATGTGGTAGGATTCTATTCAATATGAATGTATTTGTATGAATTTGTATGAATATCTGATACAAATGCATACGTATTTAATATATATCCAATATGTATCCATACATATCCGATACATATCCTGTCACATATCCGCTTTGAAAGCGTCAAATCCACCCTGAATCCACTTTGAATCTGCTCTCAATCTATGCCTTTCCCTCACTTGTGCAGCTACGCTGCTTGGTTTGTCGACGAGAGGAAAAAAAAACAAGTTCTGAGTATGGTTTGTGTGGATTAGTGAGTTGGTCAGCTTTTGAAGGAGTGAGTAGAGTGTAGATTGGGTGGGTGTTTGTGTGTGTTCAGTATGTTTGTTACTCTTTCCTGTATGTTGTAGATGGTGACTGATAGGTTACCTGAGTGAGTGCAGAATGTTATCTTATATCTATGTTCTTGTGTACCTTTTGATACATACAATTTTTGTTGTTATGAACAATTTTTTGTTTTTTTACATGCTTTTTTTCCCTTCTCTGCACACCTTTTCTAAAAAAAGTGGCTTCAAAGCATGTTGTCAGCAGTCAGAGGCGCCTGCAATCATTAAGCAGAAGAAGGTGGCTGTATTCCTCAATTCAGCATTTCACTCCATGGAAAACTTTGCTTTGGGGTGGCTGCATTCTGATGCCATTGCATCCTACCCACACACCATCTTATCTTTTTTTTCTTTGGAAGTCAACAAAGGTGGAAAGCATTATTTTTCCTACCATTTCTACTGAGGTGAACTCCTGTTTGGCATGCCGAGATGGGGTGTTGACATCTTGACTTAGCATCTCTGTTGTTCAGCATGCTAATCTGTAAAACTCACTTGCTGTGTCTTTGAGAGTGTGGCAACTGGTATCTTGCCTGGAATCTCTGTGGTATAGGTTTCAGGTATGGCATTTGTCAGGTGTTCTGCCCCTTTATAATGCAGATTTCTCTTCTAAGCTGATTTGCACTGAGAAAAAAAATCCTATGCAAGTCAGTGTTGATCAGTCAACCCAGTGCAAGTCTATGATCATTTCAGGCAAATTGGTCAACTCAATACAAGCCAAAGGAAGCTTTCCTTTTGGTTGACATAATCCCCAGTTTTACATTGAAATCAATTATTTGATTTATGTGTTTTTTCTGCAATGTAACCTCCCATGAAATCAATAGTTGGTTATATTTTCTTCCTACCTGAGAGCACTGTAGAACCTCCATTGGTCACATGTTGAACACAGCTTGTTCCTGATGCCAGAATGTTGAGCAAAGTCTTAGCCTATTTGAGTACATTCTTAGCCTATTTGAGTACATTATTGGCATGGTTCATGTGGCATCCTCCACCTCTTCAAGTTTTCATCTAACTGCAGACCATATTTTGTGAGCACTGTCTACCAGATGCCATCCATGCTTATTGTCAGCTTTATGGCAGATTTCCCTTTCTCTCAGACATTTCATCCCCGCCCTTATGTTTGCACAGTTGAATAGGAATTCAGTTCCTAATATCTAAAGTTTGAATGTGGCCTTGAAGGGAATGAGGATTTCTATCCCCAGGATCACAAAGGTAAGAAAATATGCTGGGCAATAATTTAAGTGGCTCCCCCCGCCCTTGCTTTGGTTCATGTACAGTTTGGTTTAGCTGCAATTGAAAAAAACCATGAATAACTTATGGCAGATGCCTTTGAGCTGTTCACTAACAAAGTTGTAAGCCATATAATCCATACCAGTGTGTAGGGATTTGCCAAAGTGGTGTTCATGCAAGAAGAAAAGTGGGTTAGATACCAAGGACTATTGGGTGCAGACAACAAGTTTCATGGCTTTTCTCACATGGATGCAAGTGAAGCTGAAAGGAACCAGGGCTTTATGGGGAGCCCCTAAACATCCTTGAGCTATAATCCCCTTTTCTGCTTGATTAAACACTGTTTCAGCCTAATGGTGTATGCTAGATTTCCCCTCACAGTTTTTGCAAGCAGGATGAATAACTATTTGGTTGTCCTTAATTTCATATCTCTGTACACACAATTCTTGCCCTTCTATGGTCAGGCAGTTGAATGCCCCCCAGACAGCTGAGGAAGGGGCTGGCTGGGAAGGGGCCAGAAAAGACCGCATAGCTTGGGGTGCCTTGGGACACCCATAACACTTTGCACCCACTGTGCACCTGCTAGTCACATGACTGGAAATGGGGTGACCAATCATCCATGGCAGCTGTGCAGCAGTAGGGAAACTGTGAAGTAAAAAGCTGATTTCCCTCACATGTTCCGTGGATGCTGTGGAGTATTGGTCATCCTGTCTGGATGCCAGGAAGTGGCTCCACAGTGGTTATGACTTCCCTACACAGCTTCCATTTGTCCTGCCTGGAAGTACCCTAGGTCACTTTAAGGCCATTTATTGGGATCCGAGAGCAGGCGAAGGTTTTGCCTTTGCCTTCTGCTTGAGATGCCCATGAGCAACTGGTAGGCCACTGTGAGGGACAGGATGCTGTCCTAGATGGTCTGTGACCTCATCTTCTTTTCTGTGCTAGCTGTGAAGACTGCAAGAGTTACAATGTTGTGACCCGCCTGGACCCACCTGCTTTAGTGCCCATGCGAGGATCACTGCCTCCAAGGAAGGGCTCTGTGTCTGGAGAGACAAAGGAAGAGAGAGCTTCAGGCTGGATAATCCTAATAACCCATAGCAATGCCTGCCTAGGTAATTCAGAAGTAATGCCTCATCCATCTGGCAGCACTGGGGGCCTTCATCTCCCCATTCTGCAAGCTCAGATGGTAGTACATATCTGTTCCCTTGCAGAAGTTGGCTGGGACAGTCAGCACCAACTGCTAGGCCTCCCATCCACCCTCTATCTTTGGCAGGCTATACATATACCCTGACATACAAAAGACATATTGTCCTGCACCCCACTTCTCTTTGTGGACAATATTGTGAGAAGAAGAAAAAACCACATGGTGTAGAGATCTGAGTGCTGAGCTAGGGCTGAATTCAGATTGGCTTTGTGTTTGGAGTTCTGCTGGCTGGGAGCCTGTGTAGTCCCAGGTTCATTAGCCTAGTGGTCCAAGGTGCGAAGTTCCATCTCTCACAGAAGAAATCTAGGAATGGCAGAGGCCTCAAAAGGGAAGAAAGAAAGCCTTGTCAATTAATTGTCTCAGGCTCTGCTATCAGGAATGAGTGAAAAAATGTCTGCTGGCCAAGGACAACAGATGTGGGAGGGCTGGCTGTGAACTGTAGACTTCAAAGACCTCAGATTGAAGTACAGTACACTGGCTAAGTGAATTAGCTTTTGACGTCAGACCTGTGCTTGCTCTGTTTTATGTGAGTTACTGAATGGGTGTCTTTGCGTCAAGCAGCATCTATTTCTCTATTGTCTTCTCAATAAAGAATCTGCTGGAACCAATGCATGGATTTTTGCAGAGGCATGGGAAGATCATAGTGCTCTAAGCCAATCACCATTCTGAAAAGGTAATGGAAGTGAAATGTTGCCTGGGAGAAACCTTGTCATACTGGAGCGGGAAATGAAAACAGATACAAGATAAGACTAATGAAATTTCTTGAGTTAGTGAGGGGTGATGCTTCCACGAAAAACTCACAAAAATGCATAGCTGAGTAGAGACATGAGATCATCATAGTTAGTCTTTTATGTGTGGTAGTTCTTCCAAGGAAATGATACTATAAGATTAAACATCTTAATCTTTTCTTCATGTTTTTGAGCTGCTCCAGGATATGAGCCAATAGCTTGGACACTTGCCACGCTTGCTACTCACACACAAGGGGCCTTTCTGTACTTGGCCCAGTCGTCACCGTGGGGGGAGGTTTTGGATGGAGCATCTGAACTTGAAGGAGCCATCTCTGTGGTATAGGAGGAACATGTGACACCCCGTGCAAACATGCTGGTGTGTCCCATGATGCGCCGTGCAAGTCCGTGTGCATGGCAGGGTGGGTTGTCCCAGTAATGGTGCTAGTGCACATGTGTTGGTGTCATCATTAGGAACAGAAGATGGCAGTGCCCATACATCATTTGAACTGCATTTAAGTGTCCAGATAAATGTGGGATGTGTGTGCTAGCATTTGTGAGTATATGTGAGGGCAAGTTCACCTTTCCCGTCTCCCAGATGGTGACTGGAAGTATGAATTTGCCCAAGGTCTTTGGAAAGGCTGTATTTGCCTGTCTCTTTTAGGTTTTGCTACTCTGGAAGCAGCAACCAGACGTGGTTTCATAGGAACAAATCCAATCATAGAAGGTCATACTTGTCAATCCTGGCAAAGACTCACATTGTGCTCTGATCTTACACACTTTGGCACATTTCACCAAGCAGATTCAATATTTCAGTGGAATGAAAGCATGTTCTGGGTTGTGAAATTTCACTAGGCATTCAGTAGGAATAATGTACCTTAGGAAATGTAATTGACTCCTTACATCATTATTGTCATTATCATTAAATCAAGTGAAAGGGTATATTTTCTTTCTTCTTCAGAAAAAGAAAGGAAACATTTGAGGGGAGATTGTTAGACATACTAAGCATTGTCACCTGGGGGTATTAAGTTTTCATTTATACTGTACTAAGTTCCAGATTTTAATTTTAACAGATTGTTTTCTACTTCAAGGCTTCATCTCTTTTAAAGTGGCTTACAACTGACCAGCATACATGAGTGTTTTCATTGTCTAAGAATCTTCTTAGAGAGAAGAAGGGATTCTAGCACTAGCCAGTAAATCTCTTTTGTCTCTTCCCTTCAGGGTAAGGGGGGGAACTGTTGAGGTTTCAGATAACATCTCTAAATGGCTGAAAGCAATTTGCAGCATGCATTAATTGCAGTCTTCTGCTGAATGCTTTTGAGCGCTTAATAACTTTGTAATTAAAGTGCAATTAACAAATTATCTTGTATACATCAAAGGGAGTGTTGCGGTTGTTGTTAATGAGGAGTTAATTAGCCAGTGTCATTGAGAGACCCTTGGGGGCATCTTCAAGAGTGGAACACTTTCTACACATGTAGGAGGTTAATGGTGTCAGCAGTATGTGAATAAATCAATTGTATTTGGTGGGCCAAGATGTGCCAGGTAGCACACCATCCTGGTTCTTTGTCAAGAAATGGTGACATCTCATTCAGATGCTGATCAGAGACCTCAACTGAGAATTTGGGCCATGACATCTGTACAATTTTCTAGCATAAGATTTGAAATTCGTTCAGAAATCAAGTGGATTTTAATGCTCAATTGGATGAATTTTATCTTCCACCCATGCCTTCAGGTAAAGGCAGTTCCCTTTAGTGCCTCACATGAGTTTTAATTGTTTTTAATTTTTTAAAACTATATTTTACCTGTTGTAACAAAACCTGAGACTTCAGAATATAAGAAAGAAAGAAAGAAAGAAAGAAAGAAAGAAAGAAAGAAAGAAAGAAAGAAAGAAAGAAAGAAAGAAAGAAAGAAAGAAAGAAAGAAAGAGGGGAGCCAGAGTATTTTGGGCAACTTGATACTGTTGCCTTTTGATAATTACACTTCTAGATAATTCCCTAACACATTCTTCTTTATCAGAATGCTGATCACATTCGGAGCAAATACTGTGTAGAAAATTACAAAACGTGTAGCAATCTCAAACTTCTGTATTTTTTAAAGCTAGGTTTTCAGCTTTTCCTTTGTAGATCAGAATTTCACTTGGATATTTATGTATGTATGTATGTATGTATTATAGACATGTAATATTGCCAGTCCTGTCTCAGCATTAATCATATTAATTACTTTACAGACTTTACAGATTGGACTGGCTGCACTTGGGGGAAGACTTTAAAAAGTCTGTATGTGTGTGCGTATGCGTGTGTGTGTGTTTGAATGAATATGAGAACGTTTTTAATCAAGTCAAATGAAGCTTAAAAGTGCTGGAAATGGCTAAGTTCCTTTCATTCTTTGCTTGTTGAAAGTCTGCCTAATGGTAGTGCACAGGAAAAGGGAGATTTGGGGCTTCCAAAGAGAGAAATGGAATAAAATGGTTTCAAGACTTCTCACAGTGTTTAATTTCCTGTTTCGAGAGGAGGTAACAATTGCAGTTAAGCTGTATTTCTAAATTTAGTTCCAATATTCTAGTAGCCCACAATTCCCATTATTTTATTCAGTCAAATACCCTCGTTCACACTTTGCCAACCTTGTGCCCTCCAGCTGATGGGAACCATAATCTGAAACACCTGGAGGAACCAGATTGGCAAAGGCTGCCATACCAGATTCTTAACACTTGGTGCCCCATTGATTCATGTCCATTCCTTGAAATTTCTTCAGATCCCATTCCTCAGCCTCCTGTATTTGGTCTCTCATTCACTTAAGTCTTGGGTATTCTAAATTGGATTTTTACAAGGCAATGGTAAGCTGCATTCCAACCTGAACATCTAGTCAACACATGCTTTCATTTTTTCCATGATCCTGGCATGTGTGTGAGAGTTAGCATCATCATTTAACTAAAATAGTTCAAGAAAAAGACATATATTTTCTACTTATTCTGATAGGGATCCTGTGAACTCCAGGTTTATTGTTAGGCTAAGCCTGACATATGAGGAAAGAAGAGAGAGCTGCCACAAATATTCACAAACCGATGAAAACGTCTGCTGTTAATGATTTGGATTTTGTGAGTCTACATTTCAAATACATCTTGGCGTGTTTCTAATGATACAACTCAGAAGGGCCCAGCTAGCTTCCTAAAATATTATCTCTTCACATTTATTAATATTTGTCCAAATACCTGATGTGATGAGCTGCCAGCAAAGAAATACTTTCAAGATGTTGGTACTGAAAACTAACAGCCTAATGAAATGTTTACGTTGTATAAGCTGCTTTTGAGAAGAAGAGGTATGTGTTAAAATGAATGGGTTTCTTTAGCGGGGGAAATAAGTTTAAAACAGTCAGTATTTGCAAAGTACAAACGTTTATACAGCCATAGTTAAAATGAAGATCTCAGAATCAAACATGGAAGGATGCCAAGCCATATCTTGTGCGAACCACTACTGAAATTTGTACCAGTTAACTAGTTGCCTGAAAACTGACTCAGGTTTCTGGTGACTTGACTCTGATATCTTATTTCCTACCACCTAACCTCACACTTCAATCTTTATTCATCAATTTCCATTAAAGTCACACCTCAAAGCTCTGTACAAAGACTGCTTATACTCTCCAGTTTCCTGATCTTCAATTTCTGATCTTTTCAACTCTCAGTCCTACTTCATACCTTGATCCAGGCCTCATTTGACTTCCGCTCTTGCTTTTGGAGTTCAGGACTCCAGCTAATAATGACAAAGAAATCCTGAGCCTGTGCAATTTCCATAGGATTCTGGGATTTATACTGCCTGGAGTTTCAGAGTTATGGTCCACCCAGAACGTGGCACGATTAGAGTGGAGATCAAAGTATGAGGAACTGTTGTTGCTAAATCTGAATTTTATTTTGCAAGCTCGTTCCTACATATTTTGAAAGACAATTTTCACTTAGTGGCAGAAAAAGAACAATCTCTAAAATTCTGTCTCTTAGGACATATCTCCATTTCCAGTGGAAACAGTTTCATTTGGAATGGTGGAAGCCCCCCCTCCCCCAATCTGTGATGCCTTCTCTGTCTCCATTTCAACGAGCAAGGAGGAGACATTTTTGACACTGTTTCCATGTAGGGCAGGAAGAAACAGAGGACCCCCATGAGTAATTGTGCTAAAAGAACAGTTGGCATGATTCCTGTGGAAAAAAATGGAGACAGGGTGGCAGTAGGCCCCTTCATGGCACAGCAAGGGTGTCCCCTTCTGGTAATCTCCATAGATTATCTGCTGTATAAAAAAGTATAAAAAAGTATAAAAAAGATTATGAAGATAGCCTTTAAGCCACTTCCTCTATCCATGTGATGTAAAGTATCCCCCCCCCCCAATCCCATGATGTGTCTGCATGGACTCAACCCCAAACAGCTCTTGGGCTCTTTCTCCTGTCCTGGAAGATGACTTTCCTGCAGAGTGGGTTGATCAACCCTTGGGGAAGTTGGCTGTCCCACAGGTTCTGTCTTCTTCTCCATGTAATACGATGAAGGGGTCAGGAAGCCCATTCGAGGTACCTTTCAAGGGGGGCTCATTTCATGTCTGGGACATTTGTTTCCCCGTGTGAAAGTGGGTCCTTCAGAAACTTCCCAATTGCATAGCCTTTTCCTTCAGCTCCAAAGCTTTGGGAGCTGGGAGGTATAGCACATTTGTTCATTCTGGATCCCTGGCACCGCTCACCATGTGAGGTAGCTCCTGCCTATACCATGTGAGCCACTCTGTCACGAGACTGCATTCCACAAACATGAGGTTGTCCTAGATTCAGATTTGGAATTCAGTTTATGCTTGGCTCCTAACTATCTTAAGATGTAAAGAGATTCCAAGGATATTGTTATGGCATCATACTTAAATACTTGCAAATTACTGTGGGGTTTTCTTTTAGGATTGCTTTAATGCTTTATGCTTGGCAGAGCTGGTGGACAGGTTTTACAAAATCCCATTTGTTCAACAATTATATCTCTGTGGGTTATGAGAGACTGAAACAATAACCCATACATAGCAGTTCCTATGGGAGTTTACATCATAGTTCAACTTAGCCTGTCCTACAGAAATTTCCCTGTCATTCAGAAACAGCCTAACCAGTATTACTTCTTTTGAATATGGTATTGTATTACTTTTAACATTGCAGAGTTTTGTCATTTAACATTTAAATCACTACATGTTATAGGGACGTCGATTTGGAAAAAAATATTTATATTTTTTGTACTTGCCATTATTGCTAGTATACATTGTAATTTCTGCCAGTCTCCATCCATAAAAATCATGTTGCTCATTTGCTTTGACTTTTCCTAATTTTAATTTTTTTAAATATATTACTATGTGTTTTATACAACTCAAGGTATTTTCATATACAGTATGTGTATTTTGCAAATGCCGCGTCCCGGGCTGTCTTCCACGCGTTCCGAAACCGCGTGTGCAAAAAGGCCTCAGATTGTAGACCCCTTTAATGGCTCTACAGGAAATCCAGATTTTAGGTCCTGAAGGACCCATTTAATCCGGGTTTCGCTAATACATGTGGAAACAAATGTGGCTGTAATGGGGTCTGCAGTGGAATGGGGTCTTCCTGCTCTGAGTCTAATAGGTCCTTAATGGGTCCCCAATGCATACTTAATAGGCACTTAGTGCTAGTGGAAACCCCCCCCCCCACACACACATATAGAAAGTATATAAAATAAAATAAAAAATCAATAACATTTAAAAACATTTAGATTCAACTAATTTACCTAAAATTGAAATTTACCACTATTATTAATCACAGAATATATAACACTGGATAATTATATAGATTATTTTCAGTTTAGTAGAAATTCTAGAAATATCTTTAGATTGTCACAGATAGTGGTTGCTGTTTGTAAGACAAAAAAAGGACCCCATCTATCCCTAAATGAAACCTTGAATTTTTGACGCTAGAGTATTTTATGTTGATAGGTAATTAATTCATTTGAGAAAACATCCCAAATTAGTTGGCTCCATTGTTAAAGCATTTGAGTCCTTCCAAGCTTTTATTATGGTATGTTTTGCTGCTAGTAATAGATGATTGAAGAGAATCTTATTTTTGATGTTTTTATTGGAGTCCTTATAATTGCGAAGTAACACAAGCTCTGGAGTGAAACATATATCCCTTAACGTGCTTTTTAATTGCAAAGAGCAATCCATGAATACATGTATAGGTGAAAAGCAAGTACATCCACCTTCTCCCAACCCTTTGCAGGGAAACCATGAGAGAAAACATCTTATCACTTCTACAAAGGCAGAGCTAGAATGGCCTTGAATTTCTGGCAGAGTTCCAGTTATAGAAACATCCCAATTCTCACTCTTTCCTCCAGTCAGCAACAGTTTCAAAAAACAAAAGAAGCAAAGCAGTAAACATAACAGAGGAAAACACATGAAATACATGGCACTGACTAGGGATGTGCATAAGTTTTTTTTTGTATTTGATTTGTGTTGAATGCAAGAAATTAGTATTTGTTCGAATGGATCCCATTCTAATATGGTAGGATTCGTATTCGATATGAATGTTCAATCCCATACGAATCCCATACAAATTCATATGAAACAGCATACAGATCCGATACAAATGCATACAAATAGCATATAAATCCCATATACAAATCCCATACGAAACTTCATACAAATGTATCAAAACATTCTGTTCAAATTTGAATGTCAAACATTCTATTTGAATTTGAATGGCCAAATTTGGTCGAATTTCGTGCCCTTCCCTAGCAGTGACATATATGGCACTGACAGCCATACCCTTTAAAGTGGTCCACAGGCCGATGATTGTCTGTATTCCAAACTACAAACAGTATGCAGATAGCATGCCTTCATAGGCCAGAATGCCATAGGGGACTCATTGCAGTGATGCACCAGGCAGCATTGCTGGAAATGGCAATGGAATTCAGTGGGCCACCAAAACACCCCCTCCTGGCAATAGTAAAGGCTAGGGATGAAAATTCCTGGCATTTGAAGGCTTTGTACCTGGTGCTCATGATGTGGATGCTATGTCCTGAACTATTCAAATCATTATGGCAACAGCTGTGGCAATGTCTGTGATGTGTCTGGCCATTGCCATGATGATTGCGACACAGCAATATTTGCCTAGCTCTGTCCATCCCATCTCATCCCATCCATTCTGCCCTCCCCTCCCCTGCCCCACCCACCCACAGCACTTGCACCATGCGTGAGCTCACCAGGAACTCCCTTAGCAGCAGTTTCTGGTGAAGCTGGGGAACAAACTGCTCCACAGCTTCAGAGGTTTAGGGATGCTCCCAGACATTCCCAGACGTTCTGGGTTAGAGGTGGCACCATGGTGGGCAGATGGAGTATCCCAGAGAATTAAGGAACATCCTTGCAGGATAACTGCAAACAGGTCTGGATGCTTTATTCAAAGATGTTTGTCTTAATACTGAACTAGAATTGAACTCTTTATCTTTTCAGTTTGGATGTATGTAGATTACTGGCTTGTGCAAATGATCTGTGGATTTATAGAATGCATTGTGTTATGTTTGGGCAAGAAGGTTCTGCCTGAATCCCTCTGGGGCAATGAATTTCATTGGATGATCTTGAAGTGGCATTCAGCAGGAACCCAGAAATCAGAATCCACAGGTGGCAAAAGTCAAAGTCAGAATCCACAGGTGGCAGGGTAAGACTGTGTTGTAAAACTTGATCTGTTGTTGCCAAATCAAAAGAGTTTTTGCACTACCCATCCCATCTTCTGGACAGGAAAGGAGCATGATGACACAATGTTGACTAGTGTCCACACTTGAGTGCTAGTCAACTTTGCCCGTTCCCTCCTCCTGTGCTCAGGTACTCACCTTATTCGATCCTGGGGCCTGGTCCTCCTCTTGCCATTTTGGTGCTCATGCAGCAGTGCAGTTGCCTTGATGATATCGATGCTCTGCATATGGACAGCCGTGTCTATAGTCATCCAAGGTGCCAGCATGCTTGCGTGGGACCTCAATCAAACCTGGAGTGAATGGTCACACTGCTGGACACTTCAGGTAAGTAATTAGGTAATGTTTAGTGCACTTCTGGGGAGGGTGAGCATGCTTGTAGGCTGTAACAGCCTACTTGACCTATGGATGCTCTTCCCCAGAGGTGCACTAATTATGCACTAGAGGCTGTAGTGCGAAAAGGCCTCATGTTTCTATCTACAGTGGACAAAAACGCAGCTTGGATAATTAAAGCAAGACTTTATCTAGGCTTTATCCTGCAGTCTCCATCCTCCCTGAAGTGATTCACAGGTCGCCATTGCTATTGGCATGGCCCATGGCACAGAATACATTGTCAGGTACCTTTTAAGCTTCTTTGGCATAACAAGCCATTTTCAGTTATAAAAAAGCAGCTTACCCCTGCATTCCTCTATGTGGTACCCTCCCAAGGCTTTGGAAGGAGCTACAAGTGGCTGAAAGATATTTTAGCCTTTATCCACCTGTCTCCCACTTTCCTACATTCAACAAATCTATTTTCCTTCCCATTCATGTGCTTTTCTCTTACCGATTGACCAGATGCCTGTTCAACTCAGGCCAAGTAGCTGACAGGAAACAACAGCTATTGACTGAGTTTGAATTCAGATGAATGCTCGACTGGTCAAAGGCCGCTTATCTCATTACCAGTCACCTCAGACATCTAGTCCCTGGAGGCTAGGAATGCATTTGTAGGAACAGCTAACAAAACTGTACTTTCACTGTTCTGAGCAGCTTCACTCTCTCATAGACTAGTATGAACTACCTGCTTGTTGTTTAGTCATTTCTTAAAAAAAAAACAAAAACGTAATCTAGCAATCAATGCTATGAGAATGGGTATAAAGGATCTAAGATCTCAGAAAAGAGCAACCTCTTTCTGCAACATAGATAAGCTGCTGAGTGCTCATTTGCCTCGTACCACCAGCTTCTATCTATAATCTGCAGTTTCCCCTTGAGTGTTTAGCATCCATTTTGGAACTCTATTTCTATAAGTGATTTGCCAATGCAAATAGGTATCACTCGCTCCTGCTTTAGGCCTTCCTTGTCCTTTGTTTCTCATCGCTGCCCTTCCACTTCCAATGGGATTATGATCCATAACCGCTTCAATACTGAGTACGTAAGTCTTTGTTCTTTATAGTTCCACCCCAAGGCCTTGCCATCTTAACCAGCTACTGTAAATTGCATGCCACCCACTCTGCTTCCTGCTCCAGGGATAGATTACAGAGAGGTTCTTCTTCCTCCACAGCAGCAAAATTAACTCTGCTAGGAATAATTTTTCTTCAACCCCTACAGCATCAGAAACAAGAGGCAGCATTTATTGAATTTAGTTAGAATGATTTAGCCCATTGCATTCAAGTGTTTGTGCATTGTTATACCTCTAAAGATGGGATTTATTGCAAGGGATATTTTTTGCCATTATTATTTTGCCACCCCAAATCCTAAAACACTTTTTTTGCAGGGTTTATTTATTTTTTTAGTTTGTGTTATTTTTACATATTTTACGAAACATCGTTTCTTGCCAATTGTAATACAAAACACAAATTTTACAATTTCTCTCCCCCCCCC